>OX632363.1:12925271-12940182 GCA_951751655.1 Ophion costatus | reverse complement strand
TTACTTGCGAGTATCATTAGTAATAAAAATGATTACTAATTCATACGAAACACTCGAAATTTTCATGAAAAAAATTGAATTTATTTTTAAAAAACAAGGAAAAATGGGCCCACAATAGGACTAGCGTTAAAACTCATATAATTCATCATATTATTTTAGGGAATTAAAAAAAATGGCAATTATCTTTTTAAAAAATAGTTTTCACTTTACACGCTGAAAAAATGTTGATAACGATGACTTAAAATTTCTTCTTTTTTTATGAAAGTGTGAACGGCAATGAAAAAAATCGATCTATAGACATTTTTCGATATATCGATTAATTTAGGAGATATCGGCGTTAGAACGTTTCCAAACTATCTCAAACCCAGATTTTTCGAAAAATTGTAACTTCTGAAATACAAGCGATAAAAATTTAAAAATTTGTGAAAATACTCCTTGCATAGCATACTATTTTATGAAAAAAATAAAAAATGGTTAGGGTCACGGCCGAGCGAAATAGCGTGAAATGCCCACATATATATATATATATATATATATATATATATATATATATATATATATATATATATATATATATATATATATACATATATATGGGCACGTTGAAAAAGAGTTATATTCTGAAAGCACGTATAAAGGCTCAACATGTTTTTTTTTAATAATTCTTATATTCGATAGATATTTCTGGTAAGGGCGTGCTAAGTGCGAAAAAATATACAAACTATATAGAATTTTTTGTGACATGTGACGTACATAACTTATAATCATGCTTCTACACGGAGAAAACAGGAGCTTCGAAGTTTAGAATTAATACTATCCTCCAAAAAAAAATCATAAAATAACAAAAAGTATTGAATGGAAGATGAAAATTGTAATTATGGTATAGTAATAATGAAGAAATTTAAATTTTAACCTACGATATGGCACGTAAACGGATACAAATAATACATTTTATTCGGCATATTGTGATTTTTCGTAGTATTCAAAAAATATTTTGCCCACGTGATTGGAACAGTTAGTTTCCAGTACTCTACAAAAAGTACGGTATAAAGAGTCACATTTTACTAATCAACTTCGTAATATTTTTCGCTATACGCCAACGATTAATGCTATGCGTATAGTGAAATCTATACATACACGAAGATTCATGCTATACGTATACTAAAATCCATATGAAAATATAGCGTGTAATAAAGGTTGGTATTTTACAAAGCACGCATTATTTTTACTATACAGCGTATATGACCCGCGCCTATGCGAGAATAGTTTCAAATGTAATATGCACGCATCATTGTTACTATACGGTGTGAGAATCATTTTTACACTTCTATAACAAGAAGTCTTAGAATTTCTGAACTGGCAGTAAACTGCTATATTTTCTAGTACTGAATATTAGAATTCTGGCAATGAATGTTAGAATTCGAGGCTGTATTTTTCTCCGTGTACGTATCGTTTATACGTGATTCGCCTGTGATTGTACAGTACTTCGGTATTATGTCGAACCAAGCATATTGCTTCTTCGATATTGCCTCAGGAGAATCGAATTGCGAGGCAAGGGGCAAACAGTCCGTGTGTAAATGCTGTCCAATTGATTTCCTGAATAACCGTGGACTTGGCATTTGAATGGAGGAAAATTCGCGCTGTGTCTTTCGCTCGCGGAACCGGCTGCTCTTATTTTACACTGATTGAGACAAAAAGGAGCGGAAGCAATATCACTCTGAATGAGGTGCACGAGCGCTAAAAACTATCGATCTTTACTTCTGTAATGGTGGTAGCTTGGTATTGGAAAGTTTTCTATGCTCCGAACTGAAAACCGACGGAACACAACACATTCGGGAAACAACTATCTCAGAAGCGACACATTCGAGATACTCGGGCATCCTCTAGTGAATGCGAACGATCGGGGTCTTACAGTGACAAATATGCGTATACGTATATCGGACATTCCTTGCTTCTTAAGCCATTTGAATTTCGTCTAGCCATGGAGCACCTAAACCAAGTCGATCCTGATTTAATGTAATGAAGCAGCGATACAATCAACGAGCTTAAAACCTGGAATCATTTTTAAAAGAGCCCTGCGGACAAAATTAACTATATGGTACTGATAGAAGAGATTCGACTGGAAAAATTGATTTATTGAAAAAACGGAAAAATATCATGTAGGAGGACGTCTGCGCCGAAATAATGAAGGAAATTAACAACCAATGCCACGTGGAACATCTTAGAGGACAAATCTGATTAATGGTTATACTGTTTAATATCTACCATTGGGGTGTTTTGAATAAGTCCTCCCTGTTGGTTCGTGAAATTTAATGCTTAATTGAAGAAAAAAAATAGTAAAAAAGAACACGAGACTGAAAATATTGTCCTTCGCCAGTCACTACTTTTTCCCGATCTCTTTGACAGCGTTTTAATTCCACGTCCGAAAAACGTCACGTATTTTAAGGCCATCCAAGAGCCGATCCGTTCTTTGGCATCTGCATAAAAATGGAAGTGCTGCTCAACCAAGCCGTATGTTATCGATCGGTACAAGTGAATCGGAAGGGACAATGGGTGGTGAATACGGCGGGCGGGCTAGGACTTCCCGTTTTACTCATTTCAAGTAGGTTCTCGTTTTACTGTTCAAGTAGGTATATATAGGTGCAAAGTCACTTAGTCGTGCCTTTGCTCCTATACCGGCCGTTTTTCCTTGAATGCTCCGCTCAAACATCTTCATTGCAGTCGATAGCGATGTCCCCTGATGGGTTCATTCGGTTTGAGCAGCTCATAATAAACTAGACTCAGCTGATCCCACCAAATGTAGAGGAGAAGCTTGGAACCATGGATATTCGGCTTTGCGGACTCTGTTGATCCATGGCCAGGTTTATCCCACGATTTTTGACGCTTTGGGTTATCCTAGTCTATGCATTTTACTTCGTCAGTGACGATAGAGTGCAAAAAATCTTTCCTTTTCTGTCTTTGAAACAGCTGTTCATACGTAAAGAGACGCCGTTCGACGTCTCCCGGCTTCAAGTCCTACGGCATCCAATGTCCTTGGTTTTCAATAATTCATAATGCTTTCAAACGTTTTAAAACTGGTATCCGATCAACTCTTAATGATTCTGTAAGTTCAGTTAGCATCTGACATGAGTCTTTATAAAGTTATGCCTTTAATTCTTCGTCTTCAAACTTTTTCGATGCGCCAGAGCGTTTTTTTACCTTCAACATCAAAGCGATTATTTTTGAAGCGTCTAAACCAATCCCTGCACGTTGTTTCCGACCGAGCATGGTCGCCGTAAGTCTCAACAAGAATTCCGTGTGCTTCAGCTGCAGATTTTTTTAAATGCAGTAGCGTAGTAAAATTCTCCACAAATATATTTTTCTTTGGCACGAAATTAGAAATGTTTAATACTACGAAAAAAAAGTTGTTTACACTTCGGCGAAATGACGTACACTGAATTTCAAGCTCACTTAGAGTACTTCTCTATATGTACGTTACCATCTTAAACTACACGCACGCAGTTCTGGTAACGCTATCTGTTGGAAAAAATCGAGAACGTATTCAACGTTCTAATACTTATAAGGGGAGGCTGTTAATTGTCGAATTCAGATTCCATTCATGCTGCGTTTAATAAAAGTTCGTGACCAGAAGTGTTCTGTGGCAAAGCAGTAAGATGCGCTTCTTCGCCGTTGTCCAGAAAAACGGCATTGAAATATTTCGTTTCGGTCAAATACTTTCTACGCAAAGAAAATTTTCAAGAACGCGTGGCACAGCGAGCATGCTCTCTACTTTATAAGCGGTCGTCCCCGGTTCAAATCTCGCTGCTGGAAACTTTTTTATTTTTTTAAATTCAAGGGTGTATACAGAAAATTCCCGGCAATCAGTTCCAACAATTATGCCTATAATAAATATTTGAAATGCCGTTTGTTGTGGAAAACCCGACGCTTTCGAACTTCATTACGTTGTTCGTAAACAAAGTTTTATTTTATAGTTCTTTCATGGAAATAACACTATAAATAAAACACAATATCACAAATAATATTCAAGCGGGTAAAATTTATTGAAAAGTTCCGTATATAGTTACAGATAATTTACAATTAGTGAGATGAAGGAGCCGGAGGGTCGCACGAACTAGAGTAATAGTCATTATAAAAACATGGGAAGCAAAAGCAGCACGACATCTAGAAAATCTGGTAAACGATGCGTGTTTACAAGAACAATGGTTTTTTTTTAAGTTAGCTGTTGGGAAACACACCTGATTCACCTTCAAAAAGTTGTTTCATCGTCCGTCAGGCATGATACAAACCACAATTTATAAGGCGCTTGATCAGATTTTTTACCTGCCGGTAAAAGTACACGTCACACGGTTGGCGGAGAGGGGTGCACATCGGAGGAATGACCTTCATAGTGCACGTTCATAACTTTTTATCTTCCTGAAACATCTCATCGTACAATTCCGGATTCGTTTGCCCACCCCAAGAGTCGGTCAGAAGGAGTCATTTTTCATTTTGTACGTATGGTTTCAACGCATCGCACAAGAAGTCCTTGTCCAAACCCGTTGTGAGTTTACCGGATTTGGAGGATGTAATAACAACGTTGGTACACTTTCCGGCGTAATCGTTAGCCGTTTTCTGCACTGTGGGTTCAAACGTACATATAGACTCTTGGAAGCACATGAAAATAAGAGGCAAGACTGGTCCAGACATGGTATTATGCCGTATACGAATGTGTCACCTTATTCATGTCCTGTCGCTTTACTAGGACGGACTTTGACTCTTTTTTGGCGAGAGTCCTGTTAAACGTGGACTGGTACTGGCACCCTGACAAACAAAATACAAAAATACCGTTACTACTATGGCAGTATTTTCGGAAAGAAATCTGTATTGACCATCATATATCATATGATCATATTGTATCCTGTCATATGGAATTTGTTAACAGCTGTCCACGTACCTGTTTGGTCTGTATTAATTATGAAATCTTTGTCGAAGTTGGGTATCAACGTTTTCGTCTGGTTCTGCGATGCGTCCGCTGCGGCCAAAGTTTCGTGCAAGATAGCCCTCTCTCTCGGAGAAAGAATATTTTGTGATTTTCCATTGCCGAATCGGATGCTTCTTTTTAAAATTCGTGGCCCGTGATTTTAACGTTTCTATATTTTGTCTTCTCATCTGGTTCGTACTCGTCTGATGGTGCGTTGGCGATGAGACTCGTTTCAACTTCTTCGTAGGCATCACTGTCGTCGGTTTTATTAATGTCTATCAGTTCCTCATCAAGAACAAGGGTTTTTTCGGCAAGCATTTGCAACATATTCTGGAACATTTCTTCCCCTGTTACCATGGCTTTTTCGTTGATTGATGGACTGTTCTGCTGCTATGTGATTATTATTACAGAGGCTTTCAAAATACACCAACGCATCTTTCAATTGTTGTTTGGACACTTCATTGTGTGTCGAATCTTCTTCGATCACATCACTTTCATACAAAGGACCCGGATCACACTCGGATTTTCCCGCCTGCATTTTTTTTCGTTATTTGAACCGAGAAAACAAAAGTCTCACGTACACACTGACTTTCGACCCTGTTACAAGTTATGCTAGGGACCACTTATTGCTTCTTTCGAAGTTAGCAGGCAACTACGCTGGTCTACGGCGTCTCGTTCCGACCCGCCCGTCCCCCTGTGCAGGAAGGAACATTTGTCCTTCAACTTTAGCGGTCGAGTAACAATATTTGTATTTCATACCTGCCGCAGGAAGCATTTCTATTTTTGAAATATAACATCATTTGCGAACAACATAATGAAGTTCAAAAGCGTCGGTTGTTCCCCAACAAACGGCATTTAAAAAACTTATTATATGCTGTAACGTTACATTACGAATATGTAGACTATCAGAGAAAGGTGTGGTAAGCGGGCTGGCGTAGCTTCAGGGGTCAGAGCATTCGACCGGCAATCGAAAGGTCCTGGGTTCGAAACCCGGCCCAGAAGCGCACCGCATTTTTTTTGATAGTTCTCTTGGATTTTTTTGGGGGATTACAATGCATAATTGTTGGCACCGTTTGTCGGGAATTAAATGTACACAAATTTGAATAGATTTTTTTAAGTTGTCAGCAACGAGCTTCGAACCGGGGACGACGGGCTCGTGAAGTAGAGAGCTTGCTCGCTGCACCACGCGTTCCTTGAAATTTTCTTTACGTAGCAAGTATTTGAACGCAACGGAATATTTCAATGCCGATGTTCTCGATAACGGCGAAGAAGCGCATCTTACTGCTTTGCCACATAACACCTCTGGCCATGAGCTTTTATTACACGCCGTGTGAATCAAATCTGAATTTGACAATTGACAAAATATTTGATTTCAAAGTTTCCGTCTTTGGAATGAAACGAAAATTCGTTTTATTTTTCTATTCCTTTATTTGTATCATATGTTAAATCTTTGCAACAACCCAAGCAAACCTAAAAAAATTGACTGAATAGAAAATTTAAGTTTTGAAGTCAGCCAATGTAAACATCGATATAATTAAAACTCTCTACTTGTGTCTTCTGCGGAATCTGCCGATGCAACTAAAAGGACAAGAAAGTTAAAGCTCTTCACCTTCAACTTTCTTTGATAATGCGACAAAAATTCCGCACAGCCATTCGATAGTGTGTGACTGATTCAAAGAGGAATAGTTGGCGCATGTGTAATATTGAAGTCAACACGAACAGTTCAAGGCCTTCTTGAGAGTCCTTTCCATCCTCTGCTCGACAACCCACGATGGCGTTTCTGGTGAGCGCAATTCTCGTGATCATACAAATACAGTAGAACCTCGCTTATCCGAGGTAATATGGGAAGAGTGTATCTCAGATAAGTGAAATCTCGGAGAATATGGAAAGCCGTACCTCCACGCATGAGTATAGCATATTGTTCCGCTTTATCCGAGATTCTCTGCATTATCCGAGGATACATCACGGATAATGCGGAGGACTCGGATGCGTTGGGTGACTCGGATAATGCAAAAAGTCAGTTAAGCGAAGGTCGGATAAACGAGGAATTACTGTATATAATCTCCCATATGTTATTGTATAACATATAAAAATATATGTAATTGTATACCATATAAAAACATGTTATACAATAACATTTTTCTCTAGATATATATTTTCGAAGTTATGATGATCGGATAGCAAGTTTGTAAATTTGCATAATTATCCCGAGAATCGCGTGCGATGCTCAAGGTCATTAATTCGCACTCATACACTTTTGCTTTAAACGTTTCCCATCGCTATTGTTATTACTGGATCACAGTAATATTATATGAGTTCTTCACGTAGTATTATGTGGTGAATATATATTAAGGCCACAGTAACGGGTATAAAATCATGTGCGAATTTAACAAGTTTTTTTCGTATGAGAAAGTGATTCACTTATAAAATTAATTACACATCTATTTAGTATGAATATCAGGCTGTTAGTAAATGTATTTTTTTTTTCGATGTACAAAATGGCCGACTACTAATATTTTCTTTTGTTATCTTTTATTAGGCGCTCCGCGGCGTGACATTTAGCATCCACAATTTTTTACCTAGAACAAAAAACAAAAATTCTCGTCACTCTACATTAGCATACCTAGAGAACTACGTACGGAATTTAAAAAATATTGTTTTATTCAAAAGTTGTAGGTGTTTGAACTTAAGAAATGAATTTTCAGTGAAAAATTTTGTTATAACTGCTCATAAACTGCTCATAAAATGAAAAGTTTTCGATTGATCAGAAATTCCGTACGTACTTCTCTGCGGAATGCGATTAGGAACATAACTTTTAAATTTGAAGTAAATCGAGTAATAATTGTTGAAGTTATTTGTCACGCCAATTGGAAAAAAGCTGTTTCGAGAAGTTTCGAGTAGTCCGCCATTTTGTACATCGACAAAAAAATATTTTCTAACAGCTTGATATTTATACTAAATAGATGTGTAATTAATTTTATGAGTGAATCATTTTTGATACGAAAAAAATGGTTAAATTCGAACTTGATTTTATACCCGTTACTGTAGCCTAAGGCCTTAAAGGCATTCTCTCATCCCTTATTCAGACCAAGTGCGTTTTATGTAACGAGATTGAAGTTGGCATCGATGCAATGCGATAGAAAGATTTTTTTCTGAATTTCATACCTTTCTTTTGGCATGTGTTGCTAACGAAAAAACCTTCAACTATTTTTTTAGTTTCTTGTTTAGAAACCAGCAACCAAGGTTTACAAAAGAACATTTTGTATAATAATAAAAAATAAGTAAATCAAATGTGAAAAAGAAATTTCGTTGCATTCAACGATGCTAACTTCAACACCATTCAATGCAAGCAATCTAAAGGCCAGCTCATACAGGTAACCAGAGAAGACACTTGAGCGCGCAACATATTTTCTCTATGAGCCTGATTGATTTTCCGTAGTAAGGAATCTTAGAACTAGCTGCTCTACTGTATCGAGGTATCCCGGACTCCGGGATAACAGGGCACTCGATTATAAACACGTTTCGATACACGATGACCGCTCGGGCGGGAACGGGAGGGCTGGACTGTAAATTCCCTCAATTGATTGCTCTCGTTTGATTCGTGATAATCCAGAAACGACGTATAAGGAGGAAAAAAACGAGAATGAACAAAAGAGGAAAAAACGAAGATGAAAAAGAAAGGAGGAACAAAATTATAAAGTGACGGAAGAAATACGGAGCTGGGCCAAGTTCCAATAACTAAGAATACGATCATTATGCAAATTACAGGTCCCTCTGCTGCTGAAATTCTTAAGAACAATGATTAGCGGGCCCAAGGATAGCCCGACGTGTATTCTACATGTGTGCAAAATTGCAAGTCGAAGAGTCCAGTAGTTTCTAAGAAAAATACACGCCCGAAGATAAAAAATTCTCGCATCATGACTTGCCCAACATCAAATATCATGTACAGTTTCGAATAAAATGCTTTAAAAACATTTAAGATGTTACTTCAAACATGTATAAATATAATTGTGAAATACTAACACTGTAGATTTAACCGCTGCTCTAAATTTAACCCCCAAAATATCACCCCGAAAATGAGTGTTCACACTAGAATGTGGTCTTAATAGAACGACGTACATCGGGGATGCATTACTCATGGAATAACAGTCCCGAAATATCAGCCTTCTCACTCTCTGTCTCCTCTTTTTTGTCGTCGTATGGGAGAGATACGGAGTTTGTACTACTGGAACGAACTCGTTCCACTCTAAAGGAATTACGTCGTCCCTGATCGAGAGTCCCACTACGCAAGTTACTTCCGCATTTCTCGCTCTTTCTCTTTCCCTTGCGAACGCCGAAGGGAGATCAAAACGTGTGATGAGGAATGCCAATGAAGGAATGCCCACGAATCTGATCGCTAGGGTAGAGACTGGGGACTGGGATAGAGACTGGGACGACGAGAGGCTCGTGTATCAGCCATTCACCTATATGGGCCCGACGACGTTTGCGACTGTCGCGGAGTTCGCCAAGGAGCTTCCTTGTTTACTCTGTTGAACTCCTCGTTTCTCAGCCGTGGACTCGCTTTTACGGTTCGACGCTCTCCCAAAGCGCTCCACGGACTGGGACAAAGTTGAACACGTCGAACCTCTTAGTTTTTCCTCATGGCGAATGATGGAAAAAACGGGGAAGCGGGAAGCGGGCGCAGTGTTTACATGACTTGAGATAGTTACCAACTAAGGATCGGTGATGTGTAAGGAGGGTTTAGCATTTGAACAATTAATGTTTAGCCATACTGATTCATTTTTTTCATGCATGCATGTCCAGCTAACCCTTCCTTGACACGCTGGGTCATTTTGACCCGGACGAATTTGAAATAAAATTCACACTTTCCGAAAATTGAAAGTTTTCAATATTCTTTTACAACAATACTATTTTATACTTTCCGAATTTTAATTATCATTTAAACTCATCGTTTCATTTCATTCGCAAGGCTTTTCCTGGGAGCAGCATGTTTTTTTTTATTTCAGTGATGGCTTCCACATAGAGGAAAGTTTCATGAGTGATGCCAAACGAAGAGGGAGCAAGCGTGCAAGTTTCTCATTTGCACGGTTTTTTTTTCAAAATCACGCCAAAATTATTTATTCGACGGGTTTTACAAATGACTCTCCTCATCACATTGTTTAACTTATTATTCTATTGTGCGCATGGTTTTCTTTCCTTTTTGGAAAGCCAAAATCATTGTATTTTGCACTTCAGGAAATTTCGGAGTAACGAATATGGGTGTAATTACGAAAGCAAAAAGTGAATTTCGATCTGAAATTTGGCATACCCATTCCTTTTAGGATTTTGGAGGAACCCCTAAAAAGATTTTTGGCGACGCGCCATAGTATTATCGTAGATATCGACTTTTAACCTTTCGCGGTCGCATGTTCTGGCTGTAACACGCTGGTCCCGGGGGGTCACAATGACCCCAGCTATGTTTCAAACGATTGTCCCGTTGACCGTATCGTTCCGACTGACTCATAAAAATTCAGGACCCTAGCTTGAACATTCAAGAATGTGGCATTCTCAGTCTTATATTTTAATCGAATTTTAAAATGACGAAAACAAAAATCAGCCGGGCATCAATGCGCAAAAAAGCCCTTTTTTTTCTAAAAAAAAATCATACCTCGAGCAATATTCCATTTTTTTTCATAAAATTTTAGGGTGATACTCCTGAGATATGAGAGCTTAAGGAAAAAATAGCTCCATAGTGGGAAATAGTCGAAGAAAAAAACAGATCCACGTCCGACCGTAGTTTGTACTTACAAAGGGTGCGCCAAAGCACTGTTAGAAGGCAGGCCAGTCGCCTTGGCCGCCAGCAACTTATAGTAGTAGTTTTGGCTTAAAGTTGCGCTGGAGGTCATTTTGACCCCGGGTGACCGCAGAGGGTTAAACGTAATTTTTTTACCGCCCTCCTACTATATCTATAGCTGACGAGCTCAGCTCTGGTTATACCTATATATGTTATGGCGCTCTCCGCTTGGGTGGATCTTCGTCATAAGCGACCGTGGCTGGCAAGCTTATGATTAAAAATCTCGTATAACGAATCTCATACCCGACCATTCCACACGCACATCCGAGGTAACCTGCGCCCACGACAGTGTTCTACGCACCCCACTATTCCACACACCCATCTGATGTGCCCCGCGCCCACTTAAGTGTTTTACGCACCCCAAGATTGCGCACGCATATCCGAGGGCCCTGCGCCGACACCAGTGTTCCACGCTCCCCACCATTCACACAAAGCGGAGAGCACGATAACATATATAGATATAGCCAGAGCTGAGCTCGTCAGCTGTAGACATAGTACGAGCGCGGAAGAAAAATAACTTTCAAAAATCTATACCTTGAACACTATGGCGCGTAATATGGTTTATTGAAGTATAAAGGTGTATGATACATCTCTATATACGTGTCTCTACCTTGCAGCTTGTAGCATCAATGGTTAGATTCGCTCAGATTCTTGGCGCGTACACGTCGTAAGAACATTATGGCAAGTTATCAAAAAAATAACAAATTGACTTTCGAACGGATTTTGAAGCCGTGTAAACATCAATTTCACGGTAATCGATTCACAAGTAAAACAGACAATGAAGAGTTGGATGCGGGCACTAGCGCGAAAAAATTGTCAACTGCGGGCAGTGCAGATATGATTATGAATCCACTTCATTGTTATAGAATCATTGAATTTCTCACAGTTTTCATGGGATTGTTGATATTAATCTTAATACTGTAATTGTTGATGTTATTCATCTGCGTATCGTGCAGACAAAGCATAACATTTGGAGAGAGCGGGCATCAACTCGGGCGGAAATCAACATATGAAAGGATAGTGCAGCACCTTCACTTGGCATCGGAATCGATGTTCAAAACAGTCAGTGAGAAAGCTGTCCAAAAGGAGCGGGAAAATAATGTAGAAAATGGAAGAATCGAAACTAATTTGAAAGTGTCCGGCGATGGATCCTGGAAAAAACGTGAATTTACTTCATTGTACGGTGTACAGGCTCTCGTTAGATGCTACTGTGGCAAAGTAGTCGACCTTATCGTAAAAAGTTAATACTCCCACGCATGTACCGAGACAAGAAAACACTGGACGACGACGAATTTGACGTGTGGTAGGAACATCACAAAGAATCAGGCTTCTGAAATTACGTAGGCTCAGCAGGAAAGATGGAGGCTGATTCTATCATAAAAATATTTTTAAGACCCGATGAAAAATTTGGCGTAAAACATACGCATTGCATCGGTGACGGCGATTCGAAAACTTTATAGGGTATCTTTAACACAAATCCGTACGGTGACGATTGCCCTATGACAAAGAAAATAAGTGCGTGGGACATGTACAAAAACGTATGGGTACACGGCTTCGAAATATAGAGAAGAAAGAGAAGCTCGGTGGTAGGAAACGGCTGACGGAAGGTGTCATAAAAAAAAACTAATAATTTATTATGTTTTGGCAATTACAAGAACTATTCATGCTGTCCAAAGCATGAAAGAAGATATAATAGTGACATTGGATTATTATGTTCAACAGATAAATGCCCTCGGCACGGGAGTTGTCCAATAGGCGTCGATGGCTGGTGTGAATGGCGCAAAGTTGAATCCATGAATAAACTACAATCTTTTAAGCAACCCGCTTGATTGATTGATGAAAAAATTGAGAAACACATTCGTCCAATTTAAGAAATAACTCTTAAGATATACCTTTCAATGCGATGCTTAGGCGGCCACGCGCTAAATTGCAACAAGTCGTTCAACTCAATAGTCTGGCGCACCGCTCCAAAACACCTGAATTCCGGCCAAAAAGTCGTTGAAATTGCCGTCTTTATGGCTGCAGGTATGTTCAACGAAGGGTATTCAACGATTTTGTGTACCATGCAGTTGCCCAATTTGAGTGTTAGCCAGCAGGGCAAAATGTTTACTGATTTCGCTGACGCGCAACGGATGGCGAGAGAGGACAGGCACCACTCATTTAGCAGCAAGAAGGCTCGTACAGCCTCGTAGACTCGAACAAAGGCATTTGATCGAGTACTTTGAGAAGCAGAAGGATTTCTGTATGGACCAGGAATAGCTGATTAGCAGATTATTAGTGTAAGAATAATGTGATATTTCCTTTTAACGAAAACGTTGAAGCGCTTTTTCTCTAGTTTCCATATTTTCGATTTTTGCAAATTGGCGGGCTTGATAGCAAAAAAAACTAAACCGCCTATTGCATCAAATATGAATTGAATGAAATATTGAAGAAAATTTTATTGGTTTGTTGTTTCTGTCAAGAATTACGAGGTACAGCTTTCCCGCACTGGGACTGCAGTGGCAAGAGACGCGTGGAATAGGCTGATAAATCGGCAGTCATTTATTGTTTCAAGTTGAATTTTTTTTATCCATTTCAAATATACATGAAATGGTACCTTAATGTTTACTGGGCTGACTTTCTTTGTCCAAAAAAAATTCCCGAAAAAACGTTTTTTTGGGCCTTCTGATTTAGGCTCCGGCTTTGAAAGAAAGGTGTATATTAAATTACAGATCGAAATTCGGTTTCCGCTTTTTGGAACTCTACCCACGAATATTAATTGTCGATAGCATTCGAATAAATTTGGAAGAGGCAAATGTGAGATTGTCATAGATTGAATCTGGCAATAAATAATTCGAGGGAACAAATCAATCAATATTCATTCTATTTCAATTCTTTTAATTTCCATATAATCGAGAATCGAGTGCTGCATTATTATTCTATTAAATCCAGTGGGAAGTTCAAGCTCGCCGATGAAATGTTCTGCTTCCCGTCATTCTTTATTCTGTTCAGGAGCGATTTTTAATAAAGCTACGTCGAAACAGATTACGTAAGAGCGAGAGAGGCAGGTGCAGTGTCTCGATGCAAGAAATTCTCCACTTAACCCCATGATAATTCATTTTGCCTCGTAGTATAGTGCATCGGCAGGAGGTCTCCGTTAAGCCCGGTATTGATTCAATCTCGACGTTATACGTTGACGCCATGAGGGAATTCCTCGTAGTTCTCCTTGCGACATATAATACGGGCGAGCACAGTTTTCTCTTTTTTGCTTCAAGAAGCAAAAGATAAGAAGTATGCACAAAAGGTGATCCCGCCCGATGTGAGGACTTCTCCCACAACTTTGGCTTCATACATTGCATTTTGACAACTGTACGTCGAGTTCAATTCGATATCTAAGGAAACTCCATGCCCTATACCTAAATCAAAATGTCAAGAATTAGTTGATAAGTATTCCCATATTGTTTAGAATTTCTCTCAAGCGTTCTTAGTAGATGTGTAGTATTGATACTTTAGTACTGGTATGTACTATTCACATTGTGTAGATGTGTACTATTAGTACTTAGTACTATGTGTATATGCGTAACTATTAGCAATACTTAAGGTACTTGCGTCTGCCTCTCTCTCTCTCTCTCTCTCTCTCTCTCTCTATCTATCTGTCTATCTGTCTATCTGTCTATCTGTCTATCTAATCTATCTATCTATCTATCTATCTATCTAATCTATCTATCTATCTATCTATCTATCTATCTATCTATCTATCTAATCTATCCATCTATCCATCTATCCATCTATCCATCTATCCATCTATCCATCTATCCATCTATCCATCTATCCATCTATCCATCTATCCATCTATCCATCTATCCATCTATCCATCTATCCATCTATCCATCTATCCATCTATCCATCTATCCATCTATCCATCTATCCATCTATCCATCTATCCATCTATCCATCTATCCATCTATCCATCTATCCATCTATCCATCTATCCATCTATCCATCTATCCATCTATCCATCTATCCATCTATCCATCTATCCATCTATCCATCTATCCATCTATCCATCTATCCATCTATCCATCTATCCATCTATCCATCTATCCATCTATCCATCTATCCATCTATCCATCTATCCA
>OX632363.1:12905271-12922771 GCA_951751655.1 Ophion costatus | reverse complement strand
TCTATCTATCTATCTATCTATCTCTCCCTGGCATCTTTTATTCTTTCTAACATCTTGTTTCCTATGGCCGAAATATTTTTCCGCTCTTAATACGTCGCTGATTTTCCAACTACAATGAAAATACATTCTTAAGGTATTGAGCGTTGCAATAAATGCCACAAACTGCTTGTGATTTGTGCGTTTGTTGTACTAAGATTGTTATGTTCGGCACTCTTCCTTTGCTAAATATTTTCATTTTCGTTGGTCAAACAGACAGTAAGTCCGAAAATTGAATCTGCGAGAGAATGTGATAAAGGTTCACAAAAATATTAATATCGAAATGAAAAACAGAATAAGAAGGGACGGACGGAGAGGGAGAGGGAGAGGGAGAGGGAGAGGGAGAACACCGTTGCGCGACCCCGAAAAAGAAAGAAGAGCAAATTATGGGAATGAGAGCGTTTAAGCGGCGTCAGAAAATAAAATCATTCTGGTCTTTTTTTGTGCTCCCTGCGAGCACAGATCTTGTACTTTCTTGTGTGAAATGCTTCTTCGTTTTATTCTTTCCGGATTTTTCAAGATGGATATCTTGGGGCAACGACTTCGAAAGATTCGTTTATACTGCAAAAATGGCGAAAAAGACACAATATGGACATGGAAAGGAATACTTTTTTGTAACCTTTGGCTTTGAAGTGCGTGCAAGTGCCATCGTAGCAACACAACCAAATATTTCTTCGTTCTTATTACTATCTAAAATATTAACTACGCAGATTTCGATTGCAGATCAGTATTAAGCATTCTAGAAAAAACCCTGGACTAGTTTCCGTAGCTTGAATCTGTCGTGAAGAGTTTGAGCAAGCCAAAAAAACTTATTTTTCATTTAATTCCAGCGAAGAGACATGCAACATCTTACTTTTTCACAAGAGCGTTGATGATTTCAAGCTACAATCTTTGTCCGGACTTTTGTCCTCGAGGTCTTTGGAATTCTAAGGTAGCAAAAAGAATTAAAATTACGAAGTAATAGAGTAATATTTATTGGCATTAGATAACAATTAGAGAACAGCTGATCATATATATTTCTGTCTAATTTATCGTATCTGGATTTCGATTTCTGATGGCAGATGGCCATGAGATTCAACCCATCAAATGAAACAAATTTATTGGTGTAAATTAGCAAAGTGTATGGGTT
Source organism: Ophion costatus (assembly GCA_951751655.1). Taxonomy (NCBI): domain Eukaryota; kingdom Metazoa; phylum Arthropoda; class Insecta; order Hymenoptera; family Ichneumonidae; genus Ophion; species Ophion costatus. The sequence continues at coordinate 12,921,606 of OX632363.1, read as the reverse complement.
TGTTACTACGCAAGGCTCCTCACCTTCGGCACAGCGTGGCGAAAAGAAATGTCCCTGGGGGAGTATTTGAACGGCGCTTTGATCGATTTATCACGGCTGTTGATTTTTTCCTTGCCGATCTATTCGCCATTCCCGTTGTAATGGATTATCGTTGATGTAAGAAAATTCGATAAGAAGAGGAAGAATCGTTTAGAGGAAGTTGCGAGACGGGGCGCGCGCTTTTTATTCCCGAGTTGCCTGTTGTCTACTTTATTGGACAACGGTTTAACGCTGCTCCCCCGTTGCCGTTTCTCTGGGAATTCGATCGTTAATGCATACCGATCCGAATGTTTTTTCCCTCTCTTCCATTCATCTCGGTCTCTCTCTCTCCCTCCCTCCCTCTCTCTCTCTCTCTCTCTCTCTCTCTCTCTCTCTCTCTCTCTCTCTCTTGCTCCCATGTTGTTCGACTTCACGACCGGCTGGAGGGCGTCAAGATGAACTCTACAGGTTTTATTGAAACCCGATTGACGCCTATATTATATTACGAACACAAAACCAACCACCAATCAACTTCGATCAGTGATTCTGGATACAAATTTTCAATGAAGTAATTCGAAAGTGCAAGCTGAATCCCACACGATGAAAAACATCAATGTGTCTAAAAAATTTCAGCCTAATTACCTATATGTTAAGAAGGAAGATGGAGTACTTCGGAAGCGGGAGAGCCAGTAGAAGCGAAGTAACATCTTTGGTTTCTGTGGCACCGATTCTGCGAGGCCGAATCAGTCGCGGTTCGCTGATCTCCCGACATCCGGCGTGACCGTCATAGCGTTTCTTCGTAAACTGGCATATACGCATGCATATATATATAATATATATAATTATTCTAAGGCTTTTTTAAGGTATACCCTATATATATATAGGGTATACCTTTAAAAAAGCCTTACAATAATTTGAAAAGGTGAGGTGGCACCACAAAAAAGTTCAGTGCAAGAGTTTTATAGTCCGAAGGAGGGCATTGGATGGTAATATAAATGATTTCTTTTGTCCAAGCGCTTACGAGATAATGCAATGTATTTCGATTTTTTGTAATAAAAACGCATAGCTTAAATGGCACCAAAAAATAGCTGATTTTGAGTTTAATCCATCGAAATAAAAACTTTTTAGCTTGACAAACGAAGTAGTTATGGTAGTTGGAAGGAGTCGGCAATATCGTACACTACTTCTGTATTCCCGGCGGTTCCGCTTCGTGCAATGTTTGCTAGGTAATCCGATTTGACCTCACCCGATTTTTTCTGGCCGGGCGGGGGAGGGGGTTCCTTTGAGACGTCGTTCACTGCGGCCGATCAATGACGGAACTCGGTATGATGAACCGAACCGAGACTGCCAACCGAGGGATGTCTGCACACATTCTTCACAGTTCAGTGGCAAATTTGGAAACGCGTGTTAGCCGCCATCTCGGGCAAAAAGCAACCTTTTTAAACAGTTGCTGTTGAAAGGTTGAAAAGCGGTTTAAAGTTGGATAGATGTTTGAAGACAGGTGGTTGAAAAGCGGTTTAAAGTTTTTTCAAATACAGCTGAAGTGACGAGACATGGAGTCCGCATTTACAACTACCTGTGCGCTGGCACACACATACATACGCGCGCGCGCACATACGACCTTGGGTAATAAAAATTGCGAAATTTCCGGTTCAAATAAAGGTTTAGGTTTGGCTGAAGAATGTTGACTCCCTATGGAACATGTTAATGTCAATTGTTCAATAAATAGCTTCTTAATCGTCATGAAATTTTTACACGACCTCCTGAATACTTCATGTAAAAACATATAAAATGTTCAGAATTCTATCATAATTACTTCAACCTCCTTAACGGTTGAAATAAAAAATGATAAAATTCTAAAAATTCAGTATGTTTTTGTATGAAGTATTTAAGAGGTCGTGTTAAAATTTCACGACGATTAGGAAGCTCGTTATTAAAAAATTAACATTTTGTTAGAAACAATTTTTAAAAGAAATACCAAAAATGTATCAATAAACTTCGTTTTGTTTCCGTTGCTTTCAGTATATTGTAGATATTACAAAATTGAGAGGTAAAAAAAAAACTTATTGCAAAGTTACATTAGTTTCCATAAGACAGCATTTAATTTGTGAATGTTAATTGTTCAATAACGAGCTTCCTAATTGTCGTGAAATTTTTACACGACCTCTGAAATACTTCATACAAAAACATACCAAATTTTCAGAATTTCATCATCATTTGCGATTTGAGACTCAACATCCTTAAGGCGTTACCCCCACTTCTAGCGCAAGAAAAAGGCCTTTTTCATGATTTTTTTTAAAGAAAACTACAAAACTTTTTTAATCGATCAATGTACCATCTTAAAGAACACATCTTGAAGAATTTTCAGTAATTTTTTTATTGAAAAATATTACATTGTTTAGTGGCAAATGGCCGTCAATGAAATAATGTTTTTATATACACGGTTTGCGGTGACCAACGTTGCGGCGAAGTGGATCATCTGAAAAAAAATGCGGATGCATTTAGTCAAATATAAGTTTAAACTAGTCTTTAATCGAAGGATTTTAAAAAATATTCATTTTTCACTAAATGGCGGACAGTCAAAGTTAATGGTTCGATTTTAACGAAAAAAAAAACGGCCGCTTTTTGGCTATAAAACGGCCATTTTTTTCGAAAAAAAAATCGAGTGATTAAAGACTACATTTTTATGTATTAAATAAGCCTGCAAAATTTCAAGAAGATCGGTTCATTAGTGTTCGAGTAATGTTGGTCACCGACTTCAGAAATACCATTTTGAGAAAAACGCGTTTGAAGTTTTAATTTCAGTTTACACGAAGAACGGATTCTTGTCTTTCAACGCTCATATCGCAGTCAATTTTGTTCGGACCGACTTGAAATTTTCAGGTCACATTCTCAGATACTTATACTTCAAAAAACTGCAATAAAAAAAACGATTTTTTCAAAATGGCAAGTGGGGGTAACCCCTTAACGTTCGCTTTTTATCTCTCACGGAAGTACCACAGAAGTCGGAAACGTACCTATGAAGTATCACCCCAAGAGGAAAAGCTGTAAATACGGAAATAGCCACGATATATTAAGGAGTTAGGCCACTCTAGAATTTTCAGCAAAATCGATTTCTTTTAAATGGTTCCCTAGTGCCTCAAAAATGATGTCCCAAAAGATTATGGCCGGGAAAAATCTCTGAGTACTCAGTTTTCGAATTTTAGAACAAGGCCGCCTGGTCTGCAGCGAGCTCCTTTTGTGAGCGCTAGAGGGAAGGTACTTGAGGGGACTAGAACAGGTATACGGCAGATGTTATTGAAGTCATTTGCTTCCTGACTAGTCTAGACAAGTTTAGACTTGTCGAACGTCTGTTTCAGTCAGTTAGGCACAGCCAAGCATGTGAGAAGGATGCTAGTCGACAAACACTCGTTTTTCTCGATACTTCTGTGAACTTTCATCTCTTTTTCCCTGTGTAATTATTGATTTGTTTTTCGATGAGTGACAAAGCGGTGTACAGTGAGAAGAAAGGAGGAAAAACGGCATTTGGTAACAGCAAGAGACCAAAAACATCTCGAAGAAGACCATTGCATCGGCATGAGTTAGAAGCACCAGATGACTTGATTGCCAGTACACCGGCAAAAAACTGATGCAATCGGACGATTTGTATGACTTCGAAGTGAATCCAGTGTTTGATTATCGTATCATAAACTTTATTGCAGCATTTTCAGCTATTTCGAACGTTGTCGTTTGTAAGGTATGCAAATCGGAAGTGAAATTTATTGAAAGTGGCAAGCGCTGTTCGGGATTCAAACTGGTAGTGTCGTGTGAGAATTGTGGAAATATTGAGATACAGAGTTTCATCATCAGAGAATCATAATTGTCATGCGATTGCTTGGAGTTTCTCGGTCTACCTTTCACTCATTCTACGATAAGGTTGTCAAAAGAATGTCCACTGCAACCAATCTAGTTTGCAAGAACAGTATGATGAGATCTGCGGAAGAAGAGAGAACCATTTCTATTGAAAATGGAGAAAATGGAATTGTAGTATCAGGCGATGGTTCGTGGAGAAATCGTGGATTTACGTCTTTGTATGGGTTAGTGGCTCTTATTTGCAATAACTGTGGAAAAATCATTGATTGTGTAGTGAAATCAAAATACTGTAAGGCGTGTGAGTATTAGGTCCAAAAAAAAGATACCGAAGAATATGCGAAGTGGGCAGAAAATCATGCAGAAGAATGCGCTGTGAATCACGATGGATCGGCAGGAAAAATGGAAGTCGATGCAGTTGTTGAGATGTTTCGGCGCTCTGAAACTTTGGACCAGGTCAAATACACTCACTATATTGGTGACGGTGATTCTAAGACTTTTAAAGGCATTACAGGTGCTAAGCCGTATGAGGATTTCACAGTACTCAAGAAAGGGTTACAGATCACGTGCAAAAGCGAATGGGCACCCGACTACATAATTTGAAAAAGAAGACAAAAGGTTTCTGTGGAAGGAGAACATTTACTGGAAATCTTATAGACGAGCTATCTATTTATTATGAATTAGCGATTCGTGGAAACAGTGATTCAGTTGAGAACATGAGAAGCAGTATATGGGCTACACTGGGTCATAAATTATCTACTGATGCCAAACCCCAGCACGAAAAATGTCCTATCGGAGAGGATTCATGGTGCTCATGGCAACTGGCTAAAGCTACAAATACTTTGGCTGAGTATAAACATAAGCCAGCTCTTCCAATTGAAGTCTATGAAGCTATCAAACCAGTCTATGAAGAACTAATCCGTGAAGATCTTCTAACTCAATGCATCGGCGGTTATTGACAAAACAGTAACGAAAGCTTCAACTCGACTGTGTGGACATTGGCCCCAAAATCCATTTCGAGTGGTAAAGCAGTCTTGGATGTAGCTACGGATATTGCGGTTTGTGTGTACAATGACGGGTTTTCTTTAATTTTGCACATAATGGAGGCAATGAACTTGGAAATCGGCCCGAACAGCTACGAAATATGCCTGGGGAGCGACAAACAGCGCATAAAGCTGTCTGAACGGGTGAATACGGCGAGGATCGCTTCAAGATCAAGTAGAAAAGAAATGCACGAGCAGGACGATAAGCTGGAAGGCCAATTGTATGGTGCAGGCATTGCAGATCAAAGGTATGACAAAATTATTCATGATTCTCTACTACTCAAAACTTCAAACGCGTTTATCTCAAAACTGCATTTTTAAAGTTGGCCGGAAACATAACTCAGACAATTTTCAACCGATTCACTGAAATATTGAATATATCTTGAAAAATACATTGTCTATGGAAGTACGTAGGATTTTTTTTATTGCATAATTAATTTGTTATTAACAATTATCTGACGATTTTTTAGGCAAATTTTTCACTTTCCACTTAAGAAGTGCGCCATTTGGCCAAAAATCAATATATCGAAAAAATCCTACGTACTTCCATAGCAGTTATTGTATATAATCGAAAAAAATTCATTGGCTCATTATAATTCAAAAATTACAGGAGCTGTTTGTCCGGCCGTGGACTCTGGAAAAACGGAGACGTCATCGCAAAAACGCTGCACAGCCGTCATTTTGAAATTAAGCGCTTCAAAAAAATTATTGTATACAGTCACTGATATGTATGATAAACACCCTTTTTTGTAATCTCGATTTATTGTGTACCTTTTCTGAAAAAAAACCCCAAAACGCCTATTTTTTCGGCCTCTAGAGTGGCCTAACCCCTCAATAATGTTCTAACTGCCATTACATCTTTGATTTTAAACTAGGAACATGTTTTTCAATCGATCCATCTCAAAATCATCTACTTTTTAGTAAAATTAAAACTGTGCCATTAGAAATTAGTTTACATTGGAATATTCGAAAGATCTTTCAATATCTCGAAAAAGCGTCAATATAAAAAAAATTATGTTACCACTATGGACCATCGTTCGTGGAGACCTCTAGCAAACATATATATCATGACGACAGATCGTTACAATGGAAATCCGCTTTTTTATTACTCCAAGCCCTGACTGCGCCAAACCTAATGGGACACTAAAGAGACTTGATCTTATGATGTCGAAGTGAGTATCGTTAGAATGCGACGGAAATGGTTTTCATAATTTGTTTAATTTTAGTTACATTGACAAGGAAATGTCTTGAGGTGTTCCCCTCCGATTTCGATAAAAGTTGGCGTGTTTGTCTAGTGGATCAAATAGTCGACACGTATCGTTTTACATCTGTGGCATCGCATTTTTACCGCGTGAAACGCACCCATGAAAATAGGAGTGTTTTCCGTTTTTCCAATATAAGCTCATTCGATGACTATTAAATGTTTATGTGAAATACATTGGCTTTACCCGCACGCCCCTTTGACATGGAAACCATCGTAAAGTCTCACCCTCCGGTATTGAAAAAAATTGGAAAAATTATATTGAGTCAAAATATTCTATATGAATTTTTTGTTTCGGTGGAACGCCATTTTTTAAAAGTTAAACGCGTTCTCAAAATGTTGAGGTTTTTCGGTTTTTAGCTATACATTTTAAACGGGGCGAGTTTAAAATAAAGTTGAAATAGAATGAAAATTGTATTTTTCGATTACTATACGTTCATGATGATAACGATAAATATAACAACAAATTGTGTATTAACATAGTTGGGTTAATCATATTATGATTGCGATGTCAATAAACTATAGTGAATATTACTATCACCTTTTCAACTGGGCGTTTTTTGTAAATAACATGGACTTTTCTCTCTGTGTATCGTCCAACATCTTTTCCTGTATAATTATAGGTTTTAATTCTCTAATGAAAGTTCTACAAAAACTTTTAAGTAATGTGGGTATCCTATATCTAATTAAAAAATTAGAGAATTAAATAAAACATCCATTGCATTTTACTGATGCAAAGTTCAACATCGTTTGACATTTGACAAATTGGCTTGAATTGGACTGTTGAAAAGGTCGCGAAAAAATAATTGTTCTCTTATATTATATACTAGCTGTCGAACCCGGCTTCGCTCGGTTCCGTGCGATATTCACTATTTCTTTCTATGCACTTCTTTTTCGTACCCGCATTGTTACGACCAAGTGCGGATCTCCTTTTCGGCATTGTGAAAACGATACACTTATCTCTGTGATATTCAAGTACGTAATTTCTTTTTCGGTGGGTCTGACATTTTTTTTAGCTGCTCAAATTAAGGAGGTTGGAGTGTTAGCCACAATTAAATATTTTTTTTTAAGTTAAAAAAATATATGTTATTGTCTAAACTATACTAAGTCTTCGCGAATCATTTGAAATTTTTTCACTACCAAACACCAGCGATGAAATATATTTTAATCTTTGTAATTTTCCGTGTGGTGAGATGGCAAGACGTTTACGCTATGGTTGATGTAATTTTTTGGCCGGTGACATACACATAAAAGGGAATAATTACAAATTACCCAAAGTTTCATTCTAAGTTGTATAAAATATTTGCTGGCACCGTTTTTCCATAATAATTATCGATAACGTTATATTTTTCGAGTTAGTAGTAACACAATTACTTTTTTATTTACATAATACAAATATATAAATGCATAACTTGGCCCTTTAATTTAAATCTTCTTCGAGGTCTTAATTAATTCCTGATTTCCAATGTATACCGTCGCAGTTTTTTCCGTACGACCCGTCCCAATTAAACCCTTTGCCATCTCCCTACCCGCGTTAGGTGAGATTAACAAATCTCACCTAACTTCCGTTGCGTCCACAGCCGTCTTAAGGAAGCTTTCCAGTGTGACAGCCCGAAAAATCGCTGTTTTTCGCGATTTTTTTTTTAAAAGAAAAAATAATCTAATCGGTCTGGTTTTTTTTTGTATATTAATTGGGTATTGAAGAATATAAAACAATTTTTTAAAGATCGATTTATTTATTAATTAATATCTATAAAAATGATGAAACAATTGTTGCAGAAAATGCACTTGGATGTGGTGTCCACGTTGGGGGTCACAATTTTGATCTGAAACAAAAAACACAAAAAGATTATTGATCGGTATATAATTGGCTTTCGTGCTATGGAGGCTTTTTTTTTTTTTTTGCAAAAATGGCGCCGGTTTGAACAAAAAGTATCGATTTTAGCATTTTTTTTGGCAGTTTTTTTTACAAAAAAATAGGAAGATGTCAAAAAAAAAAAAAAGCTTCCATAGCACGATAAACAATGACGTTAAGAATATTGTGTAAAAAATTCAACTCGATAGCTTTAAAACTCTGCCCTCCAAGTTGGACACCGTTTTGAAAAGTGCTGTTTCGAGAAAAACGCGTTCAAAGTTTCGCTGTAGCTGTAGCGCTCCGTTGCCTTCTTCCAAGAAATGCTGTACAGTAACCGAAATAATCTGAATTTCGGCATGAAAATTTCAGGGAATATTCGGAAGAGTGTATACTATTCGATAAAGCAAAAAAAAATCGATTTTTTGAAAATTTCACACTGGAAAGCTCCCTTAAGCTGTGAACACTATACGGCATTTGCCGAGGGTACGGGAATACTGAGGAAAACCCGTACCTGTAGTATAGACGGTCGTATATTGTTCTGATTCTCTGGTGCAAAGACTTAAACTCAAGTATCTACACCAAGGTATCAGAAGTATTGGTCTTTCACTCACTGTTTGTTGCGCCACCCAGTGCACGGCTTAGCGATCTCCGCTCCAAGTATTCGCCACGCACAATGCTGCTTACCACGAAGTACCTCCAGAGCGAAACCACGATCGCTCATCTACCAGTGTCTGTCTCTTTGATTGTATATTTAATGAAATATTAGATCTAGCGAATAAATCTATATTTCGTATGCATTTTTTGCGGTTCATTGAAAAAAACGTAATCTGATCACGAAAACAGATACAGTACACTTGACGTGTCGAGTGCAGCGCGCGCTCGGTCACGGATAATTTCGCTGTCAAATTTTTTTTTCATCGTGGTCGACCGTTTTGTTGTACATTCTTGTTCACTGCTCAGCCCCCTGATAACCTACTGTACGTAGCCTATCACCTGCACTGGAAAGTACGCCCCACACTGCTGAAAATCGCAGGAAAATCCGACCATTGGTTCAGAAGTTCATCGCGGACAGACAAAAAACGTACTTTCGTTTATACGTATAAAGAAGAGAAGAGATTATAATAAACGAAAAGTATATAATAATAGGTGGTTGCAATGAAACCCGATGTTTGATTTATCACCGATGAAAGTCCAACATCGTTTGACATTTGATATTTGACAACAAACAAAAAAAATTGTTCTCTTATATTATATATTATAATAAACGAAAATTATATAATATTGTGTGGCTGCATTGAAACTTCGAACGAAAAGATGCCTTATTTAGTTAAGATTCGTTCCTCGAACGAGCAAATTAAAAAAGGGACGTGACAAGTTGTTTTTCCGAAGTGTTCTTCTGCACTATTTCGATTTGAAAATAAGTGCCGCGGAAATTCACCGATTGCTAACACAAACTTAGGACGCGACCGCACCACCTAACCAATTTGTAGAGATTGTCTTTCGCGGTTCAAAAGGCACGATTATGATCCTAATGGCAAGCAACGAGCGGGACAATGAGAACAAAAAAATGACGATGCCAAATTGCGAAGTTTGCTCTTCACAAACACTTACAGAATTGGCTACACAGCTCAATCTTAATATGTGAACAGTTACCGTATGTTTGTATGCCATGTAGAAGATGCAGAAAAAAAGGAATATGGGTGCCGCTCGAGCTGAGCGGGAACTGAACAAGACACAGAAAAAAACATTTTTTTTCTGCGGTCTATTGTAACTGGCAATGAAAAATGGATTTGTTTTGAGAAACCTAACCATCAAGTTAGTACCTAAGTTCCGAATTCCGTAGATAAACACGCCGTGCCATGAATACTCTCAATATGAAGGGACGCTACAAGCAAAAAGACTTCATCGTTCGTTGATGAATGCTGCTAAGAAGTTTCCACCAAAAACTCTGAGTTAACATCCACAAGAAAAGTCCACAAGAAATGATGTTGATGTTTTCATCGTTGGAATGTAACGAAAAATAATTTCTTTTCGATGTTTAAATTTTGTTTAGCTGTCAAAATCACTTAAAGGTCTTTGCGTATTCTTATTAGAGATTCATAACCTCAGTTTGCACAAAAAAAGGAGTTGGGTAAGCATAATAAGAAATAAATGGAAAATGAGCAAAAAACCGTTGCACTCCAAGGATGAAAACTCCAACGTCATCCACAAGAATAGTATCGTAACTCAAAAATTACTGGGTATCAGCCTCGTAGTAGGCCTTTTTTGTAGTATCTTTTGTTGAGATGATTGCACCTATCTGCACAAAATAAATATCAAAGACACGGTAGTGTCTAAACGGTAAGTAATCAAAAATAAAATACAGTAACATTACCTTTTACTGGCCGTATTTCAACTTTGCGTCAACGTCACGCGAAAACGCGTCATAAATCGTAAATGTAACGATATCTTACCAATGTGATGCCATTTTTTCCTATCGATTTGATTTACGTTATTTTTTAACCCTTCGACTGCACACTTCCGCCTGAGGTTTTTAAAGAGGAAGATTTCTAGACACGAAAAAAGACAGTGTCGACCATCTGCCCAAAAAGTATATTTATTCGGAGGTTTGAATTTGAGGATGTTCGGGAGTGAAAAATGGAAAAAAAGCGACCCCTTCGGCAGATTAATTGTTGAGAAAGTATTTTCTGCATTTTTTTACTTCAATGACTTATTATCAATGACACTTGCCGCAGTCGACGCATAAGTACATTCGGTGCTAGTTGCACATAGCTCTCCTGCATAATGTACACTCGCTTTGAGTTTTAAGATCGGCATTCTAAATACATAATTCGTTATAGTAGCGCAAAATAAAAAAATATCTAAGACCATTTTCTATCGTAACTCACTTAGATGTAATAATAAATCACCAAATTACAAACAAGTAAACATTTTCTTTTTCACCGCACTACTGCATGAACGGGGTTGACTCGACCCCAGGTCCTTTTTTAACAGCTGTCCTCAGTACAGGGAGGATGTAGGATGGGGCAGGGAGGTGTCCACCTATAGAGTAGGAGTGGGCGAACATTCGAGCGCCGCACTGCGGCCGAATAGATCTCCATGTTTTGCGATATAGCCAGTTGAAAAAAATGGGACAAACAGAACTAGTATGCTGTCGAAGGGTTAATGAATCAACTCAATCCTCAGATTTCATCATTTGCACTGATTTTCCGAGCGTCTTTAGAACTAGGAATGGTTGCACGTCCGTGGGTTAGTTGAATCGTATAAAGTCATTCGGCTACGTAATAAACAGTATTCCGGTCTTTCGAGATTCGATTAACTCTATGATCAACAGCAGCGATGGGGGAAGTGCCTACCTGTATAGAAATATGAACAGGCATTCCCTATTTTATGTCACGCTGTGACCACAGTTACCTTTTCTGATTTGCCTAACCGGGCCCACCCATGGAACAAACTGGGAAGATCGCAATATCGTTTTTTACGACTTAACCTGTATGTTTGGAAATTACAATCTCCTGGTTAGGGTGCATTGCGAGCGAGTAAATCTTCGAATAATGTCTACTCGGCCAGAACATTGACATGTCCTGAAAGTGGTGCCCGTCTTTAGGAACTGTGTGATGATACTTTAATTTTTACTTCATCAAAGATATTTATAATTGATTAAGATAGAACTAATACATCTGTTGTAATTCCAATGAGGCGGTATATGCATCTAGACGGGAAAAAATAAAGCAATTCTAACGGATTTTTAAAACTAAGAAATAACTATACCACAATCATTAAACTATAGGTATACTTTAATAGAATATTCAAGTATACAAAACTATTCTCTAATTTTTCAAAAACAATTCGCGTCAGCAGAAGGTAGCAATAATATCTATATTTTTACGAAGTTTCAACTCAATCGGCTTAATCGTTTTTGAGTAATCGTGCACGCCAATTTCGAAAAAGCAGTTATGAGAAAAACGGGTTTGAAGTTGGAGGCCGCTCCGAATCCGAGCGGTGAGGGACAGCGTTGACGAGCTGTATCGTTTAAAGTTTTTCGAATTTTGCTTTAAAGCTTGAGTATACTATTCTACATATATAGATCTATCGCTAAAACAAAAGAAAAAAGAAATCGATTTTTTTATCGTTGTAAATGTATATCCCGCCTTTCTTGTCGCTCAGCTCGTGCGGCACCCAACATCAAGCTTGTTTACCATCTTAAGCTTCCGTAAGTGTCTCAGAACAGTCATTGGTCAATGTTGAGGTTGTTCAATCTCTCCAGTCGTCAAATGCCAATCGGAGTCGATAAAAGCCTTAATTTTATACGACGTGTTTTTGCCTTTTAGGAAATAAAAAAGTGGAATGCATAGGAAATACATGTTTTTCCTTCCATGTCCAAAATATAATAAAACTTTCTATACGTCACGGATCTCGATGAATATTTTTTTTAATGCGGGCACAAGTTTCAGCTTTCACTTAATATACGGCATTTCATATACTTGACGCATGTGCGAACGGAGAAACAACTGCGAACGATATCTATCGAAATTTCGCTACGGACTTATGCATAGACCCGATACCTACATCCACGAGAGAGTAATCTCTTGTGCCCACGACCTTAGCCAAACAAATCACCACGTGCCCTTGGTAATTGGTGAGCGACGTGATTGCTAAAAGCCGAGACATTTTATCTTTTAGCCATCCGGCATATACAACGACCGCGCACTGTTAGAGACCGAGTTACCTCTATCCCGTTTGAATAGTTAGTCCCTGACCAACTACGCGGTTGTGGTTAAATCGCGCCGTCGACCTCTCGTAATTCGCGACCGTGAAACGGAAGAACGTTATTTCGGTATATGAGGACACCAAAGGAAAGAGAGAAAGGCAGATGGAAAAATGTATTCGCAGATGAAAGATGCAAGTAGAAAGCGAAACAAAAGGAAGAGCAAGAAAGGAACAAAGGAAATAGTTAATAAAAGAGAGAGAGAGAGAAAGAGGGGGGGGGGTTCTTATGTCAGTGTTGTAATAAGTGTTCTACAATGCGGTCGTCTTTCTTGCTACCGGATTACTTTGTCTGCAACCTCATTTACGTTGGTTTCGCAGATACGGACATATAATCATGAAACGTGCATGAGACCACGGTAAAACGGAATTATGCACTAATGTGCAGAGGTTTTGTTGCCTTTAATATAATCATTTGCCGAATTCCGAAATGTATGTGTCTATGTGTATTTGTTACGAAACAGTGTTGAAATTTGAATAACTAAAATGCAACAAAAATTCGTTCTTAAGATGTATTTTCTCTGTTTTTATTAATTCGTTGTTTCTATCCCCCAAAATGGTTTTTCGCATACTTAGGCTGTAGATCTTTGATAAAAATCCTGGTAAATGTGTCAGTAATTAGTGTAGCGTAAATTTAAGAAAAAAATGTTATTAAGAAAAAACCTCTTCATTCCATTCAAAGGATGCAAGCATCAATATCGTATTTCGATACGCGAAATTATTGATTACTGAAGCAGGGTTTGGCAGCGATCCAATGATAAAATAATTTGACTCACAAAAAAGTCCCACTGTTAAATCAATTGTTTTGCTTCATATACAGGGTGAGACATTTATTTACCTCGGCAATTTTCCATCAAACGAAGCGTTACGAAAAAAAAATGTTAATACATTAGTTTCATAATTTCGAGAGGGCACAAGATGGTGTCCGAATTTTTTCCAAAGTCGACGTATCAAGGTCATTTGAGGGTCAACTTTGGTTTCGCAAATGGGATGGTGTGTTGGTTGTTCCGGAAATCAAAGAGCATTCGATTCCAGGTCTAAAAGTACGAATATACTATGGTCTTAAAACTTAAGTATCATGGGATATTCATTGAAAAAGAAAAATAAATCGGTTTTTTTAATTCCGTAGGCATTGCGGGGGCAAATCCGAATGTCAAGAAAAACAATGACTCTTGCTAACAATCGCCGTCATTGACAACCAACGATTCCTGGTTTTTATCAGGAATCATTTTTTCTTCATCAATAATTCCTGGTTGTCAATGACAACGGTTGCTATCAAGAGTCGTTGTTTATCTTGGCATCGCGATTGCGGCAAATTTAAAAATAAAGCAACACTCTTCCATTGGACGTTATAAACAGAAGCTTGGTAATAAGGTATTGCTGCTGTGTATAGTGAAAATAAGAATGGATCGGCGTACAATAGCTGAAAAGGTCGATATGATTTACATTTCCAGTGAACCGCAAAAAAGGCCCGTGCAGCGTGTAACTTGTACGTAGAACGATGTCCCGAGACGAATAATCCATGCCGTAGAACTTTCGTTCGGATTGTACCATTTTTTTTCGGAAATGGGAAATATCGAGGCAAGAAAAAAAAATCGAAGTAGGACTATTACTGGAGAAAATGCTGAAATTGCTATTTGTAGGAATACCTAAAAGAAAAAGTTTGGAAGGTACCAACGACGCTCGACAACATGCGCCAGCGCATCATTGATGCCTGTGCCAGTATCAAGGATGACACTCAGTGAATGGCCAACATTTCGAATATTTGTTGTGAGATTTCATCAAAAGAACTTTGCCTCCGCAATTCAAAAGTAAACCGATGTATTCAAAAGTTAACCGATTTATTTTTCTTTTTCAATGAATATCCCATGATCCTTTAGTTAAGAGCCAATAGCATACCTGTACTTTTAGCCCTGAAGTTGAATGGTCTTTCGATTTCCACAATAACAAATATACCATCCCATTAGAAAAACCAAAGTTGACCCGCAAATGACATTGATACTTCAACTTTGGAAGCAATTCGAAGACATCAACTTGTTCCCCCCTCGAAACCATGGAACTAGAATGTTGAAACGTTTTTTTACCTCGCTTCTTTTGCGAGAAAATTGCTCGGGTCACTGTACATGCCTCGCCTTGTATATATAAAATAAAGCACTTCATAATGTTTTTTTCTAATAGGCAAATTTTTTTTATCACAATTCAAAACATGATCATCCAACATTAAATAATCCAAATTTGAATTTCAAATAGGATAAAATGTCACGACGAACATCGTTGTCGTAACATTTTGGAAAAAAATTAACCGTACAAATATAGATCAAATATTGAAACCCAAGTGTAGATTGATGCATCATTTGTCTCAATGTCGTCCGATTTTCAAGGAAAATCACTTATTTTTCTGCAATCAATTGAAGAGAAAGGATTAAGAATTCCCTGCGCAAATATATTGATCAAACATTCGAAGCCTAAAAGTCCGTCGACCTACCCCTTGTGATTATGACATCCGATTCTCACATTGGAAAAGCCTTCGGGTTATAGTGGCAGGTGTTTTTCTTTCTGTCACATAAAGACTTGATGCAAAGAGAGAAAAGATATTGGGGAAACTTTATAATTCGTTGTTTCGCTATAGTTCGAACGGATCAACGACGAACTCGGAAGCGCTCTCATCCTTACATCCATTCGTTTATAAAATACCTGATTATCCTGCATCAACATGTGTTCTCACGGGATCGCAGATAGTTTGGAGGGCCTCTTTCGCTCTATAAAAAGTACATATATCGGATCTTTCGTTCATTTTGCTCTTAAGACGGAATGACACCCGACGCGAAACTTCGTTGCGGCCCCGACTTCCGACCGGTAGGGCAGAACTCAATCGAGCTTCTGCGCCCCACCGACGGATGTCACCGCGCATTGCGTCGCGCCTTCCACGGGCCTCGACACGCTACGCAACGCATGTGTGCGTGCGTGTCGGTGCGCGTCTACACCACGGTGTGGAGAGACGTTATTGGCGCTGCCACGGGCCTCGATGCGCGTCGTCTGCAGACCACGAGGCGAGCGCCGCGCGCGGAATTCTCGTGAACCGAGCACGTCGAAGTTCGGGCGACATTTGCTCGCAATTATCAACAATTACACGACAAATCTAGATTACCACTTTTCTCCTAAGATATGCAACGAAGTGCAGTGATTAAGAGCTCAAATTGTTCGTTTTTTATGTGGCTACCCGGTCTAGCTTTTCTCTAAGTCGTGACATTAGCCAAACATCTGATTTTTCATCTTTTCGGTCTCGAGTTCCGCATGATAAGCCAATCTACGTTTTTTTTCTCAAATTCAAAAAATTTGTGGGGCTGGAAGCTGTTCGTCTATCTATTTGACGTCGTTTGGCAAAGTTTCGACGGGATCTGAAGAGCCGTTTCAGAGATTTTTGGGTATCTATAATTCTGTTCTACCATACCGACCGCGATGAGGTGTCATTCCGTCTTAAGGTAGTTCTGTAGGTACACGTATAGGCCAAAAGTTTCGGTCGAAGCGTATAGTAACATGCC
>OX632363.1:12692771-12902771 GCA_951751655.1 Ophion costatus | reverse complement strand
AAAATCAAATATGTGATAAAGCATCGAAAACTATTATACATGTATTTTTTTCCATAGTGGATTCCATAGTGGACTTTTCATCGCTTTACATCAGAATAATTCTAGTTTTGGTTGAAACTACAAAACCATCCCTGGACACGTCTTTCTTTAAGGGGTGGTCCCTCCCTTAAAAACGTTTTTCCGCATATAAAAAAAGACGTGTCAAATAGTTTTCAATGTTTTGTCGCATATGAGTTTCAACAAAATCGACGGCGGACACTTAAGTGATGATCCTTGTTAGTAAAAGTAAACTATAACAAATGGATAGATCCAGCATGGAATCTTCGTGTATATTGCTTTATCTATAGGCAACGGGCATAAAGACGGATGGAGTATTATAATCGTTCTAGAATTCATTCCGTTAGGATTTTTTTCTCATAAAGGAACAATTCTTTTTTATTTCCTCTTTTCCCTAAGCTTTTCGTTTTTCTTCGAACGCGAAATAGGGTAACCACGTTACAACACGGAAATATCTCAGCTGAAAAAAGAGCTTCGTGTGAGAACAACGGTCACGAAGTTTATGTACAGGATGAGTCACGACAAACAGTACACCTGAATGTCTCTGCTGGATTTGAAAATACGATGTATGTACATATCAGAGTTTGGAAGGTTTGGAACGACGCACATGGCTATTATATTTCTTTTCATTTTTTTCTTTTTTTCAAGTTCATCAAAGTTTTAACAAATGGAATAGCATATTTTTGCTCCTTGCATATTGTAGCCGGCATCCAAACGAATTCAACCATATGACATAGTGACCTTCAAATGACCTTCAACCCAGATATATTGAATAAATACTGTCGACTTTCACCATAAATGAAAATCATGTCGATATTTTCTTTCTTCGAGGAATACATTGTAGCACATTCATCGATAAACTAATAGATTAGAAATGTTAGAAACTTCAGAAATGTGATAGCACGAATATATTTGGAGTAATAAGCAGCTGATAAACACGATCGTGTACAAATGAATAGGTGAAGGTGTTTCGTAAGTCTTTGGTCATCGCCGAACCCGTTACTCTGTTGTGTTGTGATACATTTGAATGTAACCCAGCTCACATGAATAATTTAGCGTAACAGAAATAAATTTAAAAAACTCTTACACATTAAATTATTTTTTATTGAATATTTTTGTTTTGAAGGTGATTTGAACGTCATACTATGTTACAAAGTTGAATTCTTTTGGATGCCGGCTGCAATGTGCAAAGGGAAAAAATATGCTATTCCATAAAAAACATTGATGGCCTTGAAAAAAAAACGAAACAATATATTATGAGCGCCATGTGCGTCCTTCCAAACCATTCAAATTCCGATATGTACATACTTTGTATTTGCAAATCCAACAGAGGTATTCAGGTATTCTGTTTCTCGTGACTCACCCTATATATATGCGGGGGGAAGTGATGTTCAAGACGTTTCACTTGAAGGGCCATCTTCGTTGTAGCCAGTTGCCCCCATATTCAACATTATGTAAACCATACTGCCTCCAGAAGCACCTTCAGATAAATGTTAGCATATTTATAAGGACCAGTTCGAGAATCGTCCGATCTCCAAAATCTACGTTTCATTTCAACAAAGTTTGAGAGTCCTTCTTAAAACAGCCTGTTGTAGTTAAAGATAACATTACATAGATATACCGGGTTCAATATATTCTTTCTTATATATATGTGGCATATACCGGTGCAGGCGCGATGCCAGCCGGTGAACATAGTCGAGCGTTAGGCTAATCACTGATGCGCTCTCCTCATCGGACCATTTAATGTCCCGATCGCGCTTCTTCACGTGTACAATAACCGACACCGTTCAAAAACGGAATTCTCCCCCCCCCCCTCTCTGACTCTCTCCATCACCGCTGAAAATAATTAATAACTCGTGAAACATGTATCTATATTGTAATAATTGTGAGGCCGAGGGACGTACGGCGCTTCCCCAAACGGTATATTTGTGCTACACGTGGCTGGTCGGACCTCATTATGAGTCATATGTGTGGCTCATAATATACAGGGTGAGGCACGTAAAGTGTTACAGAGCATAGCACTTAAACTATTGATCATACCCAAAAATGTTTCAGACAAAAGTTTCAGTGTTCGAGATAGCCGTCATACTAGGCCACCCAATTTTTTTTATCGGTGGAGGCGCTGAAGCTACGTCAAGGTTAACTCCACGTATTTTAAATGGAACCGTGTATTTTTTTTCGATGACATTGTTACCGATTTTAAGACGAATTCAGCGACCTACAACACAAGATCATAATGTCATCGAAAAAAATACATGGTTCCATTTTAAAAAGTGGAGTTGACCTTGACGTAGCTTCAGCGCCTCTACCGATAAACAATGGGGTGGTCCAGTATGATGGCCTTCTCCAACACTGAACCTTTTGTCTGAAACATTTTTGGATATGATCAATAATTTGAGTGCTATTGCTGTGTAACACTTTATGTGCCTTACCCTGTATAGTTCTACCATTCAAAGAAAAAAAAAAGGAATCGATTTTTTTATCGTTGCAAACGTATATCCCGCTTTGAATCGGAAATTCAGGGTCTCTTCCTTATAGCCTAGTAGCCACGATCGACCGTCAGTTCCTTCTATTTTTTATACGTTCAAAACTTGTTCAAGAAATAAATTGCCAAAGATGTCGAAGGATATGCTATTCCTTGCATCCTTTTACAAGGGTGGGTCGTGAACGGGCTGCTGTTTTGATAAGGAACGTGCCTTTTGTTAGGGTGGGATGTAATCATCTCGAACGAGCCATTAGATACAATTATGATCATATTGAAAAAACACCATTCCGAGAAAAACGCGTTTAATGTTCGAAGTGCGGATTTTCAGATAAATCGTCTACTTACGATTAATCGGCGATGCCAGGTCCTTACAATATTCCTTCTGCTTCCGCGAATTGATCGTTTTTGGCACCAATTTAGTTTCGCCGAGCTATCCTGGCATCTTTGCTGTCCAAAAAGCTGCGGCGGTTTGCAGTTGCAGTGCGCTCTGCTTTGTACTTAGCGTTGAAGTTCGCGGCTCCCGGTCCTATAGCGACTCCCATTGTCTTGAGGATTTTTAGTATTGGATCATACCCCTCGTTGAAGGTAGAAGCTGCACAATACGGCGCAATTTCCAGAGTTTCTTTCTCACAGAATATATGTTTGGGAGCGAGTTGCCACACGGAATGATTAAAACTTTCATTATTGTTTTGATTGTTTGCACCCCCACATCTCTCTAACAAATCGTCTGTTATCAAATCTTCGTAAATCGGCTTCAAAACCTCTTGAACATCGTCGTTGAGCGCTGATGGATGAGAATATTTTTCCGAAAATCCCTTGGCCTCAGCTTTGCGCCATTCGGACCACGAATCTTCTCTCGAAGGACAAAACTGATGCTGGGGGTTTGCATCGGTTGAGCTTTTGTGATAAAACATCGCCCATATCGCTTTCCTCATATTTTCAACGGAATCGGAGAGTCGACGAACTGCTAAGCCATAATACTCGGGAAGATTTGTTAACAACTTTACTGTTAATTACGTTTTTTCGGGTCGGCCTTAGCAGGTTTTTTAGTTTTACTTTTTAAAAAAAGGAATAACGGTGTTTTGACGAAAGGAATAATGGCTGAACGGGGAGCCAGGGCCGGGATCCCTGGTGCGTCGTCCGTGTCAGGTTTCACGCTCAAATCACTTTTTCTAAGAAATGCTGTAGCGACCGAAATAATTCGAATTTCGATCTAAAAATTTGACAGAACGTTTATAACCGTGTATACTATTGGATAATGCAAAAACCCAATGTTTTGAAAATTTTACACTGTGATGATAGAACGTCTCTTAATTGTAGTTTTTTTACTAAGTGAGTTTGTTCCACTTGATCTGATAGGGTCATACGGAACAGATGTGCGTTTAAGATAGCAATAGTGCAGCTAAAGAAACAGCTACAGAGACAGAGAGAGAATGTATTGCGTATCATCTTGAGGTGGAACGAATACACTGCAACCTTGATCATCGGGACCTCCACAGATGCAACAGTGCACCACAATGTTCCGAATATCGATTGGTGCAGCGTACGATGGAGAAATGCATGGTGGCTTGAAGTGTGCTAGACGATAAGGGAGGGGATTGGGAGCTCAACGTGAGCTCAGGTGAACGTTGCGAGTGACGCGCGATCTACGAACTATCTATCCACTGTAAATGGTTCATTTCTTGCCATTACTCTGCTTAAAGTTGATTGCATTTTGTTCTCGCTGTTTGCTTGTTGCTTGCTCCCTGCACGCCACTCGCTTTAAACCTATGTCGGCGAATCGTGAACATATCTACGGAGAATCCTACGTGAAGGAGGCGCTGCCTAAGCCGCTGAATCCTCCAGATGGTTTCACCACGCGGTCCGCCTTCTCGCTATCGATGCTCCATTCCTCAGCACAAAAGACCCAGGACATGCAGATCAATTTTATCAAAACGCAGCCCATTTCCAAGGAACTCATTCGATTATTCAATTACCTGGGTAATTAACGTTAACAACATCTACAAAACACCGAAAAACCACGGCAGAAAGAAGACCGCTAAAACGAGACGGTCGCGCTTACGACATTTAGGCGAAGACGACGAAATCACAAAACGCTCAGTCAAATTAACAACGCCGAACCAAAATCCTACTCCCGTATACCAAGCATCGAATATCACTTGCTCGACCAGCGGAAACGTTGACAAGCTAACTGCGCGCACGCTGCGCCAGCTCTAGCCAGGCTAGCCTTATACAGATACACAGGAAACAACAAAGGAACCTCCGTTGTTATTATTGAGTCCGCAGCTCCAGCTGCTAGACGCTGACCGACTCTCAAATTCTCGCACTACGAAAACGATACAGGCGAAATACAAAACACAACCAATAAGGACAAGCCAAATAACCACAAACCGAACAAAGACTACAAAAATAGTCCGACAGAGGGAATCAGTTTGAAAAATGCACCTAAAGGATATTTCAACTTTAGATGTGAGTATGCTACTGCACCCCGTACTTTCGGGATGCCAGGTTTTTGACATTCAACCGCTGGGCATAACTGAGATCTCGGTGCGTCTTCTGAGGGCATCAGTAGCGAACAAGTTTGTTTACAGCACCAATCTATAAGATAAAGATTATCTGGCGTTAATACCCGCCGACCGAGTCACAAAACTTGGCTAATCCGCGATTTACCCCACGAAATCACGAATAAATAAGTAGGACAGCCTTAGGGATCCAATAAAAATAAAAAACGTAAGACGTTCAAATCGACGCATTACCAACAAAATATGCGGGATGCACGAACTAGCGCTTTCCAGGAGTCTGCTTATTGTCTTCGAGGACCAAATGTTGCCCTCGCATGTCATGATCTTTTCCATAAAGTAGCCCGTTGAACCATGGGCCAGACCCGTAAAGATGTTCTTCAACAGCTACCGACACAACCGCGTACGTAGTGAATGTACAAGCAAATCCCGCTGCTCCCAATGCGGCGACCTCTCGCATGACACGATTGCTCTAGACTCCCCCTCCAACTGATTTGTCTACATTCCCAGGGCTCACCTCTGCTATCTGACGCCTCGTGTCCAGTACTCATCATGTATAAGGAAATTAAAATAGCGACAGCCGCCCAAAACATCTCCATAAGACAAGCGTGAGAAATAGTTACGGGACTGAGCCGGATTCCCGTTCCGCGTCTCAACTCTCACAATTTGTCTGCGCTTCGCATTCCACCTGAGACTCCTCTTCTTGAACACCAGAGATACCCCCACCCCGACCACATCCCTACCTTTAGCAGCCAAACAGCACCATCAATTTCAACACTCACAACAATACTGGCACCAACATCGACAACAACAACACCCCCATGCTCTAAAGCCTGCAAAGCAACAGCATCGTCAAAATCGTCATCAGCAACCTCAAAAACTCGACAAGCCTCTACAGGAATGGTCCAAACGGACGCTCCCCGACCTTCCGAAGCGCAGACGACGGGCTCGCACTAACCTCGCCCCAAGCTTCCCTTCTCGTCCACCCGTTTTTCCCCAGATATACCAGGTGTAGAAGTATGAAACCGGAATTTTCCTATAGATGGTGCTGGCCATTAGTTTAGGGACCGTAAGACCGCTTCTACAGCGCCATCATCTCCCTCTAACAGCTCACGCGGATTTTCAACACACAACAACCCAAGTTCCCTACACCGGTATATTTTTCTATAAGCTTAAACATGTCACGTTTTGTGCCTACGAACTACGATCTGCGGACAGCATTGGTTTTCCGTTATTATTTGAAGAAAACTGCCGCAGAATCGCACCGAATGCTTGTCGAAGTTTACGGTGACCATGCTTTTAGCAAAACACAGTGTTTCGAGTGGTTCAAAAAATGTAAAAGTGGTGATTTCGACGTGAGAAACGAAGAGCGTTGGAAACCACCGAAAAAGTTCGCAAACAACGAATTGCAAGCTTATTGGATGAAGATGATACTCAAAGTCAACAAGAACTCGCGGATCAATTGAATGTGACGCAGAAAGCCGTCTTCATTCGTTTTTATCGTTTTCAAATAACAGACGTGTAATTGTAACAAAAAATTCCGGTTTCGTACTTCTACACCGGGTCAGGGCCGTATTAGACGAAATAACGCACTTCTTTTCAATCTTGGTTAATTGGCTACTGCCTTTGCTCTCGATTCTCGGATGCTCCAAACAATGTACTGTCCCTTTGAACAAACGAAAAAGTGTCTCCGAACCCATCCCAACCCAACTCGCTCGATGATGGCCATCCAAGTAATTGAAAACTTCAAGGTCTTACAATGAGATTACCGGGAGACCTCAACATTGCACAGGGATACAACCTGTCCTGCTAACCGAGACATGGCCGAAGGCCTCATTTCAAATTTCGGTCTACAACTTCAATATTATCCGCCCACATCGCCCGAACAGAAGGCGGGGACGGATCGCGATCACCCTGAAACCTCACGTTCCATTCCCAACAGTGGATCGTATGTATCGTCTCCCCCCAATGTTGTGGATACGTTAGCAGTAATCATCTCCGGGCCATCTTAGGACCTACTCGTCGTTTGTATATATAAAAACTCGGAATTTCCTTCAACTTACGGTGACTTGGTCCAAGCTTCTAGGCTCTATGCTACATTTTCCTAGAATACTTATAGATGGAGACTTCAACTGATGCGACACAAATATAAACAGCATTTTTGCGGAAGGTAGACCATGCCATTGAAACGGCTTGACCCCTGTGGTTCCCAAAAACAGGCCGCCTTGGGCCGTAAAATGTACGGTGACCCTCTTTCTCGATAACGTCGACCCGAACCTACTAGCGACCCACCTCCGAGACCTTGGTGTCCCTGAGGGAATCGCCACATATGTATGGAACTTTCTCTCAGCTCGTCGCTTCCACTTCATCATAAACGGACAACGCGGTGGCCCCGTCACATCGTTCAAAGCGGTCCCTCGAGGATCTATACTGAGCCCAGGACTCTTTAGTCTGTACACCCAACAGGTTGGAGAATATTTATATCCGGACTGCGAGGTCCTAAAATCCGCCGACGAGGTCGTCATCCGTAGTAGATCTCCGCACCTGTATGATTGCCAAAATCCAGCCCAGTCTGGAGACTATCAATGCTCATCTCTCAGAACTTGAACTTTCAATCTCTCCCTCCAAATCTCAGCTGGTTGTATTCACGTGGAAACGTTTTGATCCTCCATATACCTCAAGAACCACAGGATATTCTCCTTGAAATCAGCAAAGTGCCTAGGAGTGATTCGTGACCACAAACTCTTAAGCAATTACCACCTCGCCTACGTCTCGCAAAAAGTACGACACACTGTAAGAATGATCAAGACCCTAAGAGGAACACGGTGGAGGGCTGACTCCCATATACTAATAAGCGCCTGCATAGCTCTCATTACAAGGAAGTTTGATTACGCATCACATGTTCTTTTTTCGAACAAATCCAAACTAATGGCCAAAATTTCGAAGTTGCAATACCAATGTCTTTGACTCGCACTTAAGCTAAGAGGCTCCACTTGATTCAAGAATTTTGCCAATCGATACGTCCTAAGATGCCTCTGCTCTCAAACCCTTGCTTAAACAAAAAACTCTCGACGGATCTATACTGTGCAATCCTTGCCACGATATTAAATCCAAATGCCTCTATGGATCGTACACTTCGAACATCCGCTACAAATCCAAAATAGCCTTCTGTGAATACCCACCGCTGCACCACAAATACAAATGGGACCTCAACTGCCAAACACTCTCGGCCAGCATATCTCCTTCACACGATATTTGCCGAATCAGTATGTTTCTACACAAACAGCTCCGGCAAAAAAAAATCATCCTACGTGGGACTAACTGTCTACTGGCCTGCTTTCAGCCACTCGCTAAAATATCCTCCTTCGCTGTTTTTGCGACTGAATCCTTAGCCATTCTGCTGGCTGTTCGATTCATACGGGAAAAGGGCATCCGAACGGCAGCCATCTTGACCGACTTACTCTCAGCAGTGCAAGCTCTCACCGCAAAAGTCTCCAATCCTATAGGAAATAAAATATTGTTTGAAACCCTTCGCAAGTATTAAAATTGAAACCAATATAATATGGATCCCTACCCACCAAGCCATTCAGGGCAACGAAGAGGCTGACGTCCTTGCTCGAGGAGCCATCTCGTCGGGACGGATGATCAACCAACCTCTTCCGTACACTGACTTCGATCACAATACCAACGTTGTCCTAAATGCAGCATCTAATAGATTCCACAGTACGGAAAGCACATGAAAGGGAACGCTGCGCCTAGCCCTCTTTAACTCCCACCGAAATAACCATGGTGCCTGGGCCGAGGACTCAAAAGGGCAGCGGTAACAGCCATATCAAGAATAAGAGCCAATCACCACTGTTCTATCAACTACTATCAACACTAGCCTGTTCCGAAAGAAGTTGGTTAATTCGCCCGCCTTTCCATGCAACTTTGAAAAAGTGCACCTCGACCATGAATTTGGAGCTGCAACAGGTTCACGAAAGAGAAAACAGCACTTCGCATCACGCTCATAAAAGGAAAACTCAACCATTCATACTCAATCTTCCTAACCTTACCCTCGGCCTCTATCGCTACGCTTAAAACACTAGTTCAGTATCTTAAGGCTTGCAAGCAATAAATATAATTATTTTGTATCCTACCTACACTACTCACTTGCTATCACTTACCATTTCGTGCTGCGAGTATGTCCAGCTTTTATCTGAAAACCTTGCTTAATGTTAGTGGCCACATGGATCACATATGAAAATATAAAGGCGCACTGCCAATAATCAAAGATCTGCGAACCGTAATAAGAGAAGACTTTGAAGGGCAGTGCTTATCGGCTATGTCAGCTACGCATAGTCAGTTTTAGTGGATGGTGTGCAACCTCCACTTTTGAAGCTACGGTGCCCCGCGTAGAAATTTTTTAGGGTTAACTATATTAGCTAATTGATATACTTTATTTGATACAATAATTATAGGAATTCATTTGGTCATGCCATATCTGCGACCAAGATGTTACAAGCACTCGGTAGCATAGGGGCAGCGTATGTAGCTATAAGTAGGTAGGTACTAGGTTCGATTCCATTTAGGCGAATTATTTTCTTCGAACGAAAACATTTCAGCTGGCCAGGAAATGATGAATTATGATGCAAAATCATTGTAGTAGAACTTTAAATTAAGTGTTTTCATTAGTGATTTCGGATTTTTGAATTATTATATGCATAGAGGATACTTGGATTTACAGTGTATATTGTAAGCAAATAAAGATTTATTCGAATCGAATCTTTATTTACTCAATTTGAGTATATTTAATATTCAAAAAGAATAGATGATACAAATCAGATCGTAGTAGGCTGTGAGACAAGGAAAAAATCTATTTGATTTAAAAACCCGACAGCGGTCTGACCAAGAAACCCGATTAAGGCCTGCTCAGGCAACCTGATAGGGACCTTATCAGGCAACCAGGTCAGTCTCATATGTGACACAACGTTACATTTCCTAGTAGGGCCCTTTAAGGCTACCCTACCAGGGCAGTCAGCCAACCTGAACGGACCTTGATTCGGGCCCTATTAAAATTTCTACCTACGGCGGTGTCGATCTAATGAAAATAAATAATTTCGAAGGGATTTTCGTTGCATTCCAAGTATGCAAACTCCAATACCATAACGGTAGACCGAGATAGACGGAGAACGCGTTTCATGTGACGTTAATTGATCATTTTTATTTCATCTAAAAACTATACGAGATTTTGTCTCTTTATTGTGTCGTGCATGTGTAATCCATTGGCATATTTAGTTGAAATAAATAAATAATTCAATAGAATGTCATCAAACATCTAGTAGGCCAAGATTTAAACAGATTTCATTGGATCGTAAAAGACTCTTATTGCAACTATTTATAAAGCATGAAACACCCCGTAGTTGTTGATAAATTTATGTAAAACTCTTGCGCACGTTCTTTTATAGGAGACAGAAAGAAAATCGCACGACTCATTTATACACGTTCTTTCCTCTACTTTATCATTTCCTATGGTTTCTTTTATTGAAGAAAAAACTTACCGTACTTGTGTCTTTCCCTTTAATTTAGTTGCGGTGTCAAAAAGCTATAATAATAGAGAGCGAGCGCCGCAGAAAAGAAACTCTATATATTTTCCCTTGCGGTAAGTCGACCAAGCATTTAGCGCCTAAGTGCTATGTTTTGTCGACATGAAAATCGAGAAATAAGGAAAGATGTATATTCGTAGAGTATGGAGCTATCCTTGAGATTCTCACTTGGTGCGATGTTTCTTTTCTATCCTATTTTGTTTATTTATTTTCCTCCTTTTTTTTCTCTCGTTGCCTCGAAAGCTGGAGACGGCGGAAACGAGGAGGAAAGATCGGTATTGAATTTCTACAAGTATTCAGGCGGTCACGATCTTTCTATGACCTTAAGATGTCGAGAAGAGGAAGGAAGGAGTGAGAGAGAGTGAAGACGACGGGAGAAAAAGAGAGTGCGGGAGAGCGGCAGGCCAAAGAGATATAGCGAGAAAGAGAGGGAGGGAGGGAGAGGGAGAGGAAAAGAGAGGGAGGGAGGGGGAGAATCCTTCTATGGGGGAGCTCGAGGCATTTTGCACTACCCAACTATTATCTGGCAAAAGTCGTTACCATAGTAGGAGGCGAATGCTCACAATCAAGCTATGAATACACATGCAAGGAACACAGCTGCAAAATGGAAGAGGAAAGGTAGACCCGAGATGAAGGAAAAGTTCGTTTAACGATTGCTGCGGTCATTCCTTCCTTTAGTTTTCTTCTGCCTCTTGAATCTCGTCTCCCATCCTCGTCGCTCGAAACAGCCAGAGGGGGAGAGAGAGAAAGAGAGGAGAGAGAGAGAGAGAAAGAGAGAGAGAGAAAGAGAGAACGGATAAGTCATGCCAAGTCTGTCGGAGAAATCAACTCACAAATAAGAAAAACCTTCGCGTCACGCGATTCAATCGAGAACTTCAAGGAGCAACGAGGATAAAAAGTCTTCTCAGAGAAATTTTTCAACGTCTCTGCAATGATGATTTCTTGGAGAAATTTGGGCAAAAAGTGTGAGGTTTACTGCATTTACGTCCTTGATTTTGTTTAAAAGTGTTTATCGCACAGCCCGGCAACGTGTTTTCGCCAAATACATTCTTATTCCCGGAATAAAAAATAGCTTTCGGGGGAAAAACTGAATTTCGAAAGGTAAAATAACGTGGCAAAGAAAATTGACATTGCTGTCGTATTTGAATAATCGAATACTCATTACACAAATTAAGGGAACAGTAAAATTTCAATTTCTTTGATTGATTTTTTAATAGCTGTAACTGCGTAAAAAATTGTCGTATCGTAAAAAAAAAATGGGCTTTTAAAGCTTGAAATTCTAGTTTACGAACCGGTAAATTTTTTTTAAGCAAGACGTTCGCCGTGAATCTAAGAAATAGCGAGGTGAACTCTTTCGAAATTTTTTTTTTTTCAAAATCGATCACGGACTCAAACATTTTTTCGAGCTTGATCAATATCGGGGTCATTTGGTCTGACTCTTCAGCTTCAAAACGGTAGTTTTCGGACCTCTGTACGACCATTTGTCGCTTAGATATCGGCGTTTAAAAAAAAGGAGCTTTTTTCGTAGATCATCAATATCTCATGAACAAATGATCGTACAGCGAGCTAAAGATGGGTTTCGTAAACTGGAATAAATTCTCTAAAAGCACCTTTTGATACTTTAGGGGGGAAAAAAATATTTTTAACCTCAATATTAATTTGAAAAAGTACGAAAAAATGACTTTTTTCCCCGTTTAGAAAAATCCACGTCAACTTTGCAAATGCTACAAAAATGACTGATGTTTCTAGGTTTTTCGAGTTCAATACATGCCCGAAGACCCCCACAATTTAAAATTGGTCGGCTGAACAGTTATTTTTTACCGAAGCGTCAAAGTGTTATCAAAAATTAAAGAAACACTTTTATTGTTCCTTAAATGTCAATTAATAATGATTAAAATGAAAAAAAAAAAAAAATTCCGTTATTTTTTCTCACAGTTTCACAATAACTTTTCTTTAAATCTTGGAAAAAGAAAAATAATCAAAATTTTGAAGAAAAAAATGTTCAGCATTCGAAAGATTGATCATGAGAAATTGTGAAAAAATAACGTAAAATTTTTTTCCCCATAAATTTGAATTCTCTTTTTCTTCAAAATTTCGATTTTTTTAAAAATTTTCCTCGCCTCGCGCTATTTCTTAGATTCACGCCGAGCGTGTTGCTTAAAAAAATGTTTACCAGTCAGATTCGTAAACTAGAGATTTCAAGCTTTGAAACCCCATTTTTTTTACTATACAACCATTTTTCACGGAGTTACAGCTATGCAAAAATGAATGACAATTTTTTGAAATAT
This sequence comes from Ophion costatus, assembly GCA_951751655.1. Lineage (NCBI taxonomy): Eukaryota > Metazoa > Arthropoda > Insecta > Hymenoptera > Ichneumonidae > Ophion > Ophion costatus. The sequence goes on along the minus strand of OX632363.1, from coordinate 12,889,837 downwards.
TACTGTTTCCTTAATTTTTGTAATGAGTATATGTAAGTAGAAGTCGTTTCGGAATACAAGGAAACTTCTCATCTCTCCATTTGTATTATTATCCTAAATGTTGTTTTGCGGATTAAGGGCGTAGATCTCAAACGAGAGTTCTGAAAGAACACTTACGTGCTTTTCATAGCCAAATTACCTGCCAAGGAATTACCAAATTTATCCAAAATTTAGTTCTGCTTTTGCGTATCTATTTGGAACGTCGAACCTACTTTATCAAACGAAAATCAAGTAGGTTTCTAACATCCTTTTTTCAATCGAAAATTAATTGTGAAACGAAGACAAAAGGGCGACGGGTAGAAGGGGAGAACAAAACCCATCGTATTCGGTTTCCTTCGTGGTGCCGATATCAAAGATCGCAGTACACTAAGAATTGCGTAGTGCCTCTCGTTATGAAATCTATCCGTACATGGGGACTCCAAGCCTCAGATGGTGCTTTCACTGCACAGAAAGTGTTTGGCCACTCGATATTACCGCTACATTTCTCATTCTTCAAAAGATAATGTAAGCTTGGGGGGGGGGGGCACCTACATATAAAACCTAGATCGGCTCAGGGGCGCCCATATAAAAAACCTACAGGAAGCAAATAAATTTATGCGCTGGATTTCAAAGCACGCAATTCTTCAATGAACCCTTCTATGCATCCTCAACGACGAAGATTGCATACGTCGGAAGTGCTAAGAGTTCGTGGTTTTGTATAAAATTCTAAAAAACCCGACAAGAAATTGTACGCATATAAAATGTTAAAAAATCTCGTTCTGGAGTAAAACGCGAAGCCACGTGAAATGGAAAATAAATCAAGATTCCAGCAGATACGGATCGTTGAACCCTGATTGCTGTTGAGATGAGTCCGTATTGCAATCGACGTGGGAGAAGAGCGAGAGTGCAGCAAGAACACGTAAGTGGAACGGTCGAGGCCGAGGTCTCAGCATAGATGGCGTACATACATTTTTCTCACGTAAACATATATAAGTAATTAAAGCGCAATTTGGCAAAGACCTCGTCCGAAAGTTCCGTCAAATTCTTTCTTCGTATTGCTATACATTTTGAAACTCAACTTTTTTTCATAAATCCCCGACTAGAAATTTTGCTACGGGCCGGAACAAGAATGGATCCGGCATGCCGTATCCCGTACCGCGGCACTGATCAAGCTGCCGGATCAGGGCCGTAACAGGCATGAAACGCTTTTTCGCATCCGGCCCGGATCCGGATAACGGACACGGCCCTGATCAGTAGGCCTTTTCTGGCCCTGATCCGGCCGCCGTATCAATGCCTAAAATGATAAAAAACAAATGATGAATTTAAGGCTTTAGGCCACAGTAACGGGTATAAAATCATGTGCGAATCCGGCACGGATCCAGCGTGCCGTACCATGGCGCCACCTGGCGCCATCTGCCGGCCACGCAGGCCATGTCAAGGGACGCCGGATCCGTACCAGATCCCGCCCGGATCGGGCGTGTCCTACTACGGCATTCCGGATTGCAGCCTGATAGGGGTCTGGTCAGTCTTCAAGCAGCCGGATCAAAATTTCTAGTCGGGTCGTTTCCTCAGCTGCTATTCGAATACAATGGAGAAGAATGTAACAAAGTGACTAAATAACGAGAAAAAGGACACATAAGCAAAATTAAATTAGCTTCTAAAATGATCTAAATTGCCGACTTATAAAACTTTACAACGAACAATTACTTCTTTTGCCGGTGAGCCAAAATGTGCGAAAAAAACAAGTGAGTGATTTGAGTGGTCTCACACTGCCAACACCTAGATGGACAATAAAAGAAGGACAGTATTTTTCATTGCAATCAAACGATGCAAACTTCAGCATAATTTTTACTACAAACATTTAACAATGTTAACAGTCAGAGAAATTTGCACATTGTCGAATATTTTGAAAAAGATTGTACGTCTTGTATAATCTCGAGGGTGTGCCCTTGAATAATGGGTGAGAAAAGAGGGTAAGAAGAGGTGTGTCGACAATCACATAAGAACAAAAATTGCTGTCGTTGACTTCAGTGATCTCTTTTCCGCTGCATCTCTTCCCAAGAGAGTTAGGGATATTACGGATGAAGCAAGTGCAGTGCAGGGCTTTCTCTCGATGATGCGGTCTGGCTTGAAGTACCGAGTATTCGTGCTGCAGAACCTTGAGGGAAGAGGAAAATAGTCATAGCTTCACGTTCCAGGAAGTTCCTCGGCCAAAAGAATATTATCGAGCTCTGCCATTTTTTTTCTCTCCATCTCTTGTGCCCGTTCCTACCATCTTATTTATCTTTTGCTTCATCCTCTCTCGTGCTGCCTCTCCCTCGGCAAAAGCGATCGAGAGCTGATCGACTCGCGTTCTTATAATGGTCCTGCATCCTCTCTCTCTCTCTCTCTCTCTCTCTCTCTCTCTCTCTCTCTCTCTCTCTCTCTCTCCCTCTCTCCCCCTCTCTCCCTCTACTCTGCATGAAAAACATGAAGGAAACATCTATTTTTTCACATGTACACAATGCCTTGCACCAGAAAAAATTAATTCGGCCACTGACTTCGCCAACACTGCCATCACATCTCGTACATACAAGTTATTAGACGAGATAAAAATAATTCAGCGTAAATACTCGAGGAGAAATTATATGCAAAGTGGCTCTATGAGGAATCACAAGGTTCTATCGCTCTTTCGGACACATGCATATATTTTGTGTTGTGTTTTCAGCCCGTATGAGGGAATTCACATATGTAATCTCACAATTTATATACAAACTTACCGCTCCAAACATGTTTTAATACGCTAGCCAAAACTTCGATATCTACTTCGACTAAAATCAAGTAGACATCGACGTGTTTCATCTTAATTTTCGACATGGGGCCATTTCAACTGTTCGAATATTTTTCTTTTTAACTTGAACCATGAAAATGTTTAATTTTCGTCTCTTATATATACACACATTCTCACATGAGCGGGCTTGCCAGCAGTTCTCTTCGAATGCGTAACTCCATTATCTAACTCAATTAACGTTACTCTGATATGGAATTCAAAAGAACGATAAAGGAAAATGGTCTTGGAGTTAATTTTATTATATATAAATTTTAATAATAATATAAATTTTAATTATAATATTATAATATTATATATAAATATATAAATTAGTCTTTTCAACTTCTCGGATTCTACCGCGTACCTTGACTTCGTGGATTCAATGATATCGTGTGAATTTTTACGGTTGAGGTGTTACGTGGCAGAGGAAAATTTACAATCATTCTCGGTCAGGTCTCGGTGTACTCATGCATAAATGGCGCTTGGACATAATGCTGTTTCCGGTTCGAATGCGTTTGGCGTGCACCAGAGAAATATCAGAGCCATATATATAGAGGAAGACAAAATCGAGAGACCGAGGGTAAAAAAACACTAATGGATAATAATAAAAGACAATTTCCGGGAATTCCATCAGCCCCGCAGTCAACATACGTAATAATACACGTTGAATTTATAAATAATATCGGTGTGTGCGGGCATGAAGCAGTCGGGTCTTTTTGCATTGGCGAAATTGCCGAAGCGTTAACAGTTACGCATTTTTTTTTCTCAAGAAAGCGAATAACATCGCGACACCGTTCATTATGGAAGTACGTGATCATCCTCGTCGCAATCGTTGTTGTAATCGAGTAACCGTATATTAATCGTCGATCTAGCGTTCGAGTGTATCAATATTTTTTCAAGGTAACGAACAATCCTCAGTCGAAATTTTCAGTTTATTTTGATGCTGCAGCCTCTCATAGTGGTAGGAAATGAAGGTAGTAGTGCACCTTAGAATTTTATGTAAAAGGAATTCCTGCTCAATGTCTTACGCCCGAGTAAAAATTGAACTAGCCGTTCTGAGTTACGTGCTCGTGACTGGCTCGCCGAATTGATCTCATACAAACTACCTAATGGTTGCCTCACTATGAGCTAGTAATATTCTGAATGTTTTGTTATCCAGTCCATGTCTAGTCACCGCCCAGCCGGACTTGGTCACAAATGACAAAGTGAGGTTATGTGACTACGTATCGTTCTTGAGTTTCAGATGGCTTTGCAAAAGAAAAAAAATATCAAGTGGGTATGTCGCCATGACCGAGCCAACGCTAGCTAACTGCGGCTATGCTCCCCTTAGCTAGTCACTGCCCAACCGATCTTGGTGCAAATGACAAAGTGCGGTTATGTGACTACCGAGGGGAGATCGGCTACTCGTCATCACCGATTTCGTTCGGATTCGCAGTATATATAGGGATTGACTGAAATAAAAGCGATGCAAGTGAGAGCTCCAGATAGCCAAACGTGTAGAAACTAAATTTTTTATCGCGGATCGGTCGGTACGTAAGTCTTTTATGTTCGCATCATTTCCAAACAGTGGTTGGCGCAGCGGCGAGAGTTCGGACTCGTAATCCGAGGATCGTGGGTTCGTCCCCGTGCGGAAACGTTTTTTTTTCTTTGGCTTTTCAAATTTTACGATACTTACGTCACAAATGAACAGATATAATTCATAATGTATTATATTCATTTATATTTTCACAAAAGGCATGGGTTGTCATTATTTTAACAGGCGCTTAATCGTGGAAAATTTGGGATTGCGAATAACATTCCAAGAAAGGATTGTAATTAAAACGTACCCGAGGATTTCGTATTCCGTTCGTTTTACGACAATTCCTCAGATACTCACAGACACATTCATATTTGTGGCCTCGCAATACCTGAAGGTATTCAATTTTTGTTATCGGTGATCGAATGACCTATTCCATATATTTGCCTTCCCAACACTTACAGACATTTTTTCAGTCGTTGCGGTTGAGGCGACTCAAATCCATATTTTTGGGTCCTTGATGCAGATTTTTTATTGCCTCCGAGCGATGTATGAAAATATCGAATTTCTGGCTTCAGTACTCGAGCTTATGAATTTCCTTTTACTTGAGCTCGATGCAAGGTCCATATTTTTTGCTTTCCATTCTATTTAGTGTAAACTATTATGTTATTAAACTGCCTCTGAACCTTCAATTATCTATGTTCAAGCAAAAAATCATATTGTCGGCCTCTCGATACCTGAAGGTGAGAACTGTTTGTTGTCCGCAATCGAGCAAGCGGATCCATAGACTTGGCTCGGCGACGCTTAGCTATTTTAGCGACATTTTTCATTTGTTGTCATCAACGCTAAGCTGTTTCACATTTTCAGCCCCCCCCCCCCCCCCCCATGCCTACGAGTATACATTTTTTGTGATCTCCGAGCAATAAGTTCATGTTTTTATCTTTTATGTACCTGACAATATATATTATTTCTTACCTGCGGCCAATACAAGTCAATTACATATTTTCAAAGTTTTATTCTCACCTTGCCTTCCTATCCGCAATTTCGAAGAATTTTTCGTATTAGCGTCACGAAGAATCTACGTCAAATTTATTTTTGCTAACCATGTTTAGAAGTTGGTGCTGTCAAAACGCCTCACCTTGTGACAAGTCTTTTAATGCAGGCAAGTTAGCAGCAGGCTGTCGAGAGGTATTACTGTCACCTCAAATAGACGCATGTACTATGTTTACGATATAGCTGAATGCCTTTATTCGATTCATCTCAAGCCACGAGTGTGGAATTGCCCGGAAATTCGACCGACAATTATGAGATCCCGGGATTGATCGAAAAATAAACTAAACAAAGCGATAGGACAAAATCACACTACATTCGTAAAACGTCATTAGATTTTCGCTTCGTCAGTGCGTTTTTGCGTAACGTCGATTCGAAGTTCAAAAACGACAGGTAACAGGCCATCTTAGCAATGAATACTTCGATATTAATACACATTTTTTTAATCAACTGAACATTTAGTCATAGCTGCATTGATATCGTAAAAGTTACGGTATGGTGACTATCGCCCTAAAAAAAAAAAAAAAAAAAATGAAAAGACAGTTTTTTTTACAATTTTGCAAAGTTGTGTCAAACTTTCACGTTGTAATTATCGGTGAATGTAAATTGAATGAGGTTGTATGAGTGAATACGATCCGATCGGCAAGTGTTGCTGCACGGTGATACATTTGTTGTTAGCGAAGAAGATTTTAATTTGGATAGTTGGACATTTCATTTGCTTACCGTGCGACGGATATCATACGGGCTATTTGTATCGAAAGGATTGTGATGCTTTGCATCTATATTCATTTCAATGTTGCGTTCCCTATTATTATAATAATAAATAACTACAATGGAAAATCTTCCGATCGTCCATTCATTTTTATAACCTTGAACAATGATGGGGTCGAAGTTTGCACCGTTGGAATGGAACGAAAATTCTTTTCATTTTCTTATTTCTATTATTATCCAAAATCATATTTTGCAAATTTTTCATAGATCGCTAAATGAGAATGCTAAAAATGTTTGCGTGATTTTCGTAGCTCAAGTCTGTCCAGGGCAATTTGGGAATTATAAGAACATCATTTTCTCCGCACTCAAACGATGCAAACTGTAACGTCATGAACAATGATAAATAGCGAATAATTGGATCCATGTTCTGGATACGCTGAATATATTAATTTCATTTATGAGTACTTTTATTAGTAAATTGATGATTATCATTATTTTCGTGATCGTGTTCCGTCGAAATAGACACGTGCCCGGCAGATTTAAACGCAATCAAAGGAGGAGCTGAAATGATTTGAACTCGATCAGACAGGAGGTACCTATACGGTTTTGTGCAGATAGCAGGCCGTCCCAGCAGCGAAGAAGAGCATGAAGTTCATTCGGGCGAAATGTTGAGGCTCACAGAAAGACTGCGAGCCTCAGGTGAGCCTGAAATGGCGACGAAGGCGTTCAAAGTAGACTGAAATGGAGCCAAAAGCGTTGAAAAGAGGGTTAAATGGAGTCAAGGCCTTTCGAAATAGGCTCAAAATCTCTACTTGGAACGCCTACGCGGCTGCATTAGCTAACAGTTACACCGAGGTTAAACTTATCTCGTATCGTTTTCGAGAACATTCTTCGCAAGGAGAATCCATCAGCTGATCGGACTATGGAATTCAAATATCCCGTCTTTTCCGCTGTTACAGCGTTGCGCGCGCAGCATTTGCCACCGTTGAATGATATAACATGACATGAAAAAAGTTCACGTATTTTCTGAGATAACGGATCGGGCTTTTTCACGCGACGCAGTATTTTTCGCGAGGCGATATGCGGTCCAAACCTAGCAGGAAGAGGCAAACACGTTCGTATCGAAAGGATGATAAATCGAACGCGGCGTGGACGCGGAGGTGGTGAGGTATATCATTGATGCGTAACGATGAGAACTATTTCGACCCGCTGGTATACGATAATGTATACAAGTAGAGATATTCTCTCTCAATCACGATGCAGTTTCGTTCGTGTATCACCTCCCATATAACTGTCTTGGAACTCTTCTTTTATGTGCCTCGAAACGATTTTGCCTGACGATGAGCGTAAAAAGAAAAGAAACAGAAAGAGAGAGGGGGGGGGGAGGGGGAGGGAATTGAAGAAAACCGGAAAAGAAAGTACCGATGTAATTATTTTTTCCCTCGGCGTTTCGTAAACAATAAAATCTACGGTAACGCTCGGTCGACTTTGCAGCGCGTAAAGGAAGATGGCACCTCTCTGTGCCATGAGAAATCACTAAAGTACCTCGGCCACGGATATTACGGAAGCCCGAGAAATCGCGTGCCGGCAGAAAAGGAACGAAAGAAGGATAAATATACGAATCTCACGGATGTAAAAAACCATGGCGAGGGCTGGTCGCGACCGATTCCCGAGTTGCATTATCGACCTCACGATCTTCTCGTAGGCCGGAGGTCTAAAAGTAATTGCTCGCGCCACGAGCTCGGGTTGTAAAGCGAAAAGAAAAAAAACGACGATAAAGTCCAAAGATACCTAGGGACAATGTCACTCCTGAGATACCACTGTCCAAAGGGGAAAAGTATAATGAATTTCCTTTTGTTTACTTTACGGTCATGAAAAATCGTACGTTTGCATCATGCAAATAAACTCTACTAATGTTTCCTTTTTTTTTATCGGCGTTTTATTGCTTCCACGTGAATATTTAGACGTGGTTTTCACGAAATGTTTCGACAACGCAATTAGCATCGTCAGACATTCGTATCTTTCCATACACGTATTGCGGAAATGAGACTTCGTCGAATCCACCATATATTGACGTTGTATTTTACGGCGACGATAAACGCACTAGATTCCATCGAACTTGACCTTTTTCGGGACCATTGGTAGATCTGATCTTTTTACCCTGAACGTCAGGTGGGCAATTTTAGAAGTTATATCTGATTAGCTTATGCTCGCGAATTTGTTTTCGTGGAAATCTAGTGAGGAGACGATTTTTCGGAACGTGATTATAATTGAAAGGCAATTCTTCATTTGTTCAAGTGATATCTGTGAACTAAACAATAGTGAAGACTCGAACAAAGCTGGGTCGTTAGTCGTTACGTGCTGCGGTACCAAACATGGCATAACTATTGTTTTGTTATATGTATATATAACATCAGCATCAGACTTCGATCATCCGCTTGCCGGAAGTTCGATTTGGAGTCTCGTCGTATCACGGGTTACACAACAAGGTTATCATTAACAACGGTTCTTCCATATATGAAAGAAAAACGTGTTTTGCATGTAGTTGAAAAAACTGCCTTGCACATTGATCGATACATACATACTCATGATTGCACTGGAAAGGAAAATTGATCAAATTTGACTCACACAGCTAATGATCGAGGCTACTGAAACTATTTCACGTTAAGTTTTTACCGAAGAACCTCTTTATAAATGCCGAAAGGTATCGCGAGGCACTTTTATCTGAAACAAAAAATCACATTCTCTCAGGCTGTACTGAAGAGCAGAATTGGGCAGCCGACATTACCTTTGTAATTTCATTACCCATAAATGACAATTACTGTAAATAACTGCAATATTTAGTCACTAATTACAATTACGGGAAATAATTATAAATTTTTACTTATCAATTACAGTTACTATAAACAATTGTAATTTTGTGATTATCAACTACAATTACTCGAAATAATTGTAACTTTTTTGTTGCCAAATGAAATTAGTTGAAAAAAATTGTAATTTTTTTGCTGCTAACTACAATTACTTGGTAGAATTGTAATTTTTTCGTTATCAATTACAATTACTGTAGGAAAAAATAGTATTTTTTGTATTATTCATTACAATTACTTGGGAAAATTGTTACTTTTTTATATCAATTACAATTTTCTTTCGAATTGCGCAACTCAAATTTCGCAAAAATTATTTTTTATGCAATATTTTTGCAAAATCTTGTACGAAAAAAGCTTCGTTGTTACAAGAAAAAAAACGAGATATTCATTTCGATGCACAGAATTCTCTCAAGCAAACAAAAATCTAATGAAACCACATTGCGTGATTTATTACTATTACCGAAAGTAATTTTAATAATTTCTGATTTAATTACAATCACCGAAAATAATTGTAATGATTTCTGATTCAATTACAATCACTGAAAGTAATTTTAATGAACTTCGATTTAATTTAAATGACTCAATGTCATTTTAATTAACTCCAATTCAATTGCAATTACTGGAAATAATTTCAATGGACTCTAATTAAATTGCAATTATCGAAAGTAATTTTAATGGAATACGATTTAATTACAAATTACCTTTAGTAATTTGTAATTGTTAATTTTTTATTACAATTTTGCCCAGCACTGCTGAAGAGATACGGATAAAACGAAGTACAGGGAAATTCTGGAAGCATTTATTTTCACATACCAGAGTTTGAGAAAAAATAACGGTTGAGTCACCGTTAGGTCTAACTGGCCCAATCAGACAGTCGGAATTTCCAAAAATGAAGGATATTGTGCTTGAAATCAGCCTGCGAAAACGGATATCTCAAAGGTCGCTACAATCGTGTAATACGCATCAACTAGAAATAGAAGATGAAAGCCGAGTCCGTGGAAAAAGTGCATGCCCAAAGAAGGAAACTTCCGGTATTTTTACGTTCAGCCGGATTGGTCTTTCAATAATTTGATATAATCCGTTAAATCGTCATTCTTCTTATTTCGTTCTTCCAGACAGGAGTACGATTGCCCGAGGGTGCCAGCGCCGCTCTTGCAAAGCCGACAAAGTATCACTACTACCCGCACAATCAGCATATTTATTTGCTGCCCGAGTGTGCCGTTCAACAGGTGTGCAACGCAGTTTACGTTAGGCTCAACTTCACTCAGCCACTATGCGCCTGTCCGGGCCTTTACAGAGACCCCTGCAGCGCCTCGTTGGACAGCGATGATCTCCATACCACCGAACTAGTGACCGATCCACGCACCAGGGTAGGTGGTTAATTCATAGCTTATTTTCCATCTCAAAGAACCCACAGACGTGTTTCATCGATCAACGTTGAAAGACATTCGTTTCCACATCGATGTTCTGCAAATTATAAAAGCTTTGAACTTGGAGTTTTATGGGACTTATCTGTGCGTAAAGGAAAGGTTCCTCTGAGGGAGGACACCACTGTAACTGCGCATTTTCCATCGTTTTCTTTGCATCTTTTTTTCCAAAGAAAAGAATAAAATACATGGTCAAAAAAAGTTTTAGGCTTCATTGAGGGTTGTTACGCAATATTGACTCAGAAATTCCCTGACTTTTCCCGGTTTTCCATACACGTTTTGCAAAAATTCCAGATTTTGCAGACTAGCCAGATTAGGGTCAAATAAAGAACACTTTCTTTTCTTCAAACATATATTTTTTTTAGAGATATATTAGCCATTGTAAACGTTACAAACTATACGGGAAAATGATATACACAAAAATAGCAATGACTGATTTTTTTGAAAAAAAAAAAAAAAAAAAAAAAAAACATTTTCAACCGACTTGAAGAAACAAAGGAAATTCTCAACTCGATCCGTCTATTGAAGAAATAAGTTGAACTGGATAACTTAATATTTTGAAGACCAAACATATGGAAATGTGTTAAAATCGATATTTATTTTTTTTAACTGAAATTCGAAACATAATTTAAACACTATAAAGTAAAAGAGACATTAAAAGAAAACACAGAACCTGTTCTTCATTATAAACAAAAGTTTGTACGCCGGTGAAAATAAACAAAAAATAAATATAAATACTTATCTATAATGATAATGATGTGATTGTGTATCGACAGATCGAATACAAATGTATTTTTGTAGCTTTACTTTTAATTTACTTCAATTTACAGATGTAGCTTTACAGTAAACTAGTTTTCAGTTTTTTAAATCCTCTATATTTGGCACTGACAGAACTTTCTTTTGTGTACAATGAGAAATGGTATAAATATTACAGATATACAAAAATATTTATTTTTATACTGTTCAGTTTTTTGTCAAGTCGGTTTAATTTTTCGTATCTCTTTCAAAAAGTAAATTGTGAGAAAATTCCCTGATTATTCCGGGAGGAACAAAATTCCCTGAGTTTGCCCTGTTTTCCATATGCGTAACAGCTCTGTCATTAGATATGTCTTGAAGTATGGAAGAAAATGTGTTTGGCAAAAGAACAGAAAATGGCGGCGCACGAGTCGGTGTACACCCCTACTGGTTTTCAGCAAACCCTCTCTGCGTCACGCAGTAAAACTGTCGTAAACTAAAGCCTGGACCTAAGAGTGAAATATTTTTGTTAATCATACTAATTTTAGCTGTCAAGTACGGGGGATATTAAAAAATATTGAAACAAAAAAAATAGAAATGAGTTTGAAGAAAAAGTTGATTTTTTCCGACCGTAATTTTTATATAAAAAGTGATTCATTTTTTTACAATTTTAAATTAATCGACAAAAGCGATTGTACTTGACTGTTAAAGCAATCTAAGAAGCCGCAGTTAAAATTTCAAGTCGATTGAACGAAAATTGTTCGCGTTCTGCTGCCGATTTAAAAAGCATGGTTTTGAGAAAAACGTATTTGAAGTTTTCGGCATGCACTGGGAAACAAATGCACGAGTGAATTTGCAGAAGCGTGGGAGCTTCTTTAGTCAGTGGTTTACGTGATCTTTGTTGGGAACGGTTTTTACTTCAGGATCAAATTTTTTGACGGTATTACGTGTAACTGCGTCTACCGGCGTGGCATCACCGAATACGTTTTTCAGCGCTGAGACTCTCCTCGAAAATAGCTCGAAAGCCACTTTGAAACCGTTTTTTTTCGACTATAAACGAATATGCATCATGCTTTTGAAGGTAGAAAGGATTTTTGAAAGTCTTACCAAAAAAACGATATTTCGAAAATTTTACAGTGGTGTCCTCCCTTAACATTCACCCACAAAAAAATTGGCTTTTATTGATCGCCCAAGTCACTCACTAGTTCAATTAATTAAACACCCAATCTTATCAATTTCCGCCTTTATTTAAATCGGAACATTTTCGTAATCGTAACAACCGGACATGTTCGTCCTATATATTTCGTTATTGCACAGAGAGCAATGTATAGTAACTTCAACTATAATTCAACCATATTTTATATTACCCTGAGAGAACAATAATATTTTACAGTCATTGTTACCTCCGAAGACATAGTACTGCTTATGATATTTTAGCAGTTGTGTTAACTATGCTCATATGTTAACCGCAATCAAAAATCTTTCAAGCATACGTTGATTGTCAATGCTATATAATATAGTAGATCTTCATAAAATAGATATTTCCTTACACTATCAAAAAAAGTCGTTTTTACCATATTGAATGATATGTCTACTAAATGTATATAATACTTCATACATTTAAAAATTCAAAAAATTTCAATTGGGAGTACTACGCGTATGATTGTTTATCATGATTTGTTAGTCCCTGACCTCCTGAAATGATTCCTATCGAAGAAAATATTTCACCTACATGGAGATTCGAACCTATGACCTACCTATCTATATTCACGCACGCTGCCACTATGCTACCGGGTACTTACGTTATTTCGATTGTAGATTCGGCACAACGGATAAAAGTAATTCCAGCTGCAATTCCGAATAGCTGTTATCTCTGATATAGGTGGAATTTTGCACAGATTGCCTTTTTGATAATATATGTCACTGCTTAAATGGATTTTTCGGCGCAGCCCAATAGTATTCGAAATATCGAATTCTAAAAACGGATAAAAGAATGCGCTAATATACTATATCGATCATAGCGTACCACCGCTATCTCTACTTCATTGACACGTTCCACAAATGATTTACGTCTTCACTATAAGATTACCATAATGTTGTTCGTATAGTCACTTTTCGTAAGATCTTGTAACAGTTTATACTCAACAAGTGTTAATGTCAACCATATAAATAGTACAAACTTGCACTGAGAAAAATGTCCATAGGATTTATTTTTTTTAAACGCCCATGGTAAAAGTGGGCATAGTAAAATTCATGTCGCTTATTGCTACCGCAATCACAATATGGTTAACACAACTATAAGCGTCTATCTAATCATGCCGTTTTGGTAGTGTTTTTTTTTATCTAGTATCCCTGAAATAACTATCAACTACTGTGAAAGAGTTTAGAATGTCGATATAGTTAATTCAGTTAATAGTTTTACAATGGTTAGTAGTTTTTTCGGGGATAATAGAAAGTCGAGCACGCCACCAAAGTTACATGTTTAGAAATATTTTTCGCTCATAGCTGTGTTAACCATATTATGATTGCGGTGACAATAAACTTTAGGGAATTCGACTATACTCTCTTTTACCATGCACGTTTTTTGTAAATAGTATGCACTTATCAAATGCACAAAGATATTGCCCAAATTTGAAAGAAATGCACCAAATGCAAATTTCAGAAATTTAGAAACGTGCATGCGTGGACGGGCGATAATAAATAATCAAAAAAAAAAACAAGAAAATCCAAGTCGACCGCATATTTATTCCTTTCGCAATTATTTCCCGGGCATACAAAATCGTTTCGAACACCTGAAGGTCCCGCAAAAAAGCAATTCGGGCCTGTAGAAAGATAAATTTGTTTTGCAATTGGCAAGACTCGATTACAGTGCTCCAATACAAATTGGTATTTGTCGATTTGCAAATACTTCATCGCTAAGCTTTGTGAAATTCCGAGCAATTACGAGTTCCAGTGCCGTGTTCCGTACGCGCCAGGGGCACAGAAACATAATCGCGAAACACGCGACGACAACGCGTTACAAATTCAAGATATTTCCAGGTACTTAGCAGTTTCCACATCGCGAGCTATACATTTATCGACGACACCGCCGCCCCACTTCCGTGGGCAATGACTTGCCCGACTTGTACAAGTTCAACGATCCGTGGCTCAATTGCTGAACTTGAATAGCGAGCTCTCCTCGCTCCTATCGTGCGTCCGACTATCTCAGTTCGCGAGAATATATTAGCAACATATTTCGACCGTGTTTTTGTTTTTTCGTTCAAATAATTTTGTCCCCCCTCTTTTATCATATTTTCCTTGAATCCGCCATTCTTTCATTCTCGTTATTAAGATATGATGCTGAAGTTCTTAGCACTGTCAGAATGCAATAACTTGGTTTCTTCGGGATCGATAAAAATTTTTGGCTGATTCAGGCTACAAAAATCACTGGAACGTTTCCTCAAGATTTTTTTGGAAATCTACAACGAAAAATCCAGCAGAAAAGATTTTTTATAGCAACGGTAATGAACATATAAAAAATGAATGAAGAATTTTCGTTCAATACCAACGATGTAAACTTCAACACCATACATTGAGATCGTCATAGGCCTCCGCGGTACTTCCGGTCCACGAAAAAGAAGAAATTATGCGGATAGCGGGGTTTTCTATGTTTGTTCGTTTTATTCGTAATTTTTATTTTGATTCCGAATGGTCCGAGCGACGACGGATTAAAAATTTACTTCCACTTATGGGCATACGAGGACAAGCCGACTAACCAGTTTAATGTGGAGAGATGCATAAGTCAAGCGGAAGACGGGATAAGCGATAAAGAAAATAGGCTGAAAAAAACTCGCGTAAATCGACGCGGCTTCTAATCGTACACGCAAATTTATCGTGAGTGTTTACGACCGTGCGAATATTAGAAGGACCTACGTATTAATCTTGTCTACGAGCGCGAAATTCACGCCGTTGCTGAGTCGAGATACGATCGAGGTGTGTAAAAAAAAAATCTATCAGTCGTGAATTCATTCGACTTTTGTGATTCAATCAAATCTTACGACGTCTCTCGACGTGAATTCTTTTTTTTGAAACAGTAAATCTCGTTCGTGTACTTTTAATGGACTATTATAGACTATATATAGACTATATATAGTCTGTATCGGTGGACCATCTCTATTTCTTCTCCGTCTTTCGAAAAATTAAGAGAACTGGGTGGGGGGAAAAAAGGTCGAACGATGGATATGCAGATGGGCCAAAATGTAGAATTCGAAAATGACGAATGTTCGAATATAGATAGATCAATCTTACTAGAGTCTGTGAAGTCGAAAATAACAAATACGAATATGAACATCTCGGAAGTTGAAATATAGCGAAAAACAAAAATCAGATTTAATAAAATATCGAAAAACATAATATCGATGGGCCTGTATGCATAGCACCAAATAATTCGAGACGACAATTCTCCGAATTAAAAAAAATGGCGATGGTTCACAATGCAGAAAATCATTAAAGCGAACGGCCAAGAAGTCGAGTGGTTGAAATCGCGGAAGGTCAAAATGTAGAACGGCCCGGATGGCGAATCGAGCAATACGTTACTTGCGCCTCAGAGTGAAGCTGCCAGATGGCGCTGTCGGCCAGTCGGCTAAAATATCGTAAGGCAGTCATCCCACGTGACGGGGGCCCCACCACGATCGCCATTTTGGCCGTTCGACCTTTCGGCGTTCGACATTTTGCGTTTCGATATATTGCTTTTCGCCATAGACGGTATTACGCATATTAGGCACTCGCTATTTTCTGTTTCGGAGATATGGGTGTTCTACATTTTTCGATTCTGTATTTTTATGTTCCGAATTGCAGACAATCTGAATATTCGTTTTCGAATAAATTAGCTCTCCAATAAATAATGGTTCGATTTATAGTCATTCGATTTTTTTATCAGTCGAACGATAAAATTTCGAATAATTTACACCTTCGAAACACGACGCGATTTTACCGCACGAGGAAGAAAATAATTCTCCTTCCCCTTCGATCGTAATCGCGAAGAGTATCGAGTATACGAAAATTCAAAGTTTCAAGTTTATCGCAAATGTCAACGGTCGAAAACGGAATCAGAATCCTTCAACATACACCGACGTATCGCAGAACTTTCCCGAAAAGACCACCAAAAACGTTGGTGATCGTCGCGTTGCTAATTTACGATCTTTTTGTTTTTGATTTCAGGCACTGACTCTGGTTAAGACCTGCGAGCCTGTTGCAGAGATGCGGGAATGCAGAGCGCCGCGCGATTGGTCGTTACTCGCTTTGCAAAACGTTAGAACAGGAAAATCTCACTATCTCGTGATATGCCGGTGTCTCGAAACCAATATACTCGGTAATGCTCAGTAACTTAACCGATAAACTGAAACCCAATTTACAGTTTAAACAAAGTAATTATTTTATATAAGTATATCGAAGAGTTTCGTCAACGACGAATTCACATGGTGAACGCGAAACGGTTTTACGCGAATTATTTTTTAGGAGCCTTATTTATTTGTCTGTCCGACACTGCAAAAAAAATACTTCGGATAACGCCAAAGAAAAGAAAAATCAACAAAAAAAGTATTCTCATTGCACTCCAACGAGAAAACGACACTGTCGCGCAGCTTTGGGCGGTCTGTGGGTCGGGTGGAGGGGGGGGGGGGGGGGGGGGCTAACGGGGCTTGCTGCTCAATACTGTATTGGGTCCTCGACCTGGTCATCGCCGATTTCGAAAATATCGATTTATGATAAAATGACGGACGTTTGAACATAGTGATTTTTGCGCGAAAAATTAGTTATTATTTTGCCTATAAAACAAAAACTAAGTAACGGAAAAAAAATCCTATAACAAGTACTAGATAATGGTATATAGAATAACTACAAAAAACCTCAAGGCAGTCGGTTTACTGGTTTTCGAGAAATTTGGGGTTCCGATTTTTTCACGACGCTCCAAGGATCATATATATAAATATAGATATATATATATATATATATATATATATATATATAATTTTGATATTTTTAAATCAAGAAAATTAAACATATTTTTGAATGTATATACTTTTAGATAATTAAAACCCCAATCCGAAATTTCAAATAGTTTTCCTTGAAAAAATTCACAAAAATTACCTTTTTTTCCGGCTCGTAGGTGTATATCTCTCGTTAATCTATATCCTACTGTTTTTGCCGATACCGAATTTGATACAAATAAATTCCTTTGATCAGTGATACCGAATTTGATACAAAGAAATTCCTTTGGTTAGTGTTCGATGAAGCTTCGTTAAGAAAACAATGATTTCAGAGGGACCGATGATCCACGATCAGCCCACCTACGCCAGTGTGCCGGGGATTCGAGTTTACGGAATGGTGTGCGTACAGGGAAATCGAAGAGGACGTCCCTTGCGTCACGCTCGTAATATTCTGGGTAAATATACGGCATATATATATTTCAACAAATTTCATTGGGATTTTTCACCAAAATATTTCGGCGAAAGATCATTTCAAGGTCATGACTTCATAGGTCGTTGGATTCGCCTGAATATCAGCTATGTCTCGACAAAAAGAAAAACACGTTCCCATTTGAAAGTCCATTGATGACCTCGAGAACGCAAAAGCTATGACCTTGACTATGACCGCGCACTTCTCGCGCGTCCGCTGCTGTCGGTACTTCTATTTGCATACTTTTGCAAGGTCATATCGAATTTCTCTTGATTTCAGGTCTCGGGGCGAAAGTTGAGAATCGGGAGAATCTCATTGAGACGTTCCCCTGGCACAGAGTGCCACAATTAATGAAAACTACATCCTGGGACTGAGATCTCGAATGCAAGGTCCTAAAATGCATGTGTCCTAAGCAACACGACGTGAAACGAGCAACGACCCGAGGAAAAGTTCACTACAATATCGCAATTCACTATTTATTATTACGAGCATTTTTGTATCCCTCCCCTTTTCCCTTAACCCTCTCCGCGCCTTTTTCTAACGAACTTATCGTCGCATTTATTTATAATATTTATTCGATGCGTTGATTGTCTACTTAGAGAGAAAAAAAAGAAAGAAAATATCGAGGACTCATCGAAAACGATTATTTCGCGATTCGTTGTCTCGCTGGACAATGTTTTGCTTCGTACAATCGGGCCAGAAAATGAACAATCGATACCATTTAATATACTTGTGAAATAAGTTTGTCGAACAGACGACAAACAAAATATTCAATCGAAACACGAAAACGTGAACAATAGGCATCGCTATATACAAATATACCAAATTTTACGAAAAATAATATACCATTGAGTTTCGAAATATGTTTTTGTTCTAGTTGAAAATTATTCGTCTCTCCTTTTTTGTATAAAGCTTTTGACACCAGTTAAACGGATCGAGGTATATCGATAGTAAAAATAATTAATAGTGTTTCTCAAAACGCGGTTTGACAAACAAGCCATTAGCTTTGATCAATCTGCGATCAAGTGTTGTATCGTTCAATCTGTATAAAGATCATTCGATAAAAAAAAATGTTATACCCGTGCGAAAAGCTGTGAAAATACAATTCTCCGTAGCTTCTAGATTAAATTTCCTTGCGACGTTGAATATTCTTCTTCTATCGGTAATCCGGTCGTCTCGAGTGTTTCCTTCCTTCGTGAAGTTTACTCCCTCGATTTTCACAAAGTGGTTTCCCGAAGAACATTGTTTTTTTTTTGTTCGCGCAAAGATCATCTTCTTATCTTATCATTCTTTTTTTTTAATCACATTGTACACCCTGCTGAAAGACTCCACCATCATTTTCCCTCTAGCTTTCTTGGGTTCACAATCCCACACGTATCATTATAAGTTTCAATTAAGGATGTTGAGTCCCTACGAAACATGTTAATGCTAATTGTCCAATAAATAGCTTCTTAATCGTCATGAAATGTTTACACGACCTCCTCAATACTTCGTGTAAAAACCTACCAAATTTTCAGAATGCTATCATCATTACTTCAACCTCCTTAGGGGTTGGAATAAAAAATAATAAGAAAATTCGGAAAATTTCGTATGTTTTTGTATCAAGTATTTGAGAGGTCGTGTTAAAATTTCACGACGATTAGAAAGCTCGTTATTAAAAAATTAACATTTTGTCAAGAACAATTTTTAAAAGAAATAAACAAAAAAAATCATCAACAAACTTCGTTTTGTTTCCGTTGTTTTCAGTATATTGTAGATATTACAAAATTGCGAGGTCAAAGAAAAAAAACTTATTGCAAAGTTGCATCAGTTTCCATAAGACAACATTTAATTTGTGACATTGAACTTTAAATGAAACTTAACATTAAATTTTGACACGACCTCTGAAATACTTCATACAAAAACGTACCAAATTTTCAGAATTTCATTATCATTTGCGATTGGGGACTCAACATCCTTAAGAACATACGTAACTTTTGATTAAAAAAGCGTCAGCAGCATTATAGTCTTCTGAGATCACGCGTGATGCTCGTCCGATCGGCAGGCTTGCATTTATTCTCCAATAATAATCATTTTACGTTGTAAATAAATATCGTGAATGACAACGAACGAAATAGCGCAAAATATAAACGTGTAGAAAAATATTCGACGATTTTTCCCTTGACCCTTGTCGTTGAAGCATTTCATAAATATAAACGTTATTGTCGTACATGTGAAATATTGGTGATACGCCGAACTCGACTGAATTATTAATGCGGATCAAGCACGCAATTCTGATAAGCAAAGTGATGGCTGAAGGCCGCTGGTTGTACTTCGGACTGTTTGGCTCCGGCAAAAAAGTCTTTCGCGGCGTTTGGAAGAAAATTATTATCTCTCCCTCTCACGTCGCCGAATATGAAGATTGAAAATGAATCGTCGAGTATCGAGAAAAACAATATCAGTTGTACCGTAATGTACACCGTTCTATCTCGAAGAGATTGATTTGTATAATTATGTCCTATTATTGATTATAAAAAGCACGTTCAACTCGGGAGACGGAACCTCAAATGTTCCGTACAGGGTGAATAAAAAAGGAGGGCTGTATATCGTCTACGTTTAAAATATGATGTTCGTTGCGTTCCGACCATGCAAACTTCGACACCGTACGATGGTCGAATAGAATTTTCCGGCCACGCGACATCTGACGCGACGACGAAATATCCTCATGACAAAACATCCGCGAGACAAAATCCTAAATCTCGTCTATCACAGCAACGGGATCGCGCGCAAAAAACCTTGGGTGTTTTGTGCGCCAAAACACCAAACACCAAACACCAAACACCAAAAACAAACAAAACACCAAACACCACCAAAAGCACCAAACCAATACCAAACAAACTCGAACAAGCCCAAACAAACACCTCTACATTTAATTACCGACAGCCGCTGTAATATCGCCAATCAACCCAAACAAACCCAAACAAAACACCAAACAAACAAACAAAACACCAGACAAACCCAAACAGAACACCAAACAACACTAAAAACACCGATCCAACACCGAAAACACCAAACAAACCCAAACAAACACTTCAACATTTAGTTGCCGACAACGGCTATAATATCGGCAAACAACACAAACAAACCCAAACAGAACACCAAGCAACACCAAAAACACCGAACCAACACCGAAAACACCAAACAAACAAACAAAAAACCAAACAAACACGTCAACATTTCATTACCGACAGCCGATATAATATCGGCAGATATTTTGTCTTGCGGATATTTTGTCATGAGGATATTGTGTCGTCGGGTGAAAACGCGTGTTACCAATTTCCCATTAGGAACATTGTAATTCATACGTTGACATTCTACTTATTTTGTTGGCATACCTCGGTCGATACTGCGGAAACAAATATTTATCGGCAGTCTAATTCGCGAGAGGCAGACCCTCAGCTAAGAATTTTGAAAAGTTCCTGCGTCACGTTGGCTCTACATTTGTCGCTGGTAGATCCACCGTCGTAGATGTTACTTTTACAGAGAGTTTTATTTAGACTGAATATACAATCACTGATCGAAACTTCAGACGCGTTTTTCTCGAAATACCTTTTTTTTGTTTTTCAAATATTGTTTCACGGCAGGATTCTTTAGAATTTCAATCCAATTACCGTAAAATTTGTTCTCAATCTCTTGTGGTTCATTTTTCAGAGAAGCACAAATATTTTAGGCGAAATATTGAAAAATGTTTTCGCAATTAACACGTTTATAATATTTTCCTACGAAGGGCGCATCGTTTCATGAAACATCAATATATTGAAAGATGCTTGGTACTTGTTTAGTATTTTGTATCTACATTGAGAAACGCTTCGGCACTTTGCTCCAGGTTCGATCGTACGAACTGCAAAACGTCCACCGCGGAGAACTTGAGCAAAAAATAATATGCCTCCGGGCAACTTGCCGGTTTTCCGGCGCGTATTCGAACGAAGAAAGGTTTTTAACGTTTCTTTTCTCTTTGTTGCCTAATGTGAGGGATCCGTTATAATTATTATCCACATCATAAAATGAGAGTGCCTGAATGTAGGTACGTAAGCTTTTTTAGCCGGAAATGAACTATTTGGGTATGAATGCTGAGGCGATATGCATGAATTTTTTAATTCTCATCCGTCTGTTGCTTCGAAGAAAGTTGGTGTGAAATCAGGACACCGATTTCCTTTAAACTTCACACAGTTGTAGGGATCCGGCAGGACCATACACTGTGCAGGCAGTAAGTTGCGATACGCAACTGTTTCCGAGAAAACGGAGGGATACTTTCTTTCCATTGTTATTTTTATTATTCCGAAGCATGTCATATTAATAATAATATTATTTTTTTCATGATTTTTTCTAGCCTGAACCAAATTTGACATTTTTTTCACGTAATAAAATCTTCGATAAATACTTGTGAAACAATTACATTGGCCTTAATCGTTATCTGCGGCGATTTGTCACGCTTTTTTATGACTTTTGTTGGGTATGCCTTAAGTCAGATACAAAGCGTTTTTTTTTCAACTCAATAGAAAAAGTTTTATTTTTTAACACACAGAAACCGTGTTTTCCGTAATGAGCGTGCCATGTAACACGCTTAATAGGATATTGCCAGAATATCCCTGTATGAAAAAACGCATGGACCGATTTTTCGATTCGCACGTGACCGAAGCCACAGGCAAAGACTAGTTTTCAATAGAGTTGGTTTATCAGAAAAAAATTAACTACGCGAATGAAATACACTGGCCGTATCAGTTTTTGGGCCCGGCATGGGGTAAAATCAGCAAACTCAACGCAATAAGACCGAAGTCCTTAGAATCCAACGTAATGAGAAAAGGAAAGCAGTAGGAGTAGAAGTAGAAACAAAGAGAAGGGCGGTTTTTGAAACCTTGGTATCAATCGTTTGCAAGCTCACCGAGAACGTCCGAGTTGACGAGAACGCTGCACGAATACATAGGCGTGACCAGTCGCGGTCTTCGCTGATTAAGAGCTTTTCTGCAGGCTTCTTTGCACGCTGACATCAATTGTCCAGCGAGATGAGCGTGGCTGCGTCCACCGCTGGAACAGTCGTCACCATTGATATCGAAGAATTCCCATTGTTTTGCGAGGAAGCAAACACCCATCATGGGTTCTTCGCACAGCGGTCCAGCAAGAGTAGCCATTTGAAAGCCGTTCACGATACCACTTTCGTAGATGGCGCGAGAATCTTTGGGCGTTATTGCTCGACGTTCCCAGACAGATTTGTGCCGGTAATCAGTCTCGTTCAAGAGAACATTGGAGCCACATTTTTTCGGGCCGAAAGACCATATTTTATCTAGGACATCGTGCCAGCCGGCCTCCTGGAAAGCTTCGCCAAGCTCCTTCCTAAAAGTATCCAGCAGCTTTCGTCTCTTTTCCGTCATTAAATTTTCGTGCAAGCTTGTCTTCTTACCCGTTTGGTCGAGAGCCCGGTGATGTTCATCGTTGACGTTGATTTCTCCGTCATCCGAGCCTTCCCAATGGAGATCCAATTGCTTGAGCAAATCGACATTGTTCTCGAGCAATTTGGTGACCCTGTCGGGCAACGGTTTCGCGTCGATGACCAATCGACATTGACAATTCGTGGTCCAAGTCTCGATCGGCTGTGCTTGATCCGCGTTCTTTCTCTCGATAGCCTCGTTCACCATGTCGAGTTTGGGCTGTGGCACGACGGTCTCGCGAAATGACACGATCGGCTCGGAAACGTTGACCTCGACTCGGGCGTAACGGAGTTTCAAGTCTTCCAGGCATCTCTCCAGATGTACCTCACCCGCTGTATTCAGAACGATCTCACCGCTCTCCTGTATATGCACGACAGCACACGCATCAGCCTGGTTCAAGAGTTTCAGGCCGGCGATTAATTTCTGAAGATCGTTCGAGTGTTTCGGCTCGAGGGCAACGCGGAGTATCGGGACCGCGAGCGACGTCAGCTCGGAGAAAGCCGGACATGCGAGGCTGGTTGAAAGGGTCGCTGTCTTGAGGACGTGTTCCTCGAGGCCACCTATGCCGAGGACATTGCCAGCGGGCACGTTATCGACAGCTTCCAACTCACGACCCATCATTATGTAGAGCTTCGAGATTCTCACGCGGGTCACGTGACAGCCGGGAGAAAGATCTCGCAGGGAGCGGGCTGGTTCGGCGAATTCGCCGCTTCTTATTTTCTCCAGGGTAACACGGGGATCGTGTTTGGGGCCGAGAACGAAGAGCTCCTCGCCTTCCCTAATCGTACCGGAGTAAACACGCGCGAAAGCGACGAGAACGTTTTCCGTGGCCTCCTCCGGCTCTTCCGTTCCGTCTTCGCTTCGGATCTCGTCATCCGCCCCGTTACTCGGAGCGTCGCCAGGATCCGCGCATTTCGACCTTTCCGTCGATAATTTTTCCGCGTGTCTCGTCCTCGCTCTCTCTCGTCTTGCTTCGAGTTCCTTCGGCGTCGGAAGCTTCGTTCGATTCTCCGGTAAGGATTTCCTCTCGATGCTGAACATCTTCGAAACGAAGGCGATCGTCGGTGCGTTCTCCGCTGACTCGCAGGCCATAAAGGCTTCCCGAAGTTCGCGGGTCTCCCGAGGCAAGCTCGCGAATTCGCCCAGACCGCTCATCAGCCTCTCGATTTTTCCGGCGGTGAGTGAACGGGGCGACGGGATTTTGTCGCATACGACATTCAGGCAAGCACGCGCTAGTGGTAACCACTGTGAACATATCGCTCTCAGTTGAGCCCTTGCGTCGGTCAGCCTGAGATCTCTCGTTGTCAATTGGATCTTCATCTTTTCTGTCATTGCGAGGACTTTCTCGCGATCCTTTCGCACCAGTACGGTATCGTAAACGGACCAAAGATTCTCCAGTATGAGAGACACGAACAATGGCTTCTTCGCTCTCTCCTGTGCACCCTTCATTATCCTTTTGGCACGAGCATTCATATAATAATCACCCCAAAGTGTCTTCAATAAAACTCGCTCGCTGAAGCCCATTTTCTCGGCAAAGATCTTGGCAAACTCTTTGACGCCAAAGCCCCAACCATCGACGGCACTCGCGAACAGTACGTTGCCCTGGTCCGGGGAGAAATACAGATTCGAGTCATCCGCTTCCTCCAACGCGGATTGCCAATCTTCCCCGTCGGCGCTGGAAACCTCACCCTTCGATTCCTCCTTATCCTCACGTTCCATCAGATCACTGGCGAACAATTCGCCCATCACTGCGTTAACCTGTTCGAGTACCTGAGTCAAGTGAACGTAAGCATCGAGCGGCGACAGCTGCATCTCGGTCACCAACCTGTCCATCTTGTTGAGCACCAACAGCGGCTTCAATCCCTCCGTGTAGGCTGTAGACAGGCTGCTTCGCGTTTGAGGACACACACCCTCTACCACGTCTACCACCACCACTGCCCCGTCGCACAGTCTCACCGCGGTCGATACTTCCGATGCAAAGTCCACATGACCCGGCGAATCTATCAGATTTATGAGAAAGTCGCGCTCTTCGTAGGTGTGACCGAGCGCTATGCAACTCGACTTCATCGTTATACCTCTCTGTTGCTCGTCCGCCCTACTGTCCAAGTAGCGGAGCTTGCCTGCCAGCTTACTGGATATTATGCCATTACTGGCGACCAGTGAATCCGCCAGGGTCGTCTTGCCGTGATCCACGTGCGCCAGTATACATATGTTCCTCACTGCTGATGGGTCACGCTGAAGCTCCACCAGCTTCGCCGTACACGCGGCTCTCATTTCTTACCGGCACGGGCACGCTTTTCGATAGTGACGACTCGCAACCCGTTTTTCCTTGTACGTTTATTTTCCTTCCCAGCAGGCGTATGATCTTGGGACCGAGGATCCCGGGTGAAGCAAAGTCACGCACCAAGGACAGAGACCTTGTCCTACTGCGGAAAGGACAGGAACGATGAAACGAAACGATTATAATGACAATAGACAGACAGCGGCAATGAGGGATAATAAAACGTCGATAGAAATAAATGAGGACAGTGAAGAACAAAGCGATTACGATTTACTTTACGAAAAACGAAAAATAATAAATAAACACTTCGAGTTGCCACTATTTCACTTTGTTTTGCTTCCAGAGTGCGTAACGTTCGCTAAATACGATCACGAATCGTCTCTCGATTTGCATCGCCCGCGAGTTGCAAACCATCACCCTCCGTTTACGAAGAATCTCTTCGATTTACCGGTAAGCTTGCTGACGTCGAGAATACGCTGGATCTTGGGGTTTTTATTATCTTCGAATTACCGTCTATATTACGTGACAATGTGTGTCAAACTAAACAATGCCGCGGGTGATGGACAAAAAAAACGTGGTTTGACACTTGTGCTTGAAATTTGGAGGTTAGAAAAACTCCGAAGTTTCTTCACGATTCTTTTGTCAGATTAATTCCACGCACGAGCCGGAATAATTCGATGAATTTTTTGGACGAACTTTTTTATTCACTCGTTATTATTGCATTCCATTGGAATTGGAAAATGTAGAATTGCGATTACGCAGAGCCAATGTGTACAATTGAGCAGAGCAGACGAGGCGACTCGAATGTTGTACACAGGCACACGTACCTGGGAAAGCCTCTGCTGTACAGTGACGCGCTCTAGCGTCGCGCGCAAGTAACTTGACGCCTTTTGTACACTGTGCCAAACGTTACGCGCAATTGTGCAACTTTTAGAAATTACCGCATCTTCTGACATTAATGAGCTCTACTAGGCTATTATTGCACTTTATTAGTCTACTTCTACTCCTTCTTTATAATTCTGCTTCGTTACATTCTGGAGATTTGGAGAAAAAATACGTGGCGTACTGAGCTTCAAATTCAATCTACAAACGGCGTTCGCGCATTCTATCGGTCATTGAAATTTTAGTCTCGAAATTTTACGCATGTGCGAGGTCGTATTCTCATTTCCCATGGGTCCACGTGCCCGTCGAATCACATGAAATGAATAAGTGTGGTGATACCAGGTGCTATACTCAAGGCCAATAGTTAATTTCGTCGAAAAAAGCCTTTTCTCGGCGCGTATATGTTGTTTACAAAGAGATAATGTTGATAGGAGGGAAAACGTTGAAGTAACCCTTCAACGAGTACAAGACTATAAACGTCTAAAACTCAGCGATTTTCCGCGGTCTGCTGTTAGTTCGAAGAAAAATTAATCGGATAATAATATTCACGGATGTCATTAGTCATATGTTCAAGTGAACAAAAAAAAAACATATTAAAAAATTATTCAAAATGGTGAGGCTGGAGCGATTCTCGCGAGACATGTTGAACCTGAGAAGCTCCGCGGCACGCGGTATAAATGACGCAAAGTTGAATTCGGAATTAAATTCGATTAATTTACATGGGCGTAGCTGGATAAAAACGTGGGGTATTTTGACAATATGCATTTTTGTGTAATTGGAAAACATTTACAGTAAAAACTCAACTTTTGACAGAAAGAAGACAATCATTTGTTAATAACTAATTTTATTATCAAGTAATGGAAAATCCCGTACGTAATTACCTTCGGAATGTTGTTTTAAAGATGTGCTCAAAATTTGGAGTGAGAAGAATGAAAATGTTTGAGGTTATGCTGCATGCCGTTTTGAAAACCTGTGTTCCGAGAAAAACGGCAAGCGTCTCGCACACGGGCCAGCCACTGTCACCACAGAACCACACGGGCCTGCGGACTTTTGTTTTACAGGTATAAGCTTTTTCCCCCCTGTTCTATATGGTTGAAAGCATCTCTTCAGGCAATAAAAAAAATATTGTTCGAAATTCGACTGTGGTGTTAGTCCTCAATAGGGATTCTAGAGAATATTTGATTCGTTTCACAAGCTAAATTAGCTAGATAAAAGGTTGGGCAATTGAAGAATAAAAATCATTGAATTCCGTTCTCCATTTAGATTTCTTCAGTGTTGTTTGAAATAAATGGAAGAAACCATTTTACGTAAATTATTAGGTGAAGTAAAAAGTTCTGAGCGTTTTTTCGCTTTATTTCGATGATGAAATTAACATAGTTAAGACTATTCGATTTGGATGAAATTTACGCCATTTTGTTCGATAAGCATTGTTCATTTTGAAGGCAATTTCATAATTCTGCGATTGAAGAAGTTTTCGTCCCTATTGGTAAAAAAAAACTTGACCAGCTCATTTTTACAAGCCTCTCTAGAGGCCAGTTTTGTACCATCAAGAAAATTTTGCAAATGCTTGAAAAGGTGATCATCGCTTGGTGCCAGGTCTGGACTATACGGCGGGTGCGATGGAAGCTCCCATCCTATCTTTCGGAGCTTCTGGCGCGTCGTTAAGGGAAGGGTAGGGGTTTCAGCATGAAAAAAAAACACTTTTTTGCGAATTTTTTTCATCTGCATGGATAAAGTAAATTTATTGAAACCTTTTGTACATTGTTAAGTGTCATTTCAAGAACATTCCGTGAAACTTGTACGCGAAAACATCCACAAACAAGCCGGTGACAAAGCTTTTCCAAGAACGCCTTTGGAAAAACACAATTTGCGGTGTTCACTGTGTCTCAGCTAGAAATTATCTGAAATCAAGTACCATTAAAATTTGGTCAAAGTATCATCAAATCCTCCCCCAACGGTCTTTGATAATTTTTTTTTCATTTCTAAATTTTTGGTGGTCATGTAAAGTGAAAAATGCCATTTTTTACGCAAAATTCCGCCATTTTGGGGGTTGAAAACCCCCTCAATGTAAAAAAAATCTCAAACTAACCGTTGGGGGGAGGTATTTTATATGTAGAAAGTGTGTACCAGGTTTGAAATAAATCGGTCATGTAGTTTTCAAAGGGCAGTGAACACGGACTTTGAAAAAGTGGTTTCAAGAAAAACGCGTTTGAAGTGTTAGCTAGAGTTTGAAACGCGAGCTACAGTATTAGAGGAGCGGGACTAAATAGTCAATAACTTCGAGAGTTTTGCTCTGATTGACTTGCAATTTTGGGATTATATTCTTGAAATGTTTAACTATAAGAAAAGACAAAAAAAGGGATTTTTCAAAAGTGCGAACCCCTACCCTCCCCTTAAAGACGTGTGCGGCGTAGCGTTGTCTTGATGGAATACAACACCCTTCCTATTGGCCAATTCTGGCCGCTTCTGGTCGATCGCCTGCTTCAATCTGGTCACTTGTTGGCAGTAGAGGTCCGAATTGGGTGTTTGGCCCGATGGGAGCAGCTCATAGTGGATGATTCCCTTCCAATCCTACCAAACACACAGCAAAACCTTCTTGGTCGTTAATCCGGGCTTGGCCATCGTTTGGAACGGCTCACCGCGATTGGATCACGATCTTTGTGGGCTGTTGTTCTCGTATTTCTTATTCCTGTAGTTCTCATTTTTCATCGCCAGTCACCATCCGCTTAAAAAATGAGTAGATTTCGTTACGTTTCAGCAAAGAATCGCAGGCACCAATTCGGTCCAAAAGTTTCTTTTGCGTCAATTCGAGCGGCACCCATACACCGAGCTTCTTCTTGAGACCAGCCTAATGCAAATAGTTCCAAACAGTTTTCTGGCTAATCTTCAGTTCCTGGGCAATAGAATAAGTGCTCACATGCCGGTATGACTCAACGAGTTCCATGATTGGGAACCACTGCGTTGCTGTTGCATTCAATACTGTATTGGGTCCATAAACAGCACAAATTTGTTTTGGTCACCCATGTGCGGGTCTACGACGTTCCGAGTACGGCCGACGTTTGGCTGTATCGTGGCAACACGTCCGCTGCCAACGGTCGACGGCCTATGATGAGCCAGCGTTGGCGAAACGTACTAGCCATGGTTGGCTATCAGGCGGCGATGGCTCGGCAGTAGACGACCGAAAGGCGACTATGGCGCAGAGTTGCCGAAACCGTTATTCGATCGTCGCTCCGACGGTACGCTTGATAGTTGGCGCAACGCTGGCCACCACGGTTCATCCGACGCTGGCTAGTCGTCGCCCGGGTGTAGTTGGCCATGTGTGCAGACCCAGAATACAGCCAACCCTTGGCAGTAAGACGGCGTCGAATAAACAGCCGACGATCGGGACGCGACTATGGCTTAGAGTTGGCGAAAGTGTTATTCGAACGTCGCGCCGACGTTATGATCAGTACTTCGCGCAACGTTGGCTACCGCGTTTAATCCGACACTGGGTAATCGTCGCACGGGTGTAGGTGACCATTTTTTGTAGGCCTAGAGCTCGACCGATGCTTGACCGTAAACAAAGTCCAGTAGACCGTTGGTACCCGACCTCCACCGTTCGAATTTTCTTTTGAGCTTGCCTGAACAGTATTGTGTAGCGCGCAACCTAAACGGTGTGGATATTCTACAGTGGAATTAATTTAACCAATGGCGGATAAAAATAGGTCTTCGTATAATCGCGTAAAAAAGTTTCGTCGTCTCCATAAAGAGGAAAACGAAGTTAACGCTTCTGCCCACCAATCAACTTCTAACAGCTACACGGAGAGAATTTTTAAGTAATTTTTACTGTGAAATCACAGTAACTCGGTGACAAATGTGCAATTCTTCAGGTTTTTAGGAAATAAATTATAAATTTTCATGGAAATGAATCAAAATTTACTTTTGCGTAACAGAAATTTAAAATATTTTCCAGAATTTTTACTGAAATTAACAGTAAAATTTCATGAAACGTAAAGATTACGACAATAAGTTAAAAAAGTGCTAATATAAATGAAATTTTTCAGTGGAACATTGAGAAATTTGCGTGTTTTCCATAAAAATTTAAAAAAGGAAGCTGAAATTTTCCGTGCGTCCACCGGAATTTTACGTTCTCTATAGTAAAATCAGTTAGGGCTAGGTCGCCTAACCGTACGCGTGAGCTCTGTGTGCGAGCGTGCGTATACGTGAACGCAAGCTGGAGAGTGGGCTTACGTATGACGCAGTATAACGAGCACGAACGACGCCGACCCGCGTTGCTTAGCAACAGCGGTACCGCGCATGCGCATTATAGTACGAAACATGGGCCAAGAAAGCCTCGTGGTCTCGTGCAGTCTAACGTGTTCTACGCAGTTGTACGCAAGAAAACAAAGAAACGTGAAAAGAAACTTCGATAAAGGACGTCTACAATGGTACGGAAAGATGATATGCTAAAATAAGTAGCAATCAAGAACACAAATGTTCAGAAATACAGTATATAGAGTATTTATTTAATCATAGGGAATTCATTTTTCGCTAGGGATTTTAGAAATTTCAAGTTTGTCCAGGTTATTTTTACTGTAGAAACTTGGAATTTGTGAGGCAGCCCATTGTTAAAATTCTACACGAGAATGTGTCAGAATTTTTACTGAAAGAAATGTAAAAAATTATGCTACTTGCTTAAATTTTTACATGAATGAAAGCAAAATATTAAAAGCTAGTGTCAATTTTTGACTGTGTGCACATTTGTCACCGGTTTCAAATTTTTAATGTAATTTTTACGGAGATTTCACCGTAAAAAATACTTAAAAATTCTCTCCGTGTATGTTTCGGGAGCAGACACGATTGATAGTTCCTTTGGGCCTTCTTCACATTTTTGTTACCATTCTAGCGTTTATAACGTTGTAGGACTGAATATATTAATAACGTTGAAAGACTGAATATATTTATGAAGTTGTAAGACTGAATATATTTATGAAGTTGTAAGACTGAATATATTTATGAAGTTATAAGACTGAATATATTTATAACCTAAGCTAGACATCAATACGTCAATCACTGACAATAAATTTCTATTAATGCTGTCTTTTTTCTTTTAAATAGTCAATCTGCTATTCCTTTAAACACCCTCTCGCAAATGTAGTGCCATCGTCGCAAACGACGTAGGGTCGATTGCGCAAACGACGTAGGTTCGATGCCGCAATGGATGTAGGGTCGACGCGGTGATCGACGTAGGATCGATACCGCAGTCAGCGCAGGGCCGACGCAACAATCGGCGTAGGGCCGACGTTGCAATCGACGAAGGGCCAACATCGATTAAATATTGTGGCGCAACGTTTGGGAGGATCGTCGGGCCGACGTTATCATTTGGACGTTTATTGGACCCCAAAACGACGTTGGCGAACAGAGTCGGGCCGACGTCCTAACGCCGGCAAGCGTCGTTGCGCCAACGTAGGCGCGACTTTAAAATCCTACCTGGGCACCTGCTCCGCCGTTTCACCTTGGCCGTAGTGGTACTGAAGAATGTATCGAATTTTCTCTTTTTTTACTTCCATTTTGGAACGCTGTAATGCACAACTGGCTTCACCAAACGCAAAACTGCCATACAACTTTTCATGAAGCGTAATGTCACCTTTTAATCGCTGTATGGTATTTTAACCCGATGCGTTGTATACATCGTGTGATGCGGCTCGCCAAAGACATCTAGCGGAAAACGCTCAGAACTTATCACTTGACCTAATGTTATAATGGACACGCCATTTCGTGTGTTCCACAAATGTCGTCCCGCCGATTTGACCATGCATGCAATTCTGTCGATTACAAGTTAATAAAATTGACAACATGAAAAAACATTTCTTTCCGGACTCGCTAGAGGTGATAGATGATTTTTGTAACCACCTTCTGCTTGCATCACTCTTCGAGTCGAACGTATCTGTATTGAGATATCTACGAATATTTAAAGTGTAATTTTGCGATAAACCCCTCTTTATTGTTGCTTACTTTCAATGGGTAATTCTCGTCGAAATAATAAGCACGAGTGATATCGTTAGACACATACACACAGTCGCATGTTTTGGACGCATGACAAATATCTACGAGCGAGATTTTATCGCTTCCTGTTACACGTGAAGAAGCATTTAATTGAGTAATTACACGTATTTTCTATGTATTTCTTGGGTCACTCGGTGGGTGCACACACGTACACATAGTTCGACAAGGTATAAATACAGAGCACAGGTGATATTCACCGGAATCCGTTGTTTAATATTGATCAAGTTAGCGCGCTGGATGTAAGAATTATGCTAAGATTCGCGATTATCGTTTGTCTTTGTGCAGCTTTGGTAAGAGATTAAGCCGTTGTCTAAAATGAAACTGACCCTGGAAAATCTTCCTTCAATTACGTTCGATTATATATATAGACTTTGAATTTTCCCTTAAATTCCCTCGCGCTTTTCTTATGATTCCATTCACTTTTGACCTCCCACTTATCCCTCAACGATTGCCAGTACCAGCGAAATTCCCCAGAGTGTTGACCTCAAGACCTTTTTGCAATGTACTTTTTTGCTTTGTACAATGCACTACTGTACCGCGTTTGCACGAGAGCAGCGGAAAAGTATGGAAAATTTGAGCAAATACAGGCGGCTACATTTTTGACAAGTTTCAATTGTGTGACTATAAAAAAAATCAGTAAAACTGGCTCTCATACAGCAGTCAGCGTACAAACTACGCTACTAAGCGGTCGCCCATGTCAAACTTTACACCCGAGGTACTCTTGTCATGCTCTGTTTTTCAAAAAATCCTCCGTCGGATAGAATTTTTCTCTCGGTTTACTTTTCTTCGTTATGAATATTTGATTGCGAGTCTCGAATTGAAGAACGCATGAATTTGAAGTATTTCTTTTGCAGCTGGTCAAAGGCCAGGGAGGACCGGGCGATATGCCACCACTTACGGACGGTGTTCCACCATTTCCGGACAATATTCCACCACCCTCTCGGCTAGCGGTGCACAATAGGGTGAGAGTAATTAACATTTCTTTTTTTCGATCGTATTGCGAATAATCTCGTAACCTAACCCACGTAACATTTAAAAAAATAAAAACTGCGTTGCTGATTTGAATTTCGAGTTTGGGGTGGTAAGGTCACCTATTTTGAGCACCAACGCCAAAAGCACAAATATTTGTCGGCAGACCGTATAAGGTTGCAAGACTTTGATGAAATACTATTAGGGTCAAACTTTCGTCTTTCTATTACAAGCGGCATTCTTTTATGACGAGTCAAAAATATGCGTTTCATTTAAATTTATTTCTTCACTGCAGTGAATCAGAAAGTCTTCGACTCAAATAAAATATTTTTCAAGTCAAATAAACGGTCTTTCGCGGGGTCAGTTGTAATCAATTTAAATATTTGGTTCAAGTGTTTATATCGTTGCATTGAGTGTGCGAACCAAAGTATAGTATTAGCCCGAGATTCGAACAAAATTTTCTTTTGAGTGAAACGATCGATTTCGCTCCATATACGGACATTATATTTCCGCCTCGAAATTCTGCAAGTCTAATTGGTAAATATATTCGATCAGCGGCCCTGTTGTTGAGATCTTTCAGCATTGCGTTAGAAACAAGACATACTCTATATGTCTAATGCATCCACATACTATACAGTACGTCTTGTTTGCAACAATTTAATAAAAGAAAACCCATAAAATTTCACCACAATGGGAACAGGTTGCGCGTCAAGCGATGCCAGTACCAGGACAAATGCCGGGAATGCCGGCAATGGGAGACAATCCTGGAAATCTCGGTATGCAGGGTCTCGGCAATATACCCGATCCCACTGTCGTGATCGCCAAGTTTCAGGAAGTCGGCAGACAATTCTTGAACGGCAGACGTCGTCGTCACGTGTGAAGAGCAGTGAGAAATATCTTCGACATTGTCAAATGCAAACGAGTACCAATAATTTTTTGCTAAAAAACATGTTTTTTGTTGTTGTTTTCTCAAAGACTTTAGCGGTGCTGTATAATAAATGCAGAATCCCAAGCGTCAATCGAACGGTCCAAGCTCGGAAGAAAAGAAAACTCCGTGGAATCCATTTTTCACGACCGCTTTTCAATATGCAGAACTCTTTCTCGCCCTTATTTGCAGCACTTGTAATTGTTAATTAGCAAGGGAAAATCAACATTATATTCGGCATTTTCGTGGCTTGTATGTCCTTCTAAATAAATACGAAATTAATGACGATGAGTTTCATTTAAATTTTTCATTCGTACCTTAATAACCCCGGATTTCATTCAAATGCGCAACGGAGAGATCTGCAATGAAGAGTTAATTGGATATCGTTCAGGAAAGGCAGACCTGTTGGAAATTCGTATCCCATGGCGACTTATTACTACCATTATAATCCTACAGCCACGCTAGACTGCAATATACCAGACGCTGAGATGTGCACGCGTAACTTTGTTTTCAAATTGTTCATTCGAATTTAAACTTGCTCTTCGCAGTGTTTGGAGCAATTGGATATTTGTCCAACACTGGTGCGTTGCATGCCCGGGAGGAGGGGCTCTATAATATCAGTAAAGCGAAGAAGTTGCAGATATTGAAGAAAAAAAAGGAACACACACTGATGAGACTACCCTGTAAAATTATACCTTCCGGGCATTCAACGTCGAACGAACCTCTCAGTTAAAAACAATGCAAT
This sequence comes from Ophion costatus, assembly GCA_951751655.1. Lineage (NCBI taxonomy): Eukaryota > Metazoa > Arthropoda > Insecta > Hymenoptera > Ichneumonidae > Ophion > Ophion costatus. Next base: position 12,854,957 of record OX632363.1, on the reverse strand, counting down.
CGACAATTATAAAATATAGTGCCGAATCAGCAGTCGTGTATGTGCATGCGCGGCTTTAACTATGTCCCGTGTTAAGGGCTTACATCTTAGTAGATGGGTGAAAGAGAGATTATGTTTTGAGATTTTTATCTCGGTAAATCATTGCTTTGTTTGAAAACCTTTTTCGGTTAAAAAGAGCATATATACTCGTATTCGTGTGAATTCTTTAATAAAAATGTATCAACGATAAATATGGTTAATTGGCGCCCGTGTAAGCCCGGTTTTTACAAGTGACCTTTGCGGTGTTCGACATTTTGGGTTGGCGAGTCCTCTGAAACAAAGATCGGCATTGAATTCGTAATTAGGATGACATTACCAAGTAAGCTAGCAGCTGAAAAAAATAAGGAATAAAAAATCGTCATATGGCGGTTTGAAATGTGAGGTTAATTTTTGGCCTATTTCCTTTAACGTTTACGATTCATTTTTTCAACATTTGTATGATTTTTTTCGAAAAGTCCGATCGTAGCTAACGGAACAAAACATGCAAGAACATTGTGACCAAGTTTAAAGAAGATGTATGGATCAGTTTTCGAGATATCATGAACACCGGCTTTGAAAGCCATGTCTCGAGATAAACCGCGTTTAAAGTTGGGTCTAGAGATCTAGAGTATCATTAATTGTTTATGTTATGATCTAACGCTATAACGGCACATCTTACAAGTTTTTTCTTCGATAATCAAATAGGATATACTTTTAGGAACAAACAATTTCCTAATTTGGCCTTTAATCGACGATTGATTTTTGGGGGTTTCCTTTTCTTTAATCGATGTTCATATGCTTTTGTTGGCTTTTGCATTTCTCTCGGAACCTACGAATGAAGGGTAATTTTGTAAACGTTATCGTCCATGTGTTACGACGTAAGCATTTCACTACGGAATAACGCAACGATATTTACTCCTGTGAAACTGGTGAAAACTGGCTCAAACTAACTGAAACTATCTGATCCGAGACCTTCGAGGGATCGTCATGCTAAAACCAGTTTTTGTCCATTCAGTTATACATCGGTCACATAGGTCATAGCAGAGATAGGTGTTTGGGGTAGCCTACATTTTAAACGCCACAGCGCGAGACACTGGTAGGACGCCCAGCTGCGCGCCAATTCGGGCTGCTCCGCTTCGATTCAGTGATGCCTTCCAATACAATTCTTCGAATGTAATCATATTTTTCAAAAATATTATAAAAACCATGTACTTTCGAAAAATGCAAAGACATCAATCATCCGAAAATTCTACTCTCTCATATGTAAGCTCTTGAGCAGAGCTTGGGCCGAGCCTTGTATAGGGGACCACATAGCGGTGGTCACCTGGAAAATATAATGCGTATATAACGAGTTTTTTCTTCTCTCATTAATAAGGTATATAAAAGTCATTATCTACACGCCCAAAAAACACAATATTCGCGTTTTCATATTATTTGCCTGTTAAGGATGTTAAGTCCCTATGCAACATGTTAATGGTAATAGTTCAATAGATAGCTTCTTAATCGTCATGAAATTTCTACACGACCTCCTGAATACTTCATGTAAGAACATGTTAAATTTTCAGAATTCTATCATCATTACTTCAACCTCCTTAAGGGTTGAAATAAAAAATGATAAGAAAATTCTGAAAATTTGGTATGTTTTTGTATGAAGTATTTAAGAGGTCGTGTTAAAATTTCACGATGATTAGAAAGCTCGTTATTAAGAAATTAACATTTTGTTAAGAGCAATTTGTAAAGAAATAAAAAAAAATTTATCAATAAAATTCGTTTTGTTTCCGTTGCTTTCAGTATATTGTAGATATTACAAAATTAAGAGGTCAAAAGAAACTTATTGCAAGAATTTCATTATCAGAATTTTATTATCATTTTCAGAATTTCAGAATTTTATTATCATTTGCGATTTGGAACTCAACATCCTTAAACTACATAAGTATAAACTAAACCTCAAATCAAATGCGGAAGAAATCTTAACTATTGGTGCGTCCCACGTGGAATTACCTGTATATTAATGCGCATCGAGATACTTGAGGATAAAATGCAAGGTTCCGTGATAACGGTATACACGGACATTATCAAGCGCAATTCTCGTGTACGTGCTCGGTTATCTAGTAATCGCTACGTGGAGTGATAACGATCATACAGTTATCTGCAGAGTTCTCCGGTACATGTCATATCCGGCGTTCTGTCATCCCTCAGAAGTTACTCGCAATTACGTGCATTAAGTGTTGAAAGGTGCATACACGTGTAAATAACAGAGAGAGAGAGAGAGAGAGAGAGAGAGAGAGAGAGAGAAGGAGAGAGGGAGAGAGAAAACCAGAGCGGGTGAGCAAATTACAAAGCAAGTGGCCTCTGTATACACATACATATGTATGTGTATGTATGCAATGTGAAGTGCTTGACGGGAGAATGTAATATCCGGTGCCATAGGTCTCTCCGGAAACCCACGACACTGGAACGAATCAATAGCTCATATTTGAGAGTATACGCATAGGCGCTAAATCTCTGATCCAGGAAAGTCTACGCGGCCGTGACTGAGGTAAAGATTATCGTCTACAACTTTACAATACACGTAATTGAATCAACTTAATTGTTGACTGGCCGACAACTGGGAAATTGGATGGTAATACTATCGTGAATAGGAACGAGATTCAACTTTCCTTGGAAAAAAGAGTATACGATGCAAACTAGAATTGGAGAACTAAAATAGCCAAAAAAATATAAATGTGGCAGTGTATGATAAACTTTTGGGAAAATTTGTTCGATCAGATGAATTTCACTGTACAGCGCAAAATAAATATAATAATAGTAATAATAATAATCAATCATTATCGTTATTGTTGTCGTGTTAATTTTTATTATTTTGAAACGTAATGATGACCTTCTACTCTTGTAAAAATGAATTTTCAATAAATCGCTACTTCTTTGATTCAATCGTTGTCAACTACTTAATCGTCTATCCGATACATCATTCATTTGACTTATATTATGCGTATGCCTGTGTATTTATGAGCAAGTTTCCAGATTAGTGAAATCTAATCAGGTAGGAATTGCAACCTCTAAACTATAAATAACAATTTATATGACCTTGCGAATCTTTCGACAGGTGGAGGCCAATTTGCCAAAAGCTATAAAAATCAAAACAAAAATAGTCTTCGATGAGATAATTCAATATTCACGAGAGTGGTATGGAGCGAATTATTTATGATCGGACGCTGAGCCCGCACGGATCAGTACTCAGTTCTGACAATTATGTGGTCGTCAATAAAAAAGGTAGGATATTCAGTGAATCAAAATATTTGTAGCTCTTATCTGTTATGATTATAATTGTTTCAATGGACGAGCATAATCAGTCAAGAATATGAAACATAAGAAATCGGATTTAAATATATTTCAGTTGTTTGGAGGTTTTATTAGATTTACATAGATTAACCCCTTCGTTGGCAGAGAGAATTCGACAAAAAGTGCCGAAAATGGCAGGAAATTTTTTTTTCCTGAAAACTTGTCCTCTGAGGTTTTTAAGGGTGCTGATTACGAATCTGAACTCAAAATTCAAGAATTCACAATGACGAATAAATATAGCGAATGAAAATACAAATAATACAGATTCATTTAGATGAAACTCCGTACTCAAGCTTTATATATTGCCACCTATTTATTGTATTATGCTCCATGTTATTGAATTCACCATGAAAAATTCCTTCATTTTGAGTTCAGCATCTCACTCAGCGTCCCCGAAAACCACCAAGTACCAAGATTTATCCAAATCGAGTTTTTTTTTTGCACTTTCGTCCGCCATATTAGATCCGCCATTAAACATTTTTGAATTTTGAGTAAAGTTGAGTTGAGTAAAGTTGTTGATTTTTGTTCGCCATATTGGCACCGCCATTTTGAATTTCGAAATTTTGACTTCAGTTTCGGATTCGGCGAGCCCAACCCCCCACCCCCTGAGTGAGGCTCCTATTTCTAATCAGAGCAAGTTAAATAGGGAAATAAAGGTTGACGCATTATTGCGTCAATGCCAACAAAGGGGTTAAGACTTGTATGTTGACGAGTAAACATTACCGAATCATTACATTTCCGTTTGTAATTAATACATTCATATTTTTTTTTTCTTCATAAATGCAGCAAGCCTTAAGCATCGAGTATTCCTGTCGCCGATCGTCAAATACGTTATTCCAACTCTAATCGCCGGGGCTTTTTTAATGTCAACTGTTTATCTGTCAATGTACTTTGTACTGGGCAATACTGAGGATATTTGGATATCGACGTGCAACATACGAGCAAGCTATCGTGTCGATTGTTTTCCTGGCAAATTAATCGTCTCGTACGAAGAATGCAACGCCGTTGATTGTTGCTGGCACGAGGAGAACAAATTTTGCTTTCATTCGATTCCATCGCGTCACGGCTACATGCAGAACAGCGATGCGGATGCTTTTCAGGGTATTTGAATAAAAATTCTCGTCCTACGAGTTCGTTATTTTGAGTCATTTATAAATATTTGCTTTGAGGATGCACTCGCTGTAACTTTAAGAGGATTTTTCTTTGATCATAACTTGTCACAAACCGTAAGAAAATTAACGCTTCACTGTGGATACACGTACAGCAATTTAAAATGTAACTATTGAGAATTTATCTAATTTTGCTTACAGCCTATCTTTCAGTATAATGGATTGTTTCTCTATATTTATTGGTAGACGTAGATGTTGTCTGTATTCCTACTGGAAGATATAGGTGAAGTCTTTATATTTACTAGCGATGCATTTATTCTATGACACAAAGATTCTTTTTCATGTGAATTATTTATTTGGCAATGCCAACGTTTTCTTACAATCTTTAATGCGTGACACAACTTTACATATAATTTTTTTTTTTAATTTCCTTAGCTCCAACATATATTCTTGCGGGTTCTTACGTATTACCCTTCTCAATTGAACCCTTTTATATGACTGTCTACCCGCACTTCGCCAATCTACCCTAATTTTCGTTACGTCCACACCTGTCTTAAGCTACACTATACCGCATTTGCCGAGGGTAGATTGAAAACAAAACCAATTGAATTTAAAAAGTACATTGGTTGAACCAAATAAATGTCCAAACACGGGCGGCCACCGATATACGACATTGTTCCAATACTATACAATTTTGGGAAATGTGATTGATTTTAATGACATATTATTTTATTTGAAAATGTCTGCTGTTCTCTCAACATCTCCATTACTCTTAAAATAAAATGATAATTTATTGAAATCATTCTATATATTATCCGTAGATGTATGGATGAAATAATTAAGCGATTGCAACAACATTTTTTATTTCCTACAAGAATATAATCAATAGAACGAATTATTTATTTATTATATCGAAATGAATATGCCATTAGACATAACATTTTGGTACTCTATACAATACCAAAAATAGTCGCATGAGATAGAGACAAGTCTGTATCATGATTGAAAAATTACCAATATGGATTAGAAATAATGGTATTTTTTGTCCAAGGTACAGGTTTCATCTGTAGCAACGCATTCAGTCTCTAGTAGAAAAAAATATATAATATACGATGAAATAAATGTTCATTGCAATCAAAAGAATATATTTGAGAATTCGAAAGCGTCATTTATTTAATATGATTCTGTAGGCACTTGCAAACATTTGCTGATTGTTGGTTTAAACAAATGTACAATCATGGCAATTACTGAAAACATTTAAAAGAAGTTCGCATGCAGTTCTGTGGAATAAGATAGGATTGTCACAATAGAATGTTTGATAGAATATGTGTTATTTAAAAATTAAAATTTGTCAATTTTTTTAAATCTCAAAAAACGAGTGGAAATTAGATCAATCATTCTACACGTTGATCTTATCCTATGGCTAAGATCGGCCTATGGCCGCGAAGCGATACTGTGTAGTTTCTCCGGCTTTTAAGTAGATTCTCGGGTCACGCTACGCTTACGAGAAGGGAGCGCGCGTGTGGCTTCTAGTGGCTGCTCCGGGAACTACGGGGTTCCTCGCACCTATAATTTCGGTGGCACTCGGCCATGTCCGCCATCATTCGGCTCGGTAGATGAATCGGATTTTATGTGTGTTAAAGATATTTATAGGAAAACTCTCGATTATTTACTGCGCTCGTACACCCTTCATAATTTATTTTAACAAACGGAGAACTTTTATATAAACAAATTTTGACTGGACACAGTGTGGTTAAAAACAATAAAGTCTCTCATTGTTCTGTTTAGTCTGTTGATACGATTTTTGTTCGTCAAATCTGTGATTGTTCTCCCAACTGAAAAATGACGAGTATCGTACATTAATTTGCACGTACAAATCGTATCGCACCAAATGATACAGAAGAGTAAAACAATTTTTTCAACCAAAGAAAAAAAGTATTGAATCGATTGCTGTAATAGTATTCAGCTCAATTATACACGTGTCATATTAATAGCATAGTATTTTACCTCAAATATACCATTTTAATGAACATACATGCATTTGAGTACGATATTTAATTAAAACAAGTTCATGTAGTTTTCATTTAACGCGATTGTATAAAAAAATTAAATAAAAATTATTACGATTTAATCGCTTCGTGTATGCGGAAGAATCAAATTTTATCTTCGCATAATTTTTTACCCAATTCAGACATTTGCTTAATATTTTTGAATAAAAATACAATGCTAATATTTTAACGAATTATGTACTTGAAATTTAATATCGGATATGGTGAAGACAATGAAGTGATACATTCGCTGCGCGCGCGCGCGCACGTGTATGTGTGTGTGTGTGTGTGTGTGTAGGGTGGACCACTTAACGTGACCACCCCAAATGTTGTTGCCTTTAAAGTGACGAAAAAATGTCAGGAGGTAATTTAATTAATTTCGAAGGGCTGATATAGTGGAGAAAAATTTATTTTTGCCAAGGTACTTGCATTCTCAAGGTCATCAATCGTTTTTTAAATGGGAACATATTCTTTTTTTTTAATAAGACGTTGCTGCTGATATTCAGACGAATCCAACAACCTATGATATCATGACCTTAAAATGATTTTTCACCAAAATATTTTAGGGTTGTGTAAGGTTGTTAGGTTTGGCTGGGTCTGTTTGGATTTGTTTTCGTCACTTTCAAAGCAACGGAGATATTTAGGGTGGTCACGTTAAATGGTCCACCCTGTGTATATATATATTTTAATACCGCGTTTGCATTATTTTTGGAACACACCTTTGTACACTTATGTATAACGTTTTTTATATTTAAAATTGTGTCATGTACGGATGATTTTGAGAAAACTTTTGCCGCATATCTGAATCAATCATTCACACAAAGAAATATTTTAATGCCATAGCGCGAAGAATGTTTTAGACCAACTTGAAAATGATTTGTAGAAAAGAATGTTTTCGTGCCGAGAAGAGCAACGAGTCCCTTTGGCAGAAAGAACACGGAGTCATTGACCTTTCACATAAAGGAACAAATCGATCCGAATCACATCGAGTTTGCTCTAAAAATTGGACGAGCGAATACCCGGGCAGATAGAAATAACGACGACCGGCGAGGGACACTTGGACATATGTTCGTCAACGATGCTATTTCGCAAGGGACAAATGCATATGAAGATGATTTATCTGAAAAATTGCTTAACTTCTTGCCAAAGAACGCTGCACGTAGAACATCCAAAATACAAACTGGTACGAATTTCTTATATCAACTGAAGGAGACGAAAATGAAAATAAATGAAAACTGTGTCTCTGAGGAACGGCAAGTAGTAAAGTGACAAATGTGGAGTAAAAGCAAAATCGGTGGCATTGTGCAAGCCCGAAGGATCATTGGAAATTAAATAAAAATGATGAAACTAGTAGAAAAAGAAAGTACATCGTTATTATTTTATCGTCCGATCATGCTTGCATATAATTTACAAAAATATATTTGTGCAGTGTTCTGTGTGTATTTATGCTTGTTCTGTAATCGGACGATGTAGAAAAGAGTATTTGATTTCCGTAACGACTCCAGATCCCGAATCGAGCATGGACGTGTATATTCATACACCGGAATTTTCGGTGACGGTGACACGGAAAAACGATACGTCGCGTCCTCTCTTGTCGACTGCTCGCGGCCCTCTCATACTGACCGAACATTTTTGGGAATTGACACTTTACATTACCAATAGCACGTTGTACGGACTGAATCAGCAAGAATTGAATGGCACAACTCATTGGATTTATGACAACGAGAATGGTACATCGAAACTCTCTTTCCTCGGTGTACACGCTAATGGCGAAGCTACGTCGTGCTACGTCGGCTACGATGGCCCCATAGAGATCGAGGTAGTGACATATATTTATTTCTTTATTAATATTCTCTGGATGTCCTTTATCTTTTTCCTAAGAAAACCGCGCTTCATCTCCCGACTTCGGATTTATTTTTGCAGCCTGAATAGTCGGTAACCTTAGGTACCTGGGTTTTCAAACCCACACGTCTGTGTGCATTATCTGTACCATATGAAAAGAAAATAATCAGCAGTGATCCAATGACCAAGTACGTGCTCGTATCCCCTTAATTCAACAGGTGATTGATGAATCGAATCTCATAATACTGAAAGGCCTTTCATTACCCAGTGAAATATCATTTCACATTTTTTACGGACACACGCCACTCGAGGCCATTGCACAATTAACCAAATCACTCAGGGACCACGATCCAATTGAATTGCCAAGCTTGGGACTTCACATCTGTCCCAATGACGATTCCAAATCTCTCGAGGATTCAATTGCTCAGGTGATTCAAGCGATGAAAGGCACGCCGTGGGACAGCCACTGCATTCATCAGGGTTTTGACCCAACCCTGGGTAATTCGATTGATGTTTCGATCGTCGAAAAGGCGATTGCACTTTTGACTAATGACGACGATGAGATCGTAGAACGTACGGTCATTCCTCATCTCAGTCCAATGGTGAGTCATAAAGATTTGCCTCAAACTCGCCGGGAATTTACTGTCTCATTCGAAGGTTACCCGTCCGGTAAATGATAAGGGCAGCCTCAATGAAATTCGCCCATTTATGAGCATAAACTTGAGCTGTCCTCGTAGGAATCATGAGGATATAACTCAATTCGGCCTCGACAGCGGAACATCATGTTTCAATTGCTAAATTAAGAGACGTTTGAACGGAAATTCCCAATGAGGACTTAGTCGCGTATTGTTGAGGGATTCCAAAAATACGTTAAAAAATTATGGTTCCCCTCCCTTAAGTTTTACCCTATGGAATACTTCCGCACACTCAAAAACGGTATTCTGGAAAAAAATAACATCAAACAACTGCAAATCAATACCATGTCGGCAGTTTTTCGAAATGCAACTCGAAATTGTAACCGTATACTCTTTAAACAATAATCTTTTAGAAAACACAAAGGAAAAAATGTTTTTATTTTCCAGCCCAACAAGGTTGAATTTCACTTTAAGTTTCAATAACTTTAAGAATACTAAATTTGGAATATTGTTATACTAGCATATTAAATTTCTCAAAATCTAACGTTTTCCGAACTTCTACTCCTCTAGTTAAATACTTTTTTTAAAGCGGTAACTTTGTGGAAAATACAAACGAACAAAATTTTCTTTTAGACAATACAAAGGAAAAAAATGTTTTTATTTTTCAGCCCAACAAGGTTGAATTTTATTTTAAGTTTCAATAACTTTAAGAATACTACATTCGGAATATTGTTATACTAGCATATTAAATTTCTCAAAATCTAACGATTACCGAACTTCCACTCCTCTAGTTTAATACTTTTTTAATAGCGGTAACTTTGTGGAAAAATTAACGAGGCCACGAACGAAGCCCTAACTCCACTTTGGCACGGGTATCCTTAATACGACGATTTTTATAAAAAATATTGTGTCTTTTTATTTCCTCGGCATTAAAAAAACCAAGATTAAAAAAATACGGATTTTTCCTCGTTTTTCCTTCAATTTTCAATTGACCTAGACATTAATTTCAGGTGTTCGTTGACAACAACGTACTGTCATTGACATTGGCCAACGAATCGTTATTGTTGAAAACTGCGTCGGAACCCCACAGAGGGACGTACAGAAATCTCAGAGTATACTATCCCGATTGGCAAGATACGAGGACCCACAATAAATCTCTGTCTTTTCTGACCACATACATGGAAAACTTTCGGAATCCGAAACTCCTTTACGTAAGGGATTCTTGGCCGAGGGACGAGTCGAAGGGTCACGAGGTTCCAAGTAGTTCCATTTTTGATTACGTGCCCCGTGTGAGTTCCAATATATTCATGTGTTAAGCTTCAACAGTCAGGGACGTGCATTGTTTCAAATGATCGTATTTTATGGATTTTGGGTTTTTCGAACGAATAAGATATTTTTCGATTTTGACACGATAATTTTTATTACATTGAGTTCTAAATCAATACGAGGATCGTCATTTTTAGATACACAATTGGCTCGTTAATAGGTTTTGCAGCATTTAATGGCGGACGGTACGGTACCGTATACTTTGACCTCATCTTCGAGAGGTAAATCACATTACACCGAGCATGGCTCATACTCTTCGGATTTTATTAACTTTATCAGACAACGGAGCGAGTCGACGAGTCTCGTGATAAGAGGACTGTGGGGTGAGTCTGGTAATTCAAGTTGGTCAGCATTAGAAGCCGCAATTCGAGATGGAGTTAGCGCCGGTATAGTTGGACAATTACCATCACCCATGTATGCTTGTGGTACTGGTGAACAATTGGGTTCAGGTGTGAACAACGACCAACTTTGCAGTAGGTGAGTCGTTTTGGGTAATCCGGTTTTCCCTTAATTCTTACATCGGCTTTCAATTATTTATAATCTCTCGAGTATTGATTACTCTCCTTTTAAGCATGCATGGGAATCTTGCAGTATTGCTGAGTTTCAATACATTATTATTTTATTTGTTCTAAGCTTGCATGCAATTTTTTTTCGCTGAGTCTAGCCGTCAGGTTGTCGGACGAATAAGCGTATGTTATTCGTCCGGACAGCGGCTAATTTCACGCCGTTCACGCTGTACAACGCCCCAAACAAACAATCACAAACACACAAACCCAAACAAATCAACCCAAACCCAAAATGACAAACGCAAACAAACTACCCCAAACCCAAATAAATAAACCAACCCAAGCCAAACAAATAAACCCAAGCAACACAAACCCGAAAAAAACCAAAACCCAAACAAAACCAACGAACCCAAACACAACTAACGAACCCAAACTCAAACACAACCAACCAACCCAAAACCAAACAAAATTATAAAGATTTTCTTCGGATGACTACGTGTAAATTATTCTTCCGGATACTTTCTTTAACAATTTAACCCAATCTATCCGGACAATTATATATATGTTATCCGTCCGGATACTAGCTTACACGAATCACAATAATATGTACGCCTACTGGAAATACGGCGTGAACTGAGCCGCTATCCGGACGAATAACATACGCTTATTCGTCCGATAACCGGACGGGGAGGCACTCCGTTTTCTTTACCTATGCTTAACGGATAGGTACGCGTTGAAGAATTTTAAGACTTTGAAGTATTATAAAAATACGAGGTAGTTTTGCATGCATTCTTCTGGGACGTGGTTTCAATCGAATATTTGATGAGAAAAAACGTACTGAAAAAACCGCACGCCTTTTTTGAGATGTTCAGTCTTGCTCATTTATGTATGAAAGAAACTTTTGCTGAAATTTTACTTTCTCTCAGTACAACATTGTAGTACAATTAAGGTATTCCTTTTACGAACCCGAATATTAGACAATGAACTGATTTTCGTCTATAATCAAATAAAAATATATTCCAGTATACCTACTGGTAAAATTTCAAGCCGAGTTACCGAACTTTTTAATGGAATATTCCGAATCCAAAAATCGTCTCATTTGTACGGTACCGGATAAGGTTCTGAAAAGCCCTCCCCCCCGTACGAACTGAAATTTTGCACAAACCTTCCTTTTAATATTTTAAGAGAACCCCTAAAGGGATTTCTGGCGTCTCGCAATAGCTTTCGAGATATTGAATTAAACATTTTTTTTTTAGGGCTAAGGTTCCGTAGACCCCACCGCCCCCTTCGATCGAACTGAAATGTTGCACAAACCTTTCTTTTAATATTCTAAAACAACCCCCAAAGGAAATTTTTAGCGACTCGCAATAGTTTTTAAGTTTTTTTAAAATGCGTGTCGACTATATCTATATCTGCTACGTCTCCGTTCATACCTATATAACGCGCGCTCCGTTTTGTCCAAGCAAACCCAAAGAAACCCAAAAACTATTGCGCGTCGCCAAAAATCCCTTTAGGGGTTGTCTTGAAATATTAAAACGAAGGTTTGTGCAAAATTTCAGTTTGATCGGTGGGGGGGGGGGGGGGGGGGGGTTTCGGAATCCCACCCATATAAAATGCTCACGTGTGTAAAACAATCCAAAGATTCCGTAACGACAATAAAGACAGAGAGTAACCGAATGTTAAAAAAAAATATTAATCATACAACTTAGAAAAATGCTACTGGCACAAGAATTTTCGTAGCCACGAGTTATTATAGAAAATATAAAAATGTATTAATCTACTAAATTTGCGCGAGACTTTTATTCCAGTTCATCCTTGGGTATAATAATTCATTGTGACTTATTCTTATTAAGCGCCACTGTAATTTACCAAAGATTCAGAAGTGCCCTCCTCATGCCCCCACAAAATACGGCCCTCCTCGAAAGGAATACCTTTATTGTAACGCACTGAGGTGCTGCTCATTTTCTTGGTTGGCCATCCCTTAAATCCTGACTAAACTATATGGCAACGTTGTAAATATGCGAATGGTTCGAATTGTTCCATCAAAATGAATAAGATGGTATGGAGCATCGGTGGCTTGGCCTTACGTCCTCGCCATCCCCACAAATTTGCCCGGTGGCGAACATCTGAGTGTCACGTCGGCGTCATACGTCACGAAACATCTAGAACTTCGGTCATCTTTGGTGACGTATGCCAGAACGGTACTGGCGCAACATTTTATCGAGGGACTACCGCTATTAGCACCCACGTTCGTCCACTATCCAAAAGACTTGCATGCTCGCCGCAAATGGAATCAATTCATGTGGGGCCGTGATATACTCGTTGGTACGAACAATCTCAGATTTTTTATGTGAATCCATTAGAAAAAAAACACGCTATGCGCTCCCATTTCATCGATTCAGTTTGATTTATGTTAATTTTAGTTATCAGATTTCGAGATATTAAGCGAATTTCTGATTTAATACAAATAGGTCTAAAATAAATATATTATGGCGTGATTATTTGAAAGTCAAACACATGCATATTCCTCATGCACTCATGTATTAGGTAGTTGCGTTGAAACCCACCGTCTTTTTTGCTTTTGAAACACTTGATCGATGAAAACTTGTTGGGTTACATTAATTACAGTATTTTCCCTCGGAGCTTACTACTTTCTCTCATCTCCTTGGCAAACGCCGAATCTATACATGAGGGATTCTCCGTCAATTCAGCCACTTTTTTTCGACCATCTCAGATCTGCCCCATAATTGGTTATATCAAAGTACTACTAAAAGGTATTCTATGTGAATTTTTTTAGTTTTTTTAATTCAACATTTTAGAAAATGCCGTTTTTTTCCCAAATGAATATATCTCGGGAACTAGAAGTAACTGAAAAAAATGTCTACATAAAAGTTGTAGTTTTGTGTAAGCTTTCGAGCGGACGACTTGAAATAATTTTTACGTTCCGGTAACGCTGATTTTTTACCAAAAAAGGGGGAAATTATTTTGTAATTCAAAAACGGCCATTTTTTGGCTGAAAAAATTACAGTCTTCCAGTATGTGTGACGATATCGCAAAAAAATCGCCAGAGTGACACGGAACGAGGTTCCGGTATAAAAAAATTAATTTGTGTGGGTTCATTTTTTTTACCCTAGAACTTCGATCCATGCCACTCTTGCGATTTTTTTGCAATATCATTAGACATACTGGAAAAATCTCTAATTTTTTCAGCAAAAAAAAGGCTGTTTTGTTAATAAAAAAAATAGTTTCTCCCTTTTTTGGTAAAAAATTAGCGTTACCGGAACGTAAAAATTATTTCAAATATTCCGCTCGAAAGCTAACACAAAACTACAACTTTTATGTGCAGACATTTTTCTTCAGTAACTTCAAGTTTCTGAGATATGTTAACGTGGAAAAGACGGCTTATTCTAAAATACCGAGAGTTAATTTTTTTTACCCTAGAACCACGATCCGTCCCACTCTGGCGATTTTTTTGCGATATCATCAGACATACTGGAAGACTCTGTAATTTTTTCAGCCAAAAAATGGCCGTTTTTAAATAAAAAAATAATTTCCCTCTTTTTTGGTAGAAAATCAGCATTACCGGAACGTAAAAATTATTTCAAGTCGTCCGCTCGAAAGCTAACACAAAACTACAACATTTATGTTACAGACATTTTTTTCAGTTACTTCTAGTTTCCGTGATATATTCATTTGGAAAAAAACGGCATTCTCTAAAATCTTAAATTAAAGAATCTGAAAAATTTACATGCCTTTTAGTAGTCCTTTGATATAACCAATTATGGGGCAGATCTGAAATGGTCGAAAAAAAACGTGGCTGAATTTTCTATTCGGACAAAAAATCGACCATCTCGGCGAAAAAAAATCGTAAACCAATTTAACAAACGGGGTTTTGAAGCAAACAAAGCCAACTTCATTTTTCTTCTTTATTTTTATTTTGCGCTTTGTTGTACCCGGTACGTTCTTTTTAAAATGGCGGTTTTTCACCGTTTTCGCACTTAGAAAAAATCGCGTGCTGGAGTTCAAAAATTAGTAATCTCACCATTTAGTGATATGATCTTGGAAAAGGACACCGTTAGCTTTAGAGCCGTTTTTTTTAAACAAAATTTTACTCCTTGTTCCCGCAGAGCTATTTAGTGTTTACTCGAAAAAACGGCAGGTTCTCCAAACTCTCGTGCGGCGTAGCTTGAAAACGATGAGATTTGGAATATTTACTCTAAGGAATGAAACGTTGTGTTTTGTTATTTTGGAGTCACTGCATTTTTTTTAGATTATTTTCCAAAATATCTTTTTTTTGCTATTTTTGGTTGGTAGTCGACGATTTGTTTCACTAACAATAAGGGAGCGTACGCAATATACGTAACTCCAAATTCGCTAATTTTTCAAAATCAAGTTACTGCAAAAGCTGTTCTTTGAAAAAAGGCACATACGGTTAAATACGAAGCGTGGTATGAAGGAGCACCAACAAATCTGTAGTGCTTACCACACAGGTAGTGCTGGAAAGACGTAAGTCGACGGTATATGTGAGATGTTTTTGTGATTCCTCGAAAGATTCGCTGTGCGTTATGGTTCTTACATCCTCGACGGCGACTGTAAAACTTTAAAAATGTTGCTCAATACAACACCGTATGGTGAAAACTTTATTGTCAAAAAGTTGGAGTGCGTATTACACGTTGCGAAAAGAATTTTTGAGCGTGCTAAGGACGCTAAGAAGACTCTTACAGAGACGAGAAAAGCAAGAAAGTTTTAGTAAAGAGAAAAAAGTCGATATAAAAAAAGTTCCTGTCGTTCAAACTCAAGATTTAACGATAAAATTAATAAAAGAATTGTCAACAAACTATGGATTAGCAATTCGAAGACACCCAACTTCTGTAGAAGATATGCGCAAGGAAATTTGGGCAGGATACTATCACAAAATTTCAAATGATAGCAATCCACAGCATTCATACTGTTCGGACTCCTGGTTTAAATATAAGAAAGCCGTGAAAGATAACACAGTTAAAGTTCAGAAATTTTGAAACCAGTCTACGAAGATTTGACTAAGGAAGAATTACTTGAACGATGCCTCCGAGGAAATACCCAAAACAACAACAAGAGTTTTAATAACTGCGTTTGGGCAATGGATCCTAAACACATCTTTAGTGTAACAAAATAGTTGAAATTGCTTGCCAAATAGCTGCATGCATTTTCAACAAAGCTTTACAACCGGTTTGGAAGATTTTGGAAGTGATGGACGTCAAGGTCGGTCCGATCGGCGCATAGTATGTCGCTAAACGTGATAGTGAGCGTATACAGGTAAGTTTTTCTTACGATTTTTCATTTAAAAAAAAACTTTATACGCGTTTTTCTCGAAACAACGTTTTTCGACGGCTTGTTGATAAAGTCTTCGAAACTACTGAACCCAACCTTATGAAATTTTAACGACATATTCTTTACAACTATAGCTATAGCGCATATCAAGGACTTTTTAAAATGTTGATATTTACTATTTTTTTGCCAAGAATGGTGAAAAACCCATTTTTTTCGAAAAATGTCGGCCATTTTCTTATTTTTGCATGTATCAAAAATCGTGTGATATGCGCTATAGCCATTAACATATTGAATCTAAAACCATTTGATTTTTTTGTTTCAGATGGTCCATCTCCGAGATTTCCTCAACAGCGCAGACCTACAATGTTTTAGGACATTTTTTAACGACCATTTTCGTCTATAAATACTGACTTAAATAAATAAAAAGATTTTTTAAATGTATTTCGAAAGTGTATTTATTAAGTGTAACAACTTTTATATCAATATCTATAATATAAACCTATCAAAAAAATTCACGAAAATAGCCTTCTTTTAGCGTCTAAAGTGAGAAGACGCCTCAAAGTATCTAGTTGCGAGCGATATGACGGTTCTTCATCTTCATTATATTTCACAAAATAATTAGAGCAGTCACTTCATCTGTTGTGAACGATGCCACACCTGTAGAGACCAGGGGAAATTTAGGGTAGAGAATTATGACAAACTTTTATCAGTCTTCACTTGCTATTCTTAGATTGGGGAAGCTCTTTTCTGCGATTTCACACTCAGAAAAAAATGTATTAAGGACAAAGAAATTTTCTTTCCGGCGAATAAATTTTCGTATTCGTGTGTCGGCCTGCTACGATTTTATTAATAGCTAAAAAAATGTTTATTAAGTTTATGTTTTAAGATTTAGCAAGAATTTTTCTTAACATCTAATAGGATGTGTAAGTGAGAAGAAATACGTGTTTTGTTTACGACAAAAAGCGCTTCTTTTCAAACGAAATTCTTGAATGGAATTACTTCAAAATAGTTTCCTAGTTTAAGAGAATTAAAAAGACAGATATAAATTGAATTATTTTATAGTAGAATTATTATAAAAGTAGCTTGTTATGATTAATAGGGCAGCGTTACATAATACCGTATATTTCCACGTATATATAGTGGAGTTGAATCGATGAACTTTAAAACATCGATATAATGACACTGTGCGTCGTCTTCGAGTCATTTAACCGCGTAAGAATGCCGATGTGCGGTAAAGCCTAAAGTATGCCCTAGTTTATGAGAAAGTACAAACGTTTCCTGTCTCATGAAAAGCTCTATAACTTTCCCAACCTGTGGCATGTCGTCCTATACGCGAACATAGACAACACATTTTCGCGCTTTATATAAATAACCATTGTACGCTACCCACTTATAGGGAATGAAGTCTTTACTAACAAGGAAACGTTGCGACGTCGATGTCTCCGATTTCGATTAAGTTTGGCATGATTGAAGAATGCTAGAAAAAAAAACTTAATAACTCCACGGGAAAAAATCACTAAATAAAAAAAATCGAACCTAAAGGTAACATTGTCGTTTTCAAAGATCATATCACTATGTGGTGAGATTACTATTTTTCAAAGTCCAGCAGGCGATTTTGCAAAGTGCGAAAATCGTGAAAAATCGGCATTTTAAAAATAACGCACTGGCTACAAAAAAACGCAAAAATAAAAAAAAATGAAGCTGGCTTTGTCCGCTTCAAAAGTTTGGTCAATTGGTTTACGATTTTTTTTCACCGAGATATTCGATTTTTTTGTCCGAATAGAAAATGTACAGGATGCCTAATACTTATGTAGGAAATATGGATAAAATAGGAATATGAACGTTAATTTTTTTAACAGTATGTTCTTTGTATAGACTAATAATTGTTTAAAAGACAATTGTGACGAAACGATGCATTCCAGAAAAAAGTTTTGAAAGAAAAATGTTTCTTCGTGAAGTCACAAAAAAATGTCCCATTCATTTTTTTCAAACGCTGTCAGTAATAGAGTTGCAAAGAACGGCACTTTTAATGAGAGAGGAAGGCAGCATGGTGTGTCACAGATGGCGAGATAAATTTTCATCGTCTATATCTTTATTACTAATACATAGAGTGACCAATGAAATTAATAACACCTTTTTTATCGTAAATGGCTCATGGAATCTTTCGTATTTGAAACGCGTTTTTTCGAAAATAAATTGTTTCCTTACATTCATAATTTAGGCTACTAGTTTGAAATCAGTATTTTTTTTCAATGTATTTTTAAACTGCGATTCCGGCGCTATATAGTAATTCTTCCGCAGGAGCAGCAATATGTTTAGATTCTCGATGAAGTTACTGCCCTTCTTTCCATGCGTGTACGCTCAGCTGTCTCCATATGAGCTTTGCATCGATTTTGTCGCACTTTACCATAGGCATTCGACATAATTAAGGTTATTATGTTCATTTTTTTCGTTGTACAGCCCATGTGCGGTTTTTATAGCAAAAGAACTTACTTTTTACAATTACCAAGATTATAGCCCTTTGAAATTTGTATTCCATTCAGCTAGCCCAGAATGCGCTGAGCGCATCCGAAGTAGTTCGGGGCACTGTGACGTCACAGTGTTATATTCGGTATCCGAGCTACTCGTATAGTACTAGTATTTTATCAACAATAGCAACGATAAAGTTATATAGGACTTGTTGCGTTCCTCCGTGGTCGAAAATCGCAAAAAGTACTTCGTCAAAATTTTAACTTACAATGGCTTCACGGATTTTCGCAGCGTTAAATGGAAAATCGTCGCTCAGAAACTCTGTCACCATAAAAATGTCTGTATTCGGCAAATGACTCGAATTTGCCTTTCGAAACCCACCCTCACACATCGTTGCACGAAAATTATAGTAGCTTTTGCCTTCTTACGAGTTTTCGAGATCTTTCCGTACGCCAAATTTCACCAAGTGCCACATTTAGTTGTAGTTACGCGTAAGTTGTATTATTACTTGGCGTCAAGACACTGCTGCTTCTCTTCATGACTCTGTAGCCCATAACATTGTGACGTCACAACATTTTTGGTGCAAGTTAAACTTGCGAGCCTAGGCTATACAGTTATCGACTTAAACAAAACTTTTTTTTCTTCTCAAGGGTCTTATACAGACTCTGCAAATCAAAACATTTATACTATAATATGCTATTCATGTACACACAATCAGCGGGATAACCCACATTTTATAAAGTTTACACTGAAACGGCATTTTTCGAAAATTTGCATTGAAGTCTGAACCATTTTACGAAGTCCTGCAGATTTTTAGCCGCATAAAACGTGTAAAGTACCACATGATCGGAAAAAATAAATAACCCAATGTCTCATCAATTCTAAAAGTTACGGCACAAATGGGAATTGTTCGGGAAATTGATGCTCCTTTAAAGCCAAAAGTTTTACCGCTTTTCATTGAATCCATTGGGAATATACATCCTTTGATACACTGTTGGGGTACAGGAATTCAGCCAGGTATCTCGAAAACTATGAGAGTTTGTGCATTTAAAAAAAAATCCGTACGCACGAAGACACGCATACAGATATTTTGTTTAAATACTATTTTTTGATATTTTGCAGCATTTTAATCGCATGCCCATCAGAACCACGAAATAATATTTTCGCTAAAAATTCCTCTATGAGGAAGAAAAAAGTACACGTTTCTGATGAGCATGAATTTTTTTAAATAAATATTTGTTTCCCAGGTGTGGTAACTTTGCCAGGCGTATCGCAAGTACCAATGTGGATCCCAGGAATATACGCATGGAGGTATCTTGAGACTGGTATTAAAGTTCAACCAACAGCAATGAAAAGTATTCCGATCACCGCTACCGAAGGTCAGATTGTGACGTTAATGCGACCGGGGTCCGTAATTCCTATTCACAAGGTAATTCCCATTCGATCACACGCATTTTTCAAGAGCCGACATGCGTTATGAAACTCTCTCCTTTGACTAAAAATTGACAGAAATTCGGCATAGTCATATTTAATGCTTTATTGTTCGCATCCGCTTATGCGTTTCGATAATTTCTTCGCATTCACAAATAACCACAGTTTCAAAGAATTTAAGATTATTCAAATCTCGTTTAAGGTTCGATCGATGATATTTCACTATTCGTCATTGATTTCATAGCCAAATATTATTATTGCAAGCACGTTTTCATTAGGAAACAACCCGGTACAAAAAACGTGCTGTAAGTGGAGAAATTCGAGTTATTCAAATACACTTTGATTTTAGATAATCCGAGGATATGATTCTCACTATTTCAAGATTTTCCATTTTGTCATAAAATTTGTTTAATATTCATTCCATCGATTTATTTACCGCAAAAATGATCGTCTGAAGTGACACATAACGCTTCATGACAAAACCAAAAATCACTTTTGACAAGGCATAAATATGAAAATAAAAATATCATTGCAATCATCATTCCTATGGTACTTATTGTTGTACTTCGTCGATAATAAAAGTTATAATTTTTTTATTTACACTTATCAACACACGTTTACACTAAACGAAGTCTATCTTTTATCACAGATAATTTCGAAGACTTCAGCGTCAACGCTGCAGAGCGATTTAACCCTCGTGGTGAATTTAGCTTCCGACGAAGATAGTGCCTACGGAAAAGTGTTTTACGGCTTGCATGCGAATGACGATACATTCTTAATTATAAATGCTACACGTACGGCTCTCAAGCTCAGCAACGTATTTGAAGTGCAGGAAAAAGTTTGTAAACTCAATGGAAGCAGGACTTTTAAACAGGGAACGCAAATTGATAAAATTATTCTGTATGGCTATGGTGAGTTCCCGTTGAATAAGAATCTTTGTACAATCGATGCGGAC
Organism: Ophion costatus; assembly: GCA_951751655.1. Classification (NCBI taxonomy): domain Eukaryota; kingdom Metazoa; phylum Arthropoda; class Insecta; order Hymenoptera; family Ichneumonidae; genus Ophion; species Ophion costatus. The sequence continues at coordinate 12,833,966 of OX632363.1, read as the reverse complement.
ACGTCAGAAACACCATTGCCAATAATTTAGTATTTTGAAGAAGAACCTAATTATGAAATGAACATAAATATATGTCCACTCGGGCAATAATAATGATTATATATGGAACGTAAACATTAGTACGTAAATTGCACACCATATAAAACCTATATACAATATAAGTATCTAAAGCATAAACCCCATTTTTTTGTACACAATAAACTTGAAAACAATTCAATGACGATACGGCTGTTCAAAGACTGCTTTGGAAAAATATCAAATCACATTTAAAATTAAATATAAGTGAAGTCGATTGGGATTAAATGGGCAGCATTCATCGAAAGGAACGGATCTCTATGAAAAAGAAATTTTCAAGTGACAAATACGGGGTAAAAGTAAAAGGCGTCGACCACGGTCTTACATACAGTTCTTGGCACGACGCGACGGTTAGGGCCTTCGATGAACCTCCGGAATGGCGGAAACTGGACATTGTCACTGAAAGAACTCCAATGGGGACCACAACTGAACCTACGAAACCTCGGGTGGGCCTACTTGGAGCGCTCCCGCAGAACCTACTTCGGCCTACTGTACACTGACAAAAAATATTAAATATGATCTATTTAAGGTAGTATGTGCACGAACCTCCTCATTAGAAAAAAAAATTATTTTTTCATATGCTGTAGTACAGACATACATAATCACGTCCGCAAAAACTTTGCATGCTTTACCTGTTAAATACAATAGTAATTAATTCATGAAATCAATGCATTCAACCCGCACTTATAGAGAATCCGTGCGGATCGAAAATTGGAACGGAAATAATAATAGTTCGCGATTAGATCGGAGCTATGCGAAAAGCGATAAATAACAAGAAAACTGTCGCGGTCACGTATGTCCCATGGAAAATATAGGTTACGGGACAGTTTGAGCAGGTATTATCAGTGGAATCGACTGATGTTGGCGCCCGCTAGCCGCGTCTGTCATCTCTCCCTTTACAATATGCACATTTCGCGCATGCGCACGCGCACACGCACACGCACAAGCACAAGCACACGCACACACATATACACTATAATATATAGATATCAATTGAAAAACGTGAAATGTGCCACATACATTACTGGGCCTTAAAGAATATGTCTTCATTCCCATCGTTGGATGTAATGCTACCATACCTTTTTTCATAAGAAAACCGCAAGCAAGCTTACCGTGCGTCCGTCAGATCATAGTAGTATCTAGATTAGGTAGGTTCGAGGCTAGGTATTGTCAAGAAAATTTGTTCGCAGGCATTTGTTTCAGAACGACTGAAAACCATTAAATATTATGGTAGTACACCATCGGAATAAACTGTCACTGACGGAAACTGCTTTTATTTTTTTTGTTCTAGAATGTATGCTTGTAACAAGCACAGACAAAAAAAGTGTATTGCAGAAATCAAAACGCGTGAAAAGCATGCAGGAAGTCACAGAAAGGTAGACCGAATAATGTATGAAAATAACTAGCTTCAGGTGTGTTGATATGGGCACATTTTAAACACATTAAAATCGGCGACGAGCGTTTACACGCCTAAAGCGTATCGAAACTACACGTTTAAGACGTGCTCGAACACGCTTAAAGCGTTTTGCAACAACAGACATAAAATGCGTTGTTACAACATCAATACATGAGTTGCCGTGTTGAAATCGACGACAAGATTACACACGGAGAACGTGCTGAAACAACGCGATTGTTCTTACAGTGTGAGTGTCCTGCTTTTCATATTTCATACGAGATGCATCCGATATTGACTTACGCTATCCGACTCATCTGTAGAAGTTCGTGTAGTATCGGCGCGACGATGGGTGAAGCTTTTTGAGCTTGCGTGATTGGGGCGCGAAAGGGAAAAGCTGCGCCATCTTCGTTGCATCCTTGCCTTTTCTCCGTTGATCCACACGGACGTACAAAACAAGTCGCATTACCCTCGCGTGTCTCGGGCCGCGCGGTTCTATGTTTAACAAAATAAAAAACTGAAAATACAAGATTTTTGTTGCCTGCGCTTTGATTATTCCCCAAAAAATTTAATAATCTGTAAACGAAATGTTAATACGCGACGGAAAGTGTGTGCGAGCGGTTTGAAAAAATAATGGTTTGAAAAAATAACTATGTTCACTAATATGGATAAATATCAGGTCCGAGAAAAATACTTACCAAAAATACGGCACGAGATATATTTCAATACGCCTGTGAGGATTTTTGTAGTTTGTTTTTCTAGTCCATCTCATAAGCTTGTGAAAATGTGTGAATCGTCGCAGGAGAGATGAAATTTTGCTGCCAATTGCAAAGCTACAAAAAAAAATTCGCCACAATCTGTATATCGATGTACATTTGATGGTCGATATGTGTGTATACACAGCATTTCGAAATGGAGTAAAGTGCACCGAACGAGAAGACCTTGGCAAAAACAAAATATTATGTTTTGAGTAAATATGCAAGATCAGAAGTTACAAATAATGGATAATTACGAGGGGTGAGTTTTTAAGAAAACCAATGAAAAATGTGTCCAAATCGGTGGTCATATTAATTGTTGAATTGAAAAGAAATTCTGCGGAACATAATTTGCTACCTTTGCGCTTGATGCAAAATGGAATCTTGTTGACTTATGAGAAAGAAATGTATCATTTGATCAAAATTTGTAGCCATTTTGGTTATAGAATGCTAACAACAATTTGTCAAGTTTATTTTTTCTCTCTACAATTCTAAGGTCGTTATTAAAAAATGACCTTAAAATTGATATCAGTATTCTCAAAACGTATTCAGCAAGTCACTATTTTGTTTTGCGCGCATTCGATATTTACTCAGCAGCAGAAAAATCTTTTTTATGAAAATAAAATTGATTCTTCTTTTATACTACGGATAATTATCTGAGTACTGTGTTGTATTTGTTTTTCGCGTAGATTCGACGTTAACATTACCAATGATTACATCGAAGTGACGAATGCTACTCTACCACCGGAAATGGTCTTCACCAGTCAATCTTTGACTATTGTTATCGGCTACTCTTTGTGCTTTCTCGTTTCTGCGATTGGCAATCTTACAGTGTTCGTTACCCTCTCACGTGGTAGATATCGAAAATCGAGGATATCTTTAATGATTTGTCATTTGTCAGCGGCCGATCTTCTCGTCACATTCGTCATGATACCGATCGAGGTAAAACGAAAAATAGAAATCCATATGAATGTTATATTTAAAAAAAGAATCTTTATCAACGTCCCTTTATATTTTTGTTAACGCCTAGAAGAATCTGTAGCCAACGTTACGAAAGTTAATGGACATATTCACGCTCTCGTACTTATATATGGGTTAAATTTCTGCAAACAGAACTTCCGATGCATAAGAAGATCTAATGTCAGCTATTAGCTAATGATTGAACTCGCACAGCATACATGCTGATCTTTCTCAACTTAACATTTTCTGGTTTGATCGATAGGCAACTTCAGTTGCTCATTTTCCCATTCAGTTATGTGCCCATTTAGGTATATATTAGGTCTACAAATAAGTTCTCGGCCTGAGGATAAAAAGAGGTACATTAAATATTTAAACGGAAAAATGATACCTCCAGGTCTGGCGTCATATAATACCAACGTAGTAGACTATTTCTTCGGAGCAACAGCTTAACATAACCTCAAAATGTACATCGTGAGCACAGTGAGTAAAACGAGTTGCTATAACGCACATATTAGTGTATCAGGATTGGGAAAAGGTGGTTTCAAAGGTTCAACCTCGAGGAAGGCAGGGCGGCAGGACGACAAAAAATTTTTACGAGTAATATGTGGAGCAGTATCAGGCTACTACTACCTTAGGGTAAGCGCGTAGTGCGGTGCGGCGAGATGCAGCGCGTTTTTTTAAGTCGCAACGAAAATATGACCCAATAGATTTGTATGTGATTTATATTCTGTGGTTCGCTACAGATTTGTTGCGGCGCATCTTCGCGCGAAAATTTTGCCCTGTGGGCTCATATGAAACGCCGCGCACCACGGAAAAAATCCGCAGATCGCCGCAGTAGCGCTTGAAACGCGGTGAAGGAATGTTTTCGGATAAAAACGCAAATCATCAGATCTTTTTTTTTAACCCTTAATAGGTCTCAATGCGGTTAATGTATGTACCCAATCCTGTTTGCGCTTACATTTTTTTCGATTTAAATAATAAATGAATGCAAATGCGGACTTTCTCCGCATTTGCGCAGTTGCGTTTTCGCAGTCTATAGCCGTGCTTCTTCGACGAAGGCTGCGATATGAATGACAAAACTCACAGAAATTCTACCGCAGTGCTCGTGCGAAATCTATTGGGGCATTTTTCCGTTGCGGTTTTAAAAACACACTGCCACTCGTCGCACCGCAGTGCGCGCTTCCCCTTAGGGGTTACCCAACAAAACATTTCCTATCGTTTAAAACAGCGCAGCAAGCCTCGTGCTTTCGGAAAGCAACATAGCGAGACGATGCAACACAGCTTTGTCTTTGTGTCCTCGCTTCAAAAGGAAATACTTTTTGCACAAAATAGTGACTGGCGATGAGATGTGGCTGTCGTATGACGATCTAGAAACGTAATTCGTTGGCTAACCCGGGTAAACCATCCAGATCGACCGCTAAATCAAATATTAACGGCAAGGAAGTCCTGTGCATATAGTGGGATTTCAAGCGTATTTTGTAGTTTGAGCTGCTCCAACCGGGTGAGACCATCACGGCTGGGCGCTATATAAACACCAACTGCGGCGTTTAAGTGACGACATTGAGCGCAAGCAGCCTTACACAAACAAAGGACCTAGGCCGATCATATTGCTGCGTAATATAAAAATCCATAAAAAGGACCAGAGACGCGTTATATTCCTTGGGCTGGGAATTTTCGCCACATACGGCGTACTCATCAGACCAAGCTCCGTCGGATTTTTAATCGTTCCGATCCCTTGAACATCATTTGACTACTAGCCACTTCAAAACGTTCGACGAAGACAAAAATTTCCCCTGCCGACTTTATCGACTCAAAACTACCATCTTTTTATCGCTAAGCAATACGCAATCTGACAGACAGGTGGAGAAATGTGCGAAACCAAACGGAGATCACTTTCCCGATGAAAATGTACCTTGACTTTAGGTAAATAAATGGCTATTTTCATGAAAAAAGGCCGAGAGCTTATTTACATTTTTATTATAATTACAAATATTTTATCACGATTGATGAAGATTTTGTTAAACATGATATGCAGTATATACGCAACCTATATTTTGGTTGCGCGTGTGTGTGTGTGTGTTCCGTGTGCGCGTTCATATATGTATATATAAACGCGTGACCATTATGTAAAATGCAGAAGTTTTAGGTACTTCTAATTTAGACATCAAACTGCCTTAGCATTAGTATGGAAATTATAAAACCGATGCTGTGTCTACCTAGATGAAAGCTGTATTTTAAGCGATATAACGTTAGGGACGTGTTAATTATTCGAGGGGTCAATGCACCCGGATATTCGGAAAATATTTTCCAATGAAGCCTGAAGGAATTTGTGGGAGCTTTTATTTTTCGCGTGTATCCCCTGCGTCTCCTTTAATCTTTAATATCTGATGGCGGAAGCTCAGAGTATTGTTATTCGCAATATTCTGTTGGCCTTCCCGTTACTGAAAAAGGACCAAAAATATGTGAATCCGGTGAGGGTACGAGATGGTATTGTGAAGCGAGAAATTATAGATTTAGCCTCCTGTAATAACAGTAAACTTGCGACCCAGGCTACGGATCGATTTCTCAACTGCAGAATCCCAGACATGAGATGAACGATGTCATTTATATTCATCGAACCCTCTGAATAATTTCGACAATAATCTCCACCCCCCCTCTCTCTCTCTCTCTCTCTCACACACACTCTCTCTGGCTCTCTCACTCTCTCTGGCTCTCTCTCTCTGACCCTCCCTCTCGCTCGCTTCTTCGTTCGCTCGTCAGCTATTTTTCCCTGTACCTTCTGTTATGCTATAAACGGTTTAATCGATAAACTGAATAAGTATGCAATAATTCCCACACGCCACAAAAGCTTACATAGTACCTCTATTTTACCAAAATTCGAACGTCCCTCTCTGTCCATTGCAAGCTATCTAAAAAATTAAACAGTCTATTGCCTCCACATTTTTGTCCTGCGTCAAAATCAATATCTACTGGAATATATCGCATAGCAATCCAATTTTTGTAAATAAACAACGATTTACAATTTTTGTGTATACAAAGATGGACCAAACAGATGAAGTTGAATACTTGGAATGGACTAGACGTGTGCGTGGGTGCGTGCGTGTAGATACAAAATTGGATTGAATTAGATAAATCATTGAAAAAAAATACATAGACTTTTGAGCGTCTTCCTCCCGACTTCCGTGAGCGCGTTTTATACATTGTTTGTACTTCTTCGTTTACGAAACTTTTCAGAGTTGTCTTGATTTTGTGGGTACCCAGATTTTCCAACTTTCACTGAGATATTTTCCGAGCAATCAGATTTTGAATGCGAAAAGTACTAAACTAATCAATAACAAAATGCACTGAACTGATTGGCACTCAAATGAGCAAATTGAGTTGTTTCATTGTAACCATATTCCTAAATGTGCTTTCAGATAGGTTGGAGACTCACCGTCCAGTGGGTAGCTGGGAATGTTGCTTGCAAAGCGTTCGCTTTTTTGCGAGCATTTGGCCTCTATCTATCGAGCAACATACTCGTTTGTATCTCGCTTGACAGGTTCGTTTTTTTTCTTTTCATTAACGTGCATATCTTTTTGCTCGCATGGGTAGCTATACTCTTTATCGAAATTGATTGCGCGGTTCAGTTTTCCAAAGTATCAATAAAAAAATTTCAATATTCGTGATCGGAGGAGATTTTTTTAAAGGCGTTACCCCCACTTGTAGCGCAAAAAAGGCCTTTTTCATGAATTTTTTTAAAGAAAACTACAAAACTTTTTTCATTGATCAATATACCATCTTAAAGAACACATCTTGAAGAACTTTCAGTAATTTTTTTATTGAAAAATATTACATTGTTTAGTGGCAAATGGCCGTCAATGAAATAATGTTTTTATATACACGGTTTGCGGTGACCAACATTGCGGCGAAGTGGATCATCTGAAAAAAAAAATGCGGATGGATTTAGTCAAATATAAGTATAAACTAGTCTTTAATCGAAGGATTTTAAAAAATATTCATTTTTCACAAAATGGCGGACAGTCAAAGTTAATGGTTCGATTTTAACGAAAAAAACGGCCGTTTTTTGGCTATAAAACGGCCATTTTTTTCGAAAAAAAAATCGAACGATTACAGACTACATTTTTATGTATTAAATAAGCCTGCAAAATTTCAAGAAGATCGGTTCATTAGTGTTCGAGTAATCTTGGTCACCGACTTCAGAAATGCCATTTTGAGAAAAACGCGTTTAAAGTTTCAATTTCAGTTCTTCAATTCACGGATTCTTCTCTTTCAACGCTCATATCTCAATCAATTTTGTTCGGATCGACTTGAAATTTTCAGGACATATTCTCAGATACTTATACTTTAAAAAAATGCAACAAAAAAAAATCGATTTTTTCAAAATCGCAAGGGGGGGTAATCCCTTAAAGTGATTCATGTGCAAGTACCCGTTTTTCATCAATTTTAGATACTTCGCGGTACTTCATCCACTTCGCGTGAACGACGCCCGGCGTCGTGGCAAATTAATGCTAATACTTGCATGGATCTGCAGCACTGCTTATGCCATGCCGCAGGTATGTTTAACTTTATTCTATTTTAATATTCTATTCAATTATGCAATAGAAAACAACAATGCATTAGTGCAATAGTGCAACACCGCAATAGTAAACAATAATTTTACTTATCTAATGTTTCGTATATTTTCGCGAACTCCTACGAGCCAATTATTTTCATACTTTCATCTCGCACGCTACGGGACAGCGTTGCACTAGGGCATAGGGAAACTATGAAAGTACTCTGGCAATAGAAGCGGTTCTTATTTCGATGAGTTTCACTTGTTTTTCCACCCGAAATTTAATGCACCTGCCTGTTGCTCAGTAGTCAATACAAAGTCTGTTACGTAACTACGCGGTCATCCATCAAAGTATTGTCTCAGAGCTAACACTGCTCAACGCAGATCGTCGCAGACGGCCACCGACCGCGCGAGTAGTTCAAACGAAAACCATATTTTTGTATACAATATTTTCCTTTATTTCGTTTATACAGTAATAATGGTAATGTTATTATTAGGATGTTGAATAAGTTCTCGCTGTTTTCCAGCAGATGGCATTACCAGAACTGCGTGCGTATAGTTTAAGATGGTAATGCATCTATAAAGAAGTATAGGTACTATGAGCAATCTTGAAATTCAGTTTAGGCAATTTCGCCGAAGTGTAGTGTTAACATTCATAGTGTTAATCGTATCAAATTACGTGCTAAAAAAAGATCATTTCCGGGGAATTGTGTTGCACAGTTCTTTTTACATTTGCAGCTAAAGCGCTCAGAATTCTTGCTGAGATTTACGGCTTCCATGCTCTGTCGGAAACAACATGCAGATATTGGTTTAGCCACTTCAATAATTATGATATTGAAGGGTTGAATTGGAGGCGTTACTTCATCAAGACGCTAGCTGAACTTGCAGAATCATTATGAGTATATCATACAAGTTTCGAAACTTTTTTGCGGGGAATTGTGTTGCACAGTTCTTTTTTCATTTGCAGCTAAGCGCTCAGAATTCTTGCTGAGATTTACGGCTTCCATGCTCTGTCGGAAACAACATGCAGATATTGGTTTAGCCACTTCAATAATTATGATATTGAAGGGTTGAATTGGAGGCGTTACTTCATCAAGACGCTAGCTGAACTTGCAGAATCATTATGAGTATATCATACAAGTTTCGAAACGATAAAAAGCATTAGGGTTTTTTAAAATAAAGCATTAATATTCACAAAAAAACAGCGAGAACCTATTGAGCATCCCAATATCGTAATATAGATTGAAATAGAATAACATTGAATTGTAATAATAAGAATAACATAGAACATTAGAAATGTTCGAACGGCCAAGCCTTTATAAATTCATGTTATGTCGTTGAAACAATTTTTTTTGCAACAATTATTTTTGAGTTTTCACCACTCGTGTTATGCATTCCATATTGACCTCGGGGATGTTGCGATCCATATGCAGTATATAACGTGAGTTGGAAAAACCGGAACTAGTAAATGTTTAAAAAATGATATCAACAATGTAAACGTCGCCGTTTTCTCGTTTAGTCATAAAAACTCTGCACTGTGAATATGCAAAACTCTGGTATCGATTTCCCAACATACCGGTTGTGATATGCGGCCTATATCGATGGTCCATTGTTCGTATATTGCAGAAGTGGGTGCTTCATGAGTGGAACACGAGTCCTTGAATATTTGTCGAAGCATCCCCTGCCGTTTGACTATTGTATATTCATTGGCTCGTTGGTGTAACGAATTTTTCAAGTGTGCACTGTAGAACTATACACGCAAATAACTTGCTCTACTCTTAACTACGCCCTTTACTGTTGCCTGGTTCTAGTGACATTGGTGTAAAAATTGGTACGTTCGAACTGAACGAAAGCTATGGAACTTCTGTCGTACTGCATTTGTATTGTATTAATGTTACCTCAATCTTTCGCAACTTTTGGAACAGTAAATAACGGATTTAATGTTTTTCTACCTTCCTCGCGCTTTTGTGTTTTGCTTTTTATTACGAAAAAATCATTTTAACAAATAAAAAACTAGCGTTAAAGACGAAATTGAAAAATTGTCCTTGAGACGTTTCCAACCCTGAAAACGACCCGACTGAACGTTGCATCAGGAGTTTTATGCGAGCGAAAATTGTGACAGTTGCAAAACCTCGGAGGATGTCAAAAAGTATTCTTCAGGAATAAACAGGCGTCGTAGAAAGTTGGTCAATCGCCTACAAAACTAACTTTACAGATCAGCCGTCCCCAAATGCCGTGCGCCAAATGCAACTATTTAATCCTCAAAATAATTCGATTAAATTATTTTGGAAGATTTTTTCGGTCCGAAGTTTCTAGATATCTTTTTGTTAATTTTATCATTGCGAGCTAAGGAATTCAACGAAATAAGAATTATAATGATGAAATTCACGTTGAACGCTATATACAAGGTGAGGCACATAAAGTGTTACAGAGCAATGGCACTCAAACTATTGATCATATCCAAAAATATTTCAGGCAAAAGTTTCAGTGTTCGAGAAGGCCGTCATACTGGACAACCCCATTTTTAAATCGGTGAAGGCGCTGAAGCTACGTCGAGGTCAACTCTACTTTTTAAAATGGAACCATGTATTTTTTTTCGATGACATTATTACCGATTTTAAGACGAATTAAGCGAGCTACAACACATCGGTAATAATGTCATAAAATAAATACATGGTTCCATTTTAAAAAACTGGAGTTGACCTTGACGTAGCTTCAACGCCTCCACCGATAAAAAAAAATAGGGTGGTCCAGTATGACGGCCTTCTCGAACACTGAAACTTTTGGCTGAAACATTTTTGGATATGAACAATAGTTTGAGTGCTATAGCTCTGTAACACTTTATGTGCCTCACCCTGTATATTAGGTTGCCAAGAAAGTCTTGCTACAGTGAAGTGCTCAGTTAAGCACTTTTTGCATAGCATTACGAGAACATTCGGGAGTAGAAATTCTTAGAATGTTCTCGGAACGTTCATGTTAAAGGGTGTACAGGGTGGACAATTTAACGTGACCACCCCAAATATCTCCGTTGCCTTTAGAGTGCCGAAAAGAATGTCATGAGGTAATTTGATTGATTTCAAATGGCTGATACACTGGTGAAAAATGTATTTTTGTCAATGTCATAGTTTTTGCGTTCTCAAGGTCATCAATGGTTTTTCAAATGGGAACACGTTTTTTTTTTTAATTAAGACGTAGTTGATATTCAGACGAATCCAACGACCTATGATATTTTCAAGGTCATGATACCATAAGATTCGTCTGAATATTAGCTACAACGTCTTAATTTAAGGCAGAACACCACTGTGACCCCCTGTTTTTTTGCCATTTTTCAAGAATTTTTTTTTGTGGGAAAATAAAGAGATATTCGAAAAAAAATTTTTGTTTTGTTCGTTGTTTATTGAAGATACACAAAAAAAATTTTCAAATTTTTCACGCCCCATGGTGACCCTGGGGAAGCTCCCGCGTCAGGTACTGTTGCCTCTGCAGTGGTTCGCGGCACGCAGCAGAACTCTCTTCAAAGTCGATCTGAAAAAAAATACCGAGTCTTTTCGTTAATAATATGATATTTTAAAGAGCAGTACATAGGAATTTGAAAAAATATTGATTTTTAAAAAATAGGCACGCTTTTGAAATTACAGGACGATTTTCGAGTAAAATTTCTCGTCGAAAATAGGCTATAACTTTTTTTATTATTGAGATATCGAAAAAATCCTATGTACTTCTTTAGATAATCTAGTTTTATTGATGCAGTCCAAATTTAAAGTCGATCGGATAAAAATTGCTCGAGTTCTGCTGCGTGCCGCACTCAAAAAAGTGGTTTTGAGAAAAACGCGTTCAAAGTTTTAGGTTTGTTAATTTATGCGATAAATTGGAAAAAAAATGTTTACCTTTAATCAGCGATGCCGGCACCATATAGATGGCCTTCAAGAAGCAAATCATTGTCCCTAGCATCTTTTCTCGAACTTTTAGAGGCTCTTCTTGCCTCTTTTGCAGCGTCTGTGAGCGAGCGCTCCGCTAGCTCGATCCGCGCTGCGTCGGTTTCAACGCAAAAATTGAAACAATTTGGGCCGATAGTTATCCCCAACGTCTCCAAAACTTTCATGAGGCTTCTCAGTCCATCATTGAATGATAATACCGCGATATCAGCTGCAATATCAACGATTTTTTTGCTCCCGGACTGACACTTGGGGGCTATTGCCCAAACTGATTTGTTGTAGCTTTCGCACAGCAACGCTGCAGCAAATCGTCTCTGCTCAAATTTTCGAAGACTGGCGTAATTGCCTCCAATACTTCCTCAGGAAGAGGCGGCTTATGGCGATATTCAGAAATATTACCGCTTGCGACCGCTCGCTGCCACGAAGACCACGACTCGGCTCCCTCTGGGCAATCGTCATGTTGTGGCTCACTATATCTGTGGATATTTTATGTTTGATAGTTGCCCAAATTGCCTTCCTCATTTTTTCAACATCATCGCTGTTCCTCCGAATAGCCAAGCCGTAATATGTGCTCAACTCGTCAATCAATTTTCCGGTGAGCTTTCCTCTGCCAGACAATCCTTTTTGTTCTTTCACGATTTCGCGGAGGCGCGTCCCCATACGTTTTTGGACATGATCGATGCACTCTTTTTTTTATCTCGAAACCGTCGTATGGATCGCTATTCGATATGCCCAGAAACGTTTTGGAATCGCCGTCACCAATATAATATTTATATTTTATGCCATAGAGCTCTTCACACCGTTGAAACATTTCGACAGCTGAGTCGACTTCCATTTTTCCGGAGGAGCCGCTATGGTTCGCCTGGCACTCATCGTCGTGGGTACTATTCCCTTCCCAGTACTCCGCGGTGCTTTCTTTTTTTTCCCAATGCTCGCAAGCTTTGCTATATTTCGATTTCACCATAACGTCGATCACTTTTTTAGTGTACCAGCCGATTAGCGATGTTATGCCGAAAAGCAAGCTGAAACCGTCCTCCACCCCATTTTCCAACGAAATTGTCTCCTCCTCAAGTGCAGCCTTTTGTTTGCTCACTGTGCTCACAGCTTTAGTGGCAATTGAAATCGAATTTAAGATTCGATCGTAGAAAGACTGAAATATGGGGCGCGGTAGGTCCATAAATGCACAAAACTTCATCAGGCCATTCAAACCGACGCCAAGAAGACGCATACTGAATACGATCCGACAATTTATTTCGTATGCATTGTCAATCATAGGACACGAATTGATTTGCACTTTTTCACAATGGCCGCAATCGACCTCGATTTTGAATCCGAGTCCGCGCAAACTTTTCAGTAAACTTTATATCGCGATCACACACTTCGCACTTCACTAACGTCGATATAATGTTTAATGCATTGACGAGGTGTACTATACGATAACCGAAATCGTTAGTAACACCCACCTCTAAATCGCCCGACAATTTTAACTTTTTCGCCGACGTGCTCACATACTCTGCAGAACTATTTTCGGAGCTATAACGGTTCGGAGGTTTTCGATTCGAAATTTTCGTTCGACTCCTCGTCACATAGCTCCGTTTTGTTCCCTTTTTCCCCGCGTACACTTTCGGATTATCCATTTCGATGTGGAAAGAATAATTCTGAGCGTTCGATATTTATAAACGAAACGATTCGGAGCGTTTAGACACGAGTACACGGAGAGAATTAAATATTAAAAATTACCGTGCAGTAACGGTAACCAGATGACAACCGTGAAACTTCGCTTATTATTGTTGGGTAGAACACAGATTTTCACGAAAATAAAATAAAATTTCTTCTTCAGATAGAAAATTTTACCAGATTTTCTAGTAAATTTCGATGTGTAACAAAATACGCAAAACTTAAATTTGAAAAATATATAATATCAGCGAAATTTTACTATGCATTTTAGTATTTTATGCCTTTCAGAAATGTCTATAAAAAAGTATCGTCTTTATAAAAGTTATTTTAAGATTTATTATAAAATTTAATGAATGTTATAGGAAAATGTATTGTGCTCTCGGTAAAAATTATCGTGCGCGCTTGGTTAAAATTATCGTGCGGTACGGTACGGGAATTTTGAGGCACTGCATTGTAAAAATTCCCCTTCGTTCCTTTCACTTCAGAATGGTATGGTGGTGGGGGTAAGTAGGGGAGCGCGATTTCTTTATGGCACGATGGGACTTCCCAAACAAATTTCGTCTAAACTGCGTACATCGCCGGTTCAGTTTCGCCTGAAGCCTCAGTCGCATGCAGTGTCTCGTTGCGAGAAAGTGACACGTAGCGATCGTGTTAAATGATGACGAAGTAATATGTGCGCAAATTAGTCACATCACTCGAGCCTACGATGGTACAAAATGTATTATAAATAAATGTTAGTATTAAACGAAAAATAAATTCTAATGATTAAATTTGTCTCCTTATCCGTTTGTTGACTATACCAATTTATATGGAAGAAAAAGATATTCCCAACAAAAAACAAACAGCATTAATTTGTACCAATTTTACAATAGTAAATAATATTCATTATTATTATTATGGTTGTTGTTATTTCGGTTATTATTATGATTATTATAGCACCAGTTTTTGAAGAAAAAATACATTTTACTAAGGATTTCTTCAATCGAAGAATTTAAATTTTACCAGCCTTATAGGGAATTGTTTTTGAAGATTCGGCTTCGATCCGGCCAGTGAAGGTTATTCCAAAGTCAACAGTGGAATTAGAAGATGTTTACGTTTCGGCCCTCTGGTTCGGGTCCTTTTCAGAAATTTTATTTTTCTGTATATAATATGATACACATTTTGTCATAAAAATGTTTTTACATTATTATGACAAAACAAACATTATTATGACAAAATGTGTATCATATTATATACAGAAAAATAAAATTTCTGAAGAGGACCCGAACCAGAGGGCCGAAACGTAAACATCTTCTAATTCCACTGTTGACTTTGGAATAACCTTCACTGGCCGGATCGAAGCCGAATCCTCAAAGGCTATCTTGTCATCTACACGGCCGCACACATCTCTGACTCACTTATAGGGAATTTTTCTTCCGAGGTTGACGCAGGTAAATTTTACTGTGCAGCACCGTAAAAATAACGTACGGCGCGGTTGGTAATTTTTAACCGACAGTAGGTAAATTTTCGAACATACATGCTAAATTTTACTGTCTCCAATTTTTACCCTTCTTGTATAGTAAAATTTGAACTACGTATTTGAAATTTTCTGTAACGTGAGTTAAAAAAAACCTGACACATACGAATTATTATGTTTTTCTCACTTATCACCACATTGAAATATATCACGGTAATTTTTACCGTGAAATTCACCACAAAAATTACTTTTTAATTCTCTCCGTGTAGCGTCGCTTCTATTCGCAAACTGACGCTATGACGCTATCCGTATACCTGCCTTGAAAATTTTTAAATTATCGCCACCTATGGTTTTTTTCGAAACTATATTTATAACAATAGCCGGTTTTTGTGAAGGGAGACAAAAGAATACCTGGAAAAGACCCGCAGGACCTGGGAAAGGCCCGGTATACCTGCCGACCCTGAGGCGCGCAGCTGCGCGGGACCCCGAGCGTCACGGAGCGCTGCACCGCTCCACAAAATATTCAATATCTCCGAAAATAATTATTTTTTCGATCTGTGTCCAACGGCATCTTAATCTTAAATGTATTTTAGATTTTTCTAGATGGTTTTCAAAAAATCGATTTTTTAAAGCCGTCACTGTGGTGTTGTCCCTTAAAAAAAAACATGTCCCCATTAGAAAAACCATTGATGACCTTGAGCATCGTTTCTGCGTTCTTAAGGTCATCAATGGTTTTTCAAATGGGAACATGTTTGTTTTTAATTAAGACGTTGTAGCTGATATTCAGACGAATCCTATGGTATCATGACCTTGAAAAATATAATAGGTCGTTGGATTTGTCTGAATATCAACTACGTCTTAATTAAAAAAAAACGTGTTCCCATTTGAAAAACCATTGATGACCTTGAGAACGCAAAAACTATGACATTGACAAAAATACATTTTTCACCAGTGTATCAGCCATTTGAAATCAATCAAATTACCTCATGACATTCTTTTCGGCACTCTAAAGGCAACGGAGATATTTGGGGTACTCGCCTTAAATGGGCCACCCTGTATAAGACGCTTGTTCATTTCGATCAGACATTATTAGTAAATATGCTACCAAGAACGTTTGGAGTGATCATCTATCACGAATTCCTACAAGGACGTTCTATAATATCTGTTGCTACTCATACGTGCAGTGTGTTCAAAAGAAGCGTAGATCATCATTCAAAAGTATCCCGTTGGTTTGACCGTATCCGTTCGGGCGATATATCCTTTGAAGACAAACCTATAGGTCCGACCGGAAAACTGTCGTTGAGGACGAAGCATTGCGATCTCTTTTACGAAAGGGCCTAATTCACCGTCACCAGAGTTAGCAAGCGAACTCGTCTGTCATCACCTCACGAGCCTAGCATGTTTGGAAGAGCTTGGAAAAGTAATATTATCTTGGAATACCCCACGATCTCAGTGAGTCGAACAAGGCGTCACGCGTGTCTATTTGCCTTACCTTGTTGCTTCGTTCGCACAGAAAGAATTTGTTCACCTAAATAGTCACTGGAGTAGAAAGCTGGATGTTACACGTTAAACACGAAACGCCAATGGCTATCTCAAGGGGAGAAAAAAAACTAACTGCTAAACCGTCCCGTGAAGAGAGAAAAGGTTTACCTTGTTGTTGGCGGGATTTCGGTGGCCTGTTGTATTATGAGCTTCTTCCGCCTAACAACACAAGAATGCCGAGATATAATCTACACAATTGCAGAAGCTGTCTGAAATCATTAGACGAAAACGTCTTAAGCGTCGACAAGTTGGTCTTCTTTGCGACAACGATCGACCCTACGCAGCTAAAATGACACAAAAACCTATTTCAGAACTGAAATGTCAAGTAATACTAGCCCTAATATTAGCCCCGTCAAATTATCATTTATTTCGACCTTAAAAACTATTTACGTGATAAACAATTTGATAATCAAACAGATCTTCGAAATACCCTTGAAGAGTTTTTCAATTCAAAACATACGGATTTTTGTGCGTCTGGCATTCGAAGTTTACCAGAGTGTTGGACACGAGTTGTAGATGCAGAGAGAAACTATATTCAAAATTAATCTTATTTTAATAAAATATGTTGATTTAGAAAATATATCATTCGTGTCGGAAGACTATCTTGTCGACCTCATAGATAGTTCTTATACTTGTTTTGTAGAACGAGACGTATATACTAGATGTATATTATGGATGTGCGCTTTGATATACACCTAAGTTTTTTCCTATCATTGCGAAAGAAGGTCAATGTTTAATCCTCTTCTTTCTTTCACGTCAAGTAATTTAACAAGACTCGCCGAGCAACCCTTAACGACGAGTTGAACGAAGTAACACAGACGTATACATACATGCATGTATGTTCGTTTGTCGCTCAATTTATTTTTTTTTACACTCATCTTGCTTAGGTTCGACTTCCGTATATAACACAGAAGTGTGAAAAAAAATTTTTTATCGAGATTCAGGAAGAAAAATTTTGCCTCGTTTTTCTATCTGTCGACCGCGCAGAGGAGTCAAGGCCGTCATCCCGTATGACTGGTTAAAAAAATCGATCTTCTTTGCGAATATGTGGGTAAAGTGATTTTTCAATATTCGGAGTCGTTCGGAAGTTACAGCGTTGAACAGGCCAAGTGTTAGGAGCACGCGCTCAAGCACTCGATGAGGCGGAGCATCGAACCCCTTATCTTGCGCTTCGGTTTCTTACCTGAGCCCTTGTAATATGAACACAGGTATAAATGCACAATAGAGAAGCCGCTATATTCTCCAAACTCATTTCCTGTTTCGAATATAATGGTCAGTTTAGTCTCGACTAAGGACCCAAAGCGTTCATGCAAATGTGAAAAAACCCAAATGATTTATTCATGTCCGATAATACAAAATTCGTGCGAATTCAATCGACATTTTGTTTTTGTGATGTGATTATTGAGAATCGGTTATGAAGGAATAAATCTTTTCTGCAGTTTAATGAGTATATGCCCTGGCATCGGAAATTGAACATATGCAGCAACTTTACAGAATATTCACACAGCCGCATCTGCTGGTTAT
This sequence comes from Ophion costatus, assembly GCA_951751655.1. Lineage (NCBI taxonomy): Eukaryota > Metazoa > Arthropoda > Insecta > Hymenoptera > Ichneumonidae > Ophion > Ophion costatus. The sequence continues at coordinate 12,816,097 of OX632363.1, read as the reverse complement.
AAAACTGTTCTATCATTTGCCGTCATTCAGGAGAGAGAAATGTATAAAGAGGCTGGTAAATCAGAAGACAAATTGACAGTTTCTGGTGATGGTACATGGAAGAAGCGGGACGTTTCATCTTTGTTTGGTGTTTCGGTGTTCGTTGCCAAATATTGCCGTAAAGTTGTAGACACGTCAGTGATGTGCAGCTTTTGTGGTGGATGCAATTTATGCAAAAGCAAAAAACTAGTGATCCAGCTGCCTATAAATCTCGCGCACCTGAACGTACCGTAAAACGTACGGGGAAGTCTGGCAAAATGGATCGATGGCATTGTGCAAATGTTATCGCGATCCATACGAAAAAAAAACATTTATTAGTGAAACAAGAATGTGTAGGACGTGCCGAGAAGAAAATGAGAATGCGACTGCGGAATGGTAAAAAAAAATAATAAGGGAATTGGTGGAAAAGAAGGGGGAAAACTTACCGAAAAGCTCATTAACAAGCTCAATAAATTTTACGGTTTAGCTATTCGCCGACACGCAACCTCAATGAAAGAAATGAAGAAAGAAATTTGGGCAACTTTCTACTACATATGTTCTACAGATACAAATCCTCAACATCAACATTGTCCAACAGACGAAGACAGCTGATCCAAATGGCGCGGAGCTGAAGCTAGAGGAGAACTCAATAACTTTCACCACGATAAGCCACCTCTGACTGCAGAAGTTCAAAAAGTCAACTAACCAGTCTATGAAGATTTATCACGAGGTGAACTGTTGATCAGATGTTCGGAACACAAACACAAAATAACAATGAATCCTTAAATTCATTGATCTGAACTTTTGCTCCTGAACACCTGCATTCTGACAAAAAGCTCGTTGAAAAAGCAACATCTCTTGCCATGATTATCTTCAATGAAGGATTTGATGGTAATTTGAAAGATTTAGTTACAATGGGATATCAAATTTGTTACGTAACACAAGCTTACGCCCATCGCCGTAAGGAGGCGTACACAAGTTACGTAACGCCAAATTTCCCTATTCTTGACCCCCCCCCCCCCCCCCATGTAACAGGACTCTAACGCCTAGTGTGACACCTCCCCCCCCCATTCCGTTACGTGACGGATGCTTGTGGTCAATAATTGCGATTTTTTTCATGGTTATAACTAATTATGAAAGGACCGGGCTTACACTCATTTTATGACGTATATATTCACCTAGTTTTATACCAATTATTATGAAAAAAATCGTTTGAATTAACCAATATATGTCTGCATTTGACGATCTTCGTGAAAGGTTATCTGTAAATAAAAAGTCAACAATTTATCGATATCCATACAAATGTAGCTACCGATACGTGTAGCCGTTTTTTAATTTTCGTTCTTTTTTTACAAAATTGCCAACAGTTTGGCCGTTTTATTGTTTTCAAGGCCCTTTTTCGTATTCAAGCAGTCTTTAAAAATAGTAATTTTGAAAATTTAAAAATATCGGCTACCTACAACTTAGTCACTGCGATCACAAACATGTCAGAAAAAATTGACACTTATTGTTAGTTGATAAGTTTTTAAGTATTTACTGGGACAAGGTCGAAAAAAGAAGTTTCGAGAAAAACACGTTCAAAGTTTTCGTTCCGTTTTTCTTGACATAAAGTTATGTTTTTTTTGCCTAGAATATTGCGACTTACATTAAAGTATCTAATTGCGGGCGGTATGATGGTTCTTCATCTTCATTATATTTTAAAAAATAATAAGACCTTGTCCTCCATCTATTGTGAACGATGCCACACCTGTAGAGATTGAGGGCACTAACCTGTTGCGCTAACTGTTCTCACTAAAGTGACAGTAACTCCGTTAATTTTCGGACTAGTGCATAAAAATGTTGAGAACATATTTTTCAATGTACTTTTAAGAATTACGAAAAACAAGGAGAAAATTTCAAATTTTGCTATGGGGAAGTGGGAAAGGGCCGTGCAAGTTCTTGCACAGTGACTTCCACCCTTAACGGACAACACCACTGTGACGGCTTCAAAAAATCGATTTTTTGAAAACCATCTAGACAAATCCCAAATACATTTAAGATTAAGATGCCGTTGGACCTTTAAAAATAATTATTTTCGGAGATATTGAATATTTTGTGGAGCGGTGCAGCGCTCCGTGATGCTCGGGGTCCCGCGCAGCTGCGCGCCTCAGGGTCGGCAGGTATACCGGGCCTTTCCCAGGTCCTGCGGGTCTTTTCCAGGTATTCTTTTGTCTCCCTTCACAAAAACCGGCTATGGTTATAAATATAGTTTCGAAAAAAAGCTATAGGTGGCGATAATTGAAAAATTTTCAAGGCAGGTATAGGGATAGCGTCAGTTTGCGAATAGAAGCCACGCTACTCGTGTCTAAACGCTCCGAATCGTTTCGTTTATAAATATCGAACGCTCAGAATTATTCTTTGCACATCGAAATGGATAATCCGAAAGTGTACACGGGGAAAAAGGGAACAAAACGGAGCTATGTGACGAGGAGTCGAACGAAAATTTCGAATCGAAAACCTCCGAACCGTTATAGCTCCGAAAATAGTTCTGCAGAGTATGTGAGCACGTCGGCGAAAAAGTTAAAATCGTTGGACGATTTAGAGGTCGGTGTTACTAACGATTTCGGTTATCGTATAGTACACCTCGTCAATACAAAAAAATCGTCGATATTGCAGCTGATATCGCGGTATTATTATTTAATGATGGCCTGAGAAGCCTCATGAAAGTTTTGGAGACGTTGGGGATAACTATCGGCCCAAATTGTTTCAATTTTTGCGTTGAAACCGACCCAGCGCGGATCGAGCTGGCGGAGCGCTCGCTCACAGACGCTGCAAAAGAGGCAAGAAGAGCCTCTACAAGTTCGAGAAAAGATGCTAGGGACAATGATTTGCTTCTTGAAGGCCATCTATATGGTGCCGGCATCGCTGATTAAAGGTAAAAATTTTTTTTTCCAATTTATCGCATAAATTAACAAACCTAAAACTTTGAACGCGTTTTTCTCAAAACCACTTTTTAGAGTGCGGCACGCAGCAGAACTCGAGCAATTTTTTTCCGATCGACTTCAAATTTGGACTGCATCAATAAAACTAGATTATCTAAAGAAGTACATAGGATTTTTTCGATATCTCAATAATAAAAAAAGTTATAGCCTATTTTCAACGAGAAATTTTGCTCGAAAATCGTCCTTTAATTTCAAAAGCGTGCCTATTTTTTAAAAATCAATATTTTTTCAAATTCCTATGTACTTCTCCTTAAAATATCATATTATTAACGAAAAGACTCGGTATTTTTTTCAGATCGACTTTGAAGAGAGTTCTGCTGCGTGCCGCGAACCACTGCAGAGCCATCATTACCTGACGCGGGAGCTTCCCCAGCGTCACCATGGGGCGTGAAAAATCTGAAATTTTTTTTTTGTATCTTCAATAAACAGCGAACAAAACAAAATTTTTTTTTCGAATATCCCTTTTTTTTCCCACAAAAAAAAATTCTTGAAAAATGGCAAAAAAACAGGGGGTCACAGTGGTGTTCTGCCTTAACAGACATTTCGTATGGTAAGCTGTCAACTTTTCGCGGTAAAATTGCACGCGAGGTTTTAATTCAAAACTTGGCCATGCAGAATTTTTGCTATATGTGGCAGTACTAAAATCGTGACGTAATGCAAACCTGCCCCCCCCCCCACGTCTGTAGACCACGACGCCTGGTTGAACCCCCCCCCCCCCCAATTGCGTTACGTAATTTGCGTACGTCCCCTAATCACGGTCTTACATAAAATTCCGGAAACTGCCATGATTGGGGAGGTCGCGTTTTGTAGACATTTTGAAATATTAGATTGGTCGCTGAAGTCGCTGTGATCGGTTTACTCGCTTCGGTGAGGGACGGCGGTTGCCGGGGGGATCTCTGTCTCAGTCCCACCCAGGCCCCTGACACTGCAGACGTTTCCCATAATACGAAAGTGGTGTCTCTCTCGCCCCAGCGTTGCCGCTCGAGTATAACTATATTGTCCGGCGCTGGTAGTCAAGTGCCCGGTTGACTATATACAGGGTGAGGCACATAAAGTGTTACAGAGCGATAGCACTCAAACTATTTATATCCAAACATGTTTGAAACAAAAGTTCCAGTGTTCGAGAAGGCCGTCATACTAGACCACCCTATTTTTTTATCGGTGGAGGGGCTGAAGCTGCGTCAAGGTCAACTCCACTTTTTTTTAACGGAACCATGTATTTTTTTGCTCGTCTAGAATGACCTTATATTGTAGGTCGCTGGATTCGTCTTAAAATCGGTAATAATGTCATCGAAAAACAATACATGGTTCCATGTAAAAAAGTGGAGTTGACCTTGACGTAGCTCCAGCGCCTCCACCGATAAAAAAATAGGGTGGTCCAGTATGGCAGCCCTCTCGAACACTGAAACTTTTGTCTGAAATATTTTTGGATATGATCAATAGTTTGAGTGCTATTGCTCTGTAACACTTTATGTGCCGCACCCTGTATATACAGGGTGGATCAATAACTATTAGCACCTCAGATATCTTCGAAACTATAAGGTTTACAGAAATATTTGCTGAAATGAAATTGCACAGTACGAAAGGGGCCATCCGATAGCGATATGAGTTTTTTTGCAGGTGGAGGTACTTCGGACATTTGAAGGTCAAATCCATTTTTTTTAATGGATCGGTATGTTTTTTTTCTGTATCATGAAAGAGAAGCTTAAAACGAGTTCAACGACCTATAACATAAGGTCATTGAAGGTCATAGAAAGTACGGAAAGGTGATAATACTTACAGTTTCGGTAGTAAATAAGATTACTACGTTTATAGTAAGTGTTCGAAATGACGACCAATGAAACAATGGATCCTTTTTTCGATTGATTGACTCGCAAGTTTTACAGCGTCAGAACTTATTGATGCACAAGCTGTAATAATTCTTTGTTGCATGTCGTCAAGTGTAGTTGGTACTTCTTTGTACAATTTATCTTTCAATGTTCCCCATAGAAAGAATTCTAAAGCTGTTAGGTGTGGGGAACGGGCTGGCTACGATATTGGACCGCCGCGCCTCGTCCAATCCAACGATTTCGAAATTTTTCATTGAGTTGCCTTGATGCAATCAATAAATAATGTGCTGGGCATCCTTCATGTTGATACCACATGGTTTGTCGTGTAAGTAAAGGCAACTCTTCGAGCAAAATACCCAATGTATCTTTGATAAAATTACTGTAGATGTTGCCATTCAAATTTCCATTGATAAAAAAGGACCAATAATTTTAGCACCTACGATTCCGCACTATAGATTCACAAACCATTATCTCTGGTGTTCAACCTGCCGCAGCCGATGTGGATTTTCCGTTGCCCATAAATGCATGTTATGCAAATTAACGTTCCCATGATTTGTGAATGTTGCCTCATCAGTAAATAAAACGGAAATAAGAAAGGACTCATTGTTCTCGATCTGACGCTGAACCATTCGACAAAACTCTACGCGATTCATGAAGTCGTTCCCATGCAATTCTTGGTGAAGACTAACATGGTACGGATGAAATCCGTGACGGTGCAAAATGCGAAGTACGCTGCTCCTGCTAGATTCATTTTCTATTTGTCGGGAACTAATGTGAGGATTTCGAGACACACTTGCGAGCACACCGATTTCCATTTCTTCATTCGTTACGCGTTTCTGGCGTACTACGGATACTTAAACTACCGGTTTGCCTAAGTTTATCACACATATTTTTTAATATTTGAGGCGAAGGCCGAGACCGATGTGGATATCGTTTACTACACAAGGTTTTTGCCTTTACAGAATTTTGTTGGCATTCGCCATAAATAAGAAGCATATCGACTTGCTCTTCAAACAGATATATTGTATCGATTGACCGATTTATCGATACTAATCTTATCATGTTTATCTTATCCTGCAAGTTTATTAAAGTGTCCTTGAAACAGTGTTTATGTTCAGTGAAGTAAACCGTAAGTATTATCGCCTTTCTGTACCTGTCTAAGAAATTTGTTACATAATAACGTACGCATTGATATTGATGGTCGTCATTTCGAACACTTACTATAAACGTAGTCATTTTATTTACTACCGAAAGTGTAAGTATTATCGCCTTTCTGTACTTTCTATGACCTTCAATGACCTTATGTTATAGGTCGTTGACCTTGTTTTAAGCTCTTCTTTCATGATACAGAAAAAAGACATACCGATCCATTTAAACAAATGGAGTTGACCTTCAAATGTCCGAAGTACCTCCACCTGCAAAAAAACTATTATCGCTATCGGATGGCCCCTTTGGTACTGTGCAATTTCATTTCAGCAAATATTTCTGTGAACCTTATAGTTTCGAAAATATCCAAGGTGCTAATAGTTATTGATCCACCCTGTATATATGTGTGTGTATATATACCACCTGAAATAACTTGGTAATTATCGACGTCACAAAAAAATGTTCAGACATCAGTTGTACGGTGCGAAGAGGGCCGTCAAATAGGACTGATTTTTTTATTTCGGTCGAGTCGCCGACGCACAGTGATCACCTCCACTTTTTAATATGGAATGGTACATTTTTTCCAACCATCTTGTGGAGCACCTCAAGCCGCATAAAAAACATTAGAGGCTCAAAGTCGTTTAAGGTCATTCTAGGATAGTATCGATAAAAATCGAATCGATACCAAAAATATTTTCACATTTATATTTTACTAGCCTTTGCCCGCGGCATCGCCGGCGCAGCAAACCTTCTTAATTTTATACCTTTCAAACCTTTTAAGGATGTTGGGTCCCAAATCGCAAATGATGATAAAATTCTGAAAATTTGGTATGTTTTTGTATGAAGTGTTTCAGAGGTCGTGTACAAATTTCACGACAATTAGAAAGCTCGTTATTGAACAATTAACATTCACAAATTAAATGTTGTCTTATGGAAACTGATGTAACTTTGCAATAACTTTTTTTTTCTCAATTTTGTAATATCTACAATATACTGAAAGCAACGGAAATAAAACGGAGTTTATTGATACATATTTTTAATTTTTTTTAAAAATTGTTCTTAACAAAATGTTAATTTTTTAATAACGAGCTTCCTAATCGTCGTGAAATTTTAACACGACCTCTTCAATACTTCATAGAAAAACATACCAAGATATCAGAATTTTCTCGTCATTTTTTATTTCAACCCTTAAAGAGGTTGAAGTAATGATGATAGAATTCTGAAAATTTTGCATGTTTTTACATGAAGTATTCAGGAGGTCGTGTCAAAAATTCATGACGATTAAGAAGCTATTTATTGAACAATTAACATTAACATGTTTCATAGGGACTCAACATCCTTAAATTAATATATTCTCCATAATCGTTTAAACCTTTAATTCTCTCCTATAGAATTTCAATTTTATTTCATGTCACCTTCTTAGATTTTATAATTGATGTCATGTTCGTTATCAACGTCCCAAGCAACCTCAATAACGACACCCATACTGCTATTTAGAGTTATTTATATATGACATTTTCGCCCCTAGTCAGTTCCCCTAAATCAGTTCCTCTAAATTCACTTCCCCTAAATCATTTCCCCTAAATCAGATCCCCCAAATCAGATCCCCTAAATACAGTTCCCCTAAACTGATTTCCCCTAAATCAGATCCCCTAAATCAGTTTGTTTGGGTTTGGGTTTGTTAGGGTTTGAGTTTGTTTTGGGTTCGTGTTTGTGTTTGTTTGGGTGGTTTGAGCTCGTGTTTGTTTGGGTGGTTTGGGTTTGTTTGAGTTTTAGGGGAATAGGGGAATGAATAGATTTTAGGGAAACTGATTTAGGGAATCTAATTGAGGGGAAGTGCGTTTAGGGGATCTGATTTAGGGGAACTGATTTAAGGAATCTGATTTAAGGGAACCGACTTTAGGGGAACTGATTTAGGGGAAATGAGGGGGAGCCGTAGCAGAGCACACATTGGTTGAAAGGTGTGACATTTCCGCTAAAGCGTGCATCTTCATATTGTTTTGCCACGCGTATGATATTCGAACAAACGATAAGAGAAAGTTCGATTCTCGAGAATCAACAGATCTCTAAGGAAACCGTTGCCGACCGATTTTCTTTTTGTAGGGAGGTTTGCATGATCGCCCTAGACAAAGGATTCCAAGCCGAAGGTCTTTTGGGGGGGAATTGGGGAAGTTGTGGAGATCGATGAGTACAAGATTGATCGGCGGAAATATCAGCGAAAACGAAAGAGATCAGGGTACCCTTATACAACTGATAGAGAAACACTTTAAGAAACAACTATTCATATGGATTGTTGGAAAGGGTATTTCAATCAGCATTCGCATGGGTACAACCACGCTACAGTGAATAATTTCGTAAAGTTCGTGGATTCAACGACGGGACGCACACACAAAATATAAAGTCATCCTGGAGATAGGTACGCCGAAAATTATCGCGAGGCGGTGTTTCTCCTGGTTCCATGGGTTACCATATGTGCGAATTTCTGTGGTGGCGTCGAGTAACAAAAGGGAATAAAGGTCCATTTGCAGAATTGTTGAAAGATATAAAACGCGCACATCCTGGTAAGCGAGCGCGCCGCCAAAATATGAGTCTTCCAAAAAAATCCGGGATTAAAAGTACAAAATGTTCTATTAGTTAAATAACAAAATGTACTATTAGTTAAATAACCATTATCCAATAGTGCAAAAAAACTTGTGCAAAGCCTGAAAAAATTCGAAGCTAAAAAAATGTAAAACAACAAAAAAGAAAAAGAATGTTAATGTCCAAAAAACGAAAAAAAAAAAACATTTAAAAAAACAATAGATGTTCAACTATAAAAAATGAATACTATTTTAAAAATCTAAAAACATCTTAAACTATAAAAAACGAAACAAAGTAGAGTATAAAATAACCAAAAAATTATTGACGATTGATGTGTACGTAACGGGACACTACCCTCGCGAGCTTAATCAACCCCCCTTTATATGGTGTCATCGGGTAGTAGGCGCCGCACCGCCCAGCGCTTAAAATCCAACATAGCGCGATAAAAAAGCGTCGCACATTGAAAGCGCTGACGCATGAATAAATACTCACGTACCCATTTGTTTCATTTCAGCGCTCCTTTAACGGACGTTGATAAAGCTCTCGTGCGAATGAGACCTTACCTGCAGGTCTGGAAACTCCGGCGTTTTTTAGTGGCGGGGATAGGTCGCGTATTGAAGACATTTTGTAATGCGCAGTCGCTTCTAGAGTCGCTGCGGTAGGGTTACCCCCATCGACGAAGAACAGTGGTTGCGGGGGACGGATCTCTCTGTCGCATTCAGTCGTAATCCCGCATAGCCATAACCACGGTCTTAGATATAGGTCTGAAAACGACTACGATTTGGTAGGTGCGCTTGGCCGATCCACGTTTCTTTACATTTTCCGCCGCTACATGACATTGCTGTTGAAGGGTACCGTGTGACAAGGACAGAATAGCTGCTGTCTGTCTCTCTCACTCTCCTGATGAAGGCGCATGCGTCGTCGACCTTACCCCTAACCCAGTTTATCGTATATTTGATACGGATACGGAAAATAAAAACAAATGAACAAACCATATGCTTACTGAAGACCCAAATGATTGATACACACCATCATAATTGAGGTCACCTGCATGCCATATAACAATTCTGTAGAATCAAGCAGTTATGATGAATATAAACAATCTTTATGCCAAATTATCAAATCGTAGTTTGGCTAAATGGTTAGCCCCAAGCTTCAGTGTTTAATACTAGAACAAGGTTTTTTAAATTTTCAGATAACGAAATGGTTTATTAATTCAAAAGCGTTAAATACTTTTTTGTTTCGTTTATCCGTCACTTTATTTTTGTATACGTATTATTGGCGTATTTAAATGATTCGATTGGTCGGATAAGCTCTTTTCCAGTTTCTACAGTCTTCGGATTAATTAATGGCGGTAAGTGAAAAATATGTACATAATGTACGTTCCCAAATAAAATGAATATTTGTTTTGTAATTATTGATTTATTTTGTTTTGGATTTCTTCTGCATTAGTAAAAATGGTATTAATCGGGTCATAAGCGTGTTATCTCCACAAACCGCCGTATAATTGAGACGTATTTTAAAGTCGTACATTTTCGTTAAAAGTTCGGTAGCTTAGCTTGAAATTTTACCAGTATACGGCAGTAGTGAGGCTAGGCGGGTTCTAAGCCACTTTTGGGGGGGAGGGAGCGAGGGGGAGGAGGAAGGGAGGGAGCGAGGTGTGTGTGTATGTGTGTGTGTGCGTGCGCGTGCATGTGCGTACGTGTGCGTGCGGGTGCGTGTCTGCTTGTGCGTGCGTGCGTGTGTGTGTGTGTGTGTGCGCGCGTGCGGGTGCGTGCATGTGCGTGCGGGTGCGTGTCTGCTTGTGCGTGCGTGCGCGTGTGTGTGTGTGTGTGCGCGCGCGCGCGTGTGTGTGTGTGTGCGTGCGTGCGTGCGTGCGACAACCATATATGGTTCGGAAAATTGTCGGTAATTTGAAGACGCTACATGAAGGGTCGGCCTTTCAAAGCCCCCTACTTTATGACATGCAGCTGCCTTGGTTCCATTGCGAAAGACAATGTCAAGATGTTTGCATCCGCCCCGTCTCAAAGCTCGCCGGCACTCGAAGCAGGTCCTGACAGGTTTCTTGGAAAAGCGTGCATGCGTGCGTGCGTGTGTGACAACCATACATGGGTCGGAAAATTTTCGGTAATATGAAAACGCTAGGCGCCACATGGGTGGTCTTTATTTATGACATGCAGCTGCCCTGCTTCTATCTCGAAAATGATGTCAAGATTTTAGCATCCATCCCGTCTCAAAGCTCGCCGACACACGAAACAGGTCGTGACAGGTTCCTCGGGAAAACTGCAAACTTTAGGGATCTATCGTCAAGGGCCGTTGGCGCCGATGGATCACTTGAGCTGCAGGACCCATGAAATCTTTTGACCCGATGCATCCCGACCTCCTGTTTTGTCTAGCGTTCCTTGGACCAAGCTGCACCGACGCGTTATCGGAAAACTGTGGTGTTTTTTTTTCCGAGAGAGGGGACCGATTTTTTTTCCCCCGAAGGGAGAGCCTTTTTAATGATCCGCTCCGCTCAAAACTGACCGCACTTTGCATGAAGCAGTCAGTCTGTTAACATCGTGGAAGTTTTTCGTACTCGTCAACATCGAGCAAATCTTGCTCATCCAGCTATGCTTTTACGCTCATTCGAAGATTTTGCTGCGTGGGAACAACGATGTGGCGAATTCATCGAAGGGCTGAAAACGCAGAGTCGGATTTAGCGCGCACGATTATTAATTGGACATCAATAGTCGCTAATAGCCCAAATAGCACGTCTGGAAGGATTAAGGAATTCTGTGCGGAGTCGCTTCATACACACGGGCGCAGGACATGCTGATGACGGGTTAATCTGGCGCGAGATTGAAACATACTTCGAGAGTCGGATATTGACCGGCTCCGTCATCAATCGTAGCCACATCGAGCCGAAACACTTTCTAAATGATGCTCGCGTCCTAGTGCTTCAGCATGTACGAAATATTATCAACAAGCACAACCGCATTGAAGTTAATACAGTGTTTAATGGTGAAATCGTGAGTGTCGATAAACAAGCCAATAAAAGTTTCAGCACGCGAAACTGTGAGCTATTTATCACAAGCGATTTGAGCGAGTGGTATGAACGGCGTGTTACGGAGCCCACTTTAACCTTACTCGACGAACTTCAAGAACGTGATAGTGGCTGGGCTCTGCAGAAAATACTTAACCTCACGATAAATGTGAATAAGTATAATCCGATGCGTGCTGGGTGCTCCATATCATTGCCGCGGGAAATAATGATGAAGAGGGCTGTGGTTAATGTCAAATCGCGTGATAGTGCATGTTTCGCATGGGCAGTTGTCGCCGCTCTATACCCAGCCGAAAAACGCAATGCCCGTCCATCTTCTTACCCCCATTATTCGACAGTACTAAATCTCCAGAATATCGAATTCCCGGTGACGATACATCAAATAAACAAAGTCGAGCTCCAAAACAATATATCGATCAATGTGTATACCACCACCGTCACGAAAAAGGACGTTGTTCCAATACGCGTGACACAACAGAAGAAGAAGAAGCACCTCAATTTGCTGTACATGCAAGATACTGAGGACGACAATGTGGGGCATTTCGTATGGATCAAGAACCTGTCGAGACTCATGATGGCGCAACTCAGCAAAAAGAAGAAAAAAATATATATATGCGATCGGTGTGTGAATTTAGCATTATTAATGCAAAATTATATATCTACTAAAGGAGAAAATTGAAAAAAAATCTCGTTTGTTTTGCAAGTGTTTGCACCACTTCAGTTCCGGAGAAAAATTGCAATCACACGAGGACGATTGTGGGGCGATAAACGACTGTGCAATTCGACTACCAAACGACACCAATAAGTGGCTCCAGTTCAGCAACTTTAGCCGCAAAGAGCGACATCCTTTCATTGTGTATGCCGATTTGGAGTCAGTGATGGCAAAGACCGATGGGGAGAACCTAGCGAAAGATATGTATCAACACCATGAAGTATTTAGTATTGGATATTACGTGTGTTGCTCGTATATCGATTCATTAACTGCGTATCACTCACGCCGCAGTGCTGATTGCGTATCGTGGTTTGTCGAAGAACTAAAAAATCTAGCACTGCGGATAAAATAAATTTTCTGCGACAACGTGCCAATGGTATATTTAACACCGAGTGAGTGGGCTAATTTTCGATCAGCGACTCAATGCCCCTGCCCATTCCAACTGCAACCTCAATTATAAGCAGTCATTTTTCATTCCCATAGTTTTCCACAATTTATCCGGTTATGATACACATTTTATAATCAAGGAAGTAGCCACAGCATTCGAAGGAAGAACCGATGTGCTTCCAATTACAAAGGAAAAATACATCTCTTTCACGAAGCATGTTGAATTTACAGACGATTCGAAACGCAAGATCCAATTGCGCTTTATCGACTCATACAAATTCCTCAACACCAGTCTCGACAAATTAGCCGCATTCTTGAGCGAGGACAAACTCAACATTTTACGCACACAATTCCAAACTCTCTCGACAAACGATTTCAATTTGCTGACGCGAAAAGGGGTCTTCCCTTATGAGTTTATTGACGACGTGACCAAGCTAGACGACACTTGCCTTCCACCACGTGACGCATTTTACAGTTCCCTGACAGATGCCACAGTATCCGAAAGCGAGTACGCACATGCTGAGAAAGTTTGGGAGCGGTTCTCCATTCGAACGCTCGGCGACTATAGCGATTTGTACCTGAAGACAGATGTCTTGTTATTAGCCGATATTTTCGAAAACTTTCGAAATACATGCGTTGGGAGCTATGGCCTAGATCCTGCGTATTACTATACATTGCCCGGATATACCTGGGATGCAATGTTAAAACACTCGAATGTCAAGTTTGAATTACTAACTGACATGGACATGGTTTTATTCGTTGAGCGGGGTATACGTGGTGGTCTGAGTCAATGCTCGAACCGGTATGCACACGCTAATAACAAGTACATGGAGTGGTTTGATCCGTCGAAAGCATCGTCATACTTGATGTATTTTGACGTCAACAACCTGTATGGGTGGGCAATGTGCCAACCCTTGCCATATGCAGATTTTCAATGGGTCAACGACGTGTCCAATTTTGGTCCATCATGCATCGCGCTAGACTCCGCTATAGGCTACATCCTTGAAGTCGACTTGGAATATCCGCAATCTGTACATGATGCGCACAAAGACCTGCCGTTTTGTCCAATACATGAAAAACCGCCGGGTAAGCGGGGAGAAAAGCTGTTAGCAACCGTCTGCGATAAAAAGCGTTACATCATACACTACCGGAATTTACAACAGTGCTTACGTCACGGACTTTGCCTCGTGGAAATCCATAGAGTCCTACAGTTTACACAATCCCAATGGCTGCGTTCGTATATCGAGTTAAATATGCAGTTTCGAACTGTCGCCAAAAACGATTTCGAAAAGAATTTATTCAAATTAATGAATAGTGCGGTCTTTGGCAAAACGATGGAGAATGTGCGCAATCATGTGGATGTAAAGCTTTTAACAAAATAGGAGGGCAGGTATGGCGCAGAGGCAATGATTTCGAAGCCAAACATCCACAGCCGGAGTATTTTTTCGGAAAACCTCGTTGCCGTGGAATTACGCAATCTCGAGGTGAAATTCAACAAGCCGATATATGTGGGTATGTGCATACTCGACATATCCAAAACGTGCTTGCATGGATTTCATCACGAGTATATAGTACCTCTGTATCGAGATAGATGTGAAGTCATGTATACCGATACGGATAGTCTCATATATGACATTGAGAGCGAAGATGTGTATGCTGACATGAAGCGCGACATTGTAAAATTTGATACAAGCGATTATTCAGCGGACAATTGGTATGGTATACCGCTCGTCAACAAGAAGGTACCCGGTCTCATGAAGGACGAATATAATGGAGCAATCATGACCGAATTTATTGGACTTCGATCGAAAATATACGCGACACGTGTCGAGGGTAAGAAAGAGACGAAAAAAGTTAAAGGTGTCAAGAGTAGCGTTGTGGCTAGGACAATGAGATTCAACGATTATGCTCGATGCTTGAAAGAAAAAGTTGAAATGGAGCGTAGTCAAACGTGCAATCGATCAAAATTGCACAAGGTCTACACCATTCGCGAGACGAAAATTGCTCTGAGTCCTCATGACGGTAAGCGGTATATCATACCTGGGACCTCTGATACCCTACCATGGGGACATTATAGCATACCATTGTAAAAAATTATGTAAAATTTTTTTTTATACAACATTGATTTTTTTTTTTGTAAAATTGTCTACATTTTTCTGAATATTGATGTATAAAACTCGTGAAAATTATGTATATATTTTGTTCACTCGATGTAAAACTTGTTCAAATTATGTTTGTTGTTGTAAATATTTAATTGTGCAAGGATGAATTTATTATTTTCTGTAAATAAAGAAACGGACTTTTTATAATCCCATGTTTTTATTCACTCTAGCCATCTCCTCGTACCCACGTTCCACGAAAAAGGGATTATCAACGGGGGGAAAAAAGCAAGCCTGCTGTGGAGTCGGTCGGAGGCCTTGGGGGGATACATGCGGAGACGAGCAGCAGTTTCGGTCAAGAGTCATAAAACATATTTTCCATTGTCTTTATTATTGGCTACCAATCGGATTTACTTATCCAACTATTATGGCTATCGTCGAACCCTAGCCATTTTACAAATATTCGATTACCGCGCTTCTTCAATACTGCCTCAATGAGATAGATATCGGGGTGCTTGGCACTGAGAAGCTCTTGTTCGTAGAAGCCACCGGCGATCGGTTCATCTTTATGGTCCTTCAAGTGGTACGTCACCGAATGCGTTCTTTTCACACGACATATGGTAAATATTTCCGTTATCCAGTTTGGTGAGTAACCCTTTTCGAAGAGGGTTTTAAATTTGCTGATTCTCACTTTATCACCGACGGCGAATTTCGGTTGTCTTTTCACTGGTGGCTTATGGAAAACCTGCTGCAAGTGCTTCTCATTTTCCGCGTTGACATTTTTCGATTTCATCTAAATGGTGCGGTGTACAGAATCATTATATTCGGCTACTAAATTATCAAGAATATCGATCTTCTTATAGCTACCACGAAGACTAAATTGCATCCACATCTTATTCTTCAATGTACGATTGAAACGCTCGCAAATGGATGCCTTGAAGTTGCTACATGTTGAATAAATGTGAATATTGTACTTTCTCATGAGGGCCTTAAAGTCACAATTGTAACATTCTTTTCCCCGATCAACGTGTAAGTTCTGCGGTATGCGTCCCGTAACGAGGATCGACTTCATTGCGGCGGCTGCATCTTTACCACTCTTACTCAGCATCGGCACGGCCCAGGCGAATTTTGAGAAGGTATCGATGACGGTGAGGAGAAATTTGCGTTTGGAGTTTTGCCGCGCGTATGATGACATATCGACGAGATCAGCTTTTGCCAGGTCTAGTCCGAGCCACGGATGTCCACATGTTGACGCGGATAGTTTCGTCGAGCAGGCTTATGTAGCTCCAGCACGAGAGTGCCCCTTTTTCGTTCATTTTCTCGTCCACTCAGTCGTGTGTCCAATTCAGCAATGACGTTTGAACTGCGAATCGCCAAGTCTTGTAGAGTTTTGACATCGGCCTCGAGAGTCTTTGCAATGTCTCTTATCGTAGCTTCAAGACCATTAACCAGCAACTGGCTACTCTCATTCATTTCTTTGCGAATGTTCTTAATGATAGTTCGGGATCTTTTGTGTAAAGCACTTAAAGTGATGGCGTCGTCTTCCCCCACCGGATTAGCAATATTACACAATCGTTTCTGCCCCATATCATAATGACCGTCTGCGGTAGTTCTAAACCCAATCCCAGGTCGGCCTGGAGGACCTGGCTTACTGACGAGTACACACTTACGCAATTGACGTCCAAACACATCGACACTCATGTTGATAATGCTTAAGGTAGTACTAGCGGATTGACTAATCAACAGAAAATCTATAAATGATCGAATCTGAAAACGGTAAAATATAATACATTTGGGTATAATAATAAACATGATAGAGAAAATAATTATTTGAGAAGTGTATGTGATAACTGTATATCATATTATGAAAATAAAGTAATAAAATAGCATTCAGATTTGACATGAGTTGTCACAGGCCGCCATTTCATAATTCTGGCAATATCCGTGGCAACGATGTATTCAGACGCTTTCGATAAATGCCAAGTGTGTGTTCGTTTACCGTATGTGCAAGCGTGTGTTTGTAGTGTGTGTAAAATGTGCATATAGAAGAGGGAGAGCTGACAGACGCGGCTAGCGAGCGCAAAAATTAGTCGATTTAATCGATAATATCTGCTCGAAATGTCCCGTAACCTATATTTTCCATGGAACATACGTGACCGCGACAGTTTTCTTGTTATTTATCGCTTTTCGCATAACTCCGATCTAATCGCGAACTATTATTATTTCCGTTCCAATGTTTGATCCGCACGGATTCTCTATAAGGTGCGGGCTGACTACATTGAATTCGTGAATTAATTACTATTGTATTTAACCGGTAAGGCATGTAGAGTTTTCGCGGACGTCATTCTATATGTCTATACTACAGCATATAAAAAAATCAATTTTCTTTCTAATGAGGAAGTTCGTGCGCATACTACCTTCAATTCTCCGATGCCGAGTTAATAAATGATTTCAGCTCCACGCAATTCCTCGATAATCGATATAATTTCAGTCGCATGCGTCGAATTTCCGGCTGCTTGTGATGTGAGAAGTAAGCGAAGACGATCTACTAGCTCGTTTGGATTGCCCCAATAAATATAGTCCAATTGGGTGTTTTTTCTAGCTAGCTTATACTTTGGCATACCCTGTCCCACATGATGATCGACTATATTTGCGATATATGTGTTGCATTTGTGGCTGGTGTTATGTCGTATGGCCTCACTAGGCTTGTAAAATTTTTTGTGCGCATTCGTCGAGATTACAATCTTTTCATAGTTTTTCAAATCGTCCGGTGTGAGTATTTCGACATTCCGCACTTTTTTAAACAGCAGCTCCGCTAATCCAACAGATTTCGCATAACTCACATCTCCCACACGAATATGTTGAGAGTCGAAAATTATCGGAGAATTGCCAAGCATTAATTTGTTGTTTGCGAGATTCCGCACACCATATATTACATCCAAGCTTGTCTTTCTATTTGCAATAGCAGGAGATATTCGCTGATCAGCTCATCGACATTTTGCGAGTCATCATCATCCTCATATATCAATTTGAACGAGTCTTGGGTTTCACTCTTGAAAGAATCTAGTGTCTCATTTTGACGTTTCACACTATTTAACACATCTTGTTCAGCATCATCACTCACTTTTTCGTCCTTAATTTCCTCCTTCACCACCACCTCGCCGTTTTTATGCGACACCAATTTCTCCAATGGCCCCATGACAGGTTTAAGGATATCTTGCATTCTCCGCTCATCGCTATCTTTTCCACATTTCATCATCCGATGCTTTCGTCTGATTGCATCGCTCGCCTTGGCAAGTTCGCGCAATACATCTTTTTCCCGCAACAGTTGTTCGCTCTTCATGTTGTCATCGTCAAGGCATGCACAATACTGTCTCTTCAACCACCCGTGATGAGTCATTTATCAATAATTCGAAAATAATCAAAACCTTGTCTATATCGACCATCATTAATACCGCTATCCTTGTCAATCGTGATAAATGCATACTTGTCGGAATTCCAGCATTTAATGCACATGTTCTTAAAGCACGTATAAGTCATATCCGTATTAACATGAGAGTTGTATACGTGTTTGAGATTCATATCATCCTGCTTGAAAAGCACCACGAAATTTGCATTATCCCTCACGAGATGTTTGGGGATATGGGTGTACGTCTGACAAAGATAAAAACTGTCAACAATCTCGTGTCTTCCCATGGAAAAGAAGACTCTAACATTATCCTGCTTTTCTCATGCTATATCATCAAAGATGAATATAGAGTTGGATCGTGCATCACTTCGCGCTATCACTTGTTCATGCGCCTCGAATGGATGATACGCTACTCCACTCACAGGTTCGAGTAATCGTTCGAGCAACGTATACTTTGGCTGCCGCAGCGATTTGGAATACAAGTAAGTGTTCTCAAATCTCAAGCCATTCGGATGAATGATGAGAGTGAGCAGGGCATTGGTTTTCCCGCAATTCGATGGACCGCAAAACAGTGCACGTATGCTATCCGGCAATAAATTCCCATGACGTTTTTCTTTCCTCCCACCGTCTGCGACAAACTCGTCGAAATTTATCACGGGAAGTCCACCTCCAATAGTTTGCTTCCTGGACATCATCTCACACACGACTAACGGCGAAATCATATAAATAGCATTCTTATAGGGATTATCCCTCAGACGCATATTGTCTTTAGACATGATCGTGCATCGCAAGAGTGGTAAGGGTTTGGTCAATCGCCTAATCAACAAACTCCCCGTTGAGCTACATCTGCCGGGGTATCAGTATTGTGGGCCAGGCACAAAGTTGGCCAAGCGCCTCGCTCATGGTGATCCAGGCATTAATTCATTGGATACGGCTTACAAACAACACAATATTGCCTATTCGAAAAATCCGGATAATCTTGAAGTGAGACATTTGGCGGATAAAGTGTTGGCTGAACAGGCTTGGCAACGTGTTACCGCGCGAAACGCTAGTATCGGCGAAAAAGCCAATGCTTGGGGTGTGGCTAATATTATGAAGACAAAGAGAAAATTTGGTATGGGGATGAAGGCCCGCAAGGATGACGTTTGTTTGAAAAAGATAATTGGTGCTGCAAAGAAGACAATGATTCAAAGCAATGATCCGCATAAGATTAGAAAATCAGCTCTAAAGGCTGCTCGTGCAGCTGGAAAAATGCAAAGTGGTAATGTACGCACACCTCGGGTTCTACCTGTACCCCATAAAATTGGTGGTTTATTGCCGTTCCTCGTGCCTATTTTTGCGGGTCTTAGCGCTGCGGGTGCTTTGGCAGGTGGTGCGGCTAGTATAGCTAAAGCGGTAAATGCTGCTCAAGCAGCTAAACGTAAATTGGATGAAAGTAAGCGTCATAATCGGACAATTGAAGCGATTGCATTAGGTCGGGGTCTACATCTGAAACCATATAAGCAGGGATTGGGCCTTCATATTAAGGCAAGCAACTAGAAGTTACGCTACCACGCCGACCCCTCACCGACCGAGACCTACTCAAATATGCGAAAATCCTAAAAATTCCGCACTTTCGTGGAGTTTACATGCGCGATACATTGCCAGTGAGTGGACCCTTCAAATGTGAAGCAGCGATTGTGAATTTGGACGAAAATGTCAGTCCTGGAACACACTGGGTCGCTTACAAAAAGACCGGATGGAAACTCGTGTACTTTGATAGTTTCGGCAATCTTCCACCACCATCCGAACTCATGAGATATTTTCGTGTTGGTAGCGTTAATTATAATTATACTAGATATCAAGAATATGATACGAGTGAATGTGGACATTTGTTTCTCAAGTTTCTTTCTCGACAATTGCAGCACAAAGACAAATATACACTATATATAGGGGGGAAATGACGTAGAGAATTCAGTTGTCAATTTACCAGCTCCATGGATGATAGCTTAACGTTGACCATATCTGGCTCATCGTCCATACTCGAGGCACAATACTTTCCCCCCATCAAACTCTCGTCACAATACTTTCCCCCTATCGAACTCTCGTCACACAAAAATTATACCCTCGGTCTCGTGGAATTGTTAACATTCAACTCTATTCCCAATATTGACGTTGACCACGATAAACTTTACGTGGGAGATGAGGTGTTGACGATACCTACGGGCAGTTATGAAATAGAGGATATTGATGCGTTTGTACAAGCAGAGCTCTCACGTAAAAACATCAAAATCAGCATTAAACCCAACAATAATACGCTATGCAGTGAGATCGAGTGTGATTGTGAGGTAAATTTTGAACCGAAAGATTCTATTGGACCTCTACTAGGCCTCACCGCACGCAAATTGGAAGCCAATAAAAGACACGATTCCGATCTTCCAGTGGCCATTCTCAAAGTGAACGCCCTACGCGTTGAGTGCAACATTACCGCCGGTGCCTATATTAACGGACAAAAAGTGCACACAATTCACGAATTCTTTCCATCTGTGCCACCGGGCTATAAGATCATTGAAGTTCCCTCCCACGTAATTTATCTGCCAATAACGAGCCGAATGGATGATGCAATACAGCTTCGTATAGTGGATCACGACGGTGATTTGATAAATTTCCGCGGTGAAGTAATCACCATACGCCTGCATATAAAGTCGTGATGGGTATTGCTATCAACAGATCTTCCAATAACAATAAACGACCATGGATAAAATCGATCAGTCGTCGGCCAGCGCCCAAAGTGATAACACCTTAAAACGTGCTACTCTTGAGGAATTTGGGTCTCAAAGTGCGTGGCGAAAGCGTGTAAAGAATTATTTAGTCTGTGCTCTGTGCATCTGTTGCGTGAAATGGAAGAAGAAATTGTAAACATTCAGGTGCCCGTGGTCTTTGATGAGTCCATCATCCATTGCGAGGTGCGCGCGCAACAGCCATATGCATCTTCAACCTTCAATAACAGCGATGAAATTCGTATTGCCATCCAACATCAAGACCTCTCCATCCTGCCAAGCAAGAGTTCCCTACACATATGTGGGAAATCATCCAAGCGCGACGGGGCGCCAACCACTGCTACAAGTCTCGTCAACAATGCCATTTGTCATTTGTTTGAGGAAGTGCGATATGAATTGAATATCATAGAAATCGATCGTAATAAGAATGTCGGCATTACGAGTGTATTGAAGGGATATTCATCTCTCTCGCCGGCCAAAAGTTCTATGCTCGAGAACACAGGATGGCTCGATGTCGCAGAGACCAAGCAGATTGTAGATGTATCGGGAAACTTTGATGTCTGTCTACCGCTCAGCATGCACCTCGGCTTTGCCGAAGATTATCGTAAAATTGTCGTAAATGCCAAGCATGAGTTGATTCTCACGAGATCAAAGACCGACGACAATGCCCTTAGACAAACGGCTGCCGAAGACTATAAACTCGTATTGCATAAAATAGAATGGCTCGTACCGTATGTGACAGTCTCGGATCAGCGAAAAATTCAACTGTTAAAGTTTCTCGCCAAAGACGCACCAATCTCCATGAGTTTCCGAACATGGGAACTGTATGAATATCCATTGCTGCCTGCGACCTCTAAGCACGTGTGGTCTGTGAAAACCTCGAATCAGCTGGAGAAGCCACGATATGTCATACTCGCGCTGCAGACGAGACGGAAAAATAAGAAACAACACAATGCGAGCCACTTTGATCATTGTAACATGAGCGATGTCAAACTATACCTCAACTCGCAATGTTATCCATATGGAAATTTGAATTTGAACATTGAAGAAAATCAATATGCTCTACTCTACGAGATGTATGCAAACTTTCAGCAGACCTATGACAAAGAGGCTGAACCATGGCTGAGCAGGGTGTAATTTTTAGAAAAAGCCCCCCTCGTTGTCATTGACCGTTCAAAGCAAAACGATTCTCTCAAGTCTGGCCCTGTTGACGTGCGTCTTGAATTTGAATTGAAAAACAATATTTCACCACAAACTTCGGCATACTGCATGATCCTTCATGATCGTATTATCGAGTACAATCCAATCAGTGGTGGAGTTGAAAAATTGATATAAAATCATGCCGATGCACCAATTGCATGGGACTCTCTACCGGCCAAGTACAAAATGACAAACAAGTGGTTGGAACGCAATTTCCATGGAATAGGATGGGATCACAGCGGCTTACCATACGAGGCAGCTAGAAAGACAATTCGATGAATCTTGCAAGGAGCTCCCGCCCAGTGCAGCCAGATCGCGCGCGAAAGTTACCCTCTCTCTAGTCCCTCGCGCGCCCATCACACAATCATAGTAGCGCGTGTCCGTGAGCGAGCGACGCTCGGACATCTTCGGAAAGAGCCGAGTGCCGTCGAACTGTCCCGACCGCGCCTTCGGTAGCTACACCAACACATAGACACGCTGAGCACGTTCATTTGCGGCCAAGCCGAACGAAGGCTTCGAGGGAAAAAGTAATTTGAGCACGGTCCGCGCATGACGTCACGCGACGGCACGCGCGAGGCTTTTAGATGATTTCAATGCTTATTTAGCTCTTGATTCTCTGCGCTATTAATGTTTACAAAAAAATGTATCGTGCACTCTGAACGCTTATTTTTTTAGTTTATACGTTAATTTAAATATAATAATAAATCTAAATTACAACTTATTTATTTTTTTTTAAATTGTTTACGCTTTACTTCACACCCGTCCTTATGCCAAATAAATTATAATTCAGAAAAGAAAGTGAAAATATATTTATATTCGTATTATTATATTAATTCTCATACTTTCATCAAGCGATAAAGTATTATCTCCAAAAACAAGTCAATCATCAATCCGGCCGCCAATCGTAACTGCCAGAAAGTGCATCTTTAACATAAGTGATAAGATGGTCCCGTTGGTAGCGTTCCTGGCTTCGGTCCGTAGGCGCGTAGGATCGTTCCTCACGCTCAGCTCTTTTTTTTTAATCATGGTTACTATTAATTTTCATTTGATTAGTTATTTTTATTAGTTATCATATTTATTTTAATTAGTTATCTTTTAGTACCGAAAAATTCATCGCGCACTCTGACCGCTTATTTTATTAGTTTTTACGTTAATTTAAATATAATAAATCTAAAATACAACTTATTTATCTTCTAGCAAAATGTTTGCGCTTTACTCACACCCGACCCTATGCCAAATAAATTGTAATTCATAAAAGTAAGCGAAAATATATTTATCTTCGTATTATTATATTCATTCTCATATACTTTCATCAAGCAAAAAAGTATTATCCCCAAAAACAACCATCCATCCGACCGCGAATCGTAAGTACCAGAAAGTAAACATACATTGACACAAAAAATTAAAGGAGCAAGAAAAGTTGAACTTCGTCAAAAGTGGTCGTACAAAAAAAAAGGATGTTAAAGCTTCAAGTTTCTAGTTTTAGTTCCGACAATGATTTTTTTTTGAGAATCACTGATTGCGCGGTAGAAATAAATATCACGGCAAAGAAAAATTTGCAAATTTTTACGTTTTTCAAAGTTCTGCACGTGTTTTGGAGATTTTTTTCGGACTTGACCAATATCAAGGTCATTGAGCCCATTCAATTCAGTTCGATTTGCTTCTTTTTTTTATCTCCTTACGACCATTTTTCGCTGAGATATCGGCCTCCTCGTCGGCCTCTGAATGAAAAAACGTCCTTTTGTCTTCAGTCATCAATATCTCGGGAACTAATGGTCGTACGGGAATTCGACCGGCAATTTTGGAAACGTGAATACATACTCTACAAGCTCTGATTATTATTGTAGGTTTTAAAAAAATTATTTTTGCCATCAGTTTAAAAAAAGTACAAAAAATCGATGTTTTCTTGTTTTTTATAAAATCCACCGCTACTTTGCAAATATTGCGATAAGCACTATTGTTTATGGACGGTCATTCGGCTCAATATGTCCCCAAGAGATATGCAAAATTCCAAATTGATCCGTTCATCGGTCTTTCTTGCCCGATTGACCAAAATATAAAAAAAAAATAAAGGAACAAGTTTCCTCCTTCTCAGCTTCATGATTATTAAGAGGAAAAACAACTTTTCACTACTTTTCGTACAAGTGGGTATTGAGTACGCATTAAACGTTGGAAAAGAACCCTGAAAATCATATTGACTACAAATTTTCGATTTTTTTTTTTAATAACAAAAATTTTGAAATTTTTTTGTTTATAAAAAAATCTATTTCGATTTTTTTTATTTTTTTAATGTTGAAATTTTTTTTCGATTCAACATTGTACCGCCAGCATTAGAATTACCCAAAGTGTACGTAGAATTACCCAAAGCGTACCTCTCCGTGGTATGCTTTGGGTAATTCTAATGCTGGCGGTACAATGTTGATTTGAAAAAAATTTCAACATTTAAAAAAAAAAATTCGAAACTGTTTTTTTTATAAAAAAAAAATTTTCAATATTTTTTTTATGAAAAAATTTTTTTTCCGAAAATTTTTAGTCAATATGATTTTCACGGTTTTTTCCCAACATTCAATGCGTACTCAATACCCAATTGTACGAAAAGTAATGAAAAGTTTTTTTTCCTCTTAATAATCATGAAATGATGTCTGAAAAGGAGTAAACTTGCTCCTTTAATTTTTTTTCAAATTTTGGTTAATCGGGCAAGAAAGACCGATAATCGGATCAACTTGAAATTTTGCATGGCTCTTGGGGACATATTGAGCTGAATGACCGTCCATAAACATTAGTCTTTATCGCAATATTTGCAAAGTAGCGGTGGATTTCATAAAAAACAAGAAAACATCGATTTTTTGTACTTTTTTAAAACTGATGGCAAAAATAAAAAATAAAAGTTTCACTACAATAATAATCGGAGCTTGTAGAGTATTCACGTTTCCAAAACTACCGATCGAATTCCCGTACGACCATTAGTTCCTGAGATATCTCAGCGAAAAATGGTCGTACGGAGAAAAAAAGCAAATTGAAGTGAATTGAATGGGCTCAATGACCTTGATATTGGTCAAGTCAGAAAAAAATCTCCAAAACACGTGCAGAACTTTGAAAAACGTAAAAATTTGCAAAATTTTTTTTGCCGTGATATTTCTTCCGACCGCGCAATCAGTGATTCTCAAAAAAAAAATCATTGTCGGATCTGAAACTAGAAACTTGAAGCTTTAAAATCCTTTTTTTTTGTACGACCACTTTTGGCAAAGTTCAACTTTTCTTGCTCCTTTAATTTTTTGTGTCAATGTATGTTCACTTTCTGGTACTGACGATTCGCGGTCGGATGGATGATTGTTTTTGGGGATAATACTTTATCGCTTGATGAAAGTATATGAGAATGAATATAATAATACGAAGATAAATATATTTCCGCTTACTTTTATGAATTACAATTTATTTGGCATAGGGTCGGGTGTGAGTAAAGCGCAAACATTTTGCTAGAAGATAAATAAGTTGTACTTTAGATTTATTATATTTAAATTAACGTAAAAACTAATAAAATAAGCGGTCAGAGTGCGCGATAAATTTTTCGGTACTAAAAGATAACTAATTAAAATAAATATGATAACTAATAAAAATAACTAATCAAATAAGAATTAAGGATGTTGGGTCCCAAATCGCAAATGATGATAAAATTCTGAAAATTTGGTATGTTTTTGTATGAAGTATTTCAGAGGTCGTGTAAAAATTTCACGACAATTAGGAAGCTCGTTATTGAACAATTAACATTCACAAATTAAATGCTGTCTTATGGAAACTGATCTAACTTTGCAATAAGTTTTTCTTTTGACCTCTCAATTTTGTAATATCTACAATATACTGAAAGCAACGGAAACAAAACGAAGTTTATTGATAAATTTTTTTTATTTCTTTGAAAAATTGTTCTTAACAAAATGTTAATTTTTTAATAACGAGCTTCCTAATCGTCGTGAAATTTTAACACAACCTCTTAAATACTTCATACAAAAACATACCAAATTTTCAGAATTTTCTCATCATTTTTTATTTCAACCCTTAAGGAGGTTGAAGTAATGATGATAGAATTCTGAAAATTTTGTATGTTTTTACATGAAGTATTCAGGAGGTCGTATAAAAATTTCATGACGATTAAGAAGCTCTTTATTGAACAATTAACATTAACATGTTTTATAGGGACTCAACATCCTTAATAGTAACCATGATTTAAAAAAAAAAAGCGCTGAGCGTGAGGAACGATCCTGCTCCCCTACGGACCGAAGCCAGGAACGGTACCAACGGGACCATCCTATCGCTTGTGTTGAAGATGCATTTTCTGGCACTTACGATTGGCGGCCGGATTGATGATTGACTTGTTTTTGGAGATAATACTTTATCGCTTGATGAAAGTATGAGAATTAATATAATAATACGAATAAAAATATTTTTTCACTTACTTTTCTGAATTATAATTGATTTGGCATAAGGACGGGTGTGAGTAAAGCGTAAACAATTTTTTAGGAGATAAATAAGTTGTAATTTAGATTTATTATTATATTTAAATTAACGTATAAACTAAAAAAATAAGCGTTCAGAGTGCGCGATACATTTTTTTGTATGCATTAATAACGCAGAGAATCAAGAGCTAAATAAGCATTGAAATCATCTAAAAGCCTCGCGCGTGCCGTCGCGTGACGTCACGCGCGGGCCGTGCTCAGATTGCTTTTTCCCTCGAAGCCTTCGTTCGGCTTGGCCGCACATGAACGTGCTCAGTGTGTCTATGTGTTGGTGTAGCTGCCGAAGGCGCGGTCGGGACAGTTCGACGGCACTCGGCTCTTTCCGAAGATGTCCGAGCGTCGCTCGCTCACGGACACGCGCTACTATGATTGTGTGATGGGCGCGCGAGGGACTAGAGAGAGGGTAACTTTCGCGCGCGATCTGGCTGCACTGCTCCCGCCATCTATTCGAAGGGATTCGAGAAATGCGCATAGCTATCAAGATTCACGGATGCCACAACAAAGGTAATCGACTTGGAGACTCTGAACTATCCATCGCTGCAGAAGCTGCCGAAAATCACGAAATCCAAATGTCCCCATCACCCCTTCAACATGAAATACAGCCTCGCCCATGCAAATGTAAAATCGCTGAAAAGCTGGTTGAGTGTATACGAAGCGTGAGCGAGGGATTATTTTTTTCAATGAATAAAAAACATTTCGATGGAAATATATACCATTTGTATTCTTTATTCTCCGACGAAACCACATTGAATTTCTCCTTCATCTACACTTCGACAACCCATTTTTAATGCATTCTTTTTTTTTTACATAGTCAACACATGAACCGTCGAAAATAATTGCGAGATGACCGTGATGCAAACAGTTCAACGATGGTGTCCCACGAATTTGATCTTTTTTTTCCGGCTCAGAGACGATGGAAGCCTGTTGTATTCTTCACAACTGTATGTAGCCGTTTGCGCGCCAGTTTCAGCATACTCTCGATGGTGCCGTTCGATGATGCAACGAATTTTTTTCCCGTCCACCATGTTCAGAGACGGCGGAACTCGACACTGTTGTATTTTTCACCAATGAACTGTATGCAGAGTTGACCATCGCGTGCCACTTGTAGCACACTCTCGAATATTGTCGGATCTTGGTCAATGGCCTGCACAAGTCGCGCTGGTAAGAAGACGGAGAACTCATCCGCGATGTCCACGATGTAGCGTTTCCCAAATTTAGTTTGTACGACCCTCATATCGGAGATTAGTCGTTCCGATTGGACGGGGAGTTCTGACAGCTTCTTCGTTGGGAGGAATTCCACCGTCCGGCCGACTTTGTTGATACTCGAGAGATCCATTTGCCCCGCACTTTGAAAGTTCTTTTTTTCGAGAGATGTTAATGGTGCGGTGGAATAGTGGAGTCTGAGCTTGGTCCACGGAATTATAAGCTCCCCCGTAAGCCCCCCCCCCCCCCCGCCCCTCCTACTTAAACATACACAAACTTCTCCCCTCTTTCCCAATCGTAAAAAGCAGGCTCAAACACGTTCGAAGAACGTACGTGGAGAACGTGGAGTACGTGGAGAATTTTCACAGAATTTATTATACTCCCGACGTTGCGGTGGGGGGCCATCGATGTGATCTTTCATCTGCGGCGTATTATAATGCTCCATGCATGGAAGATATGATATCACTTCACTGTCGTTCTGATGATGTTCCGGCAAACGATCCCACAATAAGCCCACATATTCACCCCAATATTTTAGTAGCAAAACCTATGGAACCTGTTCGAGCTCGTTTTTAGTCAAGTCCAGGGGGTGCTTGGTTGGATGTACTGCGTACATACTCGCACATGCGAACATCTTGACGTTATATCTCGGAATGAAACCAAGACCTCGCTGAGACTTATTTTTTCAAGAGTACAGCTGCGCTCAAGTGGTCCATCGGCGCCACCGGCCCTTGACGATAGATCCCTAAAGGTTGCAGTTTTCCCAAGGAACCTGTCAGGACTTGTCTCGAGTGTCGGCGAGCTTTGAGACGGGGTGGATGCTAACATCATCACATTATCTTCGAGATAGAAGCAGGGCAGCTGCATGTCATAAATAAAGACTACCCAACTGGCGCCTAGCGTTTTCATATTACCGAAAATTTTCCGACCCATATATGGTTGTCACACACGCACGCACGCATGCACGCTTTTCCTAGAAACCTGTCAGGACCTGTTTCGAGTGTCGGCGAGCTTTGAGATGGGGCGGATGCAAACATTTTGACATTGTCTTTCGCAATGGAACCAAGGCAGCTGCATGTCATAAATTAGGTGCCTTAGGTCATAACTGCCGCCCCTTCATGTAGCGTCTTCAAATTACCGAAAATTTTCCGAACCATATATGGTTGTCGCATCCACGCACGCACGCACGCACGCACGCACGGACGCACGCACGCACGCACGCACGCACGCACGCACGCATGCGCACACACACACACACACACACACACACGCGCGCGCGCGCGCGCACGCACGCACACACACACACACACACACGCACGCACGCACACGCGCGCACGCACACACACACCTCGCTCCCTCCCCCCTCGCCCCCTACCCCCTCGCTCCCTTCCCTCCAAAAGTGGCGTAGAACTCGCCTAGCCCTACTACTCCCGCATTCCGAATTAATGCTTACTCATTCAACGTCAGTTATAGATAGATAATGTTGAAGTTGCAACACAACCAGAATTTTCTTTTTATTCCTTTGCTTTTATGATCAATAAAAATCTTTTTCGCAAATTCGGGTTGTGTATCTAAAATAAGCATCATTGTTAAGACGTTGAGAGCGTTTGAATGTCACGCGAAAGAAATACCCGCGAAAGATTGAGTGACTACGTGCGAGTGGCGCGCGGGAGGCGGATGTAACCGAAAAAGACCGGGAGAGCGCGGGCTCGTGCTAGCAGAACCAGAAAGGCATCGCACGCGTGCGGCACGAAAGGAGAAAACTGTACACGATTGTGATACTCGCTGTAGTTCAATAAACAAAATTTTGCAAGGGTACATTTCAACCCGTTACGTAACCCTTCCCGCCTTGTGTGGGAAACAATCATAACTAATATCCTAGTACTTTTTGTAGCCGTTTTTGATATTTCCTCCTTCAAGCGACTATATCTAAAATGTTTTTAACCTCGACATTTTAATATTAGATCCAGAACTCTTTAAGAAATACTAATTGTTTGTATCCCTTCATTTCGCCGTATCATTGTTGTCCTTTGCCTCCCTGCTTCTACTTATTCTACGAGGTTGAAATTAGGAATGGAGCGGAAATTCTTTTGTATTTATTTTATCTCTTTTTTTTATTCAGTAAAAGCTTCTATTGCATATTTAAGTTGTAGATATCTACTAAGGGCCCTAAAAGCGTTCGCATGAGTTTTGCAGCCGTGACATAAAACGTCAACGTCAAAGTTATGTCCTTCTAATTCTGAAACTTTCATGACTGGAACTTTATATTTCGAAAATAGTATCGAATATATACTCATTACAAAAATTAAGGGAACGGTAAAATTTCAAAACTTATTCATTGATTTTTGAACAGCTGTAACTTTGTGAAAAATGGTCGTGTCAGCTGAGGCTAAGAAATACAAGCGAGAAAGAAGTCTAAGAAAGGAAGTGCGTACGGAATTTAAAAAATATTGTTTTATTCAAAAGTTGTAGGTATTTAGACTTAAGAAATGAATTTTCTGTGAACAATTTTGTCATAACTACTCACAAACTGCACATAAAATGGAAAGTTTTCGATGAATCAGAAATTCCGTGCGTACTCCTCTGCGAAATGCAATTAGAAACATTACTTTCAAATTTGAAGTAAATCGAGTGCAAATTGTTGAAGTTATTTTTCACGCGAATTGGAAAAAAGCTGTTTCGAGAAGTTTGGAGTTGTCGACCATTTTGTACATAGATGTGGAATTAATTTTATGAGTGAATCACTTTTTCATACGAACAAAATTTGTTAAATTCGCACATGATTTTATACCCGTTACTGTGGCCTAAGGCCTTAAGGGCATAAGACCCCGCGGCTCGTCACTTCCGCAGTATTTAATGACTCCAAACTCATGCCTTAAAATTTGTGTGTGTGCGCGCGCGCGCGTGTGTGTATGTGTGTGTGTGTGTGTTTTTAAAAACACATATTTCTACCCCGGGCCCGGATTACTGCGTTCAATCTGTCCGCCATATTGATGCATCTTCTTATCGTTGTTTGGGGAATAGTCTTCCATATTCGCACAAGAGCTCGCTCTACAGAAGCTAAGTTTGGCAAATTGGGGTATTCCCGTCGCAAACGCCAACCCATCATATCCAAGACATGTTCAATCGGATTCAAATCGGAGCTCATTGCGGGATGCCTCAAGACAGTAATGTCATGACGCTCAAGAAATGATCTTGTACCAATCGCTGTGTGAGGCCGAGCATTGTCCTGCATCAAAATGAATCCTCTTGAACATTGTCGGGTGGTCAATACAATGGGTCGCAGTATCTGATCAATATGCCGTTCAGCATTCAGATTTTCGCGGATGATAATGAGAGGAGTCCTCGAATACCGAGATATTCCTGCCCATACCATCACCGATGCTCCGGTATATGCAGCAACCGGGCGAACGAAGTTTTGGAAAAAGCGTTCTCCTCGACGACGATGAACTCGAGGCCGTCTGCCGTCACCGTACAGACAAAACCGAAACTCATCTGTGGATAAAACATTATTCCATTGCCTTTAGGCTCCAGTGGAGATGTTGTTGGGCATACTCTAAACGAGCTTGGCCATGTTCTGTTGCCGTTGTCGTCGACGTCGTTGTGGTTGTTGTTGTTGTCGTCGTCGGTGCTGTTGTTGTTGCTGTTGTTGACGTCGGTTGGGGTAGTCGTGAGCAATGATGTTGGGTGTGGAAAATGGTTCTTGTTGAAAACGCCGAACGATTACTCGATCGTCCCGAGGAGTCGTTACACGGTGCCGACCTTGTCCTGGTCGGCGACTGTATAACGCGGTTTCCTGATACCGATTGTAGGCGCGAAACACGACAGAAGCCAAAACGCCCATCATGTCACCTACAATGCCGTATGAGTAATCCTCCTTAATGAAAGTGACTAACCGAGCAAGTTCAACTTCCGACAAATGTCGTCTCACCATGATTGCGTTAAAAAAATCGAAAAATTAAAGACGCCCTTTATTTTTAACAAAAAGAGAGATTGGCAAAAAACTCGTTCTGGAGATGCTTAGAACCGTAAAATGTGTGATTGATAAATCCGATAGCGATACGTGTAGAAAGATGCATGAAGATTCACTTGAGCCGGGGTATCAACTTTATTTAATGCAATTAATTTCAACTCGACAAATTATCGCATGCAAACGAAAAAATCGCGCTAACACAAAACCAATAATGATTTCAAATTTTTTAATAAAAATTTGAAAATGAAAAAAAAAGAACAATTTCTTTGTGAAAACAGTATTTTTGTTTGGACATTTGACCTTTTTTTTCAAAATTTCGAATTTTTTCCTTTTTCCAAGATTTAAAGCAAAGTTATTGCGAAACTGTGAAAAAACTAACGGATTTTTTTTCATTTTAATCATTAATTGACGTTTTAGGAACAATAAAAATGTTCCTTTAATTTTTGATAAAACTTTGACGCTTCGGTCAAAAATAACGATTCAGCCGATTAATTTTAAATTGTGGTGGGTCTTTGGGCATGTATTGAACTTTGAAAAGGTAGAAGCATGAGTCATTTTCGCAATATTTTCAAAGTTGACGTGGATTTTCCAAAACGGAAAAAAGTCATTTTTTCGTACATTTTCAAATCAATATTAAGGTTAAAAAAATTCCCTAAAGTACCAAAAGGTGCTTTTGGAGAATTCATTCCAGTTTACGAAACCTACCTTTAACTCGCTGTACGATCGTTTTCAGTTCATGAGATATTGATGATCTGCGAAAAAAGCTCATTTTTTCTTTAAACGCCGATATCTTAGCGACAAATGGTCGTACAGACGTCCAAAAACTACCATTTTAAAGCTGAAGAATCAGGCTAAATGACCCCAATATTGATCAAGCTGAGAAAAAATTCTTTAGGCCGGCGGACGATATTGAAAAGAAAAAAAAATTTCGAAAATGTTTGCCCCGTGCTATTTCTGAGATTTAGCCGAGCGGGTTGATTAAGAAAAAAATACCGGTGCGTTTCGTAAACTAGAGATTTCAAACGTTAAAAGCCCATTTTTTTAACGATACGACTATTTTTCACGAAGTTACAGGTATTTTAAAATCAATGAAAATTTCTTGAATTTTCACTGTTCCCTTAATTTTGGTAAAGAGTGTATATTCGATCACGAAATTTGAACACGATCAATTGAAATTTGATTATCCTTGTTGTTGCCATAAAAAAGTAATGAATGTTGCAGTGTTTCATCTTCCACGTTTCTTCGCATCCGAAATTCCCGGACTACCAGCAGTGCGTCACATTCAACTCGGGAGTCGACGAGGGGTCGTACATGATATTTTGTGTTCTCGCTATGTATTTTATACCGCTCGTCGTAATATGCTGGGCGTATACAAAAATATTGTGCGAAATAAACAGCCGAAGCCGCGAGAGCAGTGACCAAAGTAGGTGCATGAACAGATTCCTATAACCATAGTTGTCTCTGCATACAAATTATTTTTAACGATATCTTTTTATTTCTTGCTCTTTTAACTTCACTATTTATAGTCTCTTAAGGAGTGAGATGCAGTCAAAGGCGTGAAAAAACGAGCATTTTCAATAATTTTTTTTTCGCTGTAATTCAATTTGTTTTACAAAAGTGGTTACACACTTTTTATGTTATATTTCAACTTGTCTTGTACAAATTTTCAAAAAAAAATAACGGTCATTTATAAAAATATCGCCGTCTTTGTCGAACCCCCTTCGGCATGTAGTGCTTTGCGGTGACCATCATAAAATTTTACTGGATCATCGGAAATAAAAAAACCAAAAAAAAATGAGTTTAATAATAAATCTTAATCAACTTAATCGAAGCTTTTTTTTAATTAACAAAATGGCCGCTTCCGACAGATAACTTTCGATTTTCGACGAAAAAATCGCTCGTTTATTGTAAAAAAAAAATATAAATTTTGAGCAAAAATGAAAATCCTCCGATTAAGGACTAGTTTTTAGTCCGATCAATAAGCACACCAAATTTCATAAAAATCCATTAAGCGGTTTTTGAATTATAGTGGTCACCGACTTGAAAAACATAGTTGCGAGAAAAACGCGTTTAAAGTTTTTCCGCGTGGATACGGTATTATATGTTCGTAAAATTTTGAGCTTGATGGATGGAGCCAAACATCTTTTATGTATTTTGATCCGCTGAATCCGAATATCACAATTTTTTGCCGAAAAGTCGAGCATTCAATTATTTATAGTCGATTGTTGAAACAATATTTCAAAAAATTAAAGTTTTTCGGGATGAATTATTAAAAAAAAAATATTTTGGGCAATTTTAAAACGAAAGTATTCTTCGTGAAATTTTGCTAAAGTTCATAGTTTTCGAGTAATACATTTTTGAAAATTTCTAAAAGAGTTTTCCAATTTTATACTGGATTTATGTATAAGATTATTAATTTAAAAAGTACTTACATCGAATCATCAATTCCTGGCCCATACAATAGGGCTTCTGCCGATGTGGGAGCTTTCAAAATATCAATTTGTTCTCTTCGAAGCATTCTGCCTTCTCGACTATTATCGTTAATAATAGGGGGGGGGGGGGGGGGTCGAAACCGGTTGCTTGCAGCTGCCGTTTGCTACCTGTACTGGGAACCCGACGCCCCTTCACTAATTGCGGGATATCCCGGAAACTATTCATCGGATTGATTTGAAATTTTCAAGGAATATTTTCGAAACATCGTCCTTCAAGAAAATGTTTAAAAAAATCGATTTTTGAAAATTCTGACTGCATCTCACCCCTTAAACGCTACACAGTGTTGCCCATAGCTACTCTTTTCTAATACTGGTTATATTTTACTGACTTTAAATTGTGTTGACCTTCTGAATGTCAGTTCAACGCTGCGTAGGTGATGGTCGCAAACCTGCACTAACCGTGCGTCTACTGGTTTCGCATTCTTTTTTTTTCATTTCAGTCATCACGAGATCGAACAGCAACGGAACTTTGCAAAGCAGTGCCGCAAGTTCCGGAGGAAGTAGAATGAGACTGAGAAGATCAGACATGAGCAGCATCGAGAGAGCAAGAAGTCGAACCCTGAGAATGACGATAACCATCGTTGCCGTTTTCATTCTGTGCTGGACGCCTTATGTGGCAATGCTTCTGTGGTCTGTTTGTCATGAAAACTACAATAATAACAATAGGAGCAATAAATGAATAAGACTACATAATATTAACATATTCTTGCATATTCTAACACACACTAATAATAATGAATATATCAAAAAAGTCAATATTTTCATACTGTGCTTATAAAAAAATAGCAT
Source organism: Ophion costatus (assembly GCA_951751655.1). NCBI lineage: Eukaryota > Metazoa > Arthropoda > Insecta > Hymenoptera > Ichneumonidae > Ophion > Ophion costatus. The sequence continues at coordinate 12,780,966 of OX632363.1, read as the reverse complement.
TTGCGTAATGGGTATTGTTTTCATAGGCATATCAAGCATTTGAAAAAATAGTCTCATGATCAGTAAAAAATATTCTGTGAGAAATTGTTTATACCGAGAGACGTTTTAGACAAATCAGGAAATCTCTACGTATTTCTGTAAATAATTGAATTCGGAAAAACTTTCAAAAATTTGGAGTAAATCGGATACAAGTTGGTCAAGCTATGCGCCAAGCCAATCTGAAAAAGATTGTTTCGGGAAAATCACCTCTTACATTTTTCCGTTATTTTATTTTTAAATTAACAGTGAAATACTTGGGGTCAAAATAACAAATTTTGGTATCGGATCAGCTACACCTCTTTAAACTCCAAAGCTTAAAGTGACAAAAATCTGTTTTCTTCGACATCCTGGGCTCGTGTTACCACTTAACAAATATTTGAAAAAACATTGCATGGATAAAATCTGTAAATTCAGAGCTTGAGAAGAATACGAAGGCTTTGTTCCTAACCTTTGTTCCTAACTGAATATAATTTGACACGAAGAAAGTCGATTAGTTAAATGAGTTCGAAAAAGTTGTAGGAGATGGTCAAAATTGCGTCAGGTCACGTTCAAAAGTTTTTTTTTATGTTCGAACAATTTAAACAAATATCGTTACTGTTTATGTCGTGAACTATCTCACGTGTTTACTTATGAATGAAGGTACATGATGGACCGTGAGAGTGCCGAGAAAGTTGACCAGAGACTTCAGAACGCACTTTTCATAATGGCGGTTGGCAATTCGTGCGCGAATCCTCTAGTTTACGGGAGTTATGCCGTCAATCTGCGGGAAGAATGCTGTCGATGTTTTCTACCTTACAACAGTAACAAGAAGAACAACCCCAATGTTCGATCTCAGACAGACGTGAGACTTGTCCACCGAAAAACCGGTAATTCATTTCATTGGTTGTTTCCGTATACACGCGTGCGCATATATATAGGGTGTCCCTCTTATATCTGCCACCCGAAATAACGCGGTAATAATCGACGTCACATAAAAATGTTCCAGACAAATTTGTACGTTGTGAAGGGGGTCATTAAATGCGACCAATTTTTTTTATTTCGGTGGATGCTCTGACACACAGTGAAGATCACCTCCCCTTTCTAAATGGAATGGTACATTTTTTTCAGCCATCGTGCGGAACACCTCAAGCCGCATAAAAAACATTCAGGGATCAAAGTCTTTCAAGGTCACTCAAGGTCAGTATCGATTAAACAAATCTAAATATCTTGGATCATTACCAAGTATTGGGAACTTATCCGAGATATTTAGATTTCTACTTCATTGTAATAGGAGTTCGAAATTAGCTTCAAATGAGAGATATTAGCTTGAGAGAGAGAGATAATACATCGTTAAAGAAGTGTTCGTCCATCGGCAATTGCTGCTATGCCTACTGACGGAAGTTAATGCAATTTTCAAAATCATTCGCTTCGAGAGCCTGATGCAGGCGACATTCGGTATGGATGGAAACGATGACGATTGAGGATTTTCCACACACTTGATTTCGAAATCGGATATTCGTTTAATAGAGTCCTAGAACTTACACGAGGGTTTACAGCAAAGGCACCCGACATATCAGTTTCTGCATCTTCCGTGATTCGCGTTTTAGTACGGCTTCTCTCAGCAGGATTAACACTACCCTAATATTTTTTCTTGCTTCACCGTAATACAGTATCATGTCCACTTTTTCGAATTGCCGATATATTTTCAAATTTTGAATAGCTCTTATCCAAATTCGAAATCAAACAACGACAACCTCGATTGAGCTACATACGATACAGATTAACGCGGGTTGGTAAATAAACAGAAGGTATTTGAAGTGTTGTCGATGGCTTCGATCTCCGATATCTCTCGTTTCAAGCTAATTTCAAACACCTAATAAAATGAAATACAAATCTAAATATCTCGGATCACTTCCAAATACTTGGTAGTCATCCGAGATATTTAGATTTGTATCATCGATACTGACCTTGAATGACCTTGAACGACTTTGACCTCCTTATCATGCTTATGCGGATTGAGGTGCTCCACAAGATGGTTGAAAAAAATGTACCATTCTATTTTAAAAAGTGGAGGTTACCTTCACCGTCTCCACGGAAATAAAAAAAAATGTGCGCCTTTGATGGCCCCCTTCACACCGTACAACTTTTGCCTGGAATATTTTTTTGTCATGTCGATAATCAACATAACACAAGCGACCTACAATACAAGGTCTTGAAATGGGTAATAATGTCAACGAAAAAAAAAATACATGGCTCCATTTAAAAAAGTGGAGTTGACCTTGACGTAGCTTCAGCACCTCCACCAATTAAAAAAAGGGTGGTCCAGTATGATGGCCTTTTCGAACACTGAAACTTTTGTGTGAAACATTTTTGGATATGATCAATAGTTTGAGTGCTATTGCTGTAACACTCTCTGTAACACTTTATGTGCCTCATCCTGTGTATATTAGGGCGGCAAAAAAAATATATATATACAGGGTGGATCAATAACTGTTAGCACTTTGGATATCTTCGAAACTATAAGGTTCGCAGATATATTTGCTGAAATGAAATTGCACAGTACGAAAGGGGCCATCCGATAGCGATAATGGTTTTTTGCAGGTGGAGGGACTTCGGACATTGGAAGGTCAACTCCATTTTTTTTAAATGGATCGGTATGTTTTTTTTCTGTATCGTGAAAGAGGAGCTTCAAACGAGTTCAACGACCTATAACATGAGGTCAATGAAGGTCATGGAAAGTACAGAAAGGCGATGACCCCTAAATGTGCATTGATCGGCCAGAGCGTTCGCGAGGTTATTTTTAATATTATAAGGCGTGAAATTCATGGGTGAGAAGTGGACGAAAAAAAATAGAAGTCGGTTTTTCAATTAAAACTTGAATTTGTGGGACACTCGGGCGACCTTTAAATATTTTGCGAACGCTTGCAGCTTCCGTGACAATTTTTTTAGGAAGATAATTGCGTGGTGAGCATAAGAGAAAAAATAGAGCTCACATTTGTGCCACCCTAATATATATAATAAAAAATCGATTAGGTTTCACGTTCGGCTGCACACTCGAATGAACCTCATGATTTTATTTCTCCTGACAAAATTAAGCAAAACCAGTGAGGAAAAAACTATAGGGAAGTCGTAATTTTCTTGAAAGTATTTTTTGTTGCATCATAATCCACTAGGGGCGGGGGGGGGGGTTGACTAAAAAGATACGAAATTCTTTTCCCTGTAAACTTTCAATAAAATTACGAACAAGCTTAAACCAATTCTGGTCCATTTGTTCTTTCCAATCCATTGTCAATGAAGAATGTGAAATTGGAAAATCAAAATGTCCGTTGCTGGCGCCCGGTGCCCCCGTGAGAAGAACGAAACAGGAGCTAAAAACGTTCGCTTCCTGTCGTTCTCTTTTGGCAAATATGTAGTATGATCCGCGACAATATGTGATAGCAAAAAATAATAAAATTCCTAAAAATGTTGGTGCGAAACAAAAAGCCAAACAAAAAAATTAGAACGAGAGTCACAAGTACGGCTGACAATATATTTTTTTAAAAGACAGAAAACGACAATAAAATTAGAGAAAAAACGTTTCACACTGTATTATTGCAGGAGCGCAGTTACCGAATACGGACAAGAAATCGTCGGGCGTCAGCAAGTTTTCCGTATAAGCAATGCGCACAACGCACCCTGACGAGACTTTCTAAAACTAGGTGCGTAAGTAATAATTGGGCAAAAATCCTATCAAACAAGTGCAAAAAAACCTGTTGCCCCATGAAAACCTTCATAAAAGGTTGTCATATCGTTCGTGATTTTTTTTTAAATCGTGTAAAACTTCATCAATATGGGGAACATAAAACTGATCCATTTTTGTCAGCCAATTTAATTCAGACGGTTCTAGAAGTGTTCATGTGCCGTTTTTTTCTCCATAATACATTAAGCGCAACAATTAACGGATCAGTATTTTTTCGACGAAAAATAGCCCTTTTTCAAACCGCTGTAACTCGGTGAAAAATGGTCGGAGAAAAAATGAAAAAAAAGGATTTTGTAGTGTAAGCCTTCGACTTTGATACTCTGATTGTAAATAATTTTTTTCATTTCGTTTAAATGAAGAAATTCGTTGTTAAACAAAACAAAACATAAAATCAAAAAATTTGCTCGAGTTTGACAAGGTACACGGGGAACAGAATTTTTTTTTTCGAAAATCTGTTTAAACCATTCGAAAGCTTGTATCTTTCCCAACAATTTGGTTTTTTTTTTCAATTTCTGTGCGATTTTTTTTAGCCAAGTTATCACAGCTTTACGAAAAAATGCATTTTTCAACTTTGACCGGTCATAACTCTGGTCCAAATCATCGCACAGCATCCAAACCAGCATCGTTGGAAAACTTGGATTTCCCCCTACAAAACTGTTTCTTTTTCGTATTTTTCAGAAGCCATTTTCAACATTGTAAAACTGATTGTTTAAAAGTGTGTAAAATGTCCATTTTTACACTTTTTTGTTTATCATGTTATAACATTACAACAAATGCAGAGGCACCAAAAGTTTTTGCGTTTTTTTTTAGTTCAGGGTATGTAGAAATCCTCCACCAAATAGCAGATCGCTGCCTTTATTCGTTATTCAGGTTGCAACCCCGTTCTTTTGGAGAAAATCGAGATCCGTCAATTTTCACGAAAATCGAGGTTTCTCAGGTATCAGCGCGGGGTGAAATTTATCGAAAAAAAAAAATTTCGAAAATTACGAAATTTGGTATTCAAGGGTTTTGGAGGCTGCTGATTGCGAATCTGGGATAAAAAATGGAAAAATTCAAAATGGCGGATCCAAAACGGCGGATCAAATGCAAAAATTCTTGCAATCGGGCGAAACTCGATGTTTGGCGGTTTTCGAGGTCATTCATTACGGATCTGAGGTTTAAATTGAGGATCGCAAATTCGAATTGAATCAAACTTTGCATTTCGATTCGCCATATTGGACCCGTCGTTTTTTTTTTATTTCTTCGACCTGAGATTCGTAATTAACGATCCCTCAAAACCCGCAGATTACCGAGTTCCATGCGATTTCATTTAATTTCTGCATTTCGGTTCCCCATATGTGATCTGTTAATTTTGTTTTTTATTTTGAACTTGAGTTTTTTCCCCGTACTTCGGGGAATAACTATGAAATTTGTCTCGTCACTTTCATTGACACAAACGTTGATTGACAACTACTAGTCTTAAACTGTGAAGAAAGCAGAGGTCGTACAACAGACGTACACATACGTTATTGCAAAGGTACCTACAATATTTTTGTTTTGTCAACTACTTCATTTGCGTGCGTTTCACACAATATTTGTTCGTTTTGATCTTTTCTCCACTCATTCCTTCCAGTCTTCTGCGTAACTAACCTTACAATTATTCTCAATTTTGTGTTTGTTCCGCGGATGGCTGAATTTTTATCATGGTGCGAAGACAGCTTTCGAAAGTTGAGGTCAGTAGAGTTTTAACTCTTTTGGGGCAAGGCCAATCCCAGCGTGCAGTCGCTCAATCTATGGGAGTGAGCCAGTCGGTTATCAGCCATGTAAGTACTCGACATCGGCAAACTGGCCGATATCGGCGACGACGGAGGCAAGGACGGAGGCGAGTAACGAGTGCGCGCGAAGATCGGCGGATTGTGGGAGTACACGCCACAATCATTTCATAACAACACCGCAAATCGTGAGTCAAGGAGTTCAAAGGCCCATCTCACGATCGACGGTGAGGAATCGTTTGCGCGAATCTGTCGTACGTTCCTACCGGACAAATCGCGTTCCATTTTTAACTCGCGACCATCAACGGGCTCGACTGAATTACGCTCGTGCTCACGTACATTGGAATTCGAGTCAATGGGGCCGGGTGTTATTTACCGACGAGTCGATATTCACGCTCTATGGCAATGATGGTCGGATACGAGTTTGGCGTCGAAGTGGCGAACGTTTTGCCCCACAATGTTCGCGCTCTGTTCGAATGTTTAACGGTGGTTCCATAATGGTATGGGCGGGGATCACTCGTTATACGCGAACTGAGTTGGTTATCATACCAGCACCGGGATTAAATTCAAGACGATACGTTGACGAGGTCGTGAGACCATATGTTGTGCCATTTCGGCAGCGGATCGGAGGTCGCTTCCGACTAATGCAAGATAATGCACGTTGTCACACAGCGGCATTTACACGTGCATTTATGGAGAAGAATCGGATTGTTACTCTCAACCATCCGGCGAACAGCCCCGACTTGAACCCAATAGAGCATGTTTGGGATATGGTTGGGCGCTCTTTGCGGCGGAATCATCCAAATGTCGCCAATACGAATGAGTTAAGTCGTGCGCTTATTCGTACTTGGCGCCGAATTCCATAGGCAGCAATCCGAAGGTGCATAAATATGCGTGATCGATTGTTGACAGTGATCCGCAACCGAGGTGGCAACACACGCTACTAGTGCGGTCCTACCTACCTCACTTTTCACCCCCTATTGCAGAGAGGGTTTGGAGTCATTAAATGCTGCGGAATTGACGAACCGCGGGGTCCTGATCTCTGCAATGTTTCGCCGTCCTACAGAGAGGGTTTGGAGTAATTAAATGCTGCGGAATTGACGAACCGCGGGGTCCTGATCTCTGTATTCCTTATTTTTTAATGTTATGAGTGCATATTCTCTTCCCCCCATCCCTAAAAAGGCATTGCAGAGATAAGAACTCACTTCAGAGATAAAAACTCACTTCGAACTGACCGGATCAGAGTTCTTATCTCTCCAATGCCCCCCCCCCCCCCCGAAGCGTAAATCCGACCGTGCAACCTCCTCGTGGTACGCTCTGGATAACGCGAATGCCGGAGGTACTTTAACAATATTTCTGATGGATCTGAATCGCATGGAACTCGGTAATCTGCGGGTTTTGAGGGATCGTTAATTACGAATCTCAGGTCGAAGAAATAAAAAAAAAACCACGCGTCCAATATGGCGAACCGAAATGCAAAGTTTGATTCAATTCGAATTTGCGATCCTCAATTTAAACCTCAGATCCGTAATGAGTGACCTCGAAAACCCCCAAACATCGAGTTTCGCCCGATTGCAAGAATTTTTGCATTTGATCCGCCATTTTGAATTTTTCCATTTTTTATCCCAGATACGCAATCAGCAACCTCGAAAACCCTTGAATACCAAATTTCGTAATTTTCTGATTTTTTTTTTTCGAGAAATTTCACCCCGCGCTGATACCTGAGAAACCTCGATTTTCGTGAAAATTGACGGATCTCGATTTTCTCCAAAAGAACGGGGTTGCAACCCGAATAAAGAATAAAGGCAGCGATCTGCTATTTGGTGGAGTATTTCTACATACCGTGAACTAAAAAAAACGCAAAAACCTTTGGTGCCTCCGCATTTGTTGTAATATGATAAGCAAAAAAGTGTAAAAATGGGCATTTTACACACTTTTAAACAATCAGTTTTACAATGTTGAAAATGGCTTCTAAAAAATACGAAAAATAAACGGTTTTATAGGGGGAAATCCAAGCTTTCCAACGATGCCGGTTTGCATGCTGTGCGATGATTTGGACCAGAGTTATGACCGGTCAAAGTTGAAAAATGCATTTTTTCGTAAAGCTGCGATAACTTGGCTAAAAAAATCGCACAGAAATTGGAAAAAAACCAACTTGTTGGGAAAGATACAAGCTTTCGAATGGTCGAAACAGATTTTCGAAAAAAAAAATTCTGTTCGCCGTGTACCTTGTCAAACTCGAGCAAATTTTTTGATTTTATGTTTTGTTTTGTTTAACAACGAATTTCTTTATTTAAACGAAACGAAAAAAATTATTTATAATCAGATTATCAAAGTCGAAGGTTTACACTACGAAATGCTTTTTTTTCATTTTTTTTCCGACCATTTTTCACCGAGTTACAGTGGTTTGAAAAAGGGCTATTTTTCGTCGAAAAAATAGTGATCCCTTAATTGTTGCGCTTAGTGTACAATTTTCGGCCAGATATACAAAAGTCGCTTTCGATAACTTGTATACAGACAAAAATCACGATTAGGAATCCTTTCTAAAAGTACTATAACTCCGAAATTTGGACGATGAATGAATTTTCAGGATCCCATAATTGCTCGAGAAGGACGGACATCTCGATTGGTGTTTCACATCCAAGTATCTTGAGTACTCTCAGACCATCGCATCCATCGATCCATTTGCCCAGATTTTCGAACAGTGTGACGGTCAATACACCATTATTCTCCAGTAACGTGACTTTTGAGGAGAAGTAACGAAAAACTTTTTACACCTTGCAGAATGTATCAGAACTGTCTATTATGTTCCTCGCATTATCAGCGCCATGAGCGACACACACACATAATCTTAATCGGCACAAGTATTTGAATTTTCGTTAAGGACGTTCATCACACAATATAGCATCTTAAGGAGTAATGCCACTGTAACGGCCCAAAAAAAAAGGTTTTTTCACTAATTTTTTGCTCCCGAAATTGAAGGTATTTGAAAAAAAACTTTTAATGGTGTTATCGGGCATACATTAAACTTTATTATAAAATTTTTTTACAGTAAAAAAAACAAAATGGCGGTTCCACAGCTATCTTCCCGGGACATGTTTTGCTTCCAGGGCTCCGCGGCACCCAGCACCACTGGTGCACTTTTGAATCTAGAACAAAAAAAAAACCATTAATCTAGAGGGATATAGCTAGAGAATGTCTTTCGTCAAAAATCTAGAGATTTTTGACGAAAAAAACGGCAAGTTTTTTGTTAATAAAAAATCAATAAATAAAGTTCTTGAAAATTCCGATCGACATTCTCAAGATAATGTAAATGTTCACATCTGGTTAAAATTTCAAGTAAAAAAAATGAAAATTGTTCGAGTTATGCTGCGTGCCATTTTGAAAAACCATGTTTCGAGAAAAACGCGTTTAAAGTTTTGCGAATAGTTTTTTATTGGAAAAAATTAAAAAAAGAAGTTAAAAAAAATTTTTACCGTTAGTCTGCAATCCCAGCACCATACATTTGTCCTTCGATAGCCAAATTTTCGTCTTCTTCGTCTTTCCTGGTTGATTTTTGGAGCGCGCGCGCACTTTTGGCCGCGTCGCTCAGAGATGTCTCCGCGTGCGTGATGCGTTTGGCGTCGGCTTCGATGCAGAAATTATATAACTGTACACCAATTTCCACCTCCAACATCTTGAATATTTGCAAGACGTTGGTAAGGCCGCCATTGAATATGCAAACAGCGATATCCGTCGCAATATCTAGTACAGTTTTTCCGCTTGAGGATGATTTGGGGGCCAAACTCCAAACGGTAGCGTTGAAACTTTCGTTATTGTTTTGAGTATAGGCCCCCAAGCAACGCTCCAGCAACTCGTCCCGGCTCAATTCCATGTAGATGGGTTTGATGGCTTGATAAACCTCCTCACTCATTGGCTGATTGTGATGATACGCATCCAAGGCATTTTCTGCTTTCGCTTTCTTCCAACTGCACCAATTCTCCGAACATTTTTCGTGCTGAGGCTTTTCATCCGTTGACATTTTGTGAAAAAGGGTTGCCCAGATCTCATTTTTCATATTTTTGATGGAATCGGAATTTCGACGGATTGCTAAGCCGTAATAAATGCTTAGTTCGTCAATCAATTTGGCAGTGAGTTTTCCTCTTCCCCCGAGACCTTTTGTTCCTTTTTTTAAGTTTCTCAATCGAGTGCCCATTCTTTTTTGCACGTGATCTATGCACTCTGTTTTTTTTAACATCAACATTTTCATAAGGCTTCGAATCCACGATGCCTTTGAAAGTTTTGGAATCGCCATCTCCGATATAATTGCAGTCGTTTCGGAGCAAGTTTTGACACGCTTGGCGGCGACCTTCATTTCCTAAGGACAACAAATTTTTTTTCGCACAGGACCTTTTTTTTCTTATTCTAGAGGGTTTAAACTATTTTTTAAGCCAATAAAAAAAAATCGATTTTTCAAAAAATTTACAGTGGCCTTACCCCTTAATTGACAGTTCATTTTTATGGTCATTGCCATGTTCATTACCTTCAGAACTGCAAGAAAGCACTATGCACCCAGAATATGTCATCGATTACACTCGTCCAGCATAGTAAATAATCAACCTTTCATTAAGCACGTGGGTTTTCTGAGGATCCCAGGTCCCCATTTTTAGTGTCACCGCAACAATCATCTTTCTATCAATCAGCTACCTTTTTTGACAAATCAATTAAAAATTCGTAACCTGTTAAACCTTGTTGCAGGATGGTCAGGCGATTACAACTTTTAATTGGAACTCCTCAACTCGTATTAGAGATAAAAATATTAGACGAACAAAATGGGGCCTCCGAAGACCGATGCGCTTATCGACGTGACAAGAGCTGACGTGAATAATGTAACATAAGAATTATGATTCATGTGATTGGCATCGATTCCATTATAGATATGGTATGACGTAGAAATTTGCATATTTGGAACGCAATGCAAATTACTTCGTTTTGACTGCTCAAATTTTTAACGCGTACAGGTTGCGAAAATCTCGTGACCTTTTTTAGCGTTCTTGTTAGACATCTGCTACAGGAGATTTTGGATATTAATGAAAACGATTAATTGAAAAAAAAAAGTTTTGTTGCTTTTCAACTGTGCAAGCTGCGACACCATATAGTACGTGCCCTTCTGCATATTGCAACTATAATCTCGGTAATAGAATTTCGGTCTGAGTAACTTTCGTCTACCGCTACATGAAATGATCACTGACAAAAAAAGCCTATATCGACTAATAACATTTTAATCGATGATTTTAACAATTCGAGGGGAACGACGAAAATCCAATCCCGTTGACGCGCTTTATCAACATAGCGCAACAGCGCAGATGCCGCAAAACGGTATAGTTTTTTCTAAATATTATCTCTATACTAATCCTATTTTAACGCTAAATATTGATATTCTACCTAAGAATGTAAAAATATACGATTTTCTAACAAAATCTAATATTATTGAAAAATTCAAGTTTCATTACATATTTTTGCATTGAGTAAGCTTCTTTTTCGTGATTTTCTCAATTGAGACTTGTCAAAACAGTTGCGCGTCAAACGCAATACGTAATCAGCCATCACGTGTGTGTCCCATATTTCCTGATACCTATCTTCCATGATATTTATGCTTGGTGAAATCGTTCTCTTTGCTCTTCACTGAAGGAGCCAATATTTTCTGCAAATTTATCTCGACTCTTCATTTCTATTCCGAAATCAGAAACACCAACAAAAAAATACTTTTTACGAAATCTGTATTCGTTTTCGAAATCTTTGAATAACATACTCTCCGAATATATAACAAAATGTATCAGGGTAATCCGAACAAGCTCGTCTTCGCTTTGCTACCATCGACATATCAATGAATTAAATTATAACAGCGAATAATACTTTTTTTTTAACTTTTCTTAAATGAACTCTAACGACACTCACGATGAAACTAAAAATAATTGGAAAACTCTGTATAGTAACTTGAAAGATACCTTGTTATAAGTCTCACTAGTAGTCACTTAACAAAAAATCATAAGAATTTGGCCGGCACCAAGCATTTCTTTCTAACAGATTTATGTAATCAATACCAGCGACAATGCATCGTTTCAAAGCGCATGAAGCCTGTTTCGCCCGACGCAAAACGCGAAGTCGACGTATCCTATTACGTCCGCGTGCCGAGTGAACAATGTACGGCGTTTTATTGCTGACTTTCAAAAATGGGAATATCGAACTTCCGTTCACCACCATCGTGGCTCCTCGAAATTTGCGGATGCGCACGGGAAGAAGCGGGGGAGGATTGATTAAACATACTGCATACTGAATAATGAATTATGCGCGAAACGACCATTCTCTCACCTCGATGAACTTTGATCCTCGCGCGATCACGCGATACACTTTCGATCGCATTTTCTCGTCAGACACGACAGGAAACAAAGGAAATACTGGCACATTCGTAACTCTCTGTATATTTATTTAATTCTCCCTCGCTATTCTTCCTTTCTCTCTCTCTCTCTCTCTCTCGCTCTCTGTCTGTCTCTCTTTCTCACAGGCTTCCTTTAGTTCTCTCAGACGAAAAAAATTACAACAAAAACGAACAAAAATCATCGTGGCTTTCGACTAAATTGTGGTCGGTCAACGGCCCTCGCTGACGGCGATCTCGTCACGATCCGCATAATCCTTGCCCTCCTCGGACATCTTTTGCTTACGTAGCGCACGGCCACGTATGTTGAGCATTGTTCTCGCCACCAGCCAAATTGCACCTTTTTCGCAAACACAACGTAGTGCATCAACGAAACCGAGAATCAAAAAGTGGGGTGGATAGCCCGTTGTTCTTGACTCGATACCGATTGTCTTCAACGAGGCCTCCACGAATTTTTCGGCTGTTGGTGCCATCCAAGTTGGTTTTCTGTTGAAAAGCACCTTCTTAAAACGTATTCTACAAAGGTACAGAAGGCATCGGCGTAGCGAGCATTTTTTTCCGAGCGCGGCATGAGGGAGACTAGCCTGGCAAAAAAGTGATTTTGTTCACGATCGTTTTTTTTTCAGAATAATATTTACATAAGAGTCGATAATCACGTAACACACACAAAATATGAAGCTTTAATCACATGCTCATGCTGACATTAAAATTAAAACCTTGCGGTAGCTTCAAAAATAATCAACTAGTGTTTCATCTTCGTTTAGTCCAGTTACCCATCTTTAATCTGCACTTTCAGTAGGTGTTCAATGAAATAAATCTTACTGTGCTATTTTTTTCTGCAAATTAGCCCAACACGTTTATTGTTGGATTTTTTTTCAACAATTTAACGTAGTCTATCTTCAGCAGTGACATATGAAAGAATCGTTCCTGCAGCGTTGTGCTTCTAACAATAAGCCACGTTTTAATCCGCCTCTTGGCAGAAAAACTTGTCTCGCAGCTCGCGGAGCTCACTGGGAGTACTGCTGCTGCTTGGAAAAGTTTGTACAAGTTGAGGCAGTACTTCTTTTCAGTATACTTTCTTAAATTTTCGACGCAACCCTGATTATGCAGTAATGCGGTGAAAGTGAAAACATTTTTGTGAAATTTGGTGTTCTATTACTACATGTAAGAGAGTTACGATAGAAAATGCTCATAGATATTTTTTATTTTGTACTACTATGGTAAAAAATGTATTTATAATGCCGATAATGAAACTAAAAGCGACTGTCCGTTATGCAGGAGGGCTATGTGCAACGAGCACCGAATGTACGTATGCGTCGATTGCGATAAATGTGAATAAAAATAAGTCATTGAAGTAAGAAAATGCGGAAAATATACGCTTTCATCAATTAATCTGCCGAAGAAATCGATTTCTTGCATTGTTCCCTATCCCGAAAGTGCTCAAATTTAACCTTCCGAATAAATATACTTTTTGGAAAGACGGTCGACTCTGTCTTTTTTCGTATCTACAAACCATCGTCTTTGAAAACCTCAAAAGGTTTTGTTATATTTTGAAAAAAAAAAAAATGGTGATCTTTTACGTGCAAGTACGTATTTTTCAACGCGTCTCCCCTTTTGTACGAATGTTTGGAAACTTGATGTTTTTTAAATACATTTTCGATCGTAAAATAAGGATCATTGACTACAAAAAACGGCTCTACAAAAAAAATGCTGTTTTACCGAAAGACGGTTTGAAAAACGTATTGCTTTCGCCCTCAGTTAATTTAATTGTATAATTTGAATACTTATTGAATTTGCGTAATGAAATAGCTACTTTTTATACAAATTACAAAATGACGACAAAGGACATAGTATAAACTTTATTGTGTTATTTATTTATGGTTGTTTGGATGAAACTTAAATAAAATTAATCGAGTATATAAATATGATTATTTTGGTTCGATTTTTTTCTAGGCGATACCGGATTTCTGGGGGAGGGGCGTGCCCACCTCTACCCACTTCTGGCTACGCCAGGGCACAGAAGGAAACGACTATTGATTCCGATTGTTCTTTTTGTTCGCCAAACGTTTTTGTGAAAAACACTTAATTTTGTGGAGATAAGGCTTATGGAGATTTTTGTAGCGGGAATGATTCCATGTGGTGAAAAATTGTGCTCCGGCGAATTTCGTAAAAGAATTCACAAATAATACCCATCATGTAGTTTACAAATCATTTCGATTGCTTGATAAATGAGGGAAATAAAACGAACCCGTGTGGGTAAAATTCCGCTTTAAATAATATCATATGACATGAGATTGTGCGTTGTGCTCGATATTACCCAAAGAGAAATCCCATTGTTTTTTAACAGCTGCAAAACGACAATGCATTTGCTAGAGAGAAAGAAAAGTTCTAAAATTTACTTGATTTTCGACATTTTCGTTGCAACTGGTCCCGGAAGTATGCACTGAACCGTGACTCCACGTGGTGCAGCTTCGGCGGCGAGGTCAGCGCTCAGTTTTTCGACGTAGGCCTTGCTTGCCGCGTAAACTGAGAGATAGGGACTCGGTATCGCCCCCGCCATAGAGCTTATGTTCACCACAATTCCTTTTCTACGTTCCATCATACCGGGCAATACAGCACGCGCTACACCCGTCACAGCAGCGACATTCAATTGGAGTATCCTTGCGATCGTTCCCTCCGTGATGTTTGTGAAAAGCTCCGGATGATCGTAACTCGAGCCAGCATTATTCACGAGTATACCGACCTTAGCGACATAAAAAACGCAAACATTTATCCTTTGATCCTGACACGCAGATTCAGAGTAGATTTCCACTTGGGGCGAAATTCGAATTTTGAGGATGTTGCAAAAAATATATGGAAATTTATGTACCACAAAAAATCGAGCGGTTGGTGTCAATATTGTGCGTGTGCGTGCACGCGCGCGCGCGCGTTTGTGTGTATGTGTGTGTGTGCGTGTGCGTGCGTGCGTGCGTGCGTGCGTGTGTGTGTGTGTGTGTGTGTGTGTGTGTGTGTGTGTGTGTGTGTGTGCGTGCGTGCGTGCGTGCGTGCGTGCGTGCGTGCGTGCGTGCGTGCGTGCGTGCGTGCGTGCGTGCGTGCGTGCGTGCGTGCGTGCGTGCGTGCGTGCGCGCGCGTGTGTGTGTGTGTGTGTGTGTGTGTGTGTGTGTGTGTGTGTGTGTGTGTGTGTGTGTGTGTAATTTGACGAAAAAAAGTTTGCGTAAAATTGAAAAGAAAAGCTGAACACTTATCTCACAAGTTTATGAAGGTAAGGAGAGGAATAGAAAGAGCTTCGGGTACCTCGAGTTCCTCGATAACTTTGGCAATTTTCGCGTAAACGGCTTGACCCTCGGTCAAGTCAGCTTCGATTATTCGAGTCGCAACGCCGTAAGTCTGCTTTATTTCGGCTGCGACTGTTTCCAACTTTTCTTGCGATCTCGATACGAGAACGATATCCAAGCCGCGGGAGGCGAGAGCTTGTGCAAAAGCTTTGCCGAGGCCGTCGGTAGAACCGGTGACGATCGCCCATTTTCCCTGGCTCGCCACATCGATTCCGAAGCCCAACGAAGGCGCTATTATTTTCTTCCACGCCAATACACTCGCTCTTATCACTATTCTGAGACCGATCGCCGCGATCACCACGAGAGACAATTTATCCCAGCACGAGAGACTCATTCTGAAAGGGAGAAGCAGTCGTAAATATTGTGAAAAAATAAAAGGAACAGCATCTTAAATATTGTAAAACCTTATTGTCCGGTTTTTTGTTTACTTTTCTTTTCGAATTGTTATTAATGCAATTTGGCGTCCAGCCTTACTAAACCGTCGAGCCTCGAGTCTTTCGTACAACTGAAGAACCGCGCGACTGCGACGCCACAACGACCCACTGTTCGCACTCGTACGCTCATCGGAACTGAATATTCAGTGATAACGTTATCACCAAGTCATCGAAACGTCGTAACTGACTTACGCGACCTATACGTCTCGCTTTCGGAGCTTCTTACGATACTCATACGTGGCTGATACGATGGATCGCACCTTTCGTTCATGCGTATTCGGCACGGCCGAATTGACCTTCACTGCTATAGTCCTCGATTAATTATATTGAATAAGCCTTTTTTCGCAATATCGTCGTGGATCAATGGTGACACTTGTCAAATATATGTTTTCTGTCACTTGTGACATTCATACGGGGAAAAATGTGTAGGAATCTGTGACCGAAGATAAGTCGACTGGGCGAAATCACTGATGGCTCTGTTCGGATTCCGTCCAAATTGCATTCCCTCTATTAAGGGGTTAGGCTATTGTGAACATTTCAAAAGATCTTTCGTCGCTTTCGGCAACGATGGTTCCTACTTATTTTCTTCGCAAGCACGGTCAATAATAAAAGAGGAGTAACACCGCCATACGCAATCGTAATGCAGACAAACATTTCTATTTAGTTACGAATTCCCGTTATTATACGAATTGAGATAACTTGATTCTGGACTAGATATTGAGTACTTTCTTTTGATTTTTCGTTCATGTTTCCCTCGTGTGAGTATTTAAGAATTAAAAGTGCAATCTAATCGGTGTATTAATATGTTGATCCCGAAAGGCGAAAAAGAGACGGATTATTTCTTAATTTTTCTAAGTCAACGGTACGTAAAAAGGGGATAGCTGAACCTCACCTTATATGCAGAAATCTATACATACGGTCCATGCACGTATTCACCCTCTCTTTGGGCGCACGCGCACACGCACGCGCCTGCACGCGCCACGCACAAACAGATACACACACACACACTTACAAATAGGTGAGTTTCCCTACGGCAACAGGCAACCGGTTATTTTCTTTCTGGATTCCTCAAACCCGGAAAGTTGAACGGTGCAATTTTCCTAGGAAATGTTATGTTAATCACAAAATACCTGCGCCGATAAATGTCACAATGGAACATAATATCGCATGAAAAAACACTTTCGATTGCATCGTATGTAGATTAATTAAACGAAAAGTATTCACGGTACATGGGGGTGTGCCGAGCTTACTATTTTCGGTAAGGGCCCACGAAGCACTATATAATTCCTAGGTCCAATTGCATCAACGGACGAGTATATAGCAAATAAACAGAGGGCGAATTAAATCTTGTCAATGTTTAATCAGACAGATTTGCGAATCGTGAAAATAGAATTGTTGCGTATTTGAGTATTTACGAAAACACCTTCGTTGTATACAATAAAACGGAAGTTTCATATCGTCTAGAAGCAGTTGTCATTATCATATTTTGATATTTACATATTTTGGTTACCGCGTGTATACTCAGCGTCGTCGAGAAACATTCGCATGGGGTGCGAGAATAACGATTATTATTCTTACCTGTCACTGACATCCGGTCGTGGCACGGCAATAAGTTCGAAAGAGAGTGCGATAGGGAGAGAGAAAATGATATCCAGGAGTAATCCGTTCGGCTCGCTTTTCACTTGTATTGGCTCAAGTTGCAATTCGCGTTTGCTGAGCACTGAATTTCTCGGTCGACCAACGAGTAGCTCGGTGTAGATTCATATGCAATACTTTTATGTTACGACTCACACCCTCGATAAAAATTTAGTCGTCATTCATTTGCTGTAGATTTTTTTTCTAAATCAATTTACACCTATTTTCTCGACCAGTCCACTGATTTTGTTTTTGATATTGAACAATAGGGATTAAGCCGTATTTGCGTTATTATATATCGATTATTAATTACCCAATTACTCATTCGATAATTTTTCGAGACGCTTTGTTAAATATCTCAGAATAGGAATGTTCGAGTTTTATTTTCGGTATCCCAATGTTTTTTTTCCGGCAATTCTTGTGGTTTTCTTTTGCCTTCGTCGTTGAAACGTTCATCCAGGGTAGTATTTCGTTCACTTATAGCAAACTGGTCACGTAAAAAAATTTCGTCACCCGTTTGTTCGTATTTCCCGCTTGTCTATCACGACGCAAAAGTTTTTTCGTCGTAACGCGATAATGCGGAAGCGCACCGGGAAGTGCACAAGAAGAGCCGCGCGGGCGCACTCTTCACCTCGTCGTATAATCACAAAATACACACGCGGTCGATTCTTCGCCACTCGGCGCACGATGACGACCCCCACAACGACGACGAGGAATCCGATGCGCGCGCGCAATGTCAGGGCTATAGAAACATGTATAGCCATGCCTCTCTCTTCCACTATTAAATTTGAAGAAGGAAGAAAAATGAACAGAGCCGCATCGGCTTTTACTACACGTCACATCGAGGAGCCTCTTTCTCTGACACACTTTAAACCAGCTGTCTCCCTCCCTATCTCACTCCGCCGCCCCGACCTCTTGCCACTTACTTGGACCATATATAACCTCGGAAACTAGGTTGTACCATTTTCCTGCAATGCCACATGTCGTACAGATCCAAAAATAGGGATAGGGAATAGGGAAACAACTGTCACTGATTTCGAGAATTTTTCATCACACTTTTCTCCCTATAATATTTATTTCTCGTAAGACACACCGTCGTTGGAACAGTTTCAATTTTTTTTAATTATTATTTTCTCCATTATATGACCCTCAATTACTTATTAGAAAGCTGTAGAAGAGATTAAAAGAAATTTTCGATACATTCCAACGCTGGGAGCCTGCAATCTATCATTTATCATTGTGAAAAAGATAATGAGTTCGATAATATTTGGGATACGAGGACGCACATGCAGGAGGACTAACAGAATGGCTGGTCAACTGTCTCTTTATAGCAACGGTGGGAAACGGTCGCCTGCATTTTCTTTTTAACTAACAATTTGACATGACCATTGACGAAATAGACATTATTATGAGCAGCCCGGGTTTTCGTACAAATATTGAGCAGTGATGAAATTCTAGTTGTTTAGCATCGTGACAACGATCGTGGTAATTTTCTCCAACCTGATAAACTTTCCTCATCAAACGTTTCTCATTACAGTGCTATAGGTACATACATACATGTGGGTGTGCGCGCGCGCGCGCGTGTGTGTGTGTGTGTGTGTGTGTGTGTGTGTGTGTGTGTGTGTGTGTGTGTGTGTGTGTGTGTGTGTATCTCGACACGCGACCGTATTACACGAGCTATACCGATGGATGAGCAACGAAGCATGGGTACCGTTGCTCGTCATCCTTACAATTCGTGTTTACGATGAAGTTGCGATGCTTTCGCGTCTCTTGATCTCTCTGTATACAGGGCGTTTTCGTTTGAATCGACGCCTCTGCCTCCGACATTTTCACTTTCTCTCCTTATAGAATTTTATAAAACTTTGCAAATATGTTTTATTTCACATTCTGTCTGCCAAGAAAAGACACTTACAACTTTGTAAGAACTGTGCTATCAATTTTCAAATGCGATTACAGGGAAGGTGAATTGATGACTCTATATGGCGAGTACCTCGTGTGCGTTTTAAAAAAATAGTAAAAGAAAAAAACTAGTGCGAAATAACGGGAATCATAGCCCCGGGTCGTTTCGACGTGTAACACTCTCTATATTAATTTCACGTCATTTTTTTTCGAAACGTCCGCAAGGAATCGAAATCTCTCGGGGTTCCTGCTCATCCGCACAGTAGGTCAATATATGCAGAGGTCGTGCTAGTATTCTCCACGTGTGTAGCTGTTCGGGCAGGTACCGTTCGCAATTGAAAGTTTCTAACATATACCGGGTGATCGCAACGGCCACTTCTTTTTGTAGCGTGTTTTTTTATTTTTTAGCCCGCAATTGAAAGAACGTAGCCGATCTTTATCGAGGCCTTCAACCGGAATACTCAAGGTCACGACACAGCTTTCATTCCCTTTAAGTTTAAGACCCTCCTTAGGAGGATTTGATCATCGATTTTTGCGAATTTCTACGAATTTTCCGTCTTTCTTCACTGGTCCTGAAAACGGTGCAGAACTACGCAAAAAAAAATATGTATGTATCTGTATACTTTTTTTTTATGTGCAGCTTTACATTTAGCTAAGCAATTCTCCAAATGGCCTGGACTCTTTCCGACGTTTGAAAAATACTACGCGCCAAATGGAAATAATTTTTCATTTCGTATTTCAGAACCCGAAGGGGGCGAAACAAGTGTTGACCATAACGAAGTCAAGTTTCCTAAGGTCGAGCTCATCGGCGTTCTCCTGTATCCGATAAAATGTGAGATGAGGTCCATGGACGACGAGAATTTTGCGAGACCGGGACACATTGGGAATCTTTCATCAAAGATGTTTTTTTCTCTTCTACTTTGATTTAACAAAAATGGCTTGAGTCTCTCCAGAATAGCCAACTGTCCATATCGTCGTGACGCCGCAGAAACGACGACGAAGTAAAAGATAAGCGTTTGTAATGGAGTCTGTCATTTAACATTCGATTAACTCAGTTCGCTTGTTTTTGTTGTTGCTTAAGGGGTAAGGCCACTGTAAATTTTTTGAAAAATCGATTTTTTTTTATTGGCTTAAAAAATAGTTTAAACCCTCTAGAATAAGAAAAAAAAGGTCCTGTGCGAAAAAAAATTTGTTGTCCTTAGGAAATGAAGGTCGCCGCCAAGCGTGTCAAAACTTGCTCCGAAACGACTGCAATTATATCGGAGATGGCGATTCCAAAACTTTCAAAGGCATCGTGGATTCGAAGCCTTATGAAAATGTTGATGTTAAAAAAAAAGAGTGCATAGATCACGTGCAAAAAAGAATGGGCACTCGATTGAGAAACTTAAAAAAAGGAACAAAAGGTCTCGGGGGAAGAGGAAAACTCACTGCCAAATTGATTGACGAACTAAGCATTTATTACGGCTTAGCAATCCGTCGAAATTCCGATTCCATCAAAAATATGAAAAATGAGATCTGGGCAACCCTTTTTCACAAAATGTCAACGGATGAAAAGCCTCAGCACGAAAAATGTTCGGAGAATTGGTGCAGTTGGAAGAAAGCGAAAGCAGAAAATGCCTTGGATGCGTATCATCACAATCAGCCAATGAGTGAGGAGGTTTATCAAGCCATCAAACCCATCTACATGGAATTGAGCCGGGACGAGTTGCTGGAGCGTTGCTTGGGGGCCTATACTCAAAACAATAACGAAAGTTTCAACGCTACCGTTTGGAGTTTGGCCCCCAAATCATCCTCAAGCGGAAAAACTGTACTAGATATTGCGACGGATATCGCTGTTTGCATATTCAATGGCGGCCTTACCAACGTCTTGCAAATATTCAAGATGTTGGAGGTGGAAATTGGTGTACAGTTATATAATTTCTGCATCGAAGCCGACGCCAAACGCATCACGCACGCGGAGACATCTCTGAGCGACGCGGCCAAAAGTGCGCGCGCGCTCCAAAAATCAACCAGGAAAGACGAAGAAGACGAAAATTTGGCTATCGAAGGACAAATGTATGGTGCTGGGATTGCAGACTAACGGTAAAAAATTTGTTTAACTTCTTTTTTTAATTTTTTCCAATAAAAAACTATTCGCAAAACTTTAAACGCGTTTTTCTCGAAACATGGTTTTTCAAAATGGCACGCAGCATAACTCGAACAATTTTCATTTTTTTTACTTGAAATTTTAACCAGATGTGAACATTTACATTATCTTGAGAATGTCGATCGGAATTTTCAAGAACTTTATTTATTGATTTTTTATTAACAAAAAACTTGCCGTTTTTTTCGTCAAAAATCAATTTTTTTTTCAAACGCACGCCAAATCCACAAAAATTGATACTTTTTAAAATCCGATCGACATTCTCTAGC
Organism: Ophion costatus; assembly: GCA_951751655.1. Lineage (NCBI taxonomy): Eukaryota > Metazoa > Arthropoda > Insecta > Hymenoptera > Ichneumonidae > Ophion > Ophion costatus. The sequence goes on along the minus strand of OX632363.1, from coordinate 12,759,328 downwards.
TATAGCCCTCTAGATTAATGGTTTTTTTTTTTTGTTCTAGATTCAAAAGTGCACCAGTGGTGCTGCGTGCCGCGGAGCCCTGGAAGCAAAACATGTCCCGGGAAGATAGCTGTGGAACCGCCATTTTGTTTTTTTTTTACTGTAAAAAAATTTTATAATAAAGTTTAATGTATGCCCGATAACACCATTAAAAGTTTTTTTTCAAATACCTTCAATTTCGGGAGCAAAAAATTAGTGAAAAAACCTTTTTTTTGGGCCGTTACAGTGGCCTTACTCGTTAAAACGTTCGTTCGTTGAAACGAATTAATTGAATTCGCTTAATTAGTCCGATCTTTATTTTTAACCTCTTATGCTCGAGATCGCAGACATTTAGGGTCATCGTAGAAGGTACTTTTTCCGATTGGACGAGTTTGCAGCGAGCTTGAAAAAAAATATATCTGCACATCTCACGAATTGTACATATAACAGAATCTCAAGGCACGGTGCAGAACGTCAGCACAGGTTCAAGTTTATCGAATTGACTGAATTGCAAAAATGTGCAAGTTTGGGAGTATGAATTTTCTTCGTTTCCGAAATATTAATATACGAAAAAAAATCGTATAGGCCCACTAAAAATGTCCAACTAAAGTGGACATTTTATAGGCAAAAGGTTTTATTATAATTGCCATTAAGGGAACTGTGTCGTGTGTATCCACGCCATTTATAAGTAATGCGAATTTTATCAATTCGTTCGTGTGGATACCCTCTTTATGGAAACTAAATATTCAGGGCTTACGCCACCCTGAGATGTCGGAGAAAAACTAATTTTTTAACGTTCTGTGACTTTGTACATTTTAGAATGTTTTAAGCCAAGGCTGAACTAAAAGTTCCGATAATTGGCTGAGTTACAGTAGTTCGAATCAAGCACTGCAACGAAGAATCCGAACACAATAGCTGTCCGCATGGAGAAAACTTATGGTGTAAGTGGCAAAGGGCTAAGGGTAACGTATCCTTACAAATTGACGGACATAAAATCTCTCCATCATACAGACGTTCAGAAAGCTATTTGACCTTTTTAAGAGAAAGTGAGTTCCGATAATTTATTATTAGATTGTCCCGCAGCTTCCATGCAAAACAACGAGAGCGTGAGTCTCGTTATTTGGTCCATGGCGCCTAAGAGTCTTCAAATTGTTTGGAAACTGTTGGGATCAAGCAAATATTACAACTACAAGCATATTTAAAAGTGGGTATCACAATGTACTACTGATGATGCAAGGCATAGGGTTAAAAATCGGTCCGAATGCTTAGAAAATCTGTGGGGAGTTAGACAAGAACCGTGCCTCTATCGCCGAATTAAGAGCCACATGCGAGCATTGGGCGTAGCCAGCTTTTTCGGAAGGATGGGGGGGGGGGCTACGGGGGCTACGGGGGCTTGACAAAAAAAAGTGGTTTTGTTCACAATCATCCTTTTTCTAAATAAAATTTACATACTAGCCGATAATCACGCAACACACATAAAATACGAAGCTTTAATCGCACGTTCATGATAACATTAATATCAACGCTGAGGCTAGCCATCCGGTTATCGGACGAATAAGCGTATGTTATTCGTCTGGACAGCGGCTAATTTCACGCGGTTCACGTTGTACCACGCCCCAAACAAACAATCCCAAACAAATCAACCCAAACCCAAACATACAAACGCAAACAAACCACCCCAAAAAACGAACCCAAACCCAAATAAACAAAATCAAAAAACCCAAACCCAAACAAAACTAACCAACCCAAACCAAAAAAATACACCCAAACAACACAAAGCCAAAAAAAGAAACCAAAACCCGAACAAAACCAACGAACCCAAACCCCTAACCAACCCAAACCCAAACATAATTATAAAGATTTTCTTCAAATGACTACGTGTAAATAATTCTTTCGGATAGTTTGTTTAACAATTTAACACATTCTATCCGGACAATTATATATATGCTATTCGTCCGGTTACTAGCTTACACGAATCACAAGAATATGTACGCCTACTGGATATACGGCGTGAACTGAGCCGTTATCCGGACGAATAACATACGCTTATTATAAGTCCGGCTTATATAACCGGACAGGGAGACACTCCGTAATATCAAACGCTTGCAAACCCGAAAAAAATAATCAACAGATTTTTCAGGATTCTTTAGTTTAATTACCAGTCGTTAAACTTTACTTTCAGTAGGCACTCAATTGGATAAGTCTTAGTTTTCTATGTTTTTCTGCTATTTTTTTCTGCCCATTTTCTGCCAACACGTTTTAGCTGGAATTTTTTGCTTAACAATGTCATTCTTTATGTTCAACAGTAGCATATGAGAGAATCGTTCTTGAAATATTGTGCTTCTATGTCACGTTTTATCCACTTGATGGCAGGAAAACTCCTCTAGGAGCCGGCCGAGCTCACTGAGAGTACTATTGCCGCTTGAAAAAGTTTATACAAGTTAGGGCAGTACTCCTTTTTAATATGCTTACTTGAATTTCCAGCACTTATTTCATGATTTAAAAAAACATACATTTTTCATGACTATTGCTTCAGCTTCTAAGGCGAACCTATTAGATATAAAGATTTTAAAATAATTATTGATGAAATCCTCTCTGACCTTCATACTCAATTTAAAAAATGCCCGAGCTGACCGTAGATGCTCAAATCGGCGTTTTAGATTTACGAATGGTATTTATTGCCTGTACTACTTGATCGTAAATATTGATCTTCCAGTATTCCTGTGGCTGCGTATCGGCCGGCATATCCAATGTATTTCACTTGCCCACAGTTGTTAATCGTGAAATTTAAATATCGGTTTGATTTACGTTATGAAATAGCTGCTTTTAAGAAGTGTTACGAAATTACAACAAAGACAATAATTAAAGTTTTATTAAATTATTTTGATATGCTAGCTTGGGTGGAACAAATAAAATTGATCGATTGCTCTAATTTAATCATTATGGTTCGATTTTTTCTGGCGGGGTGGAGGGCACCTGGGTTTCTGGGGGAAGCTGTGCTCAACGCTGCCTCTCTTGGCTACGTCACTATGTGCAAGCAACGGAAATGGCAAAGAAATTAAGAGGAGCAGCTGAAGAAGATACCGAGAACATTCTTTTGTTTACAGAAGGACCACCGACACTGCCATCGCGTCGTATGGAAGAAGGCGGCATTTACAAAACATCGAAAATGCGTTTTTTGGTACCATTGGAACCATTGTCATTTGGTACCATTTGGAAAATCTCTATGCTATACCATAGCCATATTATCACTGAATAAGAATATTTTTTGTTCAATCTTTTCAGACGAATCTAGACCGGTTGGTTGGACAAATCACTCACAAATCATTCGAGTGAAAAAGCATAACTCATCTATTGTCTAATCTTTAAAAATGATTTTTTTTCAAAATCATTATGAAATATATGCTGTAAACATGAGGATTTACAAAAAATATCATATTGCATATTACGGCAATAAAAAATCTTCAATTTAAATTTTTTCGGACCGTCTCAGGGTGGCCCAATCGCTTAAACCTAAGACTCACAATGAGTTTCGTATCATACGGCTACGATCTAATTGTCGACAGAAAATAAACGATTGATCGGGCTTATCAACCTTGTGATAATCAGGAGTATTTGCGACGAGACGTACTAAAGACTCTCAAAAAATGAGAAAATGTGCAGCATTTTTATATCGTAAATGTAAATCAGAGAGACGATTACTTTGAAGAAAATAAATTTGTTTTAATTATTGGAACCGAAAATAATTGTCTGCCATTGACTGAGTTTATGAAGGTAGCGACGATCGAACCCGAAGAATTGCAAAGCGAATGAGACACGATCTTAGTTTAATCCTTCTATTCAACGGATAACACGTTTTGAACACCGAATCCAACATCGTCGACTCTCACTTTCTCCATCAGGTGAGAGGGAATATGCCGTTATACGATACACACCGTAAATGATATCAGACTGTAGAAAGGTTACGATTTGCCGACCGCGGTTCTAGATAGAAAGTTTCTAATTTTCGTATTAATTTCATTGCGGTTTTTTGCACGTCCTAAAGAAAAGGTCTCATAGCCAAATAATGAGTTTAAAAAAATGACATTGTATGTCTGTTTACTGATTTATACTTCTAATGTAATTCCAAGTACATTATAATATAATATCATCACATATGAGAATTCCGGTTATTCTACAAAATTATATTAGAACATAATATATTTTATCATTTTATGTATCATATAATAGCGTGAATTAGATTATCGCTATATATATCTATACATCGCCATATTTTGCATTACGACGGCGAAATGAGTATGTTATCCCCATTACTATTATTACTATTTTTATGTGGTTAAAATAATACATTTTGTGTTTGTCATTTTCCGCCATGGAAATTATTCTTTGCGATGCATTCCAATATTTATCCTCGATGAATGAAACTAAAGCCGACCAGGAAAACTTCACGCATCATTCTTCCGAATAGATTTGCAAAATTCAATTCGCAAAGTGAAATACCGAGCTCATCATGATATTCATCGAAAGATTCCCACGATTATAGAATGTAACCGATTGAACGGTATATTAATATTGGATTCCCATAAACGCCGTAAAACGAAACTTTCACTGCACTTTTCCATTGCGCGCTTCAACACAAGCACACATATCGTGCATTGTATGTGAACTCGGTCTCGAATCTGTACATGCCTCATTCATAGACTCGTACACAGTATCGGAAATTTCCAGGTATTTATTCAGTTTTTAAAACATATTTATTCATAAGAGTAGCTGAAAAAGTCGAATGTACTTTCGTACCACGTTCTATTGCGTATGTATTTAAAAACTCATAACAATTTGCATCATTCTTTATGGGTCCCCAAGGCTTCGGAACATACAGTTATTAATGAGCTCCTAGCCCTGACTGGTGAAAGACTGTCTAATCTATACAGATTCAATAAAGTAGCTAATCGATTTTTTGTCTTTCGCCTTCGAGTTCCGTTATTTTGACTTCTCTCTCGTTCTCGTATTTGCGTTCGTTGAAATCGTGCAATTGCCTCGTTGCTGTTTTAACAACTTCTCGGTCGCGTATCATAGTAAGATTTTGATGTCCTTGATGTAAGGATTCGAGATAGAAACGTCGCCATTTGAGAGCATCGCTGTCCACACTTTCGGTCCAATTTGCCCAATCGCCCTTCGTCACTTGTCGCATGCCGATGTTTTCGGCTTCTCTGATCGTATTCTGTATCCACTTTGACCAATCCTCGGCGGTATCGGTCACAAGATTGATCCATCGCGACCATTCCCTGACCTCCGTTGATTCGACGGTAGCGGGAAATTTATCGACAAAATGCATTTGCGACTCGGTCAGCGCGCTTCTCAGCCATATCGCAATTTTTCCGGACATAACCTCGAGAATGTCCTTGGTTAGTTCGGAAAGCGGCCCTGGCTTGTCCTCCTGTACGATGCTTGAGCATTTTTCAAACACGGCGCGATGTAAGCGGTTCGTCGTGGGATCGTCACCCTTGTTCTCCTTGTTCTTCTCAATAGCGTTGTAAATCGTGTGGAATATCTTATCGAACGTAACGAACGGAGTATCGGTGCGATATTTCGTTCCGATCAACATACCACTCGGACCATCTCGCGGCATTTGCCTCGTCTCCGCTTTGGCGATCGTTTTCTCCAATTTATCCGTTGGATAGAAAGACATGATATTCGTTTCGGTAATTCTGCCACGCTCCTGTTCCGTCTCCGAAAACTTTTCATCTTCTTCAGCCTTGGCGTCAATTTTAGTGATTTTTTCCTGTTCAATCGTTTTCCGAGCCTCTTGCTTGCTTTCGAGATCGTTCGTCGTATCGAATGACACTTCTGGTTTAGGCATAGAGTAATTTGCTGCTTTTTCCGCTTCCCGAGGCTCGACGTTCATTTTCTTAGTCTCCTCATTCATTTTCGTTGGCTCCACCTCTTGAACGGTCGTTTTTCGGACTTGTTGCATGCCTTTGTTATCGGCCGTTGAATCAAACGTCACTTCTGGTTTAGCCTCGGGCAACGTGGCCGTTTTTTCCTGTTCCGTAGATTGCTGGTCCATTCTTGTAGCCCCTGCGTATATTTCCGTTGTTTCTGCGCCTCCAATGGTCTGTTCCTTCTTCGTTGAAGTGCCATCGGAAAGTGCGGGTATACTTTCAGCTTTCGAAACACCAATCTCACCCTTCGCTAATTCTTCTTTCCCGAGTGCCGCGGTTAACGCCCCGGGCGATTCTTCCGGACCGACGACTGTTTTTTCGGTTCCACGAACCTTCCCATCTCCTTCCGTCCTTTCCGTTTGGTCAGTGGCGGGATTCTTGAGCTCGGTCATTGCTACGGAACTTTCGATAGTGTCCGTGAGTCTTTCCGGCGCGTCGTTTTTGCCCATTTCCGGTCCTTCTGTTCCAGCAAACTCCTGCGAATCTTTCAATTTTTTCGGAATTTCTCGCTCGGTTTTCCTGGGTGATTCAACGTTTTCTCGTTTCTCAATGTCGGAATCCCGCGTGGGCGAAGTTTTCTCCTCTGTCTCCGTTGCTTCTTGGTTTTCCGATTGGTTTCTCCCACGATCATCCTTTCGCTCTTGATACCGATCGTCCGCCTTTCTCTCTTGCCATTCCCCTTGAGCTTCGTCTTCAATTTTCTCAGCCTCCCGTGTTTTCTCGTTTGCCAGCTCGTTGCTCATCGAATCCTTCGACACTTCTGGCTTCTTCATTGGAGTTTTTTTTTCCTTTATTTCCTGTGACGTTTCTGTTCTAGCGTCGTAATACTTTTCATCGCCGTCGTCGTCGTCTCCCTTGTCGGTTGTATCGCGGACGACATGTTTCGCCAATTGTCCCTTAGCGCCCCCTTTGCCGTTCTGACCAGCCTCGCCATCGCCTTCTTCGTCGTCTCTCTTTTCCCCGTTGTCTTTCCCAGCGTCCTTCTTCCTCTTCTCCTCCTCGCCGTCTGCTTCCTCGTCCTCCTTCGGAACATCGTTGACTTCGCCGTCCGGTTCCTCGTTGTTATCCGGATAATCCTCGTCATCGTCACTCGTCTCTCCGCTCTCTTCCGCCTTCTCTGCTCGCCTTTTCTCGCATTCTTCCTCGAGCTCTGTTCTCCGCGTTTCCGCCACTTCGAACAAAACGCCGGATACCCATGAGCCCACGAGCTCTCCGAGAAATCTCATTTGTTGGGACTTCCTATCCTCTCCGTTTATGGGATCATACTCGAGCACAAAGCCCAAACGTTTCAATATGACTTCGGTAATATCCTTGAACTCGTGCCTTGGTATCGGACATTTCCAATCGAGGATACTTCGCACGAAACTCTCGGCCATTAAATATTGACAATTTGCCGCGTCCTTGTCGAACGGTGAGAGACCCGCAGGGATACCTCCCTCGGCATCCTTGTACTTGCCATTCGGACACTTCAAACCGTTCTTCTTGTTCTTAAGGCACTTCTTTTTCGACCGGTGATCCTTGTCTCGGAAAATGTTCTCCGCTTGTCTGCGTTTGCCCAGACCAAGTTCGCACGCCTTTATTATTTTGCTATTCTTTTTATATCGAAGTTTGCAGGATTGGGGGTAACCCCGAAAAGTTTTTTTTATTCAAACATTTTTTTTTTATTATACTCCTTTCATTGCAGATTTAGGTTGCAGATATCTATTAAGGATGTTGAGTCCCAAATCGCAAATGATGATAAAATTCTGAAAATTTGGTATGTTTTTGTATGAAGTATTTCAGAGGTCGTGTAAAAATTTCACGACAATTAGGAAGCTCGTTATCGAACAATTAACATTCACAAATTAAATGTTGTTTTATGGAAACTGATGTAACTTTGCAATAAGTTTTTTTTTTTACCTCTCAATTTTATAAAATCTACAATATACTGAAAGCAACGGAAACAAAACGAAGTTTATTGATACATTTTTTTTAATTTCTTTTAAAAATTGTTCTTAACAAAATGTTAATTTTTTAATAACGAGCTTCGTAATCGTCGTGAAATTTTAACACGACCTCTTAAATACTTCATACAAAAACATACCAAATATTCCGAATTTTCTTATCATTTTTTATTTCAACCCTTAAGAAGGTTGAAGTAATGATGATAGAATTCGGAAAATGTGGTATGTTTTTACATGAAGTATTCAGGAGGTCGTGTAAAAATTTCATGACGATTAAGAAGCTATTTATTGAACAGTTAACATTAACATGTTTCATAGGGACTCAACATCCGTAAAGAGTGCAAACAAACGTGCGAGTGATTTTTGTAGCATAAATCTGCCCAAAATACAGTTTGATCAATTGACAAAGGAACCGTTCAATCCAACGATGCAAACTTCAACATCGTTATTTTTGTAACATATGTTTACTTCTGTTCACGCGTTAAAAAATATTATGGTAGTACGGAATACGTATTTGATCATTAAATCGCTGTTGAATTTGAATTATAAAAACCGTATACAATAGATCATTCCTGTTATACCATGTTATTAATCTTATACTGCAATATTTGAATTTTCACATACATCTTCGTCCGAGGTTTCGCCAAGGAGAAAAAATTGATGTTATTATGGATTAACGAAAAAATATCGAAGAGTTCCGATTTTTCGGATGTGAGGCAACAAGACATAACAAATTTTTCCTTATTTTTTGATTTGCAGAAGGAAAGTTATTTTTTTTATGTAAGAAATTAATTGATTGTATTCGATGTAGGTAGGAAACAAATATTTTTATTGTGCAATCTAAACAGTAGGTAAAGTAGGACAATAAGTTACTCTGGTGTTAGACAGGTTCCACGCTCGAGATTCTGTATCAGTTTGTCGACAAGTTCAGTTGGTAAAATACCGGCGCGACTCTGGAGAGTGTTGACCAGGCGTTGCTTCGGAGGTTGAGCAAGTTCGGCCATGCGAGCCGAGACCGGACGCAATCTTCTCGTAACTGGAGTTTGAAGACACGGCGAGGGACACTTTCGGCTAAAGACGGTTTCAAAAGGCTTTCTCTAACATCCGCAGAACTTGGAGGTTCGAAACTTCTTCCTAATCAAATTATTGTTGAAAAGAAGTACCTGGGGGTGGCGAGAATATCGATCCATTCTTGTTTCGTTAGGCAGTGACGGGGGATCGCTTTTATTTTTGGCAAAGTGCATTTCTTCTCGTAAACGAAGGCTGTGGCGGTTTTCGGTGCTCTCGAGGCTTTCGCTTCTCTCGCACGGCAACATTCACCCTCGGATTTTTTCTGAGCAAATTAACTAATCACTGAGAGGTCCCAATTTTGTTTGTACACCATTATTTTGAATTTCGTTTAATTTACGTTAAGACACCAGCGCAATACATGATTTTTCTCGAAAAAAATGTGTCTAGATTTTCGTTTTTAGATTCTCAAAAGCGATGCAGACCAACTCGGGAAAACTTCGCAGTAAACCTTTCATTGGACGTGTATCCACGTGTAAAAAATAACGAATTATTCCTCACCGTTCATAAGACAAATCTCATTCAATTTCATTGCGTTTATTTACTTTGAATTCGTACCTTCAATTTCTTCTTGCCGCTATCTTGTTCACAGCGATGATGACGTTTTTTCGCACTCTGGTGAGGCTGAGTGGGCCTTCCGGAATCCTCGTCAATTTCACCCTTTTTTATTTCTTCCGCCACCAGAGTTGCCTCTCTCACGTCCTCGGGCTCATCTTCGTTGTCCTTCATAGTTTCGCGCTGATGGGTTGTTCAAGTTTCGACTTATTTCTGGAACGCTGACATCAGATTTTTATTTAGGGGCCGAAAGAAAATTTTTATCGATATTTATTGGTGATACATAATTTGTTTCTCTTGTGTCAAAAAAATTGTGAGAGTGACTCTTTGTGTGTGAAGTTCACTCTGAACAGTTTCAAAATGATGTTGCATGTTTTTATTTTTTTTTTCTTTCAAGGTCAACGTCACACGCTCTAAAAATGATCTAACAAGGAACTACCACCGTATGCGGTAGAACCTTTAACACTATTAGACACGTTTTTTGTACATTTTTTTATAAACTAATTTTAGACTTTCAATAAAGTTCATCGGATTAAAAAAATTCACTTGAAAGTCCTCATATTAGCTTTTAGCGTAGCGTCCTGGTGTTTTCCCTTGAAATTCATCACTGACAAGACAAGAAAATGCCATGTTTTATTTCTTTCTAAAGAAAGTTTATGTAAAAGAGAAATGCACAAGCGTATCAATCGATATAATATATACCTTTCTAGATCGACGTCGGTAAGTACGTTTTACGAAGCCCCGAGTAATTCAAAAGACCACCGCGAGATAACGCCACTATAAAACTTTCTCCGCGGCTCACGGGTTAGCTAGGTGGGGGTTCCCTCCAAACGCATATTAATCGATCATACTGGGAGTTGCTGGGTGCCCGCAGTGCAGCCAGATCGCGCTCGAAAGTTACCCTCTCTCTAGTCCCTCGCGCGCCCATCACACAATCATAGTAGCGCGTGTCCGTGAGCGAGCGACGTTCGGACATCTTCGGAAAGAGCCGAGTGCCGTCGAACTATCCCGACCGCGCCTTCGGCAGCTACACCAACACATAGACACGCTGAGCACGTTCATGTGCGGCCAAGCCGAACGAACTGAACGAAGGCTTCGAGGGAAAAAGCAATCCGAGCACGGCCCGCGCGTGACGTCACGCGACGGCACGCGCGAGACTTTTAGATGATTTCAATGCTTATTTAGCTCTTGATTCTCTGCGTTATTAATGTATACCAAAAATGTATCGCACACTCTGATCGCTTATTTTTTTAGTTTATACGTTAATTTAAATATAATAGTAAATCTAAATTACAACTTATTTCTCTTCTAAAAAATTGTTTACGCTTTACTCACACCCGTCCTTATGCCAAATAAATTATAATTCATAAAAGTAAGCGGAAATATATTTATCTCCGTATTATTATGTTAATTCTCATACTTTCATCAAGGGATAAAGCATTATCCGCAAAAACAAACCAATTATCCATTCGACCGCGAATCGTCAGTACCAGAAAGTGCACAAATTCTACAAGCGATGAGATGGTCCTGTCGGTAGCGTTCCTGGCTTCGGTTCGCAGGGGTGCGGGATCGATCCCGCGCTCGGTGCTTTTTTTTTTTTTAATTACTATTACTATTAATTATTATTTGATTAGTTATGTTTATTAGTTATCATTATTATTTTAATTAGTTATCTTTTCGTGTCGAAAAATTTATTGCGCACTCCGACCGCTTATTTTATTAGTTTGTACGTTCATTTGAATGTAATAATAAATCTAAATTACAACTTATTTATCTTCTAAAAAATTGTTTGCGCTTTACTCATACCCGTCCCTATGCCAAATAAATTGTAATTCATAAAAGTAAGCGGAAATATATTGATATTCGTATTATTATGTTCATTCTCATATACTTTCATCAAGCGATAAAGCATTATTCCCAAAAACAAGCCATTCATCTATCCGGCCGCGAATCGGTAGTGCCAGAAAGTGCACATATTCTACAAGCGATGAGATGGTCCCGTCGGAAGCGTTCCTGGCTTCAGTTCGCAGGGGCGCGGGATCGTTCCGCGCTCAGTGCTTTTTTTTTTTTTTTAATTACTATTACTATTAATTCTTATTTGATTAGTTATGTTTATTAGTTATCATTATTATTTTAATTAGTTATCTTTTCGTGTCGAAAAATTTATTGCCCACTCCGACCGCTTATTTTATTAGATTGTACGTTCATTTAAATGTAATAATAAATCTAAATTACAACTTATTTATCTTCTAAAAAATTGTTTGCGCTTTACTCATACCCGTCCCTATGCCAAATAAATTGTAATTCATAAAAGTAAGCGGAAATATATTTATATTCGTATTATTATGTTCATTCTCATATACTTTCATCAAGCGATGAAGCATTATTCCCAAAAACAAGCCATTCATCTATCCGACCGCGAATCGGTAGTGCCAGAAAGTGCATTTTTAACACAAGCGATAAGATGGTCCCGTTGGTAGCGTTCCTGACTTCTATGGGGCGAATTGTTTATTCGAGAAATCATACAATGTATGAACTGCGGACCGAAGCCACGAACGCTACCAACGGGACCATCTTATCGCTTGTGTTAAAAATGCACTTTCTGGCACTACCGATTCGCGGCCGGATAGATGAATGGCTTGTTTTTGGGAATAATGCTTCATCGCTTGATGAAAGTATATGAGAATGAACATAATAATACGAATATAAATATATTTCCGCTTACTTTTATGAATTACAATTTATTTGGCATAGGGACGGGTATGAGTAAAGCGCAAACAATTTTTTAGAAGATAAATAAGTTGTAATTTAGATTTATTATTACATTTAAATGAACGTACAAACTAATAAAATAAGCGGTCGGAGTGCGCAATAAATTTTTCGACACGAAAAAATAACTAATTAAAATAATAATGATAACTAATAAACATAACTAATCAAATAAGAATTAATAGTAATAGTAATTAAAAAAAAAAAAAAAAGCACTGAGCGCGGAACGATCCCGCGCCCCTGCGAACTGAAGCCAGGAACGCTACCGACGGGACCATCTCATCGCTTGTAGAATATGTGCACTTTCTGGCACTACCGATTCGCGGCCGGATAGATGAATGGCTTGTTTTTGGGAATAATGCTTCATCGCTTGATGAAAGTATATGAGAATGAACATAATAATACGAATATAAATATATTTCCGCTTACTTTTATGAATTACAATTTATTTGGCATAGGGACGGGTATGAGTAAAGCGCAAACAATTTTTTAGAAGATAAATAAGTTGTAATTTAGATTTATTATTACATTTAAATGAACGTACAAACTAATAAAATAAGCGGTCGGAGTGCGCAATAAATTTTTCGACACGAAAAGATAACTAATTAAAATAATAATGATAACTAATAAACATAACTAATCAAATAAGAATTAATAGTAATAGTAATTAAAAAAAAAAAAAGCACCGAGCGCGGGATCGATCCCGCGTCCCTGCGAACCGAAGCCAGGAACGCTACCGACAGGACCATCTCATCGCTTGTACAATTTGTGCACTTTCTGGTACTGACGATTCGCGGTCGAATGGATGATTGGTTTGTTTTTGCGGATAATGCTTTATCCCTTGATGAAAGTATGAGAATTAACATAATAATACGGAGATAAATATATTTCCGCTTACTTTTATGAATTATAATTTATTTGGCATAAGGACGGGTGTGAGTAAAGCGTAAACAATTTTTTAGAAGAGAAATAAGTTGTAATTTAGATTTATTATTATATTTAAATTAACGTATAAACTAAAAAAATAAGCGATCAGAGTGTGCGATACATTTTAGGTATACATTAATAACGCAGAGAATCAAGAGCTAAATAAGCATTGAAATCATCTAAAAGTCTCGCGCGTGCCGTCGCGTGACGTCACGCGCGGGCCGTGCTCGGATTGCTTTTTCCCTCGAAGCCTTCGTTCAGTTCGTTCGGCTTGGCCGCACATGAACGTGCTCAGCGTGTCTATGTGTTGGTGTAGCTGCCGAAGGCGCGGTCGGGATAGTTCGACGGCACTCGGCTCTTTCCGAAGATGTCCGAGCGTCGCTCGCTCACGGACACGCGCTACTATGATTGTGTGATGGGCGCGCGAGGGACTAGAGAGAGGGTAACTTTCGAGCGCGATCTGGCTGCACTGGGTGCCCGTTTCGCGGGGATCATCCCGCTTCTGTGTACTTACGAAGATTCGTCTCGCGAAAATAGTTCCGTACAATTGTGTTGTTATATCTTTTTTTTTGCACGCGTGCTTCTGCAACCACAGAAGTGCCGTAAAGTATGATGCGGAAGTTGGAAGAGTATCGTTCGTACAGGACGACGGTGTCGAGAAAGTCGTGAGAGCGAAAAAATGGAGCCTCGTGTATTGTCATTCGCAACGAGAGACACGATTGCCGCGCAGATACTCCTGGATACGTATAAAATATGTCGTTGACGTGTTCCGTGTGACGTCGGGCGCGGGAGAGAGAGAGAGAGCGATAAAGAGCACGGAGAAAGCGAGAGCATGTAAGATAGAATACGGGAGACGGTGACGGATATCATAAAAACAACTCTGCTTCTGGATCAAGACAGCAAACGGCTATGATGAGATAACAAACCGAGAATGAGATACAGCAGAAGTGACCTCGGTTATGCAGTCCTCTCGCTCATTTTGCATCTCAATAGTAAGTACGAGTTTACTACCCCCACCCTTGGCGTCGATTTCCCTCGTGCATTTATTTCCTTCCATTTTCATCTTTACGGTTAGCACGCGCGCACGCGCCTGTTTGTATTTATTTTTAAGGCAAAATGTCACACCGAACGAGCCTGTGAGAAATAGTCGATTTGCAGATTGCCAGTGCTCTTCAAGGGGCGGGTATTTCGGAAAAAAGAAAACAAACACTTTCCTTCCTCTTAAAAAACGAACAACCTCTATCTCATTGTTTGCCCGAAATGTAATCCGTCTGAGAAAAAACTTGTCCGTAGGATTTCTACCGTTCGAACGTGTAAGACACGTACTTAATTACCTTCGAATGAAGGGAAAAAACAAGTGTGGGACAAATACATTCTCGGACTGATGGAAAGGCCTGGTTTATCCATTGAAAGTAGGACAGTCTAATAGAACAGCTGACACTCCAGTCTTTTCTTGATAAAAAAAATCGTCACGATTCGCATCTTAGCTCGGTCTGAACGACCCCCCCCCCCGCCGCTCCGCTCTCTTTTTTCCGCGCGTTTTCATAGCTTTCTCACTCGTACTCTGTCTCCCGTCAATAGAACCTTTGTTGTGCAGGCGGGCGTTGACGAATGGCGGCACAACAAAAAACATTCTTTTGTCCCAACTTTTTTTGACGTACATCATTATGGTCCAATAATTTTTTCGATCGAAATTTGAGGGTTATTGACAAGCTGCAATTACCATTGAAACGAAAGTGCCATAAATTGTTGCCATAAATTCAGAAAGATGAGAGAACATTTTGTCTTGGGGAAATTTATTAAGTGAGCATAATTTGTGAACGGCTCATTGACTACCGTAAAAAACATTTTCTTATTCGTTCAAACGATGCAAACTCTAGCCTTGGGATATTTGCGATCTGTTCTTTTTTCCGCTTAGCAATGTGTATCCTGAATAGATTGATATTGTACTGAAAATGCTTTATTCAAAGGCACAAAGTCAATTGAGGTATCTGTATAAGCTTGACATTTCAAACATGCGATTTTTTATGCCATAGTTTTATAGTTTAGGATTTTAGCTTCAGTATGCAACAAAGATTTCGTAAATATTCGAAAACTGACCGCGTTATGACGATTGTTGTGAACCCAATGATACAATCTCTTGCAGGTCAAATTTTACAGCTGCGCACTTTACGAAATAAGAGCAGGTGTTTCTTGGCCTGTTTATTCAGGTACTCATAGTTAGTGCTACAGTACTGATCGACAGGTAAATTGTATGAGAAGATTTCTCGCAGTTTTTTCTGTCATTTGTGAAATGGCGAAATGTAAAACATGTAATAGAGAAGTGACATTTATAGAAGTATATATTATTGGTGAGTTCGCATTTCAATTAGCAATATCAAGCAACAAGTGAGCCTGAAAAAGTAGCTGCGTACATTTAACTAGCAGAGTTTAGTATTTAAATCGATCAATAGTTTTTGCCTTCCTATAACTTGAAACTGTTCAGAAAGAAATTGAATAATGTTGCACAATAATGGATTCGTCGAAGCCTATCTTCAAACATTCTTACTGCGGGATTATTGCAAATATTAAGCCACGAGAGCGGTTCACGACTGTTCAATAAACAATGCAGCAAAACACGAGAAAATGTTGAATGCAGGAAATGGAAATTCAGCAGGTTGCTCCATCTCTGGAGACAGAACGTGGCCGAAACATAGCTGGTTTTCTTCACTTTATAATATAACGTCCCTCATTGAGCATTATTCATTGGAAGTATTATATTTCGTGACAAATTCGTCGCATTGCAGAGCTTGTGACTACTGGAGTGAATTTGCATGCTAACTACTGAGAATCAGTGGAAAAGATGGTGGTAGATAAAATGGCAGAAATGTTTCAAAAGTCAGAAGACTTGCATAGAGTAAAGTATACAAACTATACTGGAAAAGGAGACAGGAAAACATGTAAAGTATACTTGACTCGCAACCGTATGAAAATACGGGGTGATTACGATAAAATAATATTTTGAGCATGTTCGAAAAAAGACAAGCATGCGATTGCTCAATGTGGAGAAAGAAAATGCAGGTACTGGTTTAAGGTAGAACGAGCGTGCTCTTGATTTCTATAGATTTTGTTCAAATTTGAACCAGACATTGTTTATTATCATCTTGCATGTTTGAGTGAAATCTCAAAACAGTCGACTATTTAGATTGGGAGATTATAGGTTTGAAAAATGGCAACTTGTAACACTGCAGGGTCTGCATTGACCAGAAGCCAGGTCACATAATTCGTCGTACCATTCTATTGTGCTTATAAATTTTGAAGAAATTATCTTTACATAGCAAACTAGTTAATGAAAGAGTGAAAAAAGTTTGGACTGCCTTTACTATTCGGTTTTGCTAAAAACATTCAGTAAAGACAGAATAATGTCCCGTAAAAAATATTTATCCTCTATAATAAGAAAAGATATGGCAACATCGCGTCGTTCCACGTATCCAAGGACGTGAGTTTGCGCGGCATATTTAAAATATTACTACAACACAACGTTTTATTTGGAAGTAAATTTTATTCGAACAAAGTTGTTAATTAGTTATGAGTTAACCAACACTTTTATTTGTTAATGAAGATAACATAACCAATATAAAATTTAAATATGTATAACGCAAATATTTTTTTTTTTTAAATACGTCTCTCATCACATAGCGTTCTTTTCGAGTGTTCTTTTCAACGACTCCAACACCTTCAATTCATGTCAGAGCTCTTATGTCGCTGAAATCGATTCGTTGAATTACAATTCGATTCGATGCGATGAATCGATTTCATCCTAACACTCCGGCATCCCTGCTATAGATTTATGTATACGCTCTACTGCATATAGCGCGTGATATTTTTGTGTTCGACGACCGCGCTAGGTCTACCTTAACGCAGGTCTCCTGGAACTCTAGCGTTTTCTGTCCCTCTTACGTGTTTATGCCGCTAGAGGCGCTGGGGGTCATGTAGTCCACGCTTCACCGCGCGCATTGCAGATGAATGAGAACAGTACATCCGATGAATTTTGTGAAATATCGCGTAGAATTTTTAAAAAAATTCCATACGTGGTCAAGTTTTTCGTGCAAAGGAATGCGTTAAAATGTTTAAGTGGCTTATACGATACTGGTAGATGGATGATCGGGGCTCGGCTCCGGCGGTACTTCGAGTTTAAGCAGCACCGAGTGCGTGGCCAATACTCGGAGCGGTGACTGCTGGCGCATCAACCGGCGGACCGGCAAATGCGATAAAGTGTGGCTTAAGACGGCCGTGGACGCAACAGAAGTTAGGTTCGATTAACGAAATTCGGATTGGGGGCGATAGGAAAGGGTTCAATTGGGAAGGGTTATACGCAAAAATGCGCAAGGGTTGCGTTGGAACTCAGGAATTAATTGAGACCAGGATATGACAAAACTGTTTTTTTTTAAATTATAATATACAAAGGGAAACGCACATCCAGTTGCATGGCGCGTTAAATATTAATCGATAATATTTATATGGAAGGAACACTATCAAAACAATATATTAAACTTCAAAACTTGATATTAATCGATAAGCTTAATTATTTTTAAACATGAGCGTTCTCGCGCAATTTACGTCCACCCTCGAGGTCTCCAAGTGCGTTAGCCAAATGCCAACTTCGGATTTTAGGGCCTTGGTTTCATCGCATTGTCTAAACTTACAAGGAACATCCCTCAGGTGTCCGCCTCCGATTTTGTTGAAACTCATATATGTGATAGAGCATCAAAAATTTTGAGACACGTATTTTTTTTTATCGGCTGAAAAACGGTTTTGAGGGGTGAAACGCACCCTCGAAAATGGGGATGTTTTTTCGTTTTTCGTCGATAACGTTTTAACGGTATGAGATATAAAAAAAATTCAAATTGCAACAATGTTTATTTTTTCGTGTACTATACATTGGAGATGAGAACGATTCCATTATCGACGAAAAACGAAAAACACCCCTATTTTAGAGGGCGCGTTTCACCCCTTAAAACCGTTTTTCCGCCGATAAAAAAAAATACGTATCGCTTACTTTTCGGTGCTTTATAACATATCCAAATTTCAACAAAATCGAAGGGTGTCACCTGAGGGATGTTCCTTGTTAGTCGAGATTGCCGCTGTAACAAAAACCATCATCAATAATATTCGAACTATATCGGATAAAATAAGAATGTTTGTCGTAAGACAATTTTCAATGTACCTTCGAAAGACTTGAAAGTCGCTGTCATGCTAAAATTCAATTCCCCAACACCTCTTGATTTTTTGCCTCGACCGGAATATTTTCCTTGCACTGATTTGGTGAAAATTCTCGGTAGCACGTTGTCACTGCATTTCTGCGACCGAGGCAGATAGAACGACCTATCAGAGTCTGACCTCTCATTGTGACTATTTTGAATATTTATTGATTTTGAGGGTGACATCGTGGTGGATCCACTTTTTCTTCTTGAATGCTCTACTGTCTTTTCCTCAAAATCATGGCATCGGGGATTTAACTTTTTCTGCGACAGTAATTCTGATTTTTTTTTTTAGTATCAATTTTTAAATATCAATGAGAAGAAAATTTATGACTTTTTTTAATCACCTGTATTGTTGCATGTTTGTTTCTTATTTGATCCCACGTTCATCGGAAACGTCATATGAAGCAACTGGCGTACACTGCAGTCCGACATATCAGGCATGTCATAGTTTTTCTGACTTTTATCATCAGTACTGGCACAGCCGCGATTTTTAAACGCCATTTGAAGACGTATTCTGCCTTCAGCAAAATCAACCGGTAGAAAAAAATGCAAACATATAATAAGAAAATGTGGTACGTTATAGGAGGAATTCTCCTTCATCTGAGCTACTGTTTTCCGAACTTTTTTAAATATGTCTCATAATTTGCCACATTTTTATACTACTTAAGGACACATTCTGTGAATATTGCAGATTCTGAAACTGATACGTTTGACAATTATTTATTTTTGAGATCTTTATATCTAGGGACGCAGAAATCGGGCAGCAAAAAACGAAAAATATGGACAAAAATTTACGTTTTTCAATTATTTATTTAAAGAGTTTTAACACCGAAATAGATGTGCTTGTAGACGATTGAAATATTCATATCACAGAGATTAAGGATGTTGAGTCCCTATGAAACATGTTAATGTTAATTGCTCAATAAATAGCTTCTTAATCGTCATGAAATTTTTACACGACCTCCTGAATATTTCATGTAAAAACATACCAAATTTTCAGAATTCTATCATCATTACTTCAACCTCCTTAAGGGTTGAAATAAAAAATGATAAGAAAATTCTGAAAATTTGGTATGTTTTTGTATGAAGTATTTAAGAGGTCGTGTTAAAATTTCACGACGATTAGGAAGCTCGTTATTAAAAAATTAACATTTTGTTAAGAACAATTAAAAAAAAAAATTTATCAATAAACTTCGTTTTGTTTCCGTTGCTTTCAGTATATTGTAGATTTTATAAAATTGAGAGGTCAAAAAAAACACTTATTGCAAAGTTACATCAATTTCCATAAAACAACATTTAATTTCTGAATGTTAATTGTTCAATAACGAGCTTCCTAATTGTCGTGAAATTTTTACACGACCTCTGAAATACTTCATACAAAAACATACCAAATTTTCAGAATTTTATCATTTGCGATTTGGGACTCAACATCCTAAGTATTAGCGGTCAAATGCTGAGAATTAGTCAAGGAGAGAAGCTAACTCGAGGGGAAGCTTGTGAAGGTAGAAAACGCGGGAAAATTGCAAGAGGACGCCGGAAGGACAAGATGTGCTCAGAGCAAAGGTGGCACGAGAAAACGAGCGATTGACGGAAACTCCAAAAATCGAAGAGAGGGCAGCAGGAATCCAAACACAAACAGAATATACCAATAAAAAAGGAAAGGAGGTGTGATGAAAATCACTGTATAAAAAGGAGCCCGGATGAAGAGAAACTATTTTAAGGCAAATAGACAGTGGAGAGAAGAGTGGAAGGAAGTGGCAAGGAGACAGGAATGAAGCTAAGGGATAGAGAGAAAGCCGAAAAAAACTGAATCCGCAAGATAAAAATACGAGCATACTAATACAATGAGTGCGAAGATCGAGAAATGAAGCGATCGGGGACATAGAAAAAGAGGTATTAGTACAGTCGTGCTGTCGTCGAAAAACCTCGTAATGAGAAAAAATTAAAAGAAGGCCAGTTTTTTGACAGGTGGTTCTGTAGGTGCTGCGGATGCTAAAGCCAAGTTGCCTAAAAATCGGGGCGTAGGGGTTTTTTAGGGGATAAAGGGGGTGGAGTCGATTGCTGCGAATCTAAAACGCGTATTCGGTCGGCGCCATCAGATGAAATGTTTCGAAAAATCCGGGCTTCATTTTTGTCCAAAGCGCCGAAGTCGACGAAGTTCATTTTGGGAGTGAAAATGTTGGTTGAAATTTTGAAAAATCAGTTTTAATTCAATAAGTCGTTAGGAAAAATTAATAAAATTATGGTTCAAATGAGAATGCCGTAGCCCTTGAAAAGACGCACCGATCGAGTATTTGATCATCTCTCTCCGATAATATCTTCACGCCCAAAAAGATACGTTTAAAGATACGTTAAAAAGAATATATTTGTTGGGTATGGTTTAAATTTACAGAATGTAGAGAATAATGTTCACTATATCTTCGTTTCTATCGATCACCCTTGAGTTTTGTTCTTGCTAACTTCCCTCGGGGGTAGAAAATTCAAAATGAAATACCGGAAAAACGGTTCACCGTACGAACTCGCCGCCGTGGAAAGATTCGTAGCTTGAACTTTAAACTACATTTTTGTCCATAGCGTTCGTATCTCGTTATTTTCGGTTTTCAAAAGTGAGGGAATCGTACCAAAAATCAGTTTTTTGAGAATTACTCTTCGGAAAATTTTGTTTTTCGGTCTGCATTCAAACGAAAAAGTTCTCAAATACAATCTCAAAAATACGCGCCGATTGGGTATAGTCATCTCTCGACTACAACAGTAACCCCCCCCCCCCATATAAAATGACGAAATAATCCGAAAATGTTGTTTTTTCAACTACTCAAAAACGGTTTATTTTACGGGTGCAGTTTGAATCAACGCAATGTAGGGATTGATATTCCCTACATTTTCGGTCATATTTATATTTCCTACATTTTCGGTCTCTTTTTCTGTGAAAAAAAAACCGATTTTTCCACATTGACATATCTCAGAAACTTGACGTTACTGAAGAAAAATGTCTGGACATAAAAGTTGTAGTTTTGTGTTAGCTTTCGAGCGGAATATTGGAAATAATTTTTACGTTCCGGTAACGCTGATCTTTTACGAAAAAAAGGGGGAATTTTTTTTTATCAAAAAATAGCCGTTTTATGCTGAAAATATTACAGAGTCTTCCAGTATGTCTAAGGATATCGCAAAAAAATCGCCAGAGTGGCGAGGAGCGAGGTTCCGGTATGGTTGAATTAATTTGTCTGGTTTCATTTTTTTTACCCTAGAACCTCAACCCGTGCCACTCTGTCGATTTTTTGCGATATCGTCAGACATACTGGAAGTCTCTAATTTTTTCCGCCAAAAAAATGGCCGTTTCTGAATTTAAAAAATAATTTCCCCCCTTTTTGGTAAAAAATCAGCGTTGCCGAAACGTAAAAATGATTTCAAGTCATCCGCTCGAAAGCTAACACAAAACTACAACTTTCATGTGCAGACATTTTTTTCAGCTACTTCTAGTTTCCGACATAAATTCATTTGGAAAAAAACGGCATTTTCTAAAATGTTAAAGTAAACAATCTGAAAAAATTCACATAGAATGCCTTTTAGTCTAATGCCTTTTGATATAACCAATTATGGGGCAGATCTGAGATGGTCGAAAAAAAGTGGCTGAATTGACGGAGAATCCCCCATTTGTGCCTACCAAGATCTTTCTTCTCGTGCAATACGCTGGCGATGATCTTATGGTCTTGAATTTTTGGATTGTTGGAATTGTTTGTTGGAACGCAACGAAAATTTGTTTTCGTATTTTGATTTCCTCATTTAAATTCTTTTACCATTTTTTTTCATATTCAAATTTTAGAATAATAAATTCTACAGAAACAAACCCGAAAAACAATGAAAATGAGTGAAGAACAATAGAAAACGAATTTTCGTTGCATTGGTACGATGTAAATTTCAAGACCGTATGATCTTACACACACGTATGGATGAAAAGCTTGTATATGTTTCCTTTCCAAGCTACAGCTTGCTCTGCAATGTCCCCATGAAGATTTAGCTGTGAAGCACAAGTGCATTGCATAACGCAGCGGTCCCCAACTTTTTTTGGTCCACGGACCGGTATTGTCAGAAAATATTTTCAGACTAGCCTTTCAGGGCTGGTACCAAGTGGCCCGGGGGTTGAGGATCGCTGGCCTAACGTATGTAACTGTGCTTCGCCAGAAGCAAGCTGCGAGAGAGCGAGCGGTCATAGATGCATGAGTTCCTGAGATCATCATGGAAGATCTTTGCAGGCACATCGGACAGGAAACTTTGGTTTGCGACAAGCAATGGATGCAATATCATTGCAAGCTCATTTTTATCCCTTCTTGCCTGAGAAGATTTTCTTTTTGGTGCAATATGTATGCGACAATCCAGCACAAAGATGCCTGCGAAGATCTTGTGTCTCTTTGCAAACTGTAGATTTCTTTGCGATATGCCTGGAAAAATCTTACTGCGAAGCACAAGTAGATTGCATAGCGCATGAATACAAGTCACAGCTTGATGCGTTACGCCATGTACTTGGGCTTTGCACTATGGTCTTCGCACGTACATCTTTATGAAAGGTCATAGCAGGCATACTGCAACGGAAGGAAAATCTTTGCAGGACAAAGCGATAGAAGTGTACTTGCGAGGAGATTGCCTCCGTTGCTTTGTACAAATCAAGTCTCCTTATGCAATGGACCTGCAAGGATTCTACTGCGAAGCACAAGGACACTGTATTGTGCAGGATACTGTGCTTCGCAGAGAGCAGGCTTGGTCTTTTGCAGCAAATTTTGCTTTGCAAAGAGCTACGCTTATGTGCATATGCGCGGGGCCATTGCAAGCTTTTTTGCACTAGAACACGTTTTCACTTACCTGGAATTACTGCAACATTCTTCACCTTATAAGATCTGTTGCCCTGAGCTTCGTCACTCCGAACGATAGCGCCGGTGGTTCTTCCATGCACTTCTCCTGTCCATCATCATCATTGAGTTCGGTGGCATGAACACGAGTGACACACGGAATCTGAAAAAAGTTATAATTTATTACACGAAGTTTTCTCACTCGCAGTACTCCGGAGACAGTATATCCCAACCTCACATCCATTTGTGAGATTTCGCACATACTTTATCGCGAGTGCAGCTACCAGTAACAAAAAACGTAAACAAGAAGACTAATTGAAAAGACAGAAAGAACAAACAGATGCAAAGGCGATTCTATGAAATAATTCTCCGAAAAACAGGACCAAAACGAGTACATACCTCCACGTCGCTCGCGGTTTACCCGGTAAATGGCACGATAAAAATATTTTTCGTAATATCGTCGCACTCAACACAACACAAAGTTTGTTTTTGACTCTGTGCTTTTTTGACGAAGAAAAATTGGATTTTTTAACAAGTTCGCACATAGCCAAATACGAACTGTCAAAATCTCGATGCATGCCATTCGACGATGGGGGCCTCGCCGGAATGCGCGGGAACTAGTTTCACAAATGTCGGGCAAGATTTCCTCGGCATCGTAAACGATTACCTACTATTTATGGATTACCACGGTTCTCCTCAAATATGCGAAGGAATGAAATGAATGAGGTGCCAAAATACGTGTTTTTAACGTGGCTACGCGGCTCTCCTTCGGTCCAAGTCGTGGCTTTAGCCAAACTTTTTATTTTCCATCATTTCCATCCCGAATTCAGCATGGTAATGCATTCTACTTTTTTTTCGTCGAATTAACCAATTTAATGAAAGGACAGCCGTTCGTCTATCAATTTGACATTTGGTCAAATTTCACGAGATTCTGACGAGCCGTTTAGGAAATCCGTGGGTATCTACTATCGCGATCTGCCGTACCGATCGCGATGAGGTACGACAGATCGGAATTTAAGAGGTACCCTCTTAAATTCAAAACTTGAACATGCAGAAAATTTACTATTTCTGTCAATTCTACAATCGTGACGTAACGCAAAACTTGAACCCTCCGCGGTTGTCGCTGCCCCCGTCTACCCTCCGCGTAACGCTCGCAATACACGTTCCTTATGCAACAAAACTTCTATTCTGCGCGCTTGGCGCAATAGCTATTTACCAAAACTCCAAAAGCTTGTGAAGCGTGATTTTGTTATATAAAGTATCGTGTGCACCATAGATATCGGCCTCTTTACGCGTCCCGCGATGTTTTAAGTAGTCGTCTTTGCGTCGCGCGCTCGTCTACGACTCGTACTGAAAACGTCGCGCCCGGCGTTAAAAGTCTAACTGCCTCCGTGGTAGATGTACTGTTTTATTTTTTATCCTTTATTTCTATTATTGTCCATAAGTTGTTGATGTCTAATAAGGATCCTGAAAGAACGTATGCGGCACTTTCGGAATCTAAATCCGCAAAAAAAGGTGGGTAATTCATAAAAAATCATTTTTATTGCACTTCAACGACATAAACTTCGACGTCTCTCGACAGAAACTCGTAAAAATTAAGGCACTTAATGAACGGGTTCTTCGAATTATTTGCTTTATCTCATATTCAATCGATTGTTTCGATATTCGATTGTTTTGTATTTTCTCAAACGATAATGAACGTTTATACAGTTAAGAAGAAATGAGGAGCAGAATCTTTATAATCGAAAAAAGCATTAAAACAAACTCGAAAGTAAAAAATAATATTTTTATTGTTTTTAATTCCAACATTTGATTTCTTAATTCTTCATTTAATTTATTTTTTAATATCCAAACTATTTTGACACAGATTTCAGTTATAAATCCCTCATGGAGATCGTACAGAACCAAACATTTGAACATTTGGAAAAAAAAACTGTTCGACCTTTTTGTACAACGATGCAAAATTGAACATCGTAAATAAGAAGTAATACTCCACTTATCGCTTTTTCATCACAAAAACGTTATTCGTACGAAAATGAGATGATTATACATATATGTGAATATGCATTTGTAATCAACAGGACAGGTCGAAGGGGCGTGCAAAGATTTTCAAGGTCAAACGTACGGAACGGGAGTTTATTACGTGCCAGGACCCGAGCCTTGCACACTCTGCGTGTGCGATCACGGCAATCCAAAATGGTGCAAAGCCGTAATTTGCCAATTGCCAGAGGTACAATATATCTTTTCATTAAAATATTCACTGAAAAACCCACCTCGCCATCCCCTTCTAGAAAACGTCATAGAACCTTTATTAATAATGGAATCTTTGGTTCCGTTCACGATCCGTCTCTCGTCTCTCTCAAGTCGCTTTAGGTCCTGAACGGACCCCCCCCCCTCCCCAACAAAAAAGGAAAAAAATGTTTTCCCATTCAATCAGAAATCTATGCAGAAACAAGGTTGCAAGTCCTTTCGGTTCGGTACTGCGTGCTGCGAGTTTATCTGCCTCGACGACAACCTCTCGTCTGTGACGAACGACAAGACTGATGGGAACGGCAGTAATTCCATCGATCCCAGTGCCAATTACGATTTGGGTCTGAGACTAGTGGCCAGTTGCATCACTGCCATTCTCTCGTTGAGTCTCCTGTTCTTCCTCATACATCGCTTGCGACAACGAAAGATAAGAGGTATGTTTACCCTTGTGGTAAGAGGAAAGACGTTGACATTTCGATTATTGGATTGCAAAGAAAATCATTATATTCAAACCGGACAAACGTTTTTTTAAAGGTTTAGTTTACTTTGATCAATTAAATGTTTTTTAGGATCCTTAGAGATCCACAAACTAAATCTGTAAACAAATATTTGTTATGGTGATAACAATTAACAATTAAGCAAGGAAATGAATTTTCGATGCATCCCAATGTAATCTTCAAGAGCATTAAGGGAGACGCAGGGTTATTCGATCGTCGAAGAACTCGTAAGAAATTAAATAATTATTTAGTATAGAGGCATACAATTCGTCACTCTATTATTTAGGACATAAAGAAGACGTTTCGTTTTATCCGATATCGTTATTTTGGGCGGACGAAACGGCCCACAAAAAATGGAAAATTATTACACGATTTGTAGATTTTATTCTCCGAAACTTTGATCATCAACTTATTTCTGCAAAAAAGTCTTAACGCCGTACAAAATTTGCAGGATTGGCGATGACACAAATTAATCCAGCCTAGCCCACGAAAAATATTAGATCGATATCCGCATTTATCTCCGATCTACTGGGCTCAATTTCATTTGTCGTTGATTTAACTTTTAAAAAGCCACAAAAGCAACAGTATTTCGTTCAGTATCGTAATATAAACTGTTATCAACGATCTTTCAGCCTTTCAGCTCTTTCGTGCTAACGCATGACCGTGGTGTACATTTAGTCGACGCATTTTCACTTTGTGAAATCATTACCATAGAGTTATAGGCCTTAATAGTACATAGATTTTTTCGTAACTAGGATTCCACAGCTACTAGGAACCATAAAAATTTGTTGATGTTTGCCTGGTATAACAAAGTGCCACCTCCCCACTTTACACTAGTAGCTTGATAAATTTGAGAAAAAAAATTCGAAAAATTTCCAACTAAAAAAAAATCCTAAAACAATTCGAGAAAATATCGAGAAATTACACGAGAGATTACACGATGTTTAGGAACACTGGACCTGTTCCTTTAATTGTTTTGTAAACTTTGATCAATCGGTCCGGAAAAACTTTGCGACAGATCAATTCGCAAATTTACAGTGCTATTGGGGATACATCAAGCTGAAAAAAAACCTGGCAACCCTAGTCTTTCCACCAACGCTTGTAGTGTAGTGGTAGATTTACTGAAAATCCGCAAAATGTCAGTTTGTTGTACTTTTTAAAATCAATGTTAAGGGTGAAAAAAAAATTTCTCAAAAATTAATGAAAGAAGTTTGTAGGAAATGTATTCAAGGCTTCGAAGCTGTCCTTTAAATCCTTGTGCGACCATTGGTTGCTGAGATATCGATGATCAAAGACAAAAGATTCCTTTTTCATTCAAGGTCGGATATCTCAGCAAAAAATGGACTCAGAGAGACTAATAAAAAACGAAATTGAAGCTGAATAAACAAGGTAATTGACCTATCCATTGATGTAACTGAAAACAAATTCCTGAGATCGTGGAAGCTGGGAAAGAAACAAAAAAAATTGGACATTTTTTTTCTCGCGCTATTTCTCATGATTGCGCGATAATCGTAGCACACAAGGAATTTTTGCCGACAGATCTCAAAACTAGAAATTTGAAGCTTCAAAATGCTTTTTTTTCATCTCGATACGACCATTTTTCACACAGATACAGCGCTTCAAAAAACACTTTAAAAATGCAAGAAGCTTTCTCTTCCTTTAATTTTTTATACCAGTGTATTTTTGAAAATCGGTAGAACCCCATTTTTGAGGGGTCATTGGCAACCTTGAAACTCGTTTCTTTTTTCTCGTTTTGCCACAATAACTTTCGAATGGAATGAAATATGAACAAATTTCGAGTGACGAAAAAGTTTTCCCATTGATAATTTCGTTTTTCGCGAAATGCGAACATGCGATCTTTGTGATGGGCCTGCTATAATTACTTGCGCATGGTGCGATAAATCTCTCAATTTCAGAGATTTTTGTTACGAGTATCATTACCGTTGTGTCTATAATCTATGCGAAAATCTGTAGTTTGCACAATTGCTAATAAGTAAATACAAAAATCTGTATAATATATTGGACAACCTCCTATATCTTACCGCGTCACTTTTTCGTCACCTGCACGTGGCGGAGGTCCAAACCCTGTTGCTGCATTGCAGGGTTCCAAAAAATAGCGAAATAAAGCACGAGCATTAGTTTGCGTAGCAGGAAGGCAGAGTCGCCAATTGGCGGATGAGCAACGTAGCCTGGGCAGCATGGGTTACTTGGAGAGAGGTGGACTCACCCACGGTGTTCAATTGGACGACATGGCTTGCGGTGGTGGCTATCCGTTGTGGAAACCACCGAGTAATTATTTTCCACGTGGCGAGGCGCCACCACCATACGAGGAAGCAGTCGCCGCCGCGCGCGCCGAGCAAGCATTACTGACATTGAGTTCGCATCCGTTGACGCCCCTGAACTTGCCGAATCAGTATTTAACGACGCACAACAGTCATTCAAGTGTGGCATTGGTGAACTCGGGACAAGCGGCACGTTTACCGGCAAGTTCGCCGACCCCGTCGGTCGGCCACGCGGTCCCAAGTACGTCACCGTCAATTACCTCGTCCGGCAGACCGCTCAGCGCCTCGAATCCACATGGCAACTTCCATCAGGTGGATCCTAACGAGAGTACGAGCAGCTCGGGAATGTACAGCGGTGCGACGACCACGAGCTTCATCGTTGGTTCGAGCACGTACGAAAACTTGCCGAACCCAATTGCCATGACGCCCCAACACGCGTGCGTTGTTTCTCTTCAACAACAACAACAGCAAGAACAACAGCAACGAAGCGGTGGCTTGCAACTGGCTATACCGCAATCCAAGGCTTATCACACGACGCTACCGAGGCAGGGCATCGCTTTCACCATTTCCGCCACACTGCCGAGCTCCAGTGTCTCCGCGCATCGAACTATACCACGCGCGTTTGCGACTAGCAACAATTCAAGATTGCGACGCGACTTCATGGCGCACAATCAACCGGGCTCACCATTGTTCGGCATACCACCGAGAAACTTGTCACCCGGTAGATCACCGAGATCCGCGCCACCTGTCATGCCCAGCGGCGATCACAGCACAATCAGATCCGACGCCTTCTACGAGGACATTATTCATGGCCCGCCATCCGCACCGCCGCAACTCGAGACTCAATCGTCTGATCTTCCGACCACCTCGTTGACGCATTTCGATGCGAGTTCTAAGGTCAGCAACCATTTTTTTTTGTTTTCGCCCGATTCCACACGATTCGTATTTTGTTTTGAAAACGTTCGCTTAATAGTTAATCGTTTCGATGAGTAATCATTTTTTTTTATTGCGCGGAAAAGCCGTTTTGATTGTTGTTAGAATCGTTAATTGAATCGAAGAGATTTTGGATGTGACAGACATCGATCCTACCACTGATGGATCATGTCTCGAGTTCCCCCGACCACTAGGAATAATTCAAATATTCATTTCCTCATGCTTGTTCGTCACAGCGTCGCTGCTTCTGCGATTTGCCATGTGCAGTGCTGAAATGTGGCAAACAAACTCTTTAAACAGACGCAGTGCTGGAATGTGGCAAACAAACTCTTTAAACAGACTGCAGTGCTGAAACGTGGCAAACGAACTCTTTAAACAGACGCAATTTTGAATGTTGCGGTACATTATTAAATACATGTTTCAACCGTTCCTCGCACACGGAAATTGTCAACGAAACGAAACAATTCGCATACCTCATTGAGTTGGGTATCGTTGGATAAGACATTGAAAATCGATACTTCAGTACTCGGTGCTATTTCTTTTTTTTTTCTTTCTTCCTCCTTCCTTAAAACCCCTACTTTTTATTTTCTATCGCAAGACATAAAAAAAACTGCAAACTACTCTTCCTATATTTCTTTTTGTTTTCATAATTAGGAATAAAATTTTGAAAGTTCGGTTTTAAAAAAAATGCTTTGTCACGCTAATATAACAACAAATATTCGAAACGAGAGAAAGGAAAGATGACGTGAATAGTGAAAAAAAAAATAACGTTCAGCGGCTATGTTTGGGATAAATTTGAAAGTGAGCTTGATCGCAATAGAAAGAGCACAACTGTGCACTTTTAATTTCGAATAATTTTTTTCAAATGTCTGTTTTGACCAAAACAAACTGTTTAAGGAGTTTGGCACAAGTATGTAGCTTGAAAAAGCAGGTCGACTTTCAATATTGTTCTCTGATACGGGTATTGGAATGACGCGCTCGAGATTTCACACACAATCGAGTTCGAATATTAAAATTCAAAGAAAGTAGTGTAGGTATTGCGGAAAAGTAAGCTGAAATGAAATGAAAAGTTGAAAAATGTACTTTTACTGTAATAATAAAAATTTCATACTACGGAATACTTTTTTGAAATTTTGCAAATTACGAAAGTGGCAAGTTGCAGAGTGATAGATCGCCTTTTGTCAAAAAACAACATCTTCAATAATTTATTGCAAACGAATAGCTAACCATTAAAAAAAAAAGCATTCAGTCATGCGATAAAAAATGTTATAAACTGTACTCTCGCCTACTTTCAAGTCTAATCGGACGATTAGATTTTAAGATACGGCTTATATGAAGATACGATAAAAAACATAGTTTCGATAAAAATGCAAAAGTGAAAAGGCTAACAAAATCCATATTTCCTGTATAAATTGAGAGGTCTGTTCAATATCGTTGTTATTTTTATGTTTTCGGGCATGGCAAACACGAATATAAAAGATTTTTTCTTTACTGTTTCCTTTTTTTAGATCAAGTCCCGAATAGCTGTTGCCTCTGAATCAACCGAAATTTTGCACAGATCTTTTTGATAACCCGAGGCAACTCCTAAATGCTTCTTTGGCGCATCGCAATAGTTTTCGAAATATCGCATTTCGAAAATTGACAAATTAAGGGCGTGTATATCTATATGTACCATGGTGCGTTACTGTCACCCACACACGCACCCACAGTTAAAACGAACCCTAAACAAAAGAAAATTAACCAAATCAAACACAAACAAGGAATAAAGTTCCCAAAAGCGGTGACCGCTGATTGAGCAGACATTTTGCACAGACAGGTATGTTTGGAAGGTGTGTCTATGCAATAAAACCGTGGGGTGCGTGTAATACTGGTGTGGGCACGGGGCACCTCGAATGTGGGTGCGCAATTGTGGGGTGTGTAGAATACTGGTGTGGGCGCGGTTGTGCGGAATGTACACCCGATCGTGTCGATAAAGTAGCGCGCTATATAGATACGGGCACGTTGATTCGTCAACTTTCGAAATTCTCTATCTCGAGAACGATTGCTATGCGCTGAAAATCAATTCGCGGGGTGTCTTATATTATAAAAAAGAAGGTATATGCGTGCAAGATTTCAGCTAAATCGGGGGTGACACTGATTCGCACCTACAGTCCTCTTTTTACGAACGAATTGATTGTTTAAACGATAATTGTGACGCATTTCGAGGAAAAAAATGAAATGTGAAAAGCCCGTTTATGAATCAACAAAAACGAAGGTCTCATCCATTGGTTCGCAAAATTTGTTAGCAATGCAATTACAAACAACGACAGTTTCAAACAGGAAGAAACGTAACGACGCGTGGCGGATGACGAAATAAACTTTAGTCGTTTCATACCTCTTACTATTAGATTTTTAATTTAATATAACGTTTTTTATTGTCAACTGATAAAGCAGCCTTTTCAATCGAATTTTTTTTTGTTTAGCCACTGTTTCAATACAATCATCATTTAATAATCGATTTGTACAAAAGTGCCTTGGCATATCGAATGATGGCTTGAAATCAAATTGAATTTATATATATATATGAGGTATTCCACGTGAATCTGGTGGACTTTTTCCCTGACCCCCGCCAATTCGATTAATTTTTTAAAATCTGATTCCGGTGACTCTAAAAGACACCCTGAATTTTTTTACATCTTTTGAAACAAACTTTGGACAAACATGCTTTTCGAAAAAAACACCCCGGTAAAAATCTGAAAAAATTCCCTAAAATGCGTGATTATATGTAAAAATGTTCAAGCTATCACCCGCAGTGGAAGTATAATTTTTTCGTTAGCAGTCAAAAAGTTCTCGTATTAATTTCAATTGAAGTAGTACTCAGCACAGAAAAAATCATACTTCCACTGCGGGTGACAGCTTGAAAATGTTTACATATAAACACGCATTTTTGGGAATTTTTTTCAGATTTTTAAATCCGGGCATTTTTTTCGAAAAAAAAATTGTTTGACTAAGGGTTGTTTCGGAAAATGTAAAGAAAATCAAGGTGTCTTTTAGAGTCAATGGAATCAGATTTTTCAAAATCAATCTAATTGGCAGGGGTCAGGAAAAAAGCCCACGGGATTCACGTGGAATACCTCATATATATATATATATATATATATATATATATATATATATATATATATATATATATATATATATATTGAATTCAATTTAATTATATTCAATTTAATTGAAAATGAGATAATGCCCAATAAGGGGGGGGGGGGGGGCTATACCACAAGGTTAAGAAAAGCCACGTTTTTGCCATATTTCACCCTAGAGACAGTGAGACCTGCTAGATTTCCATTTCCTTCGTTCAGGATTTTCTCTTTTTTTTTTTTATTAAAAAGTCACAAACAGTTTTCATGGGGTATCGAATGTTCTTAACAGTCCCGTCGGGAAAAATGATTGAAAATAGGCTTCGGCAAATCCATTATAGTACGAAATTTTTCATTATTCGAATGAGTCGTACGCTTGGGTAATTTTACAACGTGCCACTTTTTTACGCTCACACTTGTTACACAAAAGTGTTAATTGAAATCCCGACGCAGCATTATTTACTTCTGTAAATTTCACTTTTCTATCACATGGTTTGCATGTCACTATTTCAATAACAGCAGAAAAAGATGTAAGAAAGCTGAAGACGCAGTAGAAAAAAGACCCACGCCTGTTCCGTACGTGTACAGCCGACTTACTTGTTTTCAATGTTTTCGCGGCAGTAGTCGTGTCACGCGATCGATCCCTGATACCCAACGTTTCGGTGGAGGTTGCTGGAGAAGCACGATCTCTTAAACTGTTGGGTTCAGAATTTGGTCGTTTCATTTTGACTGCCTTCTCATAAACTTAATAGTAACTGAATAAACAGGCCGCAAAACCTTTGCTCTTTATTTAGTAGGGTGCGTAGCGGCAAAATTCGAGCTGCCAGGGGTCTTATCACTGAATTTAATATAAATTATACCGTTGGGCAAAATTTGGAGAAGATTACCGCAAGCGAAGGAGCGCGTACCCAATATCGTGCCGCAATTACAAAAAAGTCTTCGTTGCAAATCAAAGTTAAGACGTTACGTTATAAAATTGAGCAATAACAAAAATCGTATTTTTGCAATCTTTCGCTCTCGCAGACCCTTTAGAACAATATACATTTTTCCCGCGTTGAGAACCCAAGAGCAACAACGATCAATGTCGACCGTCGAAATAAAGCGAGTTACATGAAATAATCTCATCATGCAGTGAAAATGATTACATCATTTAATGTAACTTGCCTCACTTCTATTTTATAAATCATAGAAACTTTTATCACAACGTTTCCTTTTTTTACGTGACTGATTGAAATTCTAATTAAAGTCACATGTCACATTAATGTAACTTGCCTCGCTTCTATTTTATAAATCATGGAAACTTTTATCACAACGTTTCCTTTTTTTACGTGACTGATCAAAATTCCAATTAAAGTCGCATGTCACATTTAATGTAACTTGCCTCACATATATTCTATAAATCATGGAAACTTTTATCACAACATTTCCTTTTTTTTACGTGACTGACAAAAATTCTAATTAAAGTCACATTACGTAATTTCATGTTCGCTTCACTCCTACTTTCACAATTATAATAACTTTTTCTCCACCAGACAAGAATTGCTTTTGCCGGAGAACCATTGTCTAAATATTTATGTGATTTTTTCGAAACGATTTCTTCGTTTCGCGTGACTGATTTGAATTTGCAATTCCGCAGCCTCCGTTGATGACCAGCGGTGAGAGTAATCGGGACGGGAGTTTCGACTCGGTGACGTGCACATGCAGTATGCAGGCCCTACCGACAATTCACGACGAGGCCGACGATTACAGGAGCGAGTGTGAGAATTGCAAGAGTGCCACGGGTTCGCGTTATTATTTGGACAACGAGGACGAGCTTGTTACGTCGCCGCATGAGACAATGACGCTGCATCGAAGACCCGAGGAAACTGCGGCCAACGTCACGCCACAATATTACAGGACTTCCCTAACACTGCCAACAAGTACTCGCCAACGTACGAGGTAAAGAGAATACACAAGAGAATTTCCTGGAATTAACAGTTATGACAGATGCGGTGCTTTTTATTGTCAGCTCTAAATTGTCATGAAAAATCTAATACTGAAGTGTGTAAAAGCCTTGGCAGCCTTGAAAAAATGTTATTGCTACTTCAGTGTTCAACATTCGTATTATTGTTGTTACAGAAGCGCAGGAGCTCGCGGTAATTGGTTCAGTTCAATGCCCGAAAGTTCCACCGAATCGTCGGACGATGATTGAACAAACGCAACAAATTTTATTCGTGTCTCATAAAATTAAAAGTCTTCGCGAGCAAAGCGCCCCCCCCCCCCATACTATTTTCATTCATGGTCGAATGACGAAAGAAAAAAAAACCCTCACGGTTGACGGATAAGGGTAGTTCTCCATAAAAACGATTTATATATTCAACGGATGTTTGTGATAATGCCGTCGATGTGATCGAGTTCGGTCCATGTGGTTGGCCCGCCACGTCCGTTCGTTTTAATAATATGTATCATATGAGTGCCAAACGCGCATTTAAGTTGTCGGTGTCGTCGTCGCGCGCGCGCCTGTGTGCGTGTGTGTGTGTGCGTGTGTGTGTGTGTGCGTGCGTGCGTGCGTGCGTGCGTGCGTGCGTGCGTGCGTGCGTGCGCGCACGTGTGTGGGTGTGTGTGCGTGATTGTGTGCGTGCGTGTACACACACACACACACACACATATATATATATCAGATGCCCATGTGAAAAAACATTGATATCGTTTAAATTCTGCTTCGGAATTATTTTCTAAAGTGCCTCTTGCACCCACGAATGGAATCTGATTTTTCGAAGTGAAACGTTGTTTACAAAAAGTACTTGAAATTACTTTTGCAGGCTCGTTACGTTTTCCGGACGCTCTTGACACTTTGAACGATTTTCGAACCAAACAGAATGACTGAGATAAGATAGAAAAATACGCCGTATCAATGATTATTGAAAATGTTTGAATAATCATGCGCGTGCGTGCTTATAGATTCAAAATGAAAACCAGATATTTAGTACGAGTCGGATCATACGTCATCCGTGATCTTGAAACCACACTTCACGAGGACACCAACAGCAACAAAAATAAGAAGCCTTCGAGTTTGTACAATTGTTCGTATGTTTTGAGAGTTACGTTACCGATAATTTTTTCGGAATTTAGATTTTGTGCAATTTTTCTGATGAGCTTTGGGGATCGGGCACGACTGTTCGTTGATAGACAACGGAAGGCGAATTTCAGGGGCTCGGGTGGGGGGAAAAATGTCGAACGATCGATATGCAGATGGGCCAAAATGTCGAATTCGAAAATGACGAATGTTCGAATATAGATAAATCAATCTTACTAGAGTCTGTGAAGTCGAAAATACCAATTACGAATATGAACATCTCGGAAGTTGATATATAGCAAAAAACAAAAATCAAATTTAATAAAATATCGCAAAACATAATATCGATGGGCCTGTATGCATAACATCAAATAATTCGAGACGACAATTCTCCGAATTAAAAAAAATGGCGATGGTTCACAATGCAGAAAATCATTAAAGCGAATGGCCAAAAAGTCGAGTGGTTGAAATCGCGGAGGGTGAAAATGTAGAACGGCCCGGATGGCGAATTGAGCAATACGTTAAATGGGCCTCAGAGTGAAGCTGCGAGATGGCGCTGTCGGTCAGTTGGCTAAAATATCGTAAGGCGATTGTACGCTGGTATCCCGACTGATTGGTCCGCACTGGTATCCCGACTGCAAAACCACACAATGAATTCCAACTACAAGAACGTGTGGGTAAATCGGCTGGCAGCCACAGATGGTCTATCAATCGGCATATTCTTTGCAGAAGACAGCCCCCTGAACAATGCAAGTTGTGTAAGATGCTGCGTCGATGACCAGGAAGCTGGTGTCATGGCAATAATGAAAGCGGCAGCTATCCTCAATGGCGTCTTGATCGATAAAGTTCGGTTCAACGTACAGTTGAGCGACGTAATACGGAAGTTGATTGAACAGAAAATCCCTCAATGGGTATCGTCCGGTTCGATCACCGAAAATGGAACACCTGTAGTTAATAAAGGGATTCTACAGGCCCTTGTTAACGAGCTGACTCCGTTAACTATTGAGTGGGTACAAACCGACAGCGCTGATTCCTTCGGAAGTCTGGCGGCGCAGAAGCTGGCGATGGAAGCGACCCCGAAACAGTAAAACATACCGATCGAACGTGAACAAATTTCTTTGATTACATGTACTCTGACACATACACGAATAAAGTGTAATGTTCTCATTCTAAAAAAAAAAAAAAAAAAAAAAAAAAAAAAAAAAAAAAAAATCGTAAGGCAGTCATCCCACGTGACGGGCCCCACCACGTTCGCCATTTTGGCCGTTCGACCTTTCGGCGTTCGATATTTCGGGCCATCGTCATTTTGCGTTTCGATATATTGCTTTTCGCCATAGACGGTATTACGCATATTAGGCATTCGCTATTTTCTGTTTCGGAGATATGGGTGTTCTACATTTTTCGAATCTGTATTTTTATGTTCCGAATTGCAGACAATCTGAATATTCGTTTTCGAATAAATTAGCTCTCCAATAAATAATGGTTCGATTTGTAGTCATTCGATTGTTTTATCAGTCGAAAGATAAAATTTCGAATAATTTAAGCTTCGTTATTTTGAGAGTTCATAATTCTGCCGTTTCGAAATCTTTGTCGTTCTATATTGCATCATTCGACATTTTTACCCCCACCCCCGTTTTCATTCACTTCGACGTTTCTTCGTACGCGTTAACGAGCCCCTGGGTCGTTAACGCGTCAGGAATCAGCGCTGTCGGTTTGTACCCACTCAATAGTTAACGGAGTCAGCTCGTTAACAAGGGCCTGTAGAATCCCTTTATTAACTACAGGTGTTCCATTTTCGGTGATCGAACCGGACGATACCCATTGAGGGATTTTCTGTTCAATCAACTTCTGTATTACGTCGCTCAACTGTACGTTGAACCGAACTTTATCGATCAAGACGCCATTGAGGATAGCTGCCGCTTTCATTATTGCCATGACAGCAGCTTCCTGGTCATCGACGCAGCATCTTACATAACTTGCATTGTTCAGGGGGCTGTCTTCTGCAAAGAATATGCCGATTGATAGACCATCTGTGGCTGCCAGCCAATTTACCCACACGTTCTTGTAGTTGGAATTCATTGTGTGGTTTTGCAGTCGGGATACCAGTGCGGACCAATCAGTCGGGATACCAGCGTACAATCAATCGCCTTACGATATTTTAGCCAACTGACCGACAGCGCCATCTCGCAGCTTCACTCTGAGGCCCATGTAACGTATTGCTCGATTCGCCATCCGGGCCGTTCTACATTTTCACCCTCCGCGATTTCAACCACTCGACTTTTTGGCCATTCGCTTTAATGATTTTCTGCATTGTGAACCATCGCCATTTTTTTTTAATTCGGAGAATTGTCGTCTCGAATTATTTGATGTTATGCATACAGGCCCATCGATATTATGTTTTGCGATATTTTATTAAATCTGATTTTTGTTTTTTGCTATATATCAACTTCCGAGATGTTCATATTCGTAATTGGTATTTTCGACTTCACAGACTCTAGTAAGATTGATTTATCTATATTCGAACATTCGTCATTTTCGAATTCGACATTTTTCCCCCCACCCGAAAACGGCACTGAGAAAAATACGAACGGAGAAGTCGGGCAGCGCAGTATTTCGTACCCTCAAAGTGTCAATGTCAGTCGAAAATTGTATCACGTCGCATAAAAGTGTCAATTTGAACGCTGAAACGGAAGTGTACAAATCTGTGTTGTCATCGGTAGTCGGCTACGGCGATTCGTATTATAAGTATAATATAATTGTTTTTTTATCTTCCGAAACGTCTGTTCGGTGCTACAATCAAGTTACCCACGTATATCAACAAAAAATTGCGCACAAATATACACGAATAAACAGTGTGCCAAACGAAAAAAAAAACATGGAAAATGTTGAACGAATAGCCAAAAAGCAGAAAAAGCCTGAAAAGCATCACTGGCAACGGCTTGACGGGTAACTGTCAAGCGTCGTATCGCCTCGTAAAGGAAACAAAGTGTCAAATTTTTGTCTCGGGAGAAAGACGAAGAAAAAAGGCAAATTCACATATTATCCGTAACAAAAAATATCTCAGATTTTATTCACAGAGAAAAGTGAACAGTCTGCCAAACGTTTGCGAATATATTTGTACAGACGTCGATTTTTAGAGGTGGATATTTTACCTTCGTTATTATCTGATTATGATTAATACGTTTCCTTCTTGTTAATACTTAATTGTATTGTGCGGAAAGGATTACATTTTTTTTCTTTATTGCGGAACAAACTTGATGTTGCGAATATTCTTGTCCGCGCTGCTTGCACCGTTTTTCTGCATACAGGATTTACCATTCCATAAAACGAGAAAAGTCATTGTCCGCATGCTCATTCCTTCGGATTTACCGTTAAGTTTACAAATCGCAATAATTGACCAATTGTATACCAGTGAAGTATTATTTATGGCTCTGGAACCGGTTTTCTTGCATTAAAAAAACACTCCAATCAACTAATATGACGAATGGTGCGGTGCATTAACGACTCTTTATCAAAACGTTCGCCGATAAGATAAACACGATATATAATTTACAGGCGAAGAGAAAATACAAATAACGATAACGAAGAGGAGGAAGAAATTGTCGTCCTTGATGATCTCAGAAAATTAAAAATGAATATAGTTGCACGTTCATATTTGCAATAATCACCGATCACACTCACACTATCCGAAACGTTGTAGTTATTCTCAGAGTTAAGTACGTGTGCAAAGCCAAGAGTAAGGAGAAACAAAAATGAAAAGTAATTTGTCGTAGCATTGAAAAATGTTCACAATAATTATTGTTCACTGATCGCCGAAGTGTTAACGCTCGTGTCAAACATCGAGCGGTTGGAAAATCACTGCTGAATCAGAAAATACAGGGACTTGAATGATTTCCTTTCGATATTGTAATTAAGCGTTTAAGGAATTCTTTCGTTTCACGTAAAAACGAAATTTTTCTATCTTCCGATGCTTTGAGCCGTTAAATTATTATTTTTTCCGTTAAATAAAAAGGACTACATTAATTTTGCTAATGAAGCAATAATTCCACAAGGATTAAAATATTGCATGTTTTGTCCTATCGATTATTAATGAGTGTTGACGGAGTATGAACGAACCAAAGGAAATGGGTACACAAGATGATGCGCTTGTACGATCGAAGATCGTTGACACAAGGAGGAACAAAAAAAGTATCTATCTCGAAAATAAAAATTGACTTGTCCTAAGAAAGAATCACTGAAATATATATACACACTATAGCACAAAGAATGGTGGCGTACATAAGTTTTAATTGTTTAAAAAATGAAGGGGAGAAAGAGAAACAAGCGAGTCAAGAATTTTATTTATATCGATTCATACTACATGTAATATATTTACTTGATATTTAGAAATTATATTTTTTTTCACATAATTTCTGTGTTTATATAGTGCAACCAAAATCACGACGTCATAGTTCGAGTATTCCAATAGGAAGGAGAAGGTCGGGGACGAATATAAATGGAATACGCTAAAAAATTAAATAATAAATGTGTTTCTTGTTACGAGACGTGAAGTATCAACGTTGCGTGAGTGTGTACGATCGAGTGTTGCAGCGTCACAAATTAATTGTTAAGTCTACGATATATTATCGCTTATTTAAGAGACATTCGTTGATTTATCAAGAGTTGTATATGTATGTATGCAGGCACACACACATGAACGACAATATCTTGTTATCGATTTTTTATGCTTTTTCATTTGAACAATCACGTTGATTTATTTCTGTACCTGAAAAAAATTCACCCTACTTTATTAATTAGTTCACAAAGTTTCAAAGATAAAAGAGCTATTGTTCGCAGAGTTTGATATTACTTATAATTTCCGTCGACATTAAGTTTTATTTTCACCAATCTTGAAGAACTGCATACGCAAGAAAAAGTGAAACGTAATAACAATTATACGAAAATTGGAGTAAAATTATTTCGACGAAAAAAGCAATTTTTGTAGCCCTGTGCGAAAAATCCAAACACGTTCTGTCCGAGCTTTATTGCGGATTACAAAGTAAACGCGAACAAGACATTTTTAATCCAAGAAATTGAAGAATAAAACACAATAAGTTCAAATAACCGGTGTCGCGAAATACGCAAGTTTTTCCGCATAAGTTATTTGTATTCTGTGTACCTGGCGTCGCGCCACCCACTTCGTCCCTATCTGATTACCTTTACAGAACAGTCACGGCCCGTGTAGCGCGCGCACACTATGCGATATCATTTTTTAGCGCACTCCTCTAGTCCCACATAGTCGCGTACGGATGCATTCCGATATCGGTCCGACGGAAGTACATAACGAGCTTATCAAAGTTTGTTCACGGCTGTGCTTGATTCCTCGCGTTACATTACGATTAAAAACGAAACGAAAAAGGAAACAAAAGCTATATGTCTCGTAAATAAGCGTGAAAATATAATATAAAAATTTACCAGAGTGTTGAACACTTATTTTGTTGTCATTGCTGCTCCTTTCAGCAGAGTCAATTTCATTATATAAAAGCCTGCCCTGGTAACGTCAAATCGTAATTCGAATGCAATTCGATACGATGACGCTTTTTGTCATTCGTTTCGCGAGAAAAAAAAACAAACAAAAAACCATAAAACACTCGTAGATGGATTCTTGAGGAGGGAAGATATCGTCGGGCGAACAGGACCGAAAAAGAGAGGAACGAAGAAAACGAAGCTGTTCAATTGGAATTTTAATGCGAGTAAATCTTGTTACCGGTGGGCGCGCGTTGAAGAGGAATATGAAAGAAGCCACATTGTTTCTCGCCCGATTCTATATGATACAATTGTTCGTTATGTAATATTCGTTATTATTAAATACCGTCACAGTCCAATGATGTTATTTACGCACGATTAATGGGAGAAGAATTATGTATCGACAGAAAATTATAAAACTATATTTCCTCATTTTTAACGTAACCGAGGAATTCTCCATGGCATGTACATGCGTGTACTCCAGTCGTCTACTTCTCACCATTTGCCAGTCTGTCGGGGTATATGCCACCTGCGATCTTACAGGCATACTAAGGATCTGTTCAAGCGGGCAACTGGGACGGAAACTTTAAAGTTAACCTTGAAATAAATAAATGTCTGACAAAAATTTACAATCGATTCCTCAAAATATACACACAAAAGTACAAGAAATCTTGTGAGAATCGTTTCAATTCAAAATGCCCGCCCACCAGCCATACTCCCAAAACCATCTTTTTTCCGGACCTTCCGCGAAGTTTTCTCCAATTTTAGGTTCTAACCTGGGGCACAGTACCAAAGCGTCTATATGGATACAAAGCACTAGACTAAAGGCAAGGATTTTCGAAAAATGTTTTTGAATGTAATGCCAAACATGCTTGAATTTGCATTACATTTTTTAGACACAAAACGTTTTATACAAATGGCCATTGCGAAAAGATTTATGGGAGAATTTTGCAAAAATCTTTGCTAGTCAACTAGTGTTTCATACCTACACTGACAAACATTTTGGTATTTTGCTCCGGTTTCAATACTAAACATTGAAACAGTTGGAAAGATTGCAATTGCCGGAGTGCAGCCGTTCTGCATGGGGGAGAAATTGTTTTGAACCAAAAAATTCAATGATCTTCGTGTATATTTTGGTAACCTAATGGTTGGTGAATTGTGACTTGATGGTGAATTTTCATCAAGTTCGTTACGTTCTTGAAAAATCCGATTTAAGTTCTCCATATAGTTTACGGCCCCCAAGTGACATTGTCATCCCTTAACAATGCCCGTTTCAAAAGTACGAATACGTTGATCCCAATTTTCAATCCCGACACAAAGTGACAACTCTCGACCAAACAAGTCGTGAAGAAATCTTCGAAGTAGTATTTGAAAGGCAAAAAATAAAACAAGTTCCCTTACGGCCCGTTGTCTGATTCTCGATTAAACAAACTCATTTGGTAACATCGGATAACGCACAAGGACATGTGTCGTTTCCGCAGCATCGTAA
Organism: Ophion costatus; assembly: GCA_951751655.1. Classification (NCBI taxonomy): domain Eukaryota; kingdom Metazoa; phylum Arthropoda; class Insecta; order Hymenoptera; family Ichneumonidae; genus Ophion; species Ophion costatus. Next base: position 12,716,892 of record OX632363.1, on the reverse strand, counting down.
TAAGAATTCCTTTTCTTGGGAACTTCGATAAAGCTGATTTGCGCCTATTTTATCGCAAGGCAGAATGTTTATCGACTGTTCTTCGCGACTCTATTCGGCTTCTCGTAAAGCACTCGACTTTTTAGAAAATAGTCCGCAACTCGAAAAATATGGAGCTCAAAATGATGTATCCGAAGGGAAAAAAGTTTTATTATGAAAAAATTGCGAAGACTAGAGTTCGAAGAAGACAATATTTTCGTGTTCATTTTATGACTACTTTTGATCGAAAAATCGCCAGCTGTATCGAAACTTTTGACGGCTTTTCGAGGGAGCTCGAGAGGCTGAAGAATAATGAAAACACAAGGCGCTAGGACAAGGTGCAACGAGGGCATTTTTTCGATTGACCAATCGTGCACGGATTCGGAGAGGTGCAAGTACGATTATCCGCATCGAGGATCATGCCCGATGGACAGTCGCAAGTAGAGCCTAGGATGAAGGTTGAATCAGCATCGCCGGGAGTAACGAGACATACGTGGGAGCAACCGCCGTTATTAATACGGCACGTGTGTTCGTATTCGTTGTAGGCGTCACCGACTTTGACGAGATCCAACGTTGGGACGAGGTCTCCGATCGGGATCGGCAGGAGCACTTCCTTCTTGCTGAGGCAACCGTCTCGTTCGTCGACCCACTGAAGCTTCGTTGAATTGCGGAGAGTCCAAAATATTCTACGATCAATCACGACCAGGTTTACGGGTCCCTCGAGGCCTGAGCGAACGAGTCTCCTGTCTCCGGCCGTTCGGCTAAAAGACTCGATACTTCCGGTCGCCTCGTCCGAGAAGTAGACACGCTCCGTCGCCGGATCCCAGGCGAGCGAAATTTTCGGGCCTCTCAGATCCTCAACGACTGGCTGGTTCGGCTGGTTCGCGAGCCTGCTCATCGGCAGCTGATCGATGCGGTATCGGCCCTTGTCGGACTTAAAAACAACGAACATCGTGGCGTATTTCGGTACGAGCAAAATATCCTTTGGTTCGTCCTGAAATTCCAATATAATCCTTTCGCCCGTCTCAACGCTCTGAATTTCGATGCTACGGAGGGCACTGTTGGACGAGTAGATGTTGTTTGCGTAATAATCGAAGTCCATCCCAGTGAGATATTGACTGCTCGTGTAGCCGATCGAATCTTCGGCCTCATCGTCGCGTTCGTCGAGTCGGATAAAGCGGTCGGAAAATTCATCGTTGGCGATTAAGCTTTCGGTATTCGGGTCCCAGGCAAGGTGCTTGACGCGAGTCGAGGCCGACGTTGCGTTGATACGCGGTCTCCCGAGAACCTCGTGCCGGTAGCTCAGCAAAGTGTGACCGGAAGCGATTGCGAGATGCGCCGGCTTCTTATTGACGGAACTGCAAGTTTGCCCGTCCGGGCCCAGTAGGTCATCAGGCTTGCAGGCGCAAGAGTACGTGCGGTTGCGAGCCAGCAGGCACATTTGCGAGCAAGAATTGTTCCTGCAAGGATTCGCAGCTGCTGGTCGCAAAGCCGCGTGATCAATATAAATTCCACCGATGTGCTGCTGAGTTTCTTCGACGAGGGTTGCGCGATCCGTACCGTCCCGCTTGTCAGCCGATTCGATCGTTCTTCGCTTTCGATCGCTCCAGTACAATTTCGTCTCGAATATGGCTATCGAGTGCAATTTATTTCCGGTCGCTTGCAAAACTCGGCGACGATCGCTCCCATCCAGCAAACTGACCGATTCCACGCTTTCGCGTCTCGAGTCGACGAAGTACAGTCGTTCGTCCGGATAATCGATCGCCAGGTCCGTCGGGCAACCGAGCTCTTCCCCCACGAAAGTTCCAACGTCCTGACCGTTCATACCGGCTCGTGAAATTCGCGCCACCGCTCCGCATTCGCTCCAGAACAATTCGCCGTTGATAGGATGGAGAAGCAATCCGGTGGGCGAGCCGATTATCGATTCGCACAACAATATTGTGCAGTACGAACCGTCGTTTTTACATACGGCAACGTGCTTCCAAAAGTTGTCGATGAAGTACACGTTTCCGGTTAACCAATCGAGCGCCAGCTTTTCCGGTAGACCGACACCTGTCAAGACGTAAGAAGGAGAATTTTTATCGAGGCGATACTTCATGTGGAAAGAGTGGAATAATTCGATTTATATGGAATTGTCGTTTGGTCGCGGTTGACTCGACACGAGCGTGTGTGTGTGTGTGTGTGTGTGTGTGTGTGTGTGTGTGTGTGTGTGTGTGTGTGTGTGTGTGTGTGCGTGCGTGCGTGCGTGCGTGCGTGCGTGCGTGCGTGCGTGCGTGCGTGCGTGCGTGCGTGCGTGCGTGCGTGCGTGCGTGTGTGTGTGTGTGTGTGTGTGTGTGTGTGCGTGCGTGCGTGCGTGCGTGCGTGCGTGCGTGCGTGCGTGCGTGCGTGCGTGCGTGCGTGCGTGCGTGCGTGCGTGTGTGTGTGTGTGTGTGTGTGTGTGTGTGTGTGTGTGTGTGTGTGTGTGTGTGTGTGTGTGTGTGTGTGTGTGTGTGTGCGCGCGCGTGCGTGTTTGAGTGTGTGCGTGTGTGTGTGTGTGGGCGCGCGCGCGCGTGTGAGTGTGTGTGCGTGTGTGCGCGCGTGCGTGCGTGTGTGCACGCGCGCGTGTGTGTGTGTGTGTGCGTGCGTGTGTGTGCGCGTACGTGCGTGCGTGCGTGTGCGCGCGTATGCGTGTGTGTGTGTGTGTGTGTGTGTGTGTGTGTGTGTGTGTGTGCGTGTGTGTGTTCGTTTTGCACTGAGGAATAAATGAGTTACCTGCTGTCGCGATGATTTCCGGATCACCATCCTCGTGACGGCGCATTATTGTCTTATCGCCGATTTTCATATTCGACCAATAAACGTAGTTGGCATCCATCGAGATGGCTACGGGTCGGGGCAAATTTTCAATAACTGGAAAGGAAACCTTGCTCTCGAGGTACAAACCCCGAATTCCTTGATCTATTGAAAAGATCATCAGTGCTTCGCCACCTGTAACATTTCGTACCAAAGAAAGCATGGATGCCTTGAACTGTCACGTAAATTTTTCGGGGTTTTCTCATATATGGACATGACCAATGGAATTCACATGTACGAAATATTCATGAGTTCCACTGCGTTGTTATAGAGGACATAAAAATAAACTAGTCTAGGCACGACGCGAAGTCAGTGTGCGGCTTCCACGATCTTAAATATCACACTACGTTGACCTGAGCCAATACTTGGATGGGTGACCCTATAGCCGTGTACCGACTTGCGACCCACCCCCCCCGTCGCCGAGCATTGACTGCGTGCCCGACGATGACACTACTGAAACTAAACTTGGGTAAATGTAGCCGCCTGTATTGGCACCGGTTTTCCACAAATTTCCTGGGCCATTGTGTAAAAGCGATACAGCAGAACATTAGAAAAGCCATTGTCTGTTGGCTCTGGGGTTTCTACGGATGTAAATATAGTGCAGTGACAGAGACAGTAAGTCAAAAGTGAAAGGGATGGAATTGTAGCAAAATATATGTATTCAAATGTACGGAATTCGGCACAGGTTGTTATCTAAAATCTTAGCGGCAATTGACGTATCTTGTCAATTGGGTCTCGTTAACGGAGATAGGTTACGCTAAGGTGGCTATTTAAGGATGTATGGGCATCTTGCGGAAATGCTACCATGGCGAAAAAAATTGGATGCATTATTACTCGTAAGTTCTACAGCTACAAAATCTGAGTCTGCAAAATTTACGGTTGATCCGGCAATCCGTTGAAAAATTATAATACTCTATATCTACACTCCTTTGCATACGCTGTTCATAATGGAAGGTTTTATTACGCTCGAATATGATAAGAAACAGCATTATGAAAATACGGTACCGAATTTTTTCCGGCTTTCCGCCTGAGTAATTTAGGTATGAAAAAATTTGTCGGAACAGTTCACAATCATTTGCTACATAATTGTAAATATAACGCACTGAAATTCTGCTTATTGTCCAGTTCGTTTATCTCATAATTCTCACCGAACTACATGACAATGCTGTAAATAGATGGGCGCCTACAAAATTGCTGTCATAATTTATTGCACGTACCCTGCGCTTTGCAGGTGCTTCCGTCGTCCTGCAACTCGTAGCCAAGCTCACACGTACATCGATACGAACCTGCTACATTTGCACAATGCTGATCGCACAATTTTGCGTTTTCCGTGCACTCATTTATATCTGGAATTAATTGTTCGTTCATTCTATGAGAACTGAATTGTTTTATTCTTGAATAATTTTCTTCACGCGTGAATCTTGAATTTTGTACTTCCTATTTTTTCGTTTCTTGTACCTTTGCAAGTCACATTGTTTACCAGGCTATAACCCGGTGGACACGAACACGCCGAACCTTTCGGCGTTGTTTTGCAGTAATGGCTGCAAATATTCTTCATTTTGCATAATTCCTCAGCTGTGTAAGAATTACATTGAAAAAGCCATTATTCAGGTTGTTTACTTAGAGAAAAATGACCCAGTGGTATGTTGAAAAATATCTACTCATGATTGTTTTCAAAATACAGTCTTCGAATGAAGACTCACCATTTTTGCATTCTGTCTCGTTCTCGTCCGAATTATCGCCACAATCGTCGTAGCCGTTGCACGTTTTGTCGAGTACAATGCATCGATCGTTATCGCACAAGAACCGATTCACTTGATTGTTGCATTCTTGAGAGGGCACGAGACGATCGCCTGGAATGTTGCAAGTCCATGCGGTTATTTCAAAGACACAATAAAAAAGTTTTAAAAAAATGAATTTTTAACGGGTATGGAGCGTGCGCTGCTCGGTGGCCATATTTTTAAATTCGGAGTACTTCTTACTGCCTTTCCTTATAGAGTTCGGAAGACTATACTATATGAAGAGAAAATCTTTTGACCGATATACTACTTCGGTTTTACGTTGTTATCGTTCTTGCTTTCTAAAGAATAAAAAAATCTAGGCGCGCCGTTTTAAATGCACACGTCCTGCTCGGACATTATTAAATGTTTACCGCAGTTCATTTCATCGCTGAAATCTGCACAATCATTGAAACCGTCGCACACTCGCTGACTCTCAACGCAGTAGTCATTCTTGCATCGGAAATCCGTACATATTTTCTGCCGAAGAAATAAAATTGACGTCTCTTTAATGCTTGCGGTGTTTATGCACGAACAAAGTATAATAAATATGTAACGCAAATGTAGCGAGAGTAGTGGATGCACGTCCACTGCGGTCAATATTCAGGTGGATAACCGCTTATCCGTACCCCAGCTTACACGCTGACTTCTGAGCAGGGGACAGTTTCACTTGTGTGTTATCGATGGTAACGCAGTTGACAATCAGTTTAATATAGCTGCCCGTATTGGTACAAGCTTTCTACCCTTTCCTTGTCCCCTTGTACAAATGCGATACCGTAGCACATTAAAAAAAACATGTGTTCGTGGGCAGCAGTCTGGAGATCTTTGCACAAAATAGTTTTTGTGACAATTATTAAATTGCTAAATAATTACGTGGTTGGTACTCGTCACTTTTGTCTGGACAATTGTCTCTTCTGTCGCAAAATTTGTCGAGTGAAATACAAGTTTTGTCGGTACGTTGGAACTGATCCCGTGTACGAATCGGCCCGCCGATCACATTCTTAGGAGCATGAAAAACATCTTTAAAACATAAGAAAATTCACCACTAGATGATTAAGAAAAAAAATTGGCCGTTAAGAAATGCGAAACTTTAGAATTTGTCTACTTTTTCAGGAACGTCGTTTGATGTCTTTCCTCTCGAGTTATTATTCAGTTTTACATGTAATTAAAAAAACCGCTCGCAAAATTAAACTTTGAAGGAAAAAATGCAAATGGTCAAGATTTATTGCTGATTAGAACGATTAATTGTGTTCCTCTCCTTGCGCGTTTGGGTGGTCTACCCTTCTTGGCTTTCGCTACCGCTTTTTCTTATAATGTAATATCTCAAATTAAATCAATGTATAAATACCACTTTGTCGGAACAATCGATTTCGTCGCTATTGTCGCCACAATCATCTTCCCCATCGCAAACGAACCAGCCTGATAAGCATCTATTGTTGGAGCACTTGAACCAGTCAGGTGCCGCACAATATCCCTCCTCCGCTGTAGCAGAAGTTATTTAATTAATTAATTCAATATACATTCGATTTAGGTGATCCATCGTAATTTAATACCGATGGATTCGAACTTGAAAAACATGGTGGGCAGAAACTGGCAAGAGAACAATTATGTAAGTGTAGACTCAAAGAGAAAGTGATGGGATATCGTAAAAGCCCACGAACAGGACGTACGAAGGATGATTGAAAATCCATTTAACAATAAAGTTAAATACCCAGAATTTGGAAAGACCGAGCTTGCCGTCTGCGCAATCCATTTTTAATATTGCTTACCGAAATAGGGTTTCGCGCTTCCGAGGATAACTGAGTACATGCATATCGCGTATCGAAATGACGACATCTGAAACAGCCAAAAATCGATCGAATATGAAAGAAAAGACTTCATAGAATTTCTTCACAATCGAGTTGTCGTGGCGTGTGTTTCGCTCACTGCAAAAGTTTCGTTAACACATTATCAGTGAAAAAATTGCGATATAATAGCGAAAAAGCTCGGATAATGAATGCAGCTGATGGAAAAAAAACGGGCCAAACAGGAGATCTGTTTTAGAAATACAAAACAAAAATTAAATAAAGCAAATCGAATTATGAGAGAAGGTAGAGAAGAGAAAAAGAAGAAAACGATGAAAAAGAAATCTGTAACCATGAGGAAGCCAAGGGAAAAGGGAAAAGGCAGCGTGAAAAATGAGAAGCAAACGAGAAAGGTGATGAGTACAAAGAAATGGAAATAGAAGAGGAAGAATTCGCAGTATCAGAAAACGAGGAAAAATTCTGACAACGACAACGTTATTTTCCCCAAAAATGATATTGTAATTTTTTGTATTATTCGTTCAACTCTAAACTAGCTCGTCGATTTTTCTGAACTTTGCAGACATCCACATATCCTATTACTTACAATTATTCGGTACTTTGGGTTCATTTTAAAAACTGATCGAGAACTGATATACGTTGGAACTCAGGAACCAAATATTATTTATCGCAGGATATAATTTGTACTGAATAACAATTAAATTCTAAATGTATATTTAAACGTGTGTATTTGAATAATGAAGTGTTTATCGAAAAAACTAAGTAATACTATTGTATTTCATTTGAATGGAAATTATTAAATTCAATCATCAATGAGAATTTAAACTTTTCAACATTTTTCACTTACCTTTGACGAAGACGTGATATAACCGAAAGTAAGTATTCAGGACGTCCACCAGAGACAAAGGAAACAAAACTCTTGTACAACTTTACCAGATCTAAATTCTGTAATGCCAATCCAGGCGCAAATTATAGATGATTTTTATGCCAACTGATACAAATCGACATAAAATGTGTGCAGAAAAACTGTCCGAAGCGAAAAAAAATTATTGACGAGAGTGCATAATTGCAAATGAACGAAATTAAACAAACATAAATTCGATTTAAAATGAATTAATTTTCGTCGGATTCAATTGGATTGGCGATACATTCTTGTCGAGTTAATATCAACGAATTAATTAACGAGACAGCGAAGCAATTATTTCGAGTACGACCGTTGGAAGAAGACTGACTTAAATAATGAGAAGCGTTGGGGACCATCGGCCGAAAACGCTGACGACAATCGCTCATTGCGTGGGATCTAATGATCGTGCATGATTCCCATCGTACGCATCGCCAAGAATTTTGCGGTGTTGCAAAAAGAACATCCGGTCGAGGCGGGAATAAAATTCACTTCAATTGTGGAACAGAAATGAAACTATACATAGAATAGATTCACTATGACTTTTCACTTCTTTAACTACTCTAAGGTGCCGTCGGGTAAAATGATTTTTTTTCGAAATTTCTACAACTTATGTGGATATTATGTGTTAATGAATATGATGTTGAGGTTCGCACCGTTTCGATGCAACTCAAATTATTCTTTTTTTTTTAATCCCGATATTTTTGGCAGATTTGGACTACGATCCGTCACGCATTCTTTTAGGGCAATTAATATAGATATATGTCTGTAAAAAGGAGGGTAATCATAGAAATGAAGACATGAAGAAGAACGTTCGTTGTATTCGAACGATACACTGTAACTTCAACACCATGAATAAACGTGTACGTACATACACTTTCAATGATAGATAATATTGTCTATTTTTTTAATCATATTGATAAAATGATCTGATATTTACATTATCTACATGTAAAAAAACGTAACTCCAAGCTCGTATGCCCCGCTTCGTTGCTAATTTTAAAAAATCGACATTTTTCAAAATAGAAAACCGTTTACAGCGTTGTTAAATGTCTTCATGCCCAATATCTTAAGCCCAAACAACTGACCTGGAACAAACTTAAGGCGCCTTCTGACTTTAGACGCTAAAAAGGCTATTTTCATGATTTTTTTGATAGGTTTATACTATAGATATTGATATAAATGTTGTTACACTTAATAAATACACTTTCGAAATACATTTAAAAAAAATTATTTATACAATTCACTATTTATAGGCCAAAATGGTAGGTAAACAAATGTCCGAAAATAAATTGCAGGTCTGCGCTATTGATGAAATCTCGGAGATGGATCATCCAAAACAAAAAAATCACAAGCTTTTACATTCATTATGTTAATGGCTATAGCGCATATCATACGGTTTTTCATAAATGCAAATATAACAAAAAGACGGACACTTTTCGAAAAAGCAAAAAACGTGTTTTTTCACCGCTTCTGGCAAAAAAAAGTAAATATGAAAATTTTAATAATCCTCCATATGCGATGTAGCTATAGTTGTAAAGAATGTGTGGTTAAAATTTTATAAGGATCGGTTTAGTAGTTTCGAAGATTTTATCAACAAGCCGTCGAAAAACATTGTTTCGAGAAAAACGCGCGGTTAAAGTTTTATAGTACGGTATAGGTAGTAAAGTAAAGGTCACACTTAAATACAATTAGACTCCTCCGATGTTCAGAAAATTTTAGTCTGATACTTTTGGATATGTATAGGGGAAGGGGGCCGAAAGCGGGTACCCGGCCTAAAGCGGGCATTTTCCATACTACTTACGTTTTTTAACTTCCCGCGGTTTCGGGATGCGTGGATGTTGCCCCCGTCCCGCCCGACCTGCCGCAGTCGTGAAGCTCAACGGTGACCGACCGCGGGGCTCGTGTGGCGAAAAAACAAAATTTCATGGGTTTAAAAAAAATCAAGGTATGTACAACACGATGTACATACCTTGATTTTTTTCATAACCCATGAAATTTCTGTCTGCTCATGAGTAAGATAGACCAATACTAAAACGTGACTATTGTTTTATGCCTATTTCACTATTTTTAGTCATTTTTGCTGCAATGAATTCCAATAATTATTGGTTCGGTTTGATGAAAACGTCAAGTGGCGCAAAAGGGCAAAGCGGGCACGTGCCATAGTATGTTAAAATATGTTTACTGAATGTTAAAAATGTTAAAATATGTAAAAAATGTGTAAACTATTAGAACATGTTAAAAATATTAAAATGTATTTACTGAATGTTAAGAAGAAACATAAAGAACCATAAAGTTTACCGAATATTAAGAACGATCGACCAAAATCAAATGCCAAAAAAATAAAATACACTGACTGTTAAAAAATAAGGTAAAGTATTTGTTCGTTTACGATAATAATAATAATTTGTGTGCAATAAAATATGTGGGCACATTCATAGTTTTTCCCCTATGATTTCCTATTTTATTCTTATTTAAGCTTAGTTTCAGGAAAAAAACAGGGTGCTCGCGTGCCCCTTTGCCCGCTTTAGGCCACCCCCTGGGCAAAGCGGGCATTCGTTAAACTTTTTATATTGGTTTCCATCTTATATTTTGAAGATTTACTGGAACTGTGTGGATGTACTTTGAAAATACGATAAATTTTGCACCCGATAGGAAAAAAATGTTTCGATATGATATTTTATAACGGCTTTTTTTTAATTTCCCTTAGAGTGCCCGCTTTGAGCCCCCTTCCTCTACTTTCGAAAAATGTTATAAAAAAGAATCGTTCTTTTGAAAATTATGAATTGAAAGGACGCTTTAATCCTTTGCGTGTGCGCTACAGTTGTCGAGACACGGTGAGTAAACTGGATATTTTAGGGAACAGTCAAAGTGTCTACTACATGACCGAGAAAATGTTGAAGTAAACATTTAAAAACCCGTTGTTAATAAAAATTAAAGTACGTATAGTAAAAAATGCGGAAATACGTGAGTTTGAAATTTCGACTGTTCCTTTAAAAACCCAGAGGACATACGTAGGGTCAAATTCACCAGAACAACGCAATAATTAAAAATTTCAGGTTTTTCAAAATGCAGCCCCTCTTATGAGGAATATTTCTCCGATTACGGATTACTATTTTCGTACACAATTTGGACCAAATATTCTAAAAATTGTGACCGTTACGGAACTAAAAATCATTGACGAACACGTATAGACATTTTTTTTTTCAAAATGTCACTGTTCTATTTATTAGGAAATTTTCAACACATTCCATTACAATTTAAAAAAATGGACAGAAAGAAGGTGTCCTCCACAAGGACGTACATAAGAATACAAATATTTGAACGCTGTTATAAATTATGAAAAAGTTTCGGATTCTAACTTTTGCTATAGTTTTACCGATTTCTCTGTTTGAACGGTAATTACATTAATGTCCCTCCCTTCAGTATGATGGAAATTTTATTATTATTATTTTTGTATTTACTATTATTATTTTATTTACTATTATTTTAGTTACATTTTTGATTATGTAATTTCCTTTTCGAACGACAAACTTCTATACACAATAAGAAGAAAGTAAATGTGCCATTACGCATATCATTATTTGTTCGATCTAATTTTGTTATATCTATAAAATACGCGAAAAGTGGTTAAGTGTTTGTCGGTTACGCATTAGAGCAAGATTTCGTAGCTCACCAAGTACTCACATGATTGTAATTTACAATAAGCATTTAAGGCCTTAGGCCACTCTAGAGCCCGAAAAAATAGGCGTTTTGGGGATTTTTTTCCAGAAAAACTACAAAATAAATCGAGATTGCATAAAAGGATGTTTATCGTACATATCAGTGACGGAATACAATAATTTTTGTGAAGCGATTTATTTCAAAATGGCAGCTGTGCTGCGTTTTTGCAATGACGTCTTCGTTTTTCCAGAGTCCACGGCCGGACAAACAGCTCCTGTAACTTTTGAATTATAATGAGCCAATGAATTTTTTTTCGATTATATATAATAACTGTTATAGTATGTAGGATTTTTTCGATATATTGATTTTTGGCTAAATAGCGCACTTCTAAAGTGAAAAGTGAAAAATTTGCTTAAAAAATCGTCAGATAATTGTTAATAACAAATGAAGTAGGCAATATAAAAAAAACCTACGTACTTCCATAGACAATGTATTTTTCAAGATATATTCAACATTTGAAGCGAATCGGTTGAAAATTGTCCGAGTTATGTTTGCGGCCAACGTGTCAAACGGAGACGTCATCGCAAAAACGCTGCACAGCAGCCATTTTAAAACTAATCGCTTCAAAAAGATTATTGTATATAGTCACTGATTTGTATGATAAACACCCTTTTTTGTAATCTCGATTTATTTTGTAGTTTTTGTGGAAAAAATCCCCAAAAAACTTATTTTATCGGCCTATAGAGTGGCCTAAGGCCTTAATGACTTATCCGCCATGTAAAATCTGGGACAAGGTTCCGAAAAGCCCCCCCCCCCCCGCGATCGAGGTGAAATTTTGGAGAAACCTTCCTTTCAATATTTTAAGAAAACCCTTATAGGAATTTTTGGCGACTCGTAATAGTTTTTGAGGTTTTGAATTTTTATGTTTTTTTTTAAGACCAAGGATCCAACGGCCCCCCCTTCCGCTCTGGTCGATCTAAAATTTTCCACAAACCTTCCTTTTAATATTTTAAGGATGTTGAGTCCCTATGAAACATGTTAATGTTAATTGTTCAATAAATAGCTTCTTAATCGTCATGAAATTTTTACACGACCCTCTGAAAATTTCATGTAAAAACATACAAAATTTTTAGAATTCTATCATCATTACTTCAACCTCCTTAAGGGTTGAAATAAAAAATGATAAGAAAATTCTGAAAATTTGGTATGTTTTTGTATGAAGTATTTAAGAGGTCGTGTTAAAATTTCACGACGATTAGGAGCTCGTTATTAAAAAATTAACATTTTGTTAACAACAATTTTTAAAAGAAATAAAAAGAAATTTATTAATAAACTTCGTTTTGTTTCCGTTGCTTTCAGTATATTGTAGATATTACAAAATTGAGAGGTCAAAAAAAAAACTTATTGCAAAGTTACATCAGTTTCCATAAGACAGCCTTTAACTTGTGAATGTTAATTGTTCAATAACGAGCTTCTTAATTAACGTGAAATTTTTACACGACCTCTGAAATACTTCATACAAAAACATACCAAATTTGCAGAATTTTATCATCATTTGCGATTTGGGACTCAACATCCTTAAGACAACCCCTAAAGGAATTTTTAGTGATTCGCAATAGTTTTCGAGATATTGAATTTAAAATTTTTTTTAACGCGCGTCGACGATATCTATATCTGCTACGTCTCCGTTCATACCTATATATGTGATCGCGCGCTCCGTTTTGCCCAAACAAAAATACTCAAACAAACTCAAACAAAACCAAGTAAACCCCCAACCCAAAAATGATTGCGCGTCGCCAAAAATCCCTTTGGGGGTTGTCTTAAAACATTAAAACGAAGGTTTGTGCAAAAATTCAGCTCAATCGGGGCGGAGGGGGGGCTTGGAACCTTAAATCTGTCGAGTATGGTCGAAAACATGACAATTAAAACCTTGTCCAATTACAAACCGTACTCCGCATTTTTCTTGTACAATAAGTGCCGGAGTTTTATTCGCATTGACTTTATTAAATGACACTATCATTACGCATTTCTGATTTTCAGAAGACGGCTTACAAAAATAGCAGGCGCATACACCGCTAACAACTTCGGAAGCTTACAACCTACAACTGTGCCAGCGGTTTTTTTTTCAATAGCGTTAAGGATGTTGTGTCCGAAATTGAAAATGGTAATCAATTTCTTTCATTCGATAGGTCATTATGTAAAACATTTAATAAGTCGTGTATAAAAAATTCACGACGACTAGGAAGCTGGCTACTGAAAAATTAGAATTCACTTTCAAATGTTTTACATAATGACCTATCAAATTTTTAAAATTTTATCACAATTTTCAATTTTCGACACTACATCCTTAAGTGGATTTTTTTATGTCCTATCCAAAGATAACCAATCCCATAGCATAAGGCATTTTGTTTATTCGTTTGTGTCATTCCCCATGTTTGGGGAAAAAAACATTTGAAAATATATTTCACATATTTCCCGCCACGCATGACGTCGAGTCTATTTAGGTCAGAGACCATAGATTTACATGGACAACGGGGCTTATGGGCGCGCTTGGTACGGTTTTTCCAGAGCACGGTCTTACATATACACTGCCGGCCAAAAGTATGGATACACCTAGAAAAATTTCGCGCTGCACTAAAATGAAGCTTCACTTTACGTTTTGGAAAAAAAAATTTCGACTTTTTTAAACCCGGGGCGCCATTTTGAAAATGGCCGTTTTTTGGCTTTTTTGGCTGTTTAAAATCGGCTGCACGTCTTCAGGACAATTTTTTGGCATTTTTTTTCGAAGAACCTTAAAAGATAGAGCAATAGCTATAGTTTCCTTTTGTATTGGGTTGATAAAAAAGTTTTGTCGCAAAAATTTCAATATAATTCATTTATTTATATATCTTATACAAAACATCTCTAATCAACAATATATTCGCCATCGGTTCCTACGACACTCGACCATCTAGTTGGCAACTCATTTATTCCCTTTGCCCAAAACTGCGGCGGCTGAGACTCAAAGAAATTTGAAACATCCCTTCTGAGAGCGTCGACGTTTTTGAAAGTTTTGTTCCTCAAATATGCCTTCAAATGTCTGAACAAATGGTAGTCAGATGGCGCGATGTCGGGAGAGTATGGTGGATGAGGAACGGTATTCCAGTGAAGCTCAGTGATTGTTTTGTGTGTTTCCTTTGCGACATGGGGTCTCGCGTTGTCGTGGAGAAGGTGCACAGTCGCGCGACTTGGCCATTTTTTTCTTATAGCTTTTGCCAATTCCTGGAGATTTTCGATGTATCGTGTAGATGAGATCGTCTTGCCTACAGGGAGAAAATTGTGAAATAGCATTCCCTTTGCGTCCCAAAAACAGCACAACAAAATCTTTTGTGAGTGACGATCAGGTTTCGGTTGGTGTGGCGGTTTTTCCCCGATAGGAAGCCAGTAGGCTAGACGCGTTCTGCTATCATACAAGACCCAGCTTTCATCTTCCGTCACAAAATTTTCTAAAAACTCCTTGCGATGATGGCGAAGCAGGAGAGACGCAGATGGTCACGCGGCAGTTCTTATTGGCGTCGGTGAGACGGTGTGGATCCATTGAGCTAGAACCTTCCTGTATCCCAAGTTGTGTAAGTGATTTACTATTGACGGTTGGGTGCAGCCAAGTTCTCTCGCTAGCTCGTGCGTACTTGCTTCCGGTTTTCCTTTGATGCAGCGGAGTAATGCGTCTTCATCGATGGTCGACGGTCGTCCGGAACGTTCCTTATCTTCAAGGCTTGTGTCTCCAGATTCAAAACGATTAAACCAACGCTGGACTGTTCGATGAAGAAAGTACGTTCTCGCTGAATGCATCCTGAATATTTTTAGCAGTTGTGCTTGCGTTCGTGCCGCGCCGCCACTCGTAAAATATGATTGCTTGAAGTTGCTCCTGCGACTAGAACGCGCGCTCGTCCTATTATACCCTGTCACACGGAAGAGTAGAAAACATTCGAGAATATTCTCGACATAGCTCGATGTCATATTGCGTCAATACGTAAAAAAACATTTAAACAAATTTTGCGACAACACTTTTTTATCAACCTAATAGAAAGTTTTGTACGATTTTTTTTCACCGAGTTATCGCAATTTTTTTCTCAAAAAGACAATTTTAAAAAGATGCTGCTGAAATGAAAAACTTTGAGGTTTAGAGAAAATTGCCAAAAGGAAAAAAAGTTGCGTTACATCGTATTGAATTGAGCAGAATTTTTTCAAAATTTTTTGCTCCAAATTGATTAAAAAAGAAATGTTTGCAATTTTTTTTCTCAATTTTTAGCCGCCCAAAACTTCCACCTCTTATCTCCTACCTCATCTAAACACAAGGAGCGGAAATAAAACTTCTTGTCTTTGTTTACATTTTACCTTTGTGGAGCGTAAAAAAGATTCTATTTCTCGCGAGTCGATATTCTATTTCTCTCGTGTTCTTTATCTCGCTCGTCGTTTGTGTTTGCATTTTTACTTCTTTGGAATAATGTGACGAGTGTCGCGCTGACCAAGCCAGTTAGTTTTGCGAAAACTTCGAACGCGAACACGTGTGGTCTGCAATAGACAAGTTTTTACGCACTTGTTTTGTTCATAACGGATCAAAATGGCACGGAAAAAAGAAATTCCACTGTATAGAAGAGGGG
This sequence comes from Ophion costatus, assembly GCA_951751655.1. Classification (NCBI taxonomy): domain Eukaryota; kingdom Metazoa; phylum Arthropoda; class Insecta; order Hymenoptera; family Ichneumonidae; genus Ophion; species Ophion costatus. The sequence continues at coordinate 12,701,258 of OX632363.1, read as the reverse complement.
CGATTGTCGCGTTGCGCGATAAGGGATTGTCGTACAGAGAAAACTGCCAGACAAACTCGCGTGCCTTTGAAAGGAGTGCAGACGACCATCGGGAGATTTAAGAAGTCCGAGACGTATTTCAATCGCAATCGTCCGGGTCGACCCAAAGTGACAACGTTCTCAGACGATCAAAATATCGTCGTTACCAGCAAAAAAAATCGTCGATTAACAGCAACGGAAATCTGTACCAAATTTACCGAACAAAGGGAAACCTCGATATCACTGACGACAGTGAAACGTCGTCTTAACAGTGCTGGCCTCAGAGGCTGTGTCGCCGTGAGAAAACCTTTGCTGCGTCTGGCGAACAAAAAAAAACGATACGCATGGGCCCTGGAACACAAAAAGTGGACGATTAATCAGTGGAGAAATGTATTCTGGACGGACGAGTCAAAAGTTTTAATCTTCGGTAGTCGTCGACGCATTTTTGTACGAATAAATCCTTCGGAAAAAATGGCACCATAGTGTTTGATACCAACTGTCAAGCATGGCGGTGGCTCCGTTATGGTGTGGGGTTGCTTCTCCGTTCATGGTGTCGGAGACTTTGTGAAAATTGACGGCATAATGAGAAAAGAAGAATATAAAGAAATTCTCATTAATCATGCGATTCCATCGGGGCTAAGAACGATCGGACGTGGTTTTACCATGCAACAAGACAATGATCCGAAATGCAGTTCCCGTCCCTGTCGAGAATATTTGTAAAACGAGGCAAAGAAAAAATATCATGAATATGGTATGGCCGCCACTATCACCCGACCTAAACCCCATCGAACTTCTCTGGGAAGAGCTCGATCGAAAGATACGAATGACCTGTCTTACATCGGCCGAAGATCTGTGGCAGAAACTACAAGCTGCGTGGAGATCCCTCAGCTCAGCTCAGCTGGATTCATTAAGGGGGGATTCTCTTTTTTTTCGCAAAATTTACCGCTTTTTGGGAATTTTTTTGTGAAGAAAGTATACAACGGAAAACTTGTGAAACTTGGCATATAGTTTTATTGATCTGTTTACTACATACAAAAAAATTTTTAAACAATTTCATCAAAAAATCCGCCTCCCACCCCCCTCGACGCGCGATGGTCCTTTTTTGATGGTGTGCACGATTACAGCCTTCACGTTCATCCTGCAACAAAAACCCAAAAAGCATTTTACTTTAGACACATATAGCTATCGTTCGATGAAGGGACAAAAAAATTGACGATTTGGTGACGTTTTGAACTTGAAGTATCGATTTTTCGAAAAAAATTGATCGATTTTTTGTTATAAATAAAAAACTATTAAACGTATTGCTTTTTTGCTTCATCAAACGATAGCTATATGTGTCTAAAGTAAAATGCTTTTTGGGTTTTTGTTGCAGGATGAACGTGAAGGCTGTAATCGTGCACACCATCAAAAAAGGACCATCGCGCGTCGAGGGGGGTGGGAGGCGGATTTTTTTATGAAATTGTCAAAAAATTATTTTGTATGTAGTAAACAGATCAATAAAACTATATGCCAAGTTTCACAAGTTTTCCGTTGTATACTTTCTTCACAAAAAAATTCCCAAAAAGCGGTAAATTTTGCGAAAAAAAAAGACAATCCCCCCTTAATCGATCGGCTGCCACGAATCATTGATGCAGTGCTGAAAGTCAGAGGTGGGTTTTTCGACGAAAAGGGCGTTTAGATGAGGTAAGAGGTAAGAGGTGGAAGTTCTGTGCGGCTAAAAATTGAAAAAAAAAAATTTTCATTCGATGTTGGAGCAAAAAATTGAAAAAAAAAATTTTGAAAAAATTCTGCTCGATTCAATACGATATAACGCAACTTTTTTTCCGTTTGGCAATGTTCTCTAAACCTCAAAGTTTCTCATTTCAGCAGCATCTTTTCAAAATTGTCTTTTTGAGAAAAAAATGCGATAACTCGGTGAAAAAAAATCGTACGAAACTTTCTAATAAAGGAAACTATAGCTATTGCTCTATCTTTTAAGGTTCTTTGAAAAAACAATGCCAAAAAAATGTCCTGAAGACGTGCAGCCGATTTTAAACAGCCAAAAAAAGCCAAAAATTGCCATTTTCAAAATGGCGCCCCGGGTCTAAAAAAAATCGAAATTTTTTTTCCAAAACGCCAAGTGAAGCTTCATTTGTCCCTTATAAAATGCCGCCTTGGAAATCCGGATATCTTTTTTTTCATAGAGATATCAAACTTTTAGTGCGGCGCGAAATTTTTCTAGGTGTATCCATACTTTTGGCCGGCAGTGTATATGCCTTGATTTGATGACGAAAAAAGAACTACTCTTCATTGTCTCATCGATATCTTTATAAAAGGGAATCTGTAAATAAAAAAAATGCCGACAGCTTGGGCATTTTTTCTATTGTCAAGGCCCAAATTTTTTAAATTCAACCATTCTTTAACAATAGTGATTATCAAAATTTAAAAAAATCGGCTACGTACAACTTTAGTCATTGCGATTACAAAAATGTCAAGCAAAAAAATTGAAAATCGGTTGATAAGTTTTTGAGTATTTGCTGGGACAATGTCGAAGAAAGTAGTTTCGAGAAAAATGCGTTCACAGTTTTTGTTCCATTTTTCTTGATTTAACGTTATGTTTTTTCTAGAATATTGATACTTACATTAAAGTATCTAGTCGTGGGCGATGTGACGGATATTCATCCTCATTATATTTTACAAAATGATAAGATCCTGCACTTCATCTATTGTGAACGATGCCACACCTGTACGGACTGAGGGCACTAACCGGTCGCGGTACCTGTTCTTAGTAAAATGCCTGTAACTGCGTCAATTGTCGGACTTGTAAATAAAAATGTTGCCAACATATTTTTGAATATATGTACTTTCAAGAATTATTTAAAAAAACAAAAAAAGATCTTTCAAATTTTGCTTGGGGAAATGGGAAAGCTACGGGTGCAAGTCCTTCCCCAGTGACTTTCCCCCTTAGCTGCCATCTCGTATGGAAAGCTGTCAACTTTCCGCGGTAAAATTGCGCGCGAGGTTTAAATATAAAACTTAAGTATGCAGAAATGTTATTATTTCTGACAGTTCTTAAACCGTGACGTTACGCAAACCTTCACCCCCTCCACCCTCGTACGTAGACCATAACGCCTGGCCGATCCCCCCCTCCCCTCCCTAAAATTGCGTTACGTAATTTGCGTACTCCCCCAAAGATGGCTATGTGAAATGAAGCCGATAGTTTATTGGAATAATGTCCCTATTCATTTATCTTTATGGTGGGAAACCATGCACGGGCCCGCTATGACAGATGTCTATGTGAAATTAAGATGACAATAGAAGATAAAAGAATATAATAGAAGATAGAATAGAAAGACATTTATATATCTGTGTAGGAGCTCACCAAAACGCTATTATTTATTGCAACCATGTTATTTACATGCTTGAAAGTGGTATTGTTACCTTGTTAGGCCCGGTTCCACAACTCTCGGTTAACCGAGTTAACCGAAGTTTAAGGGCGACTGGACCAAACAAAAGCACGCTTGGCTGGCTAAACCCCGGTTAACTCAGTTAACCGAGAGTTGTGGAACCGGGCCTTATAACGATATCCACTATTATTGTTAGATGGTAAATGAATATAAAATAAAAACACAACAAGCTTCTTGGGATGAGAGCCATAAGACGGATTTGAAAACTAAGGAAAAGCCAAAAGGTAAAAAAAGAAACAAACTACAGATAAGGAAAATTACGTGTGCATTATTTGCAACAAACCATATACAGGGTGAGGCACTAAATGTTGCCACCTTGAATGTCTCTGTAATTATCGACGTCACAATAAAATGTTTGAAACAAAAGTTGTACCGTACGAAAGGGGTCATCAAATGCGACCATTTTCTTTTATCTCAGTGGAGGCGCTGTCGCACAGTAAAGGTCACCTCCACTTTTTTAAATGGGATGGTACATTTGTTTTCAACTATCTTGTAGAGCATCGAAAACTGCATAAAAAACATTTAGGGGTCAAAGTCGTTCAAGGTCATTTAAGATCAAAAAGTGACATGCACTTTATTTTTATGTGAAATTCACAAAGTACCGCCGACATTTGCGTTACTTAAGGCAGGATTCTACTTTGAAACTTTGAAAGGCTAAATTGGATGAAAACACCCACCTGGAACACGTCGAAGGCATATTATATGGCCCAGGCATCGCTGATTGAGGGTAAGATAATTTTTTCTACGATTTATCACTCACCAAAACTTTAAACGCGTTTTTCTCGAAACGACATTTTCAAGTACCGTGGTCGTGATAACTCAAAAAGTACTGAACCGATCCTTATGAAATTTGGAACACATATTCTATATGTGGGTACCAACCGACCTAACTACAATCAACTTAAAATTTTGATAAGAACTATTTTTTTATTACAAAAAAAGACCCAAAAAAAACGCATTTTTTTCGTATTTTAGCCGCCCTTTTGTTAATTTTGCACGTATATAAAATATTCTAGTTAGGTCGGTTCCTGAAGACATACTGAACATGAAACTATTTGATTTTTTTGTTTCAGACCATCCGTCGGGAAGATTTCACGACCACGGCAACGGTACCTGCTTTTCGAGGCGTTGGCTCTAAACATATTTTACGTGTACAAAAAATGAATAAAATACATTAAATTTTTTTTTTTATGTACTTAAAGAGTGTATTTATTGAACAGTTTAAACCCCATATCGATATCTTTAATAGTATTCTCAGAAAAAAATCACGAAAATAGCGTTTTTTTCATGGTTTCAAAGTAGAATCCTGCCTCAAGGCTAAGGATACGTACTTTGCTTGACCTGTCGTCTCCGTACGTTAAACACAAATAGTGGCAGTACTTATCGAATTATTATGTTTTTTCAACTAAAGTTGGCATTCACGTTAACGGACACTTTGTCCTTGATTGAGCAGCGGGAGATGTTAGCGGCTCAACATGAGCAGCTAGAAGAGGAGGGATGCCTCTATGGACCATGCATTGCCGATTAGCGGTAATTATAAACACATTTGTGTAAACACATTACAAAACTTTAAACGCGTTTTTCTCGAAAACACGTTTTTAAAAATGGCTGACATTCTCCTGACCGCTGTAATTAACATATCGACCTGAAATTTGGAGAGCATACTCAGAAAATATATCTTCACGGAATGACGGATCGTTTTTTCGATAGATACATTTTTGCATTTATTATTTATCGTTTTATGCGAAAAAAACGCGAGAATTCGATGTTTTTTTAAATTGCCGCCATTTCCCGAAATTTGTACTAAACGCAAAACCCATCCGTCATTCCATGACCAAAGGGTCACAGATTGCTAATATACTTTGAATTTGTGTTTCAGATCAACAAAGAGGGGGAAGTGATGTCAGCCGTTTATCTCCCGCGATTTGAGGACCTGTTTTCGCGGAGCTGCAACGGCCGCCATTTTGGTTTCTTTTCAAAAAAATATTTTTTAACCTTCTGTATATCACGAATAAAAGCAAGAAAAAAACCGCACTCAAAAAGCTTTACTCGTTTCCTTTAAAAAAAATAAAATGTAAACACCTGAAATATGGCACTCCGAGGACAAAGTCTCCCTTAAGGATTTATTGTTTTTTTATGGGGTTACATCACTTCTAACAAAAAAGGGAATAATTCTAAGATTTATACATTTTTCGAAATCGCATTTCGAGATGACACAAATAAAATGGAAAAAGTACTATTTTCGGAGACTTTTGGAGGAAGAGAAGGCAGCTTTCTCCCGCTCGCGACTTTTTGGATGCTGTCTAATCTTTTTCACCCGAGTTATGACGCTTCAAAGCTTAAATGTGCACTACTAATTTTGGTAATCGATACCTCGATAAAAATAAATCATTCAAAAGGTAGAAATTTTAGCGGAAAAACGTATTCTTTCAACTGTTGTGCTTAGTGTACGTATACGCATATATAACTAAAATATTAGGAGGTCGAAAACATGTAATCTTAACATGCATATACTCCTGTCGAAAATTAGTGAATGACATTTTCCAACCAGCTGGTAAGGTCTGCAAAAGCCAATGTACGAAGACATTTAAAAAATGAATCTCTAAAGGTCGTCTTGAACAGACATCAAGTCGATTTAACAAATATGAATTACCTGTTGGGTCATTCAAGGGTTAACGTAAATCGTGAAATTTCCGGGTAAAATAAATGGAGACGCGCGCGGGTTATCGGATGCGCTCACTTATATTTAAGTTGGAGAGCTCAAATTTGGCTTGACTTTTATCTAGTACGATTGTTTAAAGGGGTAAGGGTAAAAAAGGCCGGCACATCCTAATATGTGTGTGTGTGTGTACGTGAGATGGTAAAGAGACAAACTTTAGTTGCCCAACGATTTCACTCCTTCATCCTTCGATAATAATACGAGTAGGCTTTAGTCCTTATCAGCTCATCAAATTAAAGCCATAAAGTTTAACGTGTCTCTTCCCGGTCTCTTTGTTGCTGTTCCAACATTTATGAAAATACTTGTATGTCGTGTCCATTCCCGTTCCCTTTTATCCGTTCACTATCATCGGAAGGCAATTTATCATTATCATTTTATTCAATGTACCATTTTGTTACAGCGCGTTTTTCATGATCAATTGCATAAACAGTGTAATTTGTACAGCAATCGAGCGTATTTCGAAGTCATTCGTGAGGATAGATCGTGTTTCGAGCGTTATCGAACAGAGAAAAATAAACCAAACTGCATCCAACGGAAAATTTCAGCAATAAATTTTCGTAACAAATTTGTTTGCGTCGTGGAACTGATTTTCTCCATTGATAATGAGAAACGATTATTTTAAAAACAAAGATCGCACTCTCACTTTCCAAACAACAACCAGTTGTTTCCAAAAAACAACTTTCTCCTTTCGACGAAAATTAATATCAATCGTTCGACTTTTCGTGACTTCGTTATCGAAGTATCACGATGCATTGGCGATAATACGATACGATAGCCAAAAAGTTAATAAATATTAACTTGTTTTTTGTTGTTTATGCGTGCGATACTCATCGCAGCTCGCAGATATCCAGTTGCCTTTTGTTTACGATTTTTTTTTCGGCCGCCCCAAAGGAGTCGTAAAGCGCGTCAGATCTCTAACTAACATTTTTTTTCTTTTTTAAATCACACTTTTGAACTATTCTTAATCGGCACAACCGATTTTCATCTTCGTTTTATATTTGCGTATTGCGATATAAAATATATAGCAATCAATTGGATTTCACTTTTTCGCGTTGTGTTTGTGCATGTCGTAATTTTCACGTGACGGGGATTTGCCGTCAATTTGCTGGCATTTGCGAAAGAAAAAATAGGGGAAAGAACGAACAAAAATGAAAACGAAAGGAAAAATGCGAATGGAAAGTGAGGATATTACATACGTGTGCGAAACGTTATTATCAGCCTACAGCACGGGAGCGACAATGTACATGTTGATAATAAATTTTTTCTCTTCTTTTTGCTCTCGGATCTCGCTGGATTATTTATCGTTATTCTATGGCTACTCGTCGGACGTCGACGTTGACGACGATGTTGATAACGACGATGCAGACGGTGTTCTACCATTGTTTGATTGATTAGCTGCTCTGATGTTCCAACAGGGCAAAAAAAACTGATAAGTTTTGCGGTTTCGATTTACTACCGAGCCCTTGGCATTGATTTTTTTAAACATTGTTACCTGAAAAGGGCTGCTAGACTTGGCCCAACAGTGTCACGATTGGCTTCCGCAGAACTTTGATCCCCCAAACTTTGTCTACAAATCGGACAAGTTCCGTGCTGAAACAAGAGAACAAAAACCATTATCGAATCACAGCGTCACTTATGCTTTGCGTGCCTTGTTATCGTGGCTGCTATTTTTGTCCGATACAGTTTATGGAGTATAGATTTGTCAACAATTAAATAAAATATTGCTCGAATGACATTTCTTCTGTCGTTTTTCGATTTGATTCACAGCAGTGAAACGTTATACATATTCTCCAGATATTCAACGAATATTTATACAAAAAATTATGTTCTTCGTGTTCCTGCGTTCGAATTATTGTAAAAAAAATGAGCACTTACTAGTTCGAGCCACGGCTCAATGCAGGGCGTGTGATAAATATGTTTACATGGTAATTGCCTTACGAGCTCGGCCAGTATAAAGTCTTCCCAGCAAATGGAACACTGCAACTTAATATCTGGAAAAACATATATTTATATTCAAAAGAACGAGGAATGGTTTTGCGTTCGAATGGAACACGGCTTAACATACCAATTTGCGACTGTGACACCGATTCAGTTGGTATCTCGTCGATTTGTTTGCGCGGCAGCGGCGGTGGTCCACTACCGTCCATTTGATTTAGCAATTGCGTTACAATCGTGTCCAGTCCATCTCGGCCCCAGACGTAGTCACCCGGATTTCCCAAAAACAGTCTATGCATCGTTTCTAATATTAATACACGTGTCAGTCAATTACACGGTTCGGGATGTTCGAATCGTGAAAAACATAAC
>OX632363.1:12635707-12692571 GCA_951751655.1 Ophion costatus | reverse complement strand
TTTTTTTTTAATGTTTGTATTCTTTATTATGAAAATTTTGAGGAACCGACTGTAAATATTCGTCGCAAGCATTGATTTAAAAAAAAAACAAATTCAAAGTCTCCTTATAAGTATTCAGGCTAACACAGTCATCCTACACCTTAATCAACCGATATCAACTTAATTCACTTAATTGACCGAATAATCAATCGTGGATGAACCAATAAAATGATTACATTAGTCATTGATAATCAATATATTGTTAACCCAATTTTGCTATCGAAATCAATCTCCATTTCGTATTCGAATCGTAATTCGATGCATTCGTGTTTTTTGAACGCATGCATGCATGTTCCTTTTTCACGTATATACATACACAGGCTGAACGGGTCCACCTTGGGCAGTCGGGAGATGAAGTCCGAAACCGGATAGATTTCGGACAAAATTTTCGACCAAATGCTCGACTTGTTGATGTCTGAAGGGTTGTCGTAGTCGCATCCTGTGGAACAGTGACGCTTTACAGTTTGTGAAAAAAAAACATTTTTTTTCCTTTCCTCTACACCGTTTCATTTTTTACATTGTACGATTTACTCGATCCGGATTAATCGCGCGTCCTGGAGATCTTCTCGTTCTCTGCGTGTCTCCGCTGGCATTCGGGCCCATTTCCGCCATAACGTCAAGATACATTCTGACGAAATCGTCGTTGGGTATCTGTTCAAGCTTTGAATAAAAAAAAAGACAACCGGTAAATCACGATGAACAGAATACGATTCCAAATCTTCTATCTCCATTGTACAGCAAAACCTGGAATATTTGTGCTTTTCGATCTGGTTTTGATGTTTCGTATGCTCATTTAAGGGCACGCTAAGGTGCTTTATAACAATCTAAATTTGGAAAATTCTTTATATTTTCATCCCACAACACCTCAGGAGATGTCTCAATTTCCAGTCGAAATTCCAGAAATGTTTATAGTGTAGAGGTAGATAAATGAGGCCATATTATCAATGCACAATCACGAAAAGGAAACTTTGAACACATTTTTTTCGAGACAACTTTTGGCAAAACGGTCGATGCGATAACTGTTGCAACTATTAATCTATTGTTTCACAGCATCCCGTTGTTTTTCATAAATAAATATTCATTTATTTATGAGACAAGAGACGTTTAGAGGTCATTCTTCAATCAGACTGAGCTAAGGTCATCGATAACTTCTTACGAGTCACCCTGATAATGTTTTCCCTCCCAATCACTCGTATCTCACTTCAAAGTCCAGATTGCTGAAATCTTCGTTGCTGACATCCATGCTTGAGTTGTGCAGGTACGATCGCGGATCGGCGTTGGAGCCATCATCACTGCTGCCGCTGCCACCTCCACCTTCCAATTGCTCTATAAAGCCGGACGTGCAGAATGGACATGTGTAGTCCTGACCAGAAACACCAAGCCAGAAGCGAAAATGATGCAGCCCAAAACGATTGCAAAATGTCGCATTGTAGTCATACGGTAAAAATAATCGGTCAATCAAGATCAATGGTCCTTCTTTGTTTTGTGTTTTCCCTTTGGTCCTATTGCCGCTGTTGATTTATTATCGACGGAATATATTGTCCACGGGAGAAAATGGTCGTTAGAATTGTTACTAAAAATACCTCGGTTAGCGTGAATGCTTCAAATACTTGAAGTGACTGCATTCTAGAATATGGTCAGTTGTATCTCTAAGCCACGGTCAAGAAATAAAACATAGCCAAATTAAGGGGCGTCAGGAACATTATCATATCGGTAAATCCCGGATGAAAAACTCAAACAGAAAAATAAGCATTTTGTTCTTGTACCAAACTTGTCACACAAGGCGTAATCGTGTTTTTACTCCATTTTTCTATACTCCAAATTTTGTGATTTCGTAATAATCACACTGAGACATAAGTGATCGTAACATAATATGTTTGGTGTACTAAAATTGGCTGTAACCCAACGTTCAAGTTGCTGAAACATGTACATGACCAGCGCCAGCATGGGATGAGGGAATATTTTACGATAATTCTTTAATACACCGAATAAAGATTTATTATACACTGAAGCAGTTTTTTTTGCATTTCAGAACGATTCGTCGATGCAATATGTGTATACCTATACATACATCCATGTACAGAGAGATTGAGGGAGAAATATTTTCCCAGTTTTTGTGTGTATTCAGCCATTGTATAAAGTGACAGCTAGCAGTAACTGCTCGGATCCATTGTATTATTTTGGGTTCGTAGTGATTGAACGGGGCAGAGATTTGACGCAGTGTGCTCGATTAGGTTACTCACAGGTAGCAATCGTTCAATTTCTACACTGCATTTGTGACAGAAAAATCGGGATATCGGGCTCCCATCGACGACCGCTTCAGCCATGTTTTACGCGTTTCTTTCGACGTTATTCACGGAGACACAAGGCCCGAAAAACTTAACGCAAATCTGAGATCCGTTCCAAGAGCTTCCCTTCGTTCAACGATCGAGTAACTCTGTCTCCCTCGCCCCCTCGCTCACGTTCCTACTTTCCGAAACTCAAGATTTTGCACTGTAGGAACGCTCATTGACCACCCGTAACATACGTGTGCGAATACACTCGAGAAAATGTCACGGTAGGTGTATATTTATATATACATTTATGTGGTTGCATCGCGTATACCCACACGGACGACACGCACCACGCGCGCGCGTGTGTATTTATATATATAAATATAACGCCAGGGAGACTAGAGGTAAGGAGTGAGCACACAGTGCTTACGAAACGTTCACGAAACGCCGCGAATAAGGAGGCGCTGCGATCGTATGTGTCCGATCGAATAGCTCCTACATGGAGGCTAGAGTGGGAGGAGGCCGATCTGTGCATTCCAAAGTGGCTACAATAAGTGGACTAACCGGGATGGCGCCACTATCTCTAAAACCTCGAGCGGAAGCTGAGTATCGATGTCGTGTAAGAGAGATGGAAGAGGATCGAATACGCATCGGTGCAGCCAGATCGCGCGTGAAAGTTACCCTCTCTCTAGTCCCTCGCGCGCCCATCACACAATCATAGTAGCGCGTGTCCGTGAGCGAGCGACGCTCAGACATCTTCGGAAAGAGCCGAGTGCCGTCGAACTGTCCCGACCTCGCCTTCGGCAGCTACACCAACACATAGACACGCTGAGCACGTTCATGTGCGGCCAAGCCGAACGAAGGCTTCGAGGGAAAAAGCAATCTGAGCACGGCCCGCGCGTGACGTCACGCGACGGCACGCGTGAGGCTTTTAGATGATTTCAATGCTTATTTAGCTCTTGATTCTCTGTGTTATTAATGTATACAAAAGAATTGTATCGCGCACTCTGAACGCTTATTTTTTTAGTTCATACGTTAATTTAAATATAATAATAAATCTATATTACAACTCATTTATCTTCTAAAAAATTGTTTACGCTTTACTCACACCCGTCCTTATGCCAAATAAATTATAATTCAGAAAAGTAAGTGAAAATATATTTATATTCGTATTATTATATTAATTCTCATACTTTCATCAAGCGATAAAGTATTATCTCCAATAACAAATCAATCATCCATCCGGCCGCCAATCGTGAGTGCCAGAAAATGCATCTTTAACACAAGCGATAGGATGGTCCCGTTGGTAGCGTTCCTGGCTTCGGTCCGTAGAGGCGCAGGATCGTTCCTCACGCTCAGCGCTTTTTTTTTTTAAATCATGGTTACTATTAAGGATGTTGAGTCCCTATAAAACATGTTAATGTTAATTGTTCAATAAATAGCTTCTTAATCGTCATGAAATTTTTACACGACCTCCTGAATACTTCATGTAAAAACATACCAAATTTTCAGAATTCTATCATCATTACTTCAACCTCCTTAAGGGTTGAAATAAAAAATGATAAGAAAATTCTGAAAAATTGGTATGTTTTTGTATGAAGTATTTAAGAGGTCGTGTTAAAATTTCACGACGATTAGGAAGCTCGTTATTGAAAAATTAACATTTTGTTAAGAACAATTTTTAAAAGAAATAAAAAAAATGTATCAATAAACTTCGTTTTGTTTCCGTTGCTTTCAGTATATTGTAGATATTACAAAATTGAGAGGTCAAAAGAAAAACTTATTGCAAAGTTACATCAGTTTCCATAAGACAGCATTTAATTTGTGAATGTTAATTGTTCAATAACGAGCTTCCTAATTGTCGTGAAATTTTTACACGACCTCTGAAATACTTCATACAAAAACATACCAAATTTTCAGAATTTTATCATCATTTGCGATTTGGGACCCAACATCCTTAATTCTTATTTGATTAGTTACTTTTATTAGTTATCATATTTATTTTAATTAGTTATCTTTTAGTACCGAAAAATTTATCGCGCACTCTGACCGCTTATTTTATTAGTTTTTACGTTAATTTAAATATAATAAATCTAAAATACAACTTATTTATCTTCTAGCAAAATGTTTGCGCTTTACTCACACCCGACCCTATGCCAAATAAATTGTAATTCATAAAAGTAAGCGGAAATATATTTACTTTCGTATTATTATATTCATTCTCATATACTTTCATCAAGCGATAAAGTATTATCCCCAAAAACAATCATCCATCCGACCGCGAATCGTCAGTACCAGAAAGTGAACATACATTGACACAAAAAATTAAAGGAGCAAGAAAAGTTGAACTTTGTCAAAAGTGGTCGTACAAAAAAAAAAAAGGATTTTAAAGCTTCAAGTTTCTAGTTTTAGTTCCAACAATGATTTTTTTTTTGAGAATCACTGATTGCGCGGTCGGAAGAAATATCACGGCAAAAAAAAATTTTGCAAATTTTTACGTTTTTCAAAGTTCTGCACGTGTTTTGGAGATTTTTTTCTGACTTGACCAATATCAAGGTCATTGAGCCCATTCAATTCACTTCAATTTGCTTTTTTCTCTCCGTACGACCATTTTTCGCTGAGATATCTCAGGAACTAATGGTCGTACGGGAATTCGATCGGTAGTTTTGGAAACGTGAATACTCTGCAAGCTCCGATTATTATTGTGGTGAAACTTTTATTTTTTATTTTTGCCATTAGTTTTAGAACAGTACAAAAAAACGATGTCTTCTTGGTTTTTATGAAATCCACCGCTACTTTGCAAATATTGCGATAAAGACTAATGTTTATGGACGGTCATTCAGCTCAATATGTCCCCAAGAGCCATGCAAAATTCCAAGTTGATCCAATTACCGGTCTTTCTTGCCCGATTAACCAAAATTTGAAAAAAAATTAAAGGAGCAAGTTTCCTCCTTTTCAGACATCATTTCATGATTACTAAGAGGAAAAAAAACTTTTCATTACTTTTCGTACAATTGGGTATTGAGTACGCATTGAATGTTGGAAAAAAACCGTGAAAATCATATTGAGGAAAAATTTTCGAGAAAAAAAATTTTTCATAAAAAAAATATTGAAAATTTTTTTTTTTTTATAAAGAAATCAGTTTCGAATTTTTTTTTTTAATGTTGAAATTTTTTTTTAAATCAACATTGTACCGCCAGCATCAGAATTACCCAAAGCATACCACGGGGAGGTACGCTTTGGGTAATTCTACGTACACTTTGGGTAATTCTAATGCTGGCGGTACAATGTTGAATCGAAAAAAAATGTCAACATTAAAAAAATAAAAAAAATCGAAATAGATTTTTTTATAAACAAAAAAATTTCAACATTTTTGTTATTAAAAAAAAAAAAAAATCGAAAATTTTTAGTCAATATGATTTTCAGGGTTCTTTTCCAACATTTAATGCGTACTCAATACCCAATTGTACGAAAAGTAGTGAAAAGTTGTTTTTCCTCTTAATAATCATTAAATGATTTCTGAGAAGGAGGAAACTTGTTCCTTTAATTTTTTTTCATATTTTGGTCAATCGGGCAAGAAAGACCGATGAACGGATCAATTTGGAATTTTGCATATTTCTTGGGGACATATTGAGCCGAATGACCGTCCATAAACAATAGTGTTTATCGCAATATTTGCAAAGTAGCGGTGGATTTTATAAAAAACAAGAAAACATCGATTTTTTGTACTTTTTTAAAACTGATGGCAAAAATAATTTTTTTTAAACCTACAATAATAATCAGAGCTTGTAGAGTATGCATTCACGTTTCCAAAATTGCCGGTCGAATTCCCGTACGACCATTAGTTCCCGAGATATCGATGACTGAAGACAAAAGGACGTTTTTTCATTCAGAGGCCGACGAGGAGGCCGATATCAGCGAAAAATGGTCGTAAGGAGATAAAAAAAGAAGCAAATTGAACTGAATTGAATGGGCTCAATGACCTTGATATTGGTCAAGTCCGAAAAAAATCTCCAAAACACGTGCAGAACTTTGAAAAACGTAAAAATTTGCAACATTTTTTTTGCCGTGATATTTCTTCCTACCGCGCAATCAGTGATTCTCAAAAAAAAATCAGTGTCGGAACTAAAACTAGAAACTTGAAGCTTTAACATCCTTTTTTTTTGTACGAACACTTTTGACGAAGTTCAACTTTTCTTGCTCCTTTAATTTTTTGTGTCAATGTATGTTCACTTTCTGGTACTTACGATTCGCGGTCGGATGGATGGTTGTTTTTGGGGATAATACTTTTTTGCTTGATGAAAGTATATGAGAATGAATATAATAATACGAAGCTAAATATATTTCCGCTTACTTTTATGAATTACAATTTATTTGGCATAGGGTCGGGTGTGAGTAAAGCGCAAACATTTTGCTAGAAGATAAATAAGTTGTATTTTAGATTTATTATATTTAAATTAACGTAAAAACTAATAAATTAAGCGGTCAGAGTGCGCGATAAATTTTTCGGTACTAAAAGATAACTAATTAAAATAAATATGATAACTAATAAAAATAACTAATCAAATAAAAATTAATAGTAACCATGATTAAAAAAAAAGCGCTGAGCGTGGGGAACGATCCTGCGTCCCTGCGGACCGAAGCCAGGAACGCTACCAACGGGACCATCTTATCACTTGTGTTAAAGATGCACTTTCTGGCAGTTACGATTGGCGGCCCGATTGATGATTGACTTGTTTTTGGAGATAATACTTTATCGCTTGATGAAAGTATGAGAATTAATATAATAATACGAATATAAATATATTTTCACTTACATTTCTGAATTATAATTTATTTGGCATAAGGACGGATGTGAGTAAAGCGTAAACAATTTTTTAGAAGATAAATAAGTTGTAATTTAGATTTATTATTATATTTAAATTAACGTATAAACTAAAAAACTAAGCGTTCAGAGTGCGCGATACATTTTTTTGTATACATTAATAACGCAGAGAATCAAGAGCTAAATAAGCATTGAAATCATCTAAAAGTTTCGCGCGTGCCGTCGCGTGACGTCACGCGCGGGCCGTGCTCAGATTGCTTTTTCCCTCGAAGCCTTCATTCGGCTTGGCCGCACATGAACGTGCTCAGCGTGTCTATGTGTTGGTGTAGCTGCCGAAGGCGCGGTCGGGACAGTTCGACGGCACTCGGCTCTTTCCGAAGATGTCCGAGCGTCGCTCGCTCACGGACACGCGCTACTATGATTGTGTGATGGGCGCGCGAGGGACTAGAGAGAGGGTAACTTTCGCGCACGATCTGGCTGCACTGTTGTACATCTCTCTCGCACGCAGCCTACTTCTCAAGTTTCATTCTGCTTCATGCACAGCTCACTTCTCATTATTTACTTGTTCCGTCTCTGTCACACCCAGTTCGTGTCTCGAGGTTTTAGCGATAGTGGCGCCATCTCGGTAAGGCCACATTTTTGTAGCCACTTTTTTCAAGTCTCTCCATAAGAGATCGGACTCCTCCACTCTAGCCTCCATGAGCTCCTACTAGCCTGGTACTCTTGCCGTGCTCTCAGTTGCTGTTGACAGCACATTCGTGGTGGGGGACCGAACTGTTGCGTCTACCTCTCCTATTTCACTGTCTTTCTCATTGTTGCAAACTCATAATAGCAACTATTAATTAATTAAATTAAACGGTGAACAGACTATATAAACCAACTAAGATAATAAAAACAGAACACAAATGTAGCCTTGACTGTCATGGATTGGAAACATGTTTCAGAAACGGGTATTCAGTTGATTTATTTTTATCACCGATGCGAATGAAAGCTTGAAAAAAATTGCCCTGTGCAAACAATATTACTCGTTATGTAGCTTGTGAACGCAACTGCACTGGAGAAAAAAAGGAACATGTCAAAAAATTGCAGTTTTATTTGCAAGGAAAATAACTTATAAGATATGCTCCATCTTATGCTTATTACTCCAGGGAGAATGAAGCGTAAAAGGTTATGTTTCTCATGAACTGAACTACATGCATGAAAAAAGAAACTGAAGGATAACCCTAATGACGATTGATTGGGAGCAATATTAAAAATAATTCTACCTTGGCCTTTGAAGAAAATAATTTGGTGAAGATTTTCTCAATATTACAAAACACAATAATATAAAAAATGCGCCTCAAAGCAGAGCACAAAGATACATCGAAATCAAATTCTTTTATAATTTGTGTGCATGCGTTAAGTTTCGACTATTATAATTATTTGAAACGTTATCGTCAGGAGAGCTGCCAGTGACACGATCTGGAACTATTGCAAGTGGGATTCTTTAACGAGGATTTTTTGAGCGAGTTTCAAGACCTGTATCATGGAGACTCTAGTCCACGGGCTTGCATACAGGGCTTGAAACTCGCTCCAAATTTCCGTGGTGGGGGATGGCCTCGGATTGAAGCACCGATTGTTTCAACTCGTGACCACGAAGATCGCTGCTATAGAGTGATGCAGGCTGTGTGAGAGAGACGGAAATATATTTCAAAAGAAAACAAAACCCAAACATACCGCGGATTCACGCGACTACACGCGACGTGCTCTACTTGTAAACTTGTAAAAATGAACCCCTCGACCAACACGAGCTCACATTGACACCTATATAAAAAACATTTATATTCATTGTACCCACTTGGATAACTATAGTCTTTTGGTTTTTTTCAGGTTTACGATAAAGTTACTTTTAATTGTATTTCGGTCCATCATGCATTTTTGACATTGAATATCATAATTTGCCTACGCCAGCCAATTGTACAGCTAGGTTAGGTTCCTATGAGTCAACAATCGATTCCATCTCTCTCGTACAGCCTGCATCACTCTATCGCAGCGACACTCGTGGTCACTAGGCGAAACGGCCGGTGCTTCAATCCGGCGACATACCCCCACCACCGCAGTTTCAAGACCTGTATGTAGGACCGTGCTCTAGTCCACGGTCTTACATACAGGTCTTGCAACTGAATCAAATATTGGTGGTGGGGGTGGTCGTCTTACTGTCGGCTCGTTAATTTTCTTGACCGTCGCTCGCATCGCTTCAATCAAATCATAGCTGAAACAGCGGAAGACGCATGTGGCAACACAACCTCACTTAATCGGCTACTATAAAGTGTTACATAACCGTCATTAATAAAACCACGTGTTTTTTTTTATGGCGGTGATATCGTGCGGATTTTTACATAATAATGACGACTAATTCGTGTGCGGTTCCAACGTGTGACACTGGACGTCAGTTAGTAAAGGAAAAACGTTTGGTGTTTCGGGTTCCGTCGAATATCGAACGTCGTCAAAAATGGATCACTGCAATTCCAGGAATTTCTCAGCTCATGCCTTCGCAATTCGTGTGTGAGAAACATTTTCTCCAACGATACATTCTGAGAAAGTGCGTAAAACTTGACTTAAACGGTCGAGTTATCGCAGGGGTAAGTTGATTTTATCTTTTTTTATTTATCACTGTATCAAGACTGAAATGATTTCGTGATTTTATGTACCGTGTTGTTACGAATGTCATAATGACGTTGAATTAAATTCAAGGTACCTTATTCCCGCCCTCGACTCGATCTATTGGCAGTGCCTTCTGAATTTGACAATTTAAATCAAGTGAACTCCACTATGGTTGCCAAGTCTTTCATCGAAGAAAACATGTGAAAACCAAACACAGTTATTTTTCTACAAGCGAGCCTTCAACGATCGAATTAGAAAATGCACCAAAAGATGCGGCTTTCGTTACTTCGACAGTGGAATCGAAGGCGACTCCAATGTATACATCTGCGATTCATGAAGTATTCAACAATGATTCATCGATGGATTGTTCTTTTACCTCGACGGAGTTATTGAGCATGGATTATTCACCAGACGCTTTCAATGACCGTATTGAGACATCTTCGACACAAGGTACATATATTTTATTCACTAAAGCTCCATATTATTTAGAATGTTAAGTTATTGATGTTTCGATGGTATGAAATTCGACGGCACAAAACTGGAAAGAATGCGTAGACATTGGTCGAATAGCAGAAAAACTTTATTGTCATTTATTGTACCGCTTTTTACAAATCTGATTAAGGAATTAAGGATATTGAAAGAGCATTTGAATTGAGCATTTATTGTGGGGAATATGACAAGTTATTAAAGTGTAGAATAAAGAATATGTTTTCTCTACTCATTTTATCATTATTATTAAATGGCAGGCATAATTTTATGGGAAAGGCATTAAAAATAGTCAATGGCACAGAATACTGATGGACAATTTAGTGCACAATATTCTCCCTCAGTCGTGCTATATTTTAACCTGTGAAAAAATCAATTGCATTATCCATCGTATAAGAATTTCATTGACACATTTCATATGTATTCACCCTAATAATATTTCAAGAAAATTCCTTGCCCCAATGACAAGAATTTCACATATTTTTTCTCTTCCTCTCCTTCATTTGGCTCTATCCTTTTACGATTGACCTTGGAATAAAAATTAAACATGAGATATAATAAATATGTAATATTAAAAATGTTAAAACTCATATTTTGCTCTCTTCATCGATCGCTATTTTTTTCTCTTTTTTTTCTAGATGCGAATTTGTGCGGTGACTTTGGAACAAAAAATTGGACAATGAATCACTATGAATAATTAATAATTTATTGACTATATGACTGTATGATTCTTCAACCATGACATCTCATGAAATCATCAAATGAAAAATGTATAAAATGAACGTACACCTGCAATAATATAATTGACGTTTTCAATACATTCAAATTCTATAAAATATTTATATGTATAAAAATTCGATTTAATTGCTCAGATCTTGAAGCTAACGAAATGCTGCCGTCGGAAGCTCCCATCATTGAGTCGAATGAACCGATGCAAGAGCCATGTCACTTCCACCTTTCAGAAGCTGCCTTTAGCTGTAAGTATCTTCGGTTATCTGAACAGTAAAATGAATAAATGTATGAAATATCAATCGAGTTTGAATATTGAGTGCACTGCAATATGTTATATGAAAATAATTTTAAAAGGCGTTGAATTTGAAATATTTTCTAGAATTACCATTTATTTCTGGTTGTATAGGCACCACCGAAGGAACAAAGCAATCGATCTCGATACCGAAGCCGTGGACTGGCGGAGAATTGAACGCGGACGGCGGGAGTTTTCTCTTCTCATACGCTGTGAGCAAAGTGGAGAACGGCCATAATCTACTGCTCACGCAAGGATTTGTCAAGCTTACGGCCACCAAAGAGCTTTTTTATTATGTATATAGGCGTATCGTTGATGCACATGGATGTAATCTTCCCCAAGTCCTAGATGATCTTGGTGCACTACCGCAAGCTTTGGAGAGGTTTAAAAATATGAGCCTATGCAATGGTGCACGCCTCGGATATATTGTCGTATTCGATTATTTATTACATTCGACTACGAATGAGACAAAATGCTCACCAAGAAAATTTTAAAGTTACGAAAAAATTCGTTGGAAAAAAAACTGTCCAAGTTGACGAATCAACAAAAAGAGTAACCGGTTCGCAATATAACTAAGTATGAATAAATAATAAAAAGAAAAAAGTTATTGATCTAAACAGTGCACATTTTGCGTTTCTCTTCCCTTTTTCAGCATTGACTATTCGAAAAAAAAACACGATGTCTTAGTTGGACTGTCGAAATACCATACTTACAGCCTTTAAAAGTGGAATCATCGAAAGAGGTACGTTATAGAAAAATGTCTATAATATTCAGATAACTAACAAAAGTTTACAAATAATTTGAAAATCAACAAAAAGAGTAACCGGTTGGCAATATAACTAAGTATGAATAAATAATAAAAAGAAAAAAGTTATTGATCTAAACAGTGCACATTTTGCCTGTCTCTTCCCTTTTTTCAGCATTGACTATTCGAAAAAAAAACACGATGTCTTAGTTGGACTGTCGAAATACCATACTTACAGCCTTTAAAAGTGGAACCATCGAAAGAGGTACGTTATAGAAAAATGTCTATAATATTCAGATAACTAACAAAAGTTTACAAATAATTTGAAAATCATACAAAATCACATTAATAATAATTAAATGAGACGATTATGAGAAATAACAAAAGTATTAGCCATTGTGAAATTTTATTTGATAATTGATAAAAAAATGTCTTATACTATTTCATTTTCTAGTAAAAAAAATGCATTCACGCCTGCAATTACTTTACAAAAATTAATTGAATATAAATGCTGAAAATAATTTGACTAAACAAAACTGATTCCCCGCTTCTCACCATACTCTGGAATAAGAAATTGATGGTGTCCGCAAATATATTTTTCAAAAATTAATTAAAATTATGAAAATAATTTGATTTATTAATTAATAACATATTTACCCTTTAAAAAAATTCATACCCACAATCAAAAAAAATAAACTGCTGAATGTGGGTTTTGAGTGCACTACCTTCACCACTCGAATCCAGCGTTGACCAATTCAGCTAAATGTACCTCTTGGCAAATAAGGAAAACAAAAAATGAGATATACTTATCAGGGCTGCTTGAGTCGATGATGCTTTAGGATAAAGAAAACTGCAGTTCAATTTAAAAAAAATATTCTTCAACAATAGAATCCTATACAGTGCAACATACGTAAAGCGTATATTTATTTTCGCTTTTCAGTATTTTTTTTCTTGGAAATGTTCCTACATTTACATGTCTATATACTTGTCCTAGCCGCTATGACAAGCTCGCAGCGCCGCTCTTGTGGCTATAAGCCAAAGCTTATTGCCGACATTAAGCGTACCACCCCCACCACCTTCGTTGCAAGACCTGTACGTAAGACCGTGCTCTAGTCTCCATGACCTGTATGTAAAACCGTGGAGTGGACACAGCATAGGCCAGAACCCAGTTCCAGCGTCTTAAAAAATCCGACTTGCAATAGTTCCAGGTCATGCCACTTGCAACTCTCCTGACGATAACGTCTCAAATAATTATAATAATCCAAACCAGCCCCCTGGCACTGTTGGGTCTACCGTGTCTCGTTATTGTCGCCACGTAAACTAACCCACCATGCGGCGCTAGTAGTCACCAGCATAACCCCCACTCCAGTCGCGCAGCGTCTGCATAATTTGCATTCGACGCGTCTGGAAAATTCATTGTTTAGAATAGAATTTAAAAGTATATGTGTATATAGGAAGGGATGCAATATTTACACTTGTTGCAATATTATGTATTTAACGAATGTTAAATACATAAATACATGTATTATGTATTTATTGAACGACATAAACAGATAACATTAATATATTTTAAATAATGGATTAGTCACGTTGTACAATGTTTTGCGATTTTTTTCATGTCGAGATTGCTTTTTTTTGTTCTGCGTTGAGACGTGCAGAATATTGCTGCATCCGCATCAATACGTAATATTGTAATATGTGTAAAAGAACACTATCGGCGTGTTCTATACACGGAAAAGAGAGCTTTTCATAGTTATACACGTCGTCCAATATAGACTCGAAAACACGTGTTGAATTGCGATGAGCCACAAATCGCTCTTATAATGTGATAAAATAATTACGATTTTACCACACTACGATTTTTTTTATTCGAGAACAATCACAGATCGAGAAAACATGACGAAATAATACGGAGAGGTGCTTTGCGGAGTGGGGGTCATGCGGGTGACTACTAGCCCCGCATGGTGGGTTAGTTACGTGGCGACAATACGGGGACACGTTACTGTTAAGAGAATTTATCCCAGTGTCAGCCCCCTGCTCACCACGAATGTGCCGTCAACAGCAACCGAGAGCACGCTAAGAGCACGAGGCTAGTAGGCGAAGCTCATCGATCGGACACATACGATCGCAGCGCCTCCTTATTTGCTGCGTTTTTGCGGACGTTTCGTAAGCACTGTGTGTCCACTCCTTATCTCGAGTCTCCCTACTCCTTGCGCTAGACATTCTGGTCCTGATATCGAGTTTCGAATTCTGTACTCTAATCCGGATCGAATTTATAGTAAAATTTCTTTACTTTTTTTCTCAGTTACAGCCTCTTGGTTATTGAGATGTGATCAGTTAACAGCGAACACGCGTGCTTTTGTACCGAATTCGCATCGTCGTAATCTTATCTTTTGTAGAAGAAAACTGAAGGGAATAGATCACAGTCGAGAATTCGCATCGTCGTAATCTTATCTTTTGTAGAAGAAAACTGAAGCGAATAGATCTCAGTCGAGAAAAATGCCTCAGGGCAGAAGAAAGGCTCCGTTTAGCGGAAAAGCGAAGAAACAACAGATGCAAGAAAAGAAGCAGCGACAAAATCGCGCAATATTGGGTAAGGAATGCGAACAAAATATATCGCCTATTTTGCAACCCGCGACCCGTCGATCCACGTTTTTTGAAAATTGCCTTTTTATTTTGTTACTAGTTGAAAGAGAAGATGACAATGAATGTGATGCTACAGAGGAATCGCAGTCAGAGAAAAACATTCTGAAAATCAATAAACAACCGCACGGCGCTAATGCTGGACAAAGTAGTTGCGCATTACAATTCTTTCAAGAATCAAGGACTGAGCTTCTCAAACGCCGGGAGGAAGCAAGGAAGGCAATAGAGCCAGTGCCCCTTGAACACCAAGAGCTTTCTGAGGATTATTTTCCACCTGAAATTGATCTTCCGGAAAGGCCTCTCTGGGACTTCAACATGTGCAAGGAAAATTTGGATATGAGAGAACAAAAGTATTTTTCTGTTAGTCATCAGTTATATTATTAGGAAAATTTCTTCTAATGTCCACAAAGAAGTGGTTAACAAGAACGTATAGATACTTATATAGGTATATAATATAAAAATCGCATTTTTCTATACTAATACAGAAAAGTAAGGAACTTATCCCTAAAAGTTGTCTACATCCAACTTTTTCCAGGCTCTACTCTGGTAGTTTCCCTTAATGGACCTCGCTTGCAAAGCTTGCCCAGCGAGGACAGGGCACAAGGGCATAATACGCTCTTTGTTATAAATAATGTCGATAATTTGAAACAGATATAGCCCTCCTTGCGTTAGAAAAACGAAAAATCTCAAAAATTCAAACCTCAATTCATGCGAACGAAGCGTCAATGATAATCTATTAATGTAAACAAGTTCAGTGTCATATCTCAAAATTTGCATTGCATGGACTAAATTTTTTACATTTAGCGAATCTTTAACAATTACTTACTTTTTCAGTGTTTACTGCAGTTTCAGCTACTTCATTTCACGTAATTCAGCATTCGCTGAAAAAAGTTTGCTGAAACTAGAGCATGAACATAAAAATCAGTATACATATTGTTGTCTTCAAATATTTTCAAGTTATTTCAATTGGAAACTTTCGAATAAAGGCCATTAAAAAAAAGATTTGAAAAGAAAAACTTACCACACTCTTGAGGAAAGAAAATCGAGCTTTTTATATACTTTCGCCAAGCTTCAAGCATCAATAAAATCTCGTTTATTTTTTTTGCCTTCTAGGATTATTTGAGAAGAATGGAAGATCTACGCAAAGTGAGTTACTTCGAATGAAATTTGGAGACATGGCGACAGCTCTGGAGGGTTTTAGAAATGTCGGATGTGTTGCTCATTATTGTTGACATTAGATATCCGGTACTGATGTTTCCTCCGTATCTGTACGATCATGTGACAAGCGAGCTGGGAAAGGACATGATAATGATACTCAACAAAGCAGACCTCGCACCGGCAGCTCTGGTGGTGGCGTGGAGGGAATATTTCAAATCTCGGTATCCGAAATTGCGCATTCTCTTCTTCACGTCATTTCCAGCGTACAATTTTCGCGGAAGTTCAACCAGCGCTGAAATGACCGGTGAGAATCTAAAAATCCGGCGAAGAAAGGGAAAGCTGAAAATGGCAGCAGAGGGAGCGCAAAGTTGATGGAAACTTGTCGCGAGATCGTTGGTGATAAAGTCGACCTGACCTCTTGGGAAGAAAAAAATACGGAACGAAATGCATCTTGAATACGATCTGGATGATTTGGAAAGGAAGGACAACATCGTCATAGAGAAGGAGGACACTACGTTTTTCGAACACGAGAAACACAAGAACGGCGTATTGACGATCGGTTGTGTCGGTGTGCCAAACGTAGGAAAATCCTCCCTCATGAACGCTTTAATGGGTAAGTCGAAAACGATTAAGTCGTTTTATATGCGCCATTTGTCTCGTTTTAATATCTGAACTCAATTAAATATCTACAACTAAAGGCGAACCTATAATTTAAAAAAAAAAAACCGTGTTTAACTGCGATTTTATTCCCTGGAGCAGGTAAGAAAGTGGTGAGCGTATCACGGACACTCGGCCACACGAAGCATTTTCAAACGATCTACCTTACAAAGACTGTTTGCCTGTGCGACTGTCCCGGTTTGGTCTTCCCGTCGACCGTACCGAAACAGTTGCAGGTACTGATGGGCTCGTTCCCGATTGCACAGCTCAGAGAGCCTTACACAACCATCAAGTACATGGCCGAGAGACTGGATTTGCCAAAATTGTTGAGAATACAGCATCAGGACAACGACGATACGTGGTCATCGATGGACATTTGCGACGCCTGGGCAGCCAAGAAAAATTACATAACCGCAAAAGCGAGAAGTTTCGATACCTACAGAGCTGCTAATTCGTTCCTGAGAATGGCTCTCGAAGGGAAAATATGTCTGTACGTGTATCCTCATGGATGGACAAACAAGAAAGGTGAAAATCGATCTTCATTCATATGTCTACGATTCCGTTTCCGGTACATGCATTCATTGGCGTAGTCAGCATTCTTCGGGGGGGGGGGGGGGGGGGGGGAGTTTCGTGGAGAATGTTTTTTTTGTAAATAAGATTGCCATAATAGTCGATAATCACGTAACGCATAAAATATAAAGCTCTGATCACACTTCCATGTTAACATTAGTATCAACCTCTTGCATAGCTAAATAACTAATCAAC
Organism: Ophion costatus; assembly: GCA_951751655.1. Taxonomy (NCBI): domain Eukaryota; kingdom Metazoa; phylum Arthropoda; class Insecta; order Hymenoptera; family Ichneumonidae; genus Ophion; species Ophion costatus. Next base: position 12,675,313 of record OX632363.1, on the reverse strand, counting down.
TAATCTATCATCATTCTTTAATGCAGCCTCTAGTCCTGCAACTTTAGCATAAGTAGGTACTCAATTAAATAAATCTTCGCTTTGTGTTTTTATTCTGCGTATCGACCGAACCCTTTTTTAGTTCAATTTTTGTTTAACAATGTCAATGACAGAATCGTTCCTGAAGCATTGTGCTTCTAAGCCGCGTATTTATCCGCCATTACGGCAGAGAAACTCTCACAGTCGGCAGAGCTCGCTGGGAGTACTATGGCCGTTTCGAAAAGTTCTTATAAGTTCGGACAGTACGCCTTTTTAATGTGCTTTCTTAAAATTCCAGCAATTATTTCATCATTTTTAAATGAAGGTATGTTTTTCGTGACCATCGCTTCGATGGCTGACGTAGCAATTAATGAGGTTGCAAAATAATTCTCGATGAAATCCTCTCCATTTTTCACATTCCCCTTTAAACATGCGGCAACCGCATGAAATAACGGTAGATTCTTAAATCGGCGTTCAAGATTTACCTATTACTCGGTAGTAAATGCTGATCTTTCAGTATTCTCGTGGTTGTAGGTCATCCGGCAAACCTAATTATTTGTTTTGCCCACCGTTAACTCAATTGATCAGTTAGAATATCTATCTAATTTACGTAATGAAATAGCTACTTTTTATACAAGTTACGGAATTACGGTGACGAGAATAATAAAACTTTTATCAAATTATTTTTTCATGCTTGGTGGGTGAGAAAAAGGATTATTTGAATTTAATTATTTTTTATCGATTCTTATCTGGGGGGGGGGGGGGCGTTCTCGCCCGTGCAGCCTCGTGGCTACATCAATGCATGCACTGTCTGTATGAAAAGGTACGCGGATACTTTTGTTCATTTAGTCTGTTTATCGTAAAAGCATCATTATTACTTGTTAAAAATAATCAATCGTTGATTGATATTGATTATGGTTCGAATAATTGGATTAAGCAATGTTGAAATAACTGACGAAGATTACACGTGCACAGGCAAGGATTTGCAAATCGTTATGGAAGAGCAGCATCCAAATTGTCATCCGCAGCTTTTTTTCTACTCTGTATTTATTTCTACTTTCGAAACTTCCTTACTCCTGTAGATGAATGGGCCAAGCATCCCGATGTGAAGACAATTGAGTGGGTTCAGGCGAACAACGCAACGGCAGATGATCTCGAAAAGAAAGAATTGATTCGTCCTCGGAAAACGAAGACGAGGGACGAGAATCAAGCTCGACCACGAAGGATGGTGATTCAGACGAGGATAAGGATGATCCCATCGTGCCGATGGCCGTCAATAAATTCGGCGCGTTGTCGGACGGGTAGAATGTGAAAAAAAAAGAAACGCGATTTCCATAGAGCATACTCATTCGTTCATTGCTTCCAGTTTGTTACAGATTTAATCGCATTACAAAAGTATAACGTTGCAAATTATTGTTCCGAAATGTTAGTTCAATCAGGGAGCACGCAGTTGAGCGAGCAATGCTTCGTTCTTACGACATTCTATAGTGAGCTGTCGAACTGCAGCCACGTATTTTCTCTGCTGCTCCATTAAACCGACCAATTGTCGATTTAAGGCGTATCTCCCGCCTTTTTCCTCTGCGTAGCGGCGTTCGACCTGTCCTATAATGAGTTTTTTTTCGATTGTCAATCGGCGAACCTAATTTTTTCATGCCACTCGAGGAACTATTAAAAAATTATTCAAAGACGCCAGAGGATAAACGTTTTAAAAATTGGTGCCGGGAAGCACAAATACGGAAATGGCTCGGTGACGATATTTTCGATGGCTTTCAACAAACGATTCGCGAGAACGAAAGTGTCGTAAAGGGAGGATGAGAGGAAGGACTTCGTTAACTGTTCATAAAAAAATGCATTTTTCTATAGTTCGTGGACAATAAATTGATCACGTGATATTAAATATATTTTTAAATTATGATAATGCCCTTAAATTGATGCTACCAACCTTATCTTTGTTCCTTTTATCTCCAGCGATGATTGCCTCGAATTGTTTCAGGAACTGTTCCTTCCCACTCGCCGACGCCATTGCTCTATTGGTTGCAAGAAAAAAAAACTTCCATCAAAATTCGTTGCGCCTCATATTTGTACATCAATAATATTTTTTTATATATTACATGTTGGTAAACGAAAAATGAAAATACTCACTCGCTGTAATTATCTTGAATCGAGTTTGGCAAGGAAAGTTCCTTGCTCAAATACAATTTCGTATCGTCCAGAGTATTGTACAGCGTATAGTACTGTTTGGTTTCCTTGTGTTTAGCCGAATCTTTCGGGGACAACGTCGAAACGGTAAACTCACGAAGATACACGATATAATAAAAGTTTCGCGAGGATTCGTTATTGGAATACCTTGGTTGTACAATTCCATGAACCGTCGTTGATACTGCGTCAACTCCAATCTTGCCGGTATATCGTCCAACTGTCTCGTGAGCGACGCAATAGCTCGACTTTTCTTTGCAAGCAAAAGTCTCGTTCTATTGATTGCTTTCTTGACTTCCTCGTACTCGGCGGAGCGACTTTGCTCCTCGTGAGGTTCACTGGTCTCAATTTCCTGCACCATTTTCTGAAGAGTCGACAATTCCTTCTTGCACTGCTCGCGAAATTTGTGCTCTTGTTCCTTTAAGCCGCTGTGAACTATTAACAGTTCCTCCAGCGTTTTTATAGTCCTAAACGTTATTCAAATGCACTCGTTATTTGGGCGGGTCAAACAAGAATGAAGATCGATTTCCCGAAGCCCTTTTCTAATAATTAAATTGCCAAATAATCAATACCAATAGTAGAAAATAGTTATCTGCGATTATGATAAGTGATGGAAAGAGAAATGATACTTCTCCTATCCACAATAATTGTAACTATATTTCTATCCCGACAATTCTCTGTTCCTCTTCGTACTCCCACGATTTTATTTCTGGTCAACGAATCATCATAGCCGTACTCTTTGTTATCATCAGTCTTCATTTGGCCCATTTCCAAAAGAGCGTCCTCGATCGTTTTTCTCTTGTTTTCTGTCTGCTTCAATCGCTCGATCCTCGATCGCCTCGCCAAGTTTTCCAGCTAGAGCGTCGCGCTCTTCGATGATCTTGTTCATGCTACTTTGCAAGGTGGATCGTTGTTTCTCGAGAGTGGCGTACACACGCGAGAAACCAATTCCTCTCTCGCTACCCTGAAACCCGAGCGTATACGTGCGTAGAAATATATTTTTACTTCATACATGCGTATGAGCGTTTGAGATTTTTTTCTGCAAATTGTCATTGACGTAGTTCTTTCTCGGAAGTCGTCATAGACGCATTTTTTTCTGCGACTTCGACAATTTATTGGGCCTGTATACCAACGATATTTTCCACACCACAGGCGCTCAGGTGATCTTCATTAAAGTAAAATCCGTGAATATCGTCGCGTGATGACTCCGTCGATTCTTTGGCAACAGCGCTCTCATCCGATTCTTGAATATTCCCCGAGTCCACGGACTTTCGGCAAGTCTTCGCCAAGGACATGAATCCGTACTCCAATAAGGTACTACGCGCTCTTCCTATGTTATTCTTCGGCGCTGCGTCGCGACGCTTCAAACGTCGTCTCGGATCATAGACGCGCTTCGGTTCAAACGATCTGACATTAATAAATCACAGATTGTCTCGATTGTTATTTTTTCGGCTGTTGATGGTCTTTCAATACCTTCACCGATTGTATGTGAGGTATTATGTCGTCAATGGAACTCTCCAGAAGATCCTCCGAAAATTTGTGGTGTTTGTTAAATTGGCCGATTGCGAACGAACGCAAAAAACTTGCCCTCTCTTCTCGCGTTTCCATCGAACGCTTGACGAGCCACTGAAGTTAGCAACAACGAAAACAGTCGTGTTGATAAGTTTATTTTATGTAAAATTGTCATTTCTACTACCGACAAAATTTACTTGACCAACTGGAAATATGTGGATGCAATCCAGCCCCTGATCTGGTGAGGTTCTATCCTGTATGGACAGTTCATCCGCGGCAGCATGACTACTATTTTTTCAGTTAATGCTCTGAACAAATCAAGAAAATTTTACAACTGTATTTAATACTGAGAATTCTCTAGAAAAAAGCAGGGAGCGAATTGAGCGTGGAAGAATTAGTTGCAAGTGTAGCAGAACTCACATTTTCTGGCCTATCGTCAGGTTTTCCTGAAAGAGTAGATCAACGTCGACATCAAAATTGCAGGATTCTATGCACCAAGTCATACCCCCGACGACCTAAAGAAAATTTGGGTTCAAATGCACTCTTGTTATATGATCAAATATTTAAAAAAATAAATGTCTGGTGCTTTTTTCCACGCTACCAATGTGACTTAATATGTAGACCATGCTTTGAATTTTGGGTTGGAATGTTCTTTTTTTTTCTATGAGTGTTTTATCTCTATTTTTTAATATTTAACTGTTGGGGGAAATCTCTTAAGAGTAATTATGCTATGCCTGACACTGTCACAATGTTCAAGCTGTTCAACTGTTTACAGCATTACCATACAGTTGGGTAATGATGTGCGGAAGAGCCCAACAGGAAAATGAGTAGATATTCAGTACATTACAGTTGATTATACTATAACTATATCACTACATAGTAGTGATATAGTTCACTACATCAAATTACTGTAACCATATCACTACATAGTAGTGATATAGTTACTATATCAAACATAGTACTTACTATATCAATATATAGTTACTATATCAAACTATATCACTACATAGTATAGTGATATAGGTCACTACATCAAACGGAGTCCCCGGTCGGATATGCCTGTCTGTGTGCTCTAATGTCAGAAACTACTCCCGAATGGATAGACGAATTCTCGAGGAAGGTTTAGGTGTAAAATTTATCAATGTCATGTAAAAATTAACCACCGAAGAGTTTCTTAGCAAGCAGCTAGCAAGCACCATGAGAGATACCCAAAAGCAATGTATGGCAAGATAGATCATCTCAAGTAGTTCTACAAAAAAATCCGCGACAACATGTGTCTATTTACTAAGGTGAACCTACAACAATAAAAAACATGTCTTAAAAATGTTTGAATTAACGACAGTCATTTAGAATTGGGAAAATTATAATTAAAACTCACATTACAGAATCAATAATAGTACTATGTGCCACTGGAGTTTTGCTGTGATGGCGGCACGATTTCCTACCTACTCATAAGCACGATTTCTCGCATGAAGGTTACTACGCTTTGAACATTAGACACGAACTTGGCAAGTTAAGACATCAGCATGCAAAATCTTCCCCAGAGATAATTGTATATGGCCCTGTCATATGGATCGCCCGAACAGAATCTGTTCTTGCTGATCCGGAAAGAAATATAATTAACGTGGGAGATAAATAAATATTTGAGACTACCCTTGGGGCTTACCATATTTTACGTCATCAGTTTTAGCTGATTTTTGCCCATCCCCCCAAAATCATCCTATTATCGTCATAATCCAATTACTGTTACCCCCGCCCCACCCCATTTTAAAATGACGTTATTTATTGACAGTCCCTTTCCGCATATGTGATCACGGATTGAAATATTTCAATTGTCAACTTAACGAACTAATTTTTTTATGGCTTTGCATGTTTTGTACAGTGAGCCAGTGCCACCGCAATCATAAAATGCATCTGCGCAAAGTAACAGTGGCTCGTAAGAAGTATATAATTGTGAAATTTTTCAATGAATCTCGATTGTACGTAAGTCACTCATATGAAACTTACGAAAGATCTGAAACATCCTGTACCATTTTTTCATCATGCTTTTTCATATTGTATCTGGAAGTAAGACATCTCTAAAAATGCATGCAAAACTTCTGCAAATTAAAAGTGTTATCATTCTTCAATGAGTAGGCGGATTTGATAGCAATTTAGCATACTGTTTTACCACAATCAAAATAATAATGCACCAATTTTCATTGTCATGGTAGCATTTCTCAAAGCTCAATACATTTTTTAACTTGTTATTTTGGCTACTGTCGAGTTCCACTCATTATATTATGATTGATCGTTTTTTTTTCCTGCTTATGATGAAACGAAAATCGCTGATTATTTTTTTCCTGCCTCCTTTACGGTTGGTTTACCCGGAATGCCAATAAAAAAGATGGATATCTTCATTGCGTGGAAGATTGAATTTTTTTTCAACATTTTACAACTTTCACCCCCCGATAAGGGTGAGTTCCAGCAAACGAAAATCGCTCATTATTTTTTTCTTGCCTCCTTTATGGTTGGTTTACCCGTTCCGCGAGTAAAAAAGATGGCTAGCTTCATTGCGTGGGAGATAGCATTTTTTTCAACTCTTACCCCTTTTAAGGGTGGGTTTTCTCGGCCGAAATCCCTTAAAATGTTTTATATGATCTTTTATAGGCACCCAGAAGCGGACTGAGCAATACATTGATCGAAAGTCAAAAGTAAAAAAAATTAAAAATTTTGTTGCTTAGCAACGATGCGAACTTCAGACGCATAATTTACGAATATGCAATCGCATCATAGAACAAACTTATATTGACGTGGATTTAACCCGGAATGGCAAAAGGGCAGCTGATTATTCGATGCTTTTGTCTACAAAAATTAAAGGGCAGTTGCAACCCCTTAATTAAAAGATATCGGAAAACCAAAAAATCCGTAGCCCCTCCTTCTTCAGCCATATATGTATGCAAATTTACATCCCAATCGGTTAAAAATTTTCGGAGATAGGTACGAAAAAATGCATTTTTGCAATAAACTATATGAAATTTATTGTTATCTGCAGCGTTCTCATTTCCAATGTATAGTATACAGAAAAATAAATGTTGCAATTTGAAATTTTTTCATATCGTTTCGTTAAAGAGTTATCGACAAAAAACGAAAATCATCCCGATTATCAAGGGTGCGTGTCACTCCTTAAATATTGGGTTCCACAGTTATAAAAAAATACGTATCGCTTATTTTAATCTGTTCAATACAAACATGCGAAATTTCATCGAAATCGGAGGGGAACACCTCGCGACCTTTCCTTTCAGCGACACACGTTTTTCAACCGCTCACTCCGTTCGCCGTATTGAGATCATGTCTGTCCGGGTTTCAAAACCGCAGCGACAACTAGTGGCGGCGCTAGAACCGAAACTTGCCACGCTACTGACGCACTTGATCGCGGCTGCCAGCATTATGGCCACTGCACACTGCGCGCGATCAGCGACGAGCGATGAGCGATATCCAATGGGAGCTTCACTCTCCCAGGGGGCTTCCGGAATCACGGTCTTACCTACAGGTCTTGCAACGAACGTGGTGGGGGGTTGTCCGTTCACGTCCAAACGAAAGTACAACTTATGGCCACGAGAGCGGCGCAACGAGTTATTGGTAAGCTTCATAAGTTTATAGCACTGATTTGGCGGAATCCTAACCAATCTTTTGATGGTCATACGCAGTCATACATGCGTATATGAATATGTTTACGGCGAAATACAAAATATATTTAATGCTAAAGAATATGCTCACCAAATTTTATTACATTCTAAGCTGTTTAAAATTTCCTATGCTCTTAACATAGACATCATCGCTGAGTAAAGCCACCCTCCTCCAGTTTTAGTGTAATGGTATTTTATGTAATTATAATTCTAAAAGCATATTTTCATAAGCATATTATTTAAAAAATATATACCTTGTATGGAAGTTTGTTCAATGGGGTCGTGATCTGAAGATAACAGACTTTCAATTGCTACGGCAATCTGCGTACTCTCCGCTTCATCCATGGGAATCTCTTTCGTAACACAATAATTGTGCTCCTTCCTATTGTGTAGTTCGATGAAGCCGTCGGCAACATTATTGACATTACCCACTTCATTGATGTTGTCAAATTCAAAAGGTACCGCCGAAGGATCTAGATGAAAACGGGAATACGGCGCCTGAAAAAACATAGTCATTGTCGTATTCGTTAAAAGAAATCAATGTTAAGTCACACAAATTATTAAAACTCATATCGATTAAAACTATGGAAAAAACGCAACGAACAAACTCACTTCTGCGATAATCCGACCATTTGCGTCATATTTTATCCACTTCCTTCTGATGAATCGTTCCTGGAAGTGTTTCTCACAAATGGATTGTCATGACGTTGGTAAAAAATTCCTGGAATCGCAGCAATTCATTTTTCACGCATTTCACGATTCGATGGAACTTTGAACACGGAGCACTTCTCTTGTACTAATTTTCGTCCCGTGTTGCAGGTCGGAACCGCACAGGAATTAGTCATTATGCATTTATCTCTCTTATTATTAATTTCAATCACGGTATTTATAACCTTGCGTCGTAATGTCACTCATATGCGTTCATATGAATAACTGACAGCGCCGCGTGTGGCAAAAAAATCGCCACGATAACGCGGTTACCCCACCACTCAAATTTACCTTGGTTGCAAGACCTGTATGTAAGACCGTGCTCCATGACTTTCACGATCCACTGTTCGACGATTCCGTCATATGCGTTTGGGCTTTGGGCTTGGGCTCCTTTACTTTAGTCTTCATGGTGCTACTGTTACCGCTACATAGATCATTCGCCAAAACATTTCAGACCAGTGCCTGTTTAACTTTCCTTTTCCTCTGCAAGCTAAAGGCAGTGAGGAAGGAAAAGTGCCGTGATAGCTATAGGAAAAATGGCACAAATAGAATGGCCGTGGCAGTATAGTTTTCCACCTTTTTTTACGTAAGTTTCGACGCTGATGTTCAAGATATAGATTCCGTGAAAGTTTTGAAAAATGCAATTTACTAGCCCAATACGTAGCTTTTTTACGAAATCAGAAATTCGAAGCTATACTCGTCGCAAAGCTAAATGCGGCCATGTAACTTCAATATATTCAATTATAGACTTAAAACTTGAGATGGTTGACATGGAATTGAGAGGTTATGCATGATATGTTCATAGGGATATTTATGTACCGAGAAAACCTACTCATACAATACTTCTCGATTATTGCCGATTAATATAATTACTGTTTTAATAAACGAATATTAATCATGCGAAATATAACTATCGAAAGCGAATAGACCTCGAATATGATATTTCTAGAGTATACCGCAATTTAACAGTACTTATATTTAATGAGTAGAAATAATACATAAATAATTGCGGTACATATATATATATAGCATAGTTGATGCTAATATAAAGGTACAAAAGGCATCTAGAATAGTTATAATATAACTATCCAAAATAAATAGCGCTCCAATTAATATACCCTCTGGAGTATTTTACAAGTCACGAGTGATCCAAAGTTTTTATTTACGTAAAAGGAAAAAGAAAATTATGTTAACCTAGATAACATAAGATTAGGCAACCGTTTTGTGAATGTTATAAGAAAACTGAACTGCCATGATACATTCAAAAGAGATTCGTGTTTTGAAGATTTACAGTATTCTTGTAAACAACTGACTTTTCAAGACGTAAAAGAAAATAAATATCTGCTTCATAAACTGACAACTAGGATATATCTTGCTGTGGGCTCAAAATTACTTTAAATGTTGATTGATATCAACCGAACGAAAAATATGTTTTTTCAAAAGGCAATTAGAAAATATAGCAAAGGAAAAAATAGTAACAACAGCAGTCATCAGGAGTACTTTATTATTCCCAGGGTACATTCCTTGAGGGTGCTTATAAATAGTCTCCTCCTCCACATACTATTCTCCTTAACATTTGTACCCACAAATTATGTGCATAACCTTCCGTTGTCATAAAAAAAAATTTCCTACTATTTTATATACTGGAATTTCCTTCTCTGCGCTACATGTTTCATCAATACCTCAAATTTTTTTAAATACGCACACAGCTGTTTGACCGAACCAGTAGCTCTATTTTTTGCTGTATTTTTTCTTTAGTCCATTGTATTCGAGTACTTTTTCTGGTTGTTCCACTACTTTTGCCCTGATCGCTGGTTCCACCGCACCACAGCCCTAAATGTGTGTCAAATTCTCCTTCCTTCTCTGCATATGAACCATTTATTGTCTCCATACCTCATTATCATTTTTCCCTACTTTTTCCACATCTTATCCTTGTCCATAATTCCTTTGTTTCCCTTCTGAGGTCTTTCGTCTCTTAGTATTTTGCCATTCACGTGTTTCTTTTTCTGTTTCTGTAGTATAGAACTAATAATAGTAACAAATAAATAGTATTAACAAGCAAATCATAGTAAAAAATAAACCACGAGACGGAGCAGGGATCGAAGCTTGTTATTCCATTGGGTTGTTGGGATAAGTCATTTCGTTTTTTGTGAACGATACATGTGGAAATGAACGAAATTATTTTCCAAACAACCCAATATATGTGAAAGATTGTTATTGAGAGCATGTACAAGGTCAACATAACTTCTTCAATTTTTCTCATAAATGGTCAAGTTTTTCTTAGAAAAAAACAAAGCATCAGTCTCTGGAGAGTACCTTGACGCAAGCTCCACGATTTTCTTTTTACCTAAATATTATTCATCTTTGAGTAAATTTTTAAATGGCTGTTCGAAATGTCAGCTATCTCTTGCACTCATATGTCAGGTGATACGCCTACTTTGCCTTGATATAAAAGGTGTCTCAAAATAACGTGACATGTTAATTTTTTAATAAAACGCATTATTTATTTGAAAAGAACGAATATTGTTATTTAATATAAGGTACAAACATGGAGGTTATGTGTGGATAACAATATATGATAAATGGCATAAACGGCATGGACTTGGAAGACATTCTCTCAACAAGATGGCGCAATTTGTCACACTGCGGGTGAAACAATGCAGTTATTGCATACGAAGTTTCATGGTTGTGTTATCCCGCACCGTAGCTATGTGAATTGGCCATCAAGATCGTGGGATTTGATGCCAATAGACTTTTTTCTTTAGGTTTTCTAAAAGGAAAAGTGTATGTCAATGATCCACAGACCATTCCGCAGCTCAAGGAAGCAATTGGATGTACCATTAATGAAGTTAGTTCACAATTATGCCAAAATTTCGTTAAAAGAGTGCAAAAAGGGTCAGAATGGCCAAGTGGCCATTTATCGAATATTGTATCCCACACATAACCTCTTTGATATAAGGTACCTGCTTGTACCATATATTAAAATTGAAATATTCGTACTTTGCAAAAAAATAATACGTTTTATTAATAAATTAAAATGTCAGGTTATTTTGACATTCTACACTATGGCTGGGTTTTGCATTTCTGTTATTGCAGATTACAGCCTCACATAGAAACACAAGCCAAGCAATTGTTGGCATGGAAAAATTTGCTATTGGATTTTTTAAAGGCTACTAAACAATCGATAGTCGATATTCGAGAAGTCCATGCTAGCCCTGTGTTCAGCAATACGGCCATTAAACGTATCCTTTTTAAATTCGATAGCATACACAGGAACCATGGGAAAAAATGGTGATTGTAGTTTAATTTTTGTAACAGTTTGTACAGTGACTAGTCGTTTATTTCTATTACTAGTATAACACACTATGATTCCTTAATGAATTTTAATTAGGACAATTATCTCCTGACGTTGTATTAATGTTATTGGAAGATTTATCAAAGTCCGACAATGCCCATCCATTAGACAAAGGTAAACAGAGATGGTTGGTATCCTGGCACTCATTCCAGGAGTGGGCTGATATTATCTACAATTGGGCTCAACAAAAGGGCTTTGGAGGCTCTGTTTACACTCTTTTCGAATTGGTGCAGGGTGAGGATACCACTGAACAAGGTGAATCATCATTACAGTCAATTAACCCGCCCAATGATGAAATGAATACTTGCTAATAAATAAAATTACCCAATTAAGTATTAAAAGATGTCCAAATCTGGGATTTGAGCAGTATCTACGGGTGCATACAGTATGATAGACTAAACAAGAACGTAATATTTACGGATGTATGATATTTTAGAGAACGCAAATTTACATGACATCCTTCTACTCTTCGAATAAATGTCTATTATCTCAAAGAATGTGGGTTTTTAACACTGCAGACACCTGTGGTCTACTCGTAGACACTTTTGGTAGTAGTAACAGTTATCCAACGAACGTGGTAATTTTTTACTAAAATGATAAGCCGGCTAGTGCTCTTTACAGCAATTATGACAAATTGTGTATCCAGTACAAACTTATGGTCACCACTGTAGCAAGATAGAAATAGGTCAGTGATGCTGTAACTCAACGACATGAAAATTAATCATGGATACCTTGCATGTTGTGTTTTTCTTGTTATTGGAGGCAGAATATGAATCAGTAGTTGTATAGGATTTTCTGCTTTTTTACCCGTAATACAGTCCCCTGCTACCTTGGGCTGCTGGTCACTTTAATTCATTTGCTTATCTTTTGATCACGTGAGACATAGAAGCAGTTCACGTCGCGGCTTGCCAATATAAACATGCTTTTATAGTTGAAAAGAGAATAAATAATCCAATAAATGTCCAAAAAAATCCATCAAATGAATGTTATTATTTCAAATATATACATCAAATTATTTTACTGTTACGCATGCTTTACATCTGTTGTGTTTACGCTTTAACCGTAAGGTAAAGGACCTAAAGTTTTTTGTTCTCAATAAAATATGACAACAGTGATTAAATCAAATTCAATAAGTGAATTTGCTGATATTTTAATTTTAAAGTCATTATTTATTAATCAAACTCGAAATTAATGAGAAGTCGTAAGAATTATGAAATGGTTTTATTTTCTGATGAATGAAAACCCGTCCATACCATTTTATTAGAGGTTATCTATTTTTCAAGGGAGGTTGCAGCATCTTGACGGCAAGTAATAAAAAATCAAATGTTAACACCACTGACGTTTTCGACGCTACTGACGAACACGCCGTGTAGTTTTCATGCAGCAAGTTGGTCTTTTACTGATTTTTTTCGGGCTTCACTCGGAAGCCCGAAAAAAACGTTGCGCAAAAACGCGTCGATAAATAAAAATTCTAATGACATTCGACCCATATCGTGTGATTTTTTCCTATCGATTTTGTTTAGGTTATTTTTTTATTCGTCCACTCAATCCTGAGATCTTATAATTATTTCCCGAATTTTCGAGCGATTTTGTGACTAGCAAGTTATCCCCCCTCGTGAGTTGGTTGTATCGAATGAAGCAATTCGGTCATGCCGTAAACGTAGTACATACGCCCTTTTAAAGATCACTGATCACTTCAGTTAACAACGTGAAGAGCGATGCCTTTAATTAAGACTCGCGTCATGCAGCCTCGTGACGAAGTGGCACTCGACAGTTGACCGTTTCCCTGCGACATATACATATTTAATGTGTTACAGAGGAGCCGTTTTAATATTTCTAACTTTTAAACATGGGTAGAACGATTATACGCGCAAACGTAAAATAAACAGCCCTTTTCAGAGCGAAAAATCAATTTGACCAAGGTTAATCAGGTTGCAAATTCAAGTCCCAAAAAGTTCTTTGAATACGTAAAACACACGGCCCACTCAGAGTCTAAAATACATTTGGCGCAGGTTCTTCCCGTTCCAAATTCGAATCTCAACAAATTCTTCGAAATTGTGTATAGAAAGGGATAGAAACATTGGGCTCGTCTATATAAAAATTTTCACTAGAAAGAATAAATTGCTGAAAATGTGGTATTCTCTTAAATCAAGATGCAAGAGAATTGTGGAATTCTCTCTTGCATCGAACATAGGTAAGGAAAATTATATATTTTCAGGTACTACAAAGTCAGAAATGTGAACTTTCCATTGCTCAGAGCCAACGAAAACTGTCCATCCATAGGTATTGAGGGGCTGAAAATATCGATTAGCCTTGCATCAACCACAACAGATGAAAAATGTTTAAGCATATCCAAGCCAAATGTAAGCATTTGTTTACTTGATTGTAAACGAAAAACATCTCACCTTCATGTAGGGAGTGGCCAACAATATGAATTTTTACAATTAATATTTTTTTAAATAGAAGCAATGATGAATAGAACATTTTTAGATTAGAAGTTGCGAATGCCAAAAATATGAATCTATTTTGAATTCATTGAACAAAACATGCATCTTCGGTTACCCCTAACCAAAAACATGATCGGAGGAAATTAAATAATATACTTTATACTAAGCAGAATCAACAGCCAACAATTTGGAACATTTTTGCATCGGGCACAGGTGAATAGAAATTCATAAGCTCAGGTACTGAGTAGACAGTAATATGAATGTTTCATATATTTCATAAACAAAGTTTCAATTGCACTGTACGTGCGCGTCTGCACGTGGTACTTCGTGAAAGAGCCACACTCAAAAGGTTAAGGGGGGATTGTCTTTTTTTTTTCGCAAAATTTACCGCTTTTTGGGAATTTTTTTGTGAACAAAGTATACAACGGAAAACTTGTGAAACTTGGCATATAGTTTTATTGATCTGTTTACTACATACAAAAAAAATTTTAAACAATTTCATAAAAAAATCCGCCTCCCACCCCCCTCGACGCGCGATGGCCCTTTTTTGATGGTGTGCACGATTGCAGCCTTCACGTTCATCCTGCAACAAAAACCCAAAAAGCATTTTACTTTAGACACATATAGCTATCGTTTGATGAAGCAAAAAAGCAATACGTTTAATAGTTTTTTATTTATAACAAAAAATCGATCAATTTTTTTCGAAAAATCGATACTTCAAGTTCAAAACGTCACCAAATCGTCAATTGTTTTTTTCCCTTCATCGAACGATAGCTATATGTGTCTAAAGTAAAATGCTTTTTGGGTTTTTGTTGCAGGATGAACGTGAAGGCTGTAATCGTGCACACCATCAAAAAAGGACCATCGCGCGTCGAGGGGGGTGGGAGGCGGATTTTTTGATGAAATTGTTTAAAAATTTTTTTGTATGTAGTAAACAGATCAATAAATCTATATGCCAAGTTTCACAAGTTTTCGGTTGTATACTTTCTTCACAAAAAAACTCCCAAAAAGCGGTAAATTTTGCGAAAAAAAAGACAATCCCCCCTTAAAGAGCCGTGGCTCGCAAGCTGCGGTTTGTCGACCACTGCTCTAAGGCAATCAGTAATGTATTATATATGGATGTTTCTCGACTAAATGGAAAAACGATGTCCCAGGAAAATTTCATGTATTTAAAATTATGATTACTGACAATGAGTTGTGTCTGTCTAAAACGACGATTCGTTACCTATTCTTGGTGCGCTATAACGCACATAATGACGCAATATCTTAATATTCATTGAAATGTCTTTCAAACACCCTAAAACACAGACCCTTGTCGTGTCCCATTTCCACAATGACAAGGTTCACAGCTAATATTTACTTTTAGTATTAACAATGCCTAATTCTAACATTTATAGGTTTAACTAGAATAGAGGACATGTCTTTGGTCAATACGACCATCATTTAAAACACTTTTTCAATATGAAAAACTATCACTCAAATGTTGACCTAAGAATGTCAAAATAGGCTCCTGGTTAAACTTCAAAATCGCGCCGTATTCGTATTTCGTTTAGTAGACATCATTCATTGCGATAAACTAACTGTAAACGGTGTAAAGTTCGTCCAAATGCCGAGCTTAAATAGTTCTCGCCATATTATTCCGTGTGAGCATTGCGTTTGGGGCTGAACGACGTGACAGAGCCGCTTGATTGACCAAGCCCCTGGTAAGTAGTGTTTCTATTCTTTTATGTTATTCAATTAAAATCATTGCATACATCATGTGTTCAGTTAAGGAGGTACGATCATTACTACGAACCCAACTTTCGGATTTGAAATTTTTACATGGTTTTGACGAATACTTTATGCGCCTATTGCCAAAATTTGAGCTATTTTGATCGTTAAGTTTTTTCGCAATAAAATTGCAAAGCCGAGCACTTTGAGTTACCGAAGCACGTCGTCTTATGGAGACGGTCAACCGAAAGTGCGGTGATCACGATCTTCCTGCTCACGTATCCAACTAAACCCGTTGGCAAACTGAAATTCGATACATTAGATATGATAGTTATTGTAAAAAAATAAGAAAATCAATCTTCACCCCGTAGTTGAAGCACTGCATTACCAGAAAGTTTCCATTTCCGGTTGAAAATGGTCAGAACGACGAAATAGCACCCACAGCTTAGCAACGTCGCGAATAACAGCTGATGTGTTTGGCGAACATAACCTAGCTATATTTACAATTATTTTGAATAGAAGCGGCAACGAAATATTCAAACAACAATTCATGGTGTTTTATCATTTATCACCTATCAATAATATGTATAATTATATTCTGCCTATCATGTTAATTCCGCTGAGGTAATTTAAGCCTATTTAGTCCGCTTTTAAGGTAGACATGTTAATATTATTATTATGAAGACTACTACCGAGTCATTGACAACCTAATTTTTCAATTTTTATTTGTTCTTGTGCAATACATTCATCATTTACGACAACATTTGGCACATTACAATCGATAATTCGAATAATCAACATAAGTAAACATAAATTAGAGCAGCTGTGGGTAAAATAAATTTAGACTCGTTTTTTGGCCCCGAGGAAGTGATCGTACCTCCTTAATAAGGTAGCACGTGTGACTCTTAATTCTAGAAAGATTTTAAAAGATTTACCCCTAGATAACTTTTTTTTGCAAAAACAACAGTCTCTTGTGCACAATCCTCTGTCTTTTTATGACACCAGATCGTTTTATGCTCCAGGGGATTGTTTTATTTTCGAGCATGGTCAGATATTAGCTATCTTCTAGCTTCCGGAACTCACAGTATGCTGTTTCTTTTGGGTAATAATGACTTTTGTGATGACGAATGCCAGCATTTCAATTTCGGAACAGTGGAGTACGAAAGAAAGGCACAACTCAATGTTGATGATGTTTACACGGACGCCAAATGTGAAAACGCATCCAGACCCGATCTTAACGGGCAGGATAATGCTATTTGTGACTCTAAAGTAGAGACTGTAGAGACTGAAGTTTCGTATTCTATCCGAAGCCGATTTCGAAAATGTTGCTGAACCAAGTTCAATTTCAATCAGCTAATAATACATTGGAGACGGACTTTTCTCCCCGTCTTCCAATTGGCGCTCTGCGCCGCCATTCACTCTTGAGGAGTATGGTTCTATCTATCTTTGGCACCATGACCATGAGGTGATCGGCGTAGGCAACAAACTTGTTCGGAGCGATCTCCTCGAGGATTCTGAGAAGACCATCAAACATGAGGTTCCAGCAGGTAGGGCCAAGGACCAAGCCTTGTGGGCACCCTCTGGACGCCTGCTTGGAGACCTGTCTGTTACCCCACGAAATTCCCACTCTCCTATCACTGACGTCATTGCGGATAACGTTGAAGACGTTCCGCGGGCAGTTTTTAGCTTTTAACCCTAGAACTACAAACCGGCGTAGATATCTACGCCGGTTTGTGGGGTAGATATATCTACCCCAGGCGAACTGTGAACTACGTTCCTAAGTTAGTCAGTGACATTATCGACTCAGGACCTGCACGATAAATCAGTTCAAGGTTCTAACACTAGGGCGAGGTCACGAGACCACTCAGTTCCTTGTTTACTGTGACTGAGTGAAGACGTGAAGCGCGTGTGTGGTTGATATCTAGCCCGGTTTGTAGTTCACGTTAGTGTTTTGTGTAGGTAAGTTGTTTTCTCTTTGTTGCTGAAATAAATTTAATTCACGTATCATAACCTTATTTTACAGTAAAACATTAGATATATCATTTTCGGCGATGATTTTCATATTTCTAGTACCCATACACTGGGAGTGGCATAACAATTGATATACATTGCATTTTGTGGCAGATGATGGCAAAAAAATACAATTTAAGAAGCGTCGATTCACTGGCGAAAACTTTGACGGAATCCGAGACTGCCAGAGAATCAGCAATCGACATTATTTCAGATAAGGATGATAGTCTAGAGCGAATGAGCCCATCGGAGTTGGAAGAAGATGCCGACAATAAAGAAGTAGAATCTGAACATTCAGATTTGGAGGAAGGAGTTCCCGAAAAAAGACAGAAACGTGGAAGGTCAATTACTCGTGGTGCTGGCCGTTCAAATCGTGGTCGAAGGCCAAGTATCGTCCGTGGTAAAAATGGGCATAGATGGTATACAACACCACGCGAACGATCTTAGCAACGACGAAATCCTCCGACATCGTACTTGCCGAGCCCAGTTGGAGCAGCGAAACACGTCCGTACGCCTTTGAAACATGGAATTTGGTCTTTCCTGATTCATTGTTGGAGAAGATAGTTCGCCACACGAACGAAGAAATTCAAAGACATTTAGAGGCACTCGAAATTGATGACACAGGAAATCCCACGTACTCGGACATTTGTTTGATTTTGATTAAAGGCTTGCATAGGATTACTATATTTTTCGAGCGTGCAAAAACGAGTCACACAAATCTTGAAGATTTATGGAGTGCTAATTGAGACTCCATCAGAAATCGTGCAACGATGTCTCGACTCCGATTTTCCTTCACATCGAAATGCATACGTTTCGATGATGAAAGTACACGGCTTGAGCGAAAGGAAATCGACAAATTTGCTGCAATCCGTAAGATTTGGGAACAATTTATATAAAATTGTACAAATTATTACTCTCCAGCTTCATATTGTACAATAGATGAGCAACTAGTTTCCTTCCAAGGACGGTGTCCATTTAAAGTATACAATGGCTTTAAACTAGATAAATATGGAATCAAGATCGTAATGCTTAATGACGCACGGACGTTCTACATGTTCTCTGCACTGCCATACGCGGCAAAAGTACACACAGAGAATGGCGAGAGTGTCTCATCATAGTACATTTGGAAATTATCGGAGTCGCTGCATGGAACCACCCGAAACATTACGTGTGACAATTGGTTTTCGTCAATCGCAATTTTCGAGGAAATGCTTACACATCATTCGATTACCATGATCGGAACTCTACGGAAAAACAAACGCGAAATCCCTGAGAATTTCCGATGCGCAGGACTGGTGTCATCATCCAAGTTCGCGTTCGATGGGAACATGACTTTAGTATTCCATACCCCAAAAAAAAAAAGTCATCCTGCTGTCAACATTACACCATACTGCCACGAACGACTCGAACACCGAAAAAACCGGAGTTTATAGGTTTTTATAACACAACGGAAGGAGGTGCAGACAGGTTTGACCAAATGTGTCACGAGTACTCCACGCACCGTAAAAGTCTCCGATGGACTATGAGGACATGGATGGCCATGCTTGACCAAGGAGGAATCAACGCCTCAATCCTTCACTATTTCAACGCGGATTTTGTCAGTATGAACCGAAGACAATTTATAAATAGCTTGGTCAATACGCTGTTGGAGCCACACCTGAGGGCAATACTAAAAATACCTTCTCTTCGCCGGGAATTAAGAAACAACGTCTTGATTCTTCTTGATGAAAAAGTTCAGCCTGTTAATGAGTCCCCGATCGGAGGATCACAAAACGAGAATTATTGCACAAGGTGCAAGCGATCGACTTGCGAGAATCACAGAGTACTCTACTGCAGCGATTGTGGCGCCTTTGGATAAGTTGAATCGTAACTTCATTTTTAATATTTACATGTATCAAATTTCTCTTTTTTTTCACATTTTGCATAACAGAAACCGAAATATATTCTTGAGAACCAATATTTTGTGGTTTTTTAATTGACTTTTCCATTTATCAGATTCCCAAATTTTTGCATTTTCAGAATCCCAAATAAATAGACCTTTTTGGCAGAACATCATGATGGTATTTTTTTGTAAAAGCCTCGTGCCCTCTTCATAACCACGTGTGAAATTTGAAAATCGGTTGATTAGAAATATAGTTATAAATGTTTGTTTGTTAAATGACGTTTGACCGTTTTTTAGCACTTTTAGGTATTTAAATTGATTTTTCACCAACTAAACCTTGATGACATTGAATTTACTCTTCGCTATTCTCTTTGGCATGAAAAAACAAAAAGATTCATGTACTTATGAGTCAGATTTTACTTATGAGTTACTGCTTTCAGAATGATTTTAAGAACAAGAAACCCGTGGGTTAAATATTTACCCCGGTTTGTAGTTTAAAGGTAAAAAAATGGGTTTGTAGTTCTAGAGTTAAACTATTCAGAACCAGGGGCCGCCACACGGTGTCCAATCCTACGCATCTCCACGATCGCATCCTCCGTCGACTTGCCCGGAACGAAGCCGAACTGCCGATCGGAGGTTCTGCCCTGCCCTATCGACGACCGTGCAACGCGCCCCTTAAGGGCTTTTTCGAAGAACTTACCTACCACGGAGAAGAGACATATGTGCCTAGACGATTTTGGGGCCTTCTCGTTTTTGTTCTCGCCCTTCAGAAGGACTCGGAGGAAGGAAGAGGGGCTCTCCAGGAAGAGGGAAAGACGCCAAAATTGAAACATGCGTTGTTGAACAGCCGAACCAGCACATCGGGAATGACCGCGAAGGCCCTTTTCAGCACGACGACCTCAATAAGGTCGGGTCCCGGGGCCTTCCCGCTCTTGAGGGTTTTAAGGTGGAAAGCGAGCTCCGCTTAAGTAAAAAGTGGGTTGTCGGGAGTATCGGGCGCGGCGAAGGCACCCTCCCTGACTTCCCGCTGTTGGGGTGGTGTCTTCCTCTTTCCGATCTTCAGGAACATGGGCCTCAAGGAGGAAGCTGGCAGTTTCTTCCATGTCCATTGTGGGGCCGTCCTCCCGCCGAGGGTGCTGAGCACCCTCTCAACTTGAAGCTTGTCCGACTGGAGCTTATAGACGAAGCCCCAAGGGCTTCCCGTTGCCGTGCGACGTGACGACGCTCCTCCAGCTTACGAGCTTGACTCTTTTCACCTCCCCACTATATTCCCGCAATGAGGTGCGGTAATAGAGCCTGAGTGCGAGACGTTGAACGACATCCCGTTCCCTCCTGAATTCCTGAAGTACTTCGTTCTGGGCATCGCTCCCTCATAAGCCTCCGTGAGGACGCCAGCCATCTCCTCGCCTTCTACGGCGGACGTCAGTGGGAGCCCCTCCAGCCTTTGCGCCGACAGGTCGGCGACGTTCTGGTCGAGCCGCTCCCACTCGGCTCTCTTTACGTTAAACCAGCTGACGGCGGGGCGTCCGTCATTCCTCTCGGCTTTCGGCACCCTCACACCGACGTCCAGAGCGTTATGATCACTCGTTGTCCATTCCTGTCGCATATTCCCCTCGCCGACGAGCGGCCCATGGAAGGCGACCCCAAGGTTACGTCGATGTATGACGAACCTGTGACCGCCTGGAGGGTGGGCGGCTGGTTGACATCATCGTGTATGAATCACCGTTTCGAGAGGCCTGGGGTGCACCTCAATCTCGTCGCTCCACTGGAAGTAGTGAGATTCGACGTAGAATGAGAAGCTGAGTGCCTGCACCACCGCACAAATGCAGTGCGCGGTGCTCAGCTGCGAGACGAAGATAATCTGGAAGGAGGGGTTACGTACCACCACCGCCGCCCAGGGGCGTTCTGAGCGGACAGCAGCGACCCTCATTCCAGTCCTTATTCCATAGAAGGTGTGGCTCGTGCCTTGACATCGGACGTATGGTTCTTGCAAAAATGACCGCTGAACACCTGGCGATCAATTGCAACATCCTAATTTTGTCGAAAGCTCGGCCGCCCGGTGCAGCCACATTTTCAGCGGTTTGCTTATCGGGGAAGGTAGGGTGGGGGGCTTCAACGGCGACGTTTCTAACTATCCTAATGCGCGCAGCCGCGGTCAGCTGGTTTACTTGCCTAGCTCGGTTCCCCTCGTGTCTAACAAGAACTACTCGAACGACGCGAAAGCGAAACTCTTCATACTGGGACCGGTCGGTTACATATTCGGCACCCCGGGGGTAGCGTGAGTCGCCCAGGACCGACTCGTTAGGAGAGTTTAGTCGCGCCCTTGCTTCCCGAGCCACCCTGCGGGTGTTCGGTCGCGCGACCACGCCTCCCACTCGTCTATCCCCAGACATACCAGCATTCATACCGTTTTGTTCAAAATTTCCCATATTAAGTCCCTCGAGTATGGTGGAAATAGTGGGTTCACCCCGGGCAGAGTCACCTATCCCCGGGTAGACGGTAAATACAGCAGGGCAAATGCCCTGAGGCGATCACTAACGACTGCAGCAAACAAATAAAAACAAACAAATCCTCCGTGCAGCCAGCATACCTTCGGCACGATGCTACCCACACTGGTCTCAGACCTTTTGGCCCCATGCCCTGGGGCATCGCCGGGCCGCTGTAATCTTATAGAGACAAAGTAAAATAAAGCGAAATAAGGTTTTGATTAGTTTGTTGGGTACACTCAGTCCCGTGCCACCACCGCGACCAAGGTCACGGTAGGGGCCGGGCCCAAGATACCCCGTCTGAAAAATAAAGATAACGTCATTAAGGGGGAGAGCTCCCCGTGGCCCCTACGGTGTTTGAGTCCAAGGAAACACGCCCCGCATGATCCTGTGGGATTTATCTGCGGTCTCTTGTCGTCATCCTCTCCCCCCCGAGGGAGGATGGGATCCTGATGGACGGGGGTCGCGGGGGAGGGGGTGGGAGGGATGTGGGAAAGCGTTGATGGTGGGTGTGGGGACGTTGGGAGCCGTAGCTCCGTTCCCCAGGGGTCCAGGTTTGCGTCAATTGCACCCCCCAGGCAGTCAGTAACTGGCGTCCCTTGCACACGCTGTACTTTTGCCAGCCTGCCTTAAGGGTACATCCCATATGGCAATCTGCAGCATGTATCAGATGCGCACTCCACCGCCCAGCCCAACACCCGCGGCCGGGGCGAGCGGGAGGGGCCCTCACGTTGCCGAATGCCGATTGAAGGGGGACTGTGGAAACCCTTAAACACCTCGCCCCGCATTGACTCCGAAGTGGGAGTGAAAAGGGCCCCGAATAGACTGCGCAATTAGCTGCCACTGCCTCTAAGGCAGCGTCGTTGCCCGGCTCCACCACGGGGAGGTTTGCGCAGGCACTTGTCCTTAAGAGGGGAAACCAGAAACATCCCCTTGAGGGCTTAGGAGCCACTCTCCATGTCAGTTCCGCGGGGTTTGTTCGTTTTGCTATAATCATGACATCGTCCGCATACCCCGATACGGTCACGCCTAGCCCTACGAGGTCCGCCAGGAGCCCGTCTATGACCAAGACCCATTGAAGTGGGGAAATCACGCCCCCTCTGGTTAGCCCCTGTTGACTCGGGCCCTGGCTATCTCCCATTAGGCCCGCCGTTACTATCCTTGTGCTGAGCATGAAGTAGACCCAGTCGATGTTGAACCCATCGACCCCGAACCTCCTCATTGCTTCGCAGCTGGCGTCGAATGATGTGTTGTCAAACGCTCCTTCGACGTCCAGAAAGACGCACAGAGCAGGTTCTTTCCGCCGAAGGGCCCCCTCCACCTCTCTAACGATGTGGTGCAGAGTAGTCTCCACGGATTTCCCAGCTTGGTACGCGTATTGCGAGGTATGAACTAATCTTATTGCCAGTGCGCCCTCCCTAATGTACCTATCAGCTAGTCTTTCCAGCGTTTTCAGAAGAGAATAAGAGAAGAAGCTGATAGGTCTGAACGACTTGGCATGGTTATAGTCGCTCTTCCCGGGTTTGGGAATGAAGACGACCCTGACCTCTCTCCAAGCGCGTGGCACGGATGTTAGTACCAGGCAGGAACGCGAGATTGGGGTTAGATGTTGGATGAGCCCTTCCCCCCACCTGTAAGAGCGCCGGGAAGATCCCATCCACCCCTGAGCTCTTGTACGTATCAAAGGTATTTATCGCCCACCTGATCCTATCTGTCGTGACTACTTTCGATGCAGTCCTCCAGTCCCCTCCCTGCCTTTTTCTACTTGGGGCTCTCTCCGTTCTGGCCTTACTTTCGTTTCCGCTGCTACCGAGCCCGGAAAGAACATGTCCAGGAGGTGGGCTAATGCCTCCTCTAGGGTCTTAATCCTTCTTTCATTGGGTTGGTTGAGTCCTTCGAGCTTGGTTGGCGGTCCTGATGTGAAAACTGCGGATTCTGACCACCAAGGGTAGGGCCTCGACCTCGTCACAGAATCTCTCCTAGGATGCCTGTTTTGACTTTTTGATCGGTCTTTTGTACTCTCTTCGGGCCTCCTTGCATGGGGCCCAATCCACTTCGGTCTTGGTTTTGAGAGCTCTGTTGAGCAGTTTGCGGGTGCGGAGCCGGTTGAGGTCCCCATTCCACCACTTGACCCTTTTGCTACTCCCTCTCGTTCGTAGGGGGCATGCAGCTTCGTAGGACTGGATTATGCAGGCCTGTAGAGAGGCTACCTCCTCCTCCATTCCGTCCCCGTCCATGATTGCCTGTGAGGTTTCCCAAGTCGGCTATTTAGCCCTGCCCTGTAGGTGTTCCAGTCGGTGGCCCTGGGATTCCTGTAGGCTTCCACTGGTCTGGTGTCCACACCCCCTACAATTTTTAATGTTATTTGGCGGTGATCCGAGAGGGAATCCTCGTTCACCGTCCATTCCGTCACAAGGTGTGCTACCCTGGATACGCCTATGGTTAAATTAATCACCTGCTTGGGGGTGTGACGAACGTCGGCCTGGACCCTGTGTTCATGATCATTAGGTCCGTTGCGAAGCCGTACTCCAGCAAGAGTATGCCTCTTCTGTTTGTGTCTGAGCTGCCCCACACGGTGTTGTGTGCATTCGCGTCGCACCCTAGCACTACGCTGAGTCCACTCTCTCTACAGGGATCTACCAGCGCCTTAAGTTCTTCTGTCGACGGGGCGTCCTCTGAATCATAGGGCAGGTAGGCTGAGCCCACTATGAGCTCTGTCTTCACTTCGCCCATGTCGATCCAGGTGGAAGCCACTCACTGCTAGATCCCTAGTGCAAAAATGGTTAATTTTTAGAGCGCTATGCTTACGATTTATGAAAAAACGGGCCCTTCGTGCCAGCTCCACCTTGGCTTAGATGACTGTTCCAAGCCTTGACTCGATCCCTTTTACTTATCCCTTATATACGAAAGGTTCTTGTATTAGGGACACGTCTGCCTGCCGCACCGCAAGGTCCCTGCCATGAATGGCCGAGACCGCTGTGCATCGATGCAAGTTAACCCTTTGTGTCACACATTTTTCCTTTAAATTAGGATTAATTTGTGAGAAGCTGATGTTGCCGTCCGCCATCTTTCTTCTTAGGGCTTAGGGCCGTCCACTCTCCGCTCTCGTCGAGATTGCGGCCGCGGTCGGCGCGTCGAGTATCCTCTGGACACCTCACTGCGCCTCTGCTAGGCCGTACCTCGCTACCCTGCGGGCGGTGGGGGGTCTTCCTCTGAGTCACGCCTCCCCATGTCACCGCTGGTGAGGATGTGCCCCTCGCCGTCCTCGAAAGTTTCGCCCTTCGTGCGCCGGAGGCTGAGCCCTGTCCCTGCCTCCAGTGACCAATGTTGTGTCTCTCTGCACTGGGCATGTTTACCTTTGCAGGTGCCATTTGCCAGCGTTTCGAGCACGTACCCACCAGCGAGACGGCGATGTTCCTCGAAATGCTTCGTGTGGATTGCCACCCAGCACCCTACGTTTACCGACTGACGAGGCAATCACGCCTAGGACCATGTGCACTTTGATGTGTGCGGTCCTCCGTTCCGGGACCCCCCACATGTGAGTGCCTAGGCTCGGATTTTGACGTTTCTGGCTCCGTAGGATGACTCCCGTGCCCTCGATTGTATCAAAGAGCACAGCCATAGTCTTGGTGAGCCTGGGCAGCTGCTCTCTTTCCACTGTTAGGAGAAAGGCGCCGTCCCAGGGTTTGATGGTTGAGACCGTGGTCCTCAACCAACCTTTGGCCGCCTCGTCGGTGCAGGCTACCCCCTGGTCCAGCCGGCACCCCTCGAAGCACGGGACGCCCTGTTTTTCTAGTACAGCATCCAGTGCCTGAAGGAGCGCTCACAGTACCAGGTCGCCCTCCTCCTGACCGAGGACCGCCACAGGGTAGTTCGATGGTACGATGGCCATCTTCCTATCCGCTGTGACCGCGTCCCCGTATCCGGTCGGTTTCAGCAACACCCTGAACTTCTTGGCGGTCTTTAGGGTCTCCGGAGGTGTGCTGTCCGAAGCCCTGGGCCTATTGGAGCCTTGGACGCCTGCTTTCCTCCCGCTGTCTCTCCGCTTCCTGGAGGCGTGTCGCTTGGCAGCTCCGTCCCTCCTGGAGTGGCTAATTGTCCGGCCACAGGTTTGCTGCTGGGCCGCTCCGGAGTCGCGCATTGCTCGGCAAGTCTTGCTTTGCAAAGGTGCATCGTTAACGACACTACCTCCCAAGTGCCGGACATACCCTCGGCACGATAGCTCACATCTTGGTATTCGGGAAGATGATCCGCGGCTGGGTCTTCGGGGTCCCTTGAACCGATTTTTACGACACTAGGGGCCCCTACCGCTCCTGAGAGCCGACTAACCAGCCCTTCCCTCGTCCCGCTCTCCAGTCGCCTGGTAGGGCCCTGGTTTGCTCCACGACCGGCGAGCCGTGACCCTCCCCCCCTATCCGCCACCTGGAGACGCGCCCGGTCGGCTCTCAACCACGTCACCGTCTCCTCTGACGAAGATCAGGCGACCCCGGGGATGTTTCTGATACAGCTTTCAACCAAATATTGCAATGACCAAATTCAGATACGACCTCAAAAGGGAAAATAATATCTTACTTTAAGTCACTTTAAGTCACCTCCACCAGATTTGATTGCGATTATATTTAATAGTATAAGATAATGTTCATTTTGTACGAAGCAGTTAGGGCCAAGTGTCACACCAACCGACCGGCCACGAGTGCGAGGGAGATAGCTGATTTGCAGATTCCCAATGATTTCTGAAACGGTTGATTTGCGGGAAAAAAGAAAAGAAACACGTTCGCTCTATTCAACAACGAACAACCGCTTTCTCTTCTTTTGCCCGAAATATGATCCGTCTAGGAGAAAACTTGGCAGTAGGATTTTTACCGACTGGACGTGTGGGCCATGTCTAATATTCCTTTGTAACGATGAAGACAAGACTTACATTATTTTTTTAAGTTAGAGGCCCAATAATGCACACGTTTTGAAGGTTGTTTTGTATTGAAAATAACAATTTAATTGACTTTTAAAATGAATACAAATGTTAGGGAATCAACTGCTCTGCTCGACGCATTGAAGCTGACGGGTTCTTACGTACTAAAGAGACGAAAAGCGCCATGTACAAGAAAGTCTAGGGTCGTGTTGGGTGGATACAAAAATAAAATATAAAACAGAACACCTCCTCAATGAAACTAACGTTATTAATTTCTATGCCGGTTGCATAGTTTGGTAATCGCTCGCTGAGTCGTTCCGCTCGGCGTTTTCACATTGACTACTCGAATCTTCTCATCGCGACTTGGATGTACCTCGATGACTATCCATTTCAATGGTGGCAATATTTCGTCGTGCATCATAACCAACTCATGAACAGCTAAATCTTCTTGTGTTGTCTTCCATTTCGTTTTTTCTTGGAGGTTTGAGATATGATCGCAAGACCAACGTTTCCAAAACTCTTGGACGTTACGTTGGACAATTGCCATCGATTAAGACGATTCAATTAAACGTCGAGTATATTGACGTTGGGAACTCGGGTGAGAGGTTCACTAACTAAAAAATGTCCCCAAATGAGAACGTGACTCCATTGACTAGGTGACAACAATGATTAAATTCCGCTTACTCGATTTGCGATAAACGTTTTCCATTGAGACGATTCCTTTACGATCCATACTAACACGATCGTAAAATCCGTCCAGACTCGAAGTTCTTCGAATTTTACGTTTAATTCCTTCTTGGCGACTTAAATCAGTCTTGTGAGAAGAACAGCCCCACATAATTCTTATCGAGGCAGCATTATCTTCTTAACTGGTGTAACTTGGGATTTTTAACAGAGCAATGAAGAAATTCGACGACTTTCTCGATCTTCATACTGGATGTATAGACACGCGTTATGGACCCTTTCCGACGCGTCGCAAAATCCCTGAAGAAATAGTCGCGATGACTCCTTGTGTTGCACAACTCTTCGTGGTGTTCGGATTGTTCCCATTCTTTTGATGTCCGTAGTCGTTCCACTCGTTCAGAATTTTCGGCGGTAGAGGATCGTCACATTCTACGTCGTAACACCAAGTCGATTGCATTATAAGTTTGGCTCTGAAAATAATGGAACCGTTAACTCGGAGAGGGTCAAAATGTTTTGATATTGCCGATAATATTTCTCGTTTTATTTTAGCTCCGACGTTGATCTCGATCGCGAACTGCTATTAATCGTTCGATGGCAGCCATTGCAGACCCAAGGTTTAACCGAACCTTCGTTCGGTTAAACATCACCTTCGTTGATGTTTATTGGAGCGGCAATTTCTTGATTCCTCCCTCGAACATTACCCAAGATATCGTCGTTGTTTGCGTTCCATTTGCGTAGCTCGAACTCCGGTCGTCGCAGTAATTTTATTACTTGCTCGCATAGATTCTTTGCCTCTTCGATACTGTTTGCGCCCGATAAGATGTTGTCTACATATAAATCTTGAAGTACAGTTTGAGCGGATGCTGGAAAATCGGTTCCCTCATCTCGTGCTAACTGTCGAATCGCTCTTATAGCTGAATACGGAGTGCACGCTTTGCCGTACTGGACGCTATTTTACTGGACGCCGATTTAAACGAAAATCTTGAATAGGCTCGTCGGCCGAGAATCTCCAAAGGATTCTTGGTAAATCGTGATTGCGCGAATCGATAAAAATTTGTCCATACATGTTTGTACACCCGCCGTGAAAGTTACGTTGTGCAATCTAAATCTAAGCGGAATGTCTAGGAGATTATCCTGCACCGTCGGACCAATCAAATGAACGTCGTTTAAAGATTTTCGGAACTCATTTTGGCGGAGGTATCAAATACTACTCGTAGCTTTGTTGTTGCAATCGTTTTACGGATCACTCCGTGGTGCGGTAAATCGACAACAGGTAACTTGCTCGCGCTCTGCGTCGGAGATACGGGAGACATGTGTCCCAACTCGATGTACACTCGCATGAACTCGGTGTACCGTTGTCGTAATATATCATTACCCTTGAAATGTCGCTCGACTGATAATAAGCATTTCCTTGTATTTTTGTTCTTCTTCCGACAAGACTTGTGTTGCTTTTTCTGGTTTGATCTCCTCGATGTTCCAAAATCGCACAATATTTTCAATGACAGCACTACTGTCGATCGAATCGCGTTGGCATTGATTCGGCCAATACCCAACCAAGAGCGGTATTTTGAAGTGTTGGCTCGACGTCACTTAGCTGAATTTTCTCCGTTTCGCGGAGGCTTTGAAAAAATTCGGCTACTATTAGCATTTCGATTTTACCAGAATCATAATAAAACGGTACGGCGAGTTTGAACGTTTTCGGTATCGGCAGTTCGTTTGACTCGTATTTAAAAGACGGCAAATTGTTTGTAATTCGTGGTACAACGAGGCAATGAACGTTGATTTGTAAATTCAAATGTCTTGAGGTGACAATAACATTGCAATCTTAAGTTGCTTGATTTTGAGTCTCATTTAACCCTACGATAGGTTCGTTAATCTTTCTGGTCCGCGATCCGAGCTTGTTACGCGCTGCGACGGTTATGAAATTTGTCTCGCTTGCACTATCCAGTAATACGCGTATAGAGATCGGTTTTCCGTTCGCATGGTTCCCGTTTACTAAAGCTGTAGACATGTGAACACGGTTGGGTCCATTCATGGCTTGGTGCATCATTGTTACATTACTGCTCGAGGCTTCATCTGTAACCGATCCGCTTGAGGCTGTAGACGGCATCGCCGTATCCGACTTTGGCGATTCTGTTGATTCAGCCTTGTCTCATAACAAATGGTATAGAGTTTTGTGTCGTCTAGAACATTCACGACAGGACCTCATTCTGCAAGTCTTAACAAAATGATCGTTTTTCCAGCAGTTGAGACACAGTCGAAGTTTGCGGGCTTCGTTGGTGCTTTCTTCTACTGCGAGTTTAGAAATGTTGGGCAAAAGTAAATTAAGTGCGAACCACTGCACAGTTCGCATTTACCTGAGTTGTTTTCCGTTTTATCCGTTGCGCACGAAGTTACGTTGGTACTTGTTATCTTGTTTTGCTTGCTGAACAGTTTGCGCGAGCTGGATTTCCTCGATACCTCTTCGTCGGACTTCGTTGTTGTATTCTGCATATATTTTCTTTGTGCTTCGTGTTCGCTCGTAGACGCTCGAGAATTTGACAACGTTTTTGCAAGAAATCAATTATTTTTTTGACGCTAGGTGATTCGTCCGCCTCAATTTGTCGTTCCCACGCGCGCCATTATCGAGCTCTATTTTGATCATGTGTGTTATTAACTCGTCCCAAGATACCATTGGGAGTTGCATGGCTTTTAATGCTCGAAGATGTTTGAGCGTATGGTCGACAAGCTCACAGATCGCACTTGCGGAATTGCGTTTGACCTTCGGCATCTCGAATAAACAATGAATGTGTTTTTTCTTAACAGACCGTAGATCATCGTACCTTTTGTTTAGCAATTGTCACGTTACATCGTAATTCGGTTTTGAAATTTCGGTCGACTCGGTTAACTTGACCGCGTTACCTGTAAACGATGAGTTTAGGTACTGGCATTTACATTGTGAATACCTTGAAGGTTTCGAAATATCGTTTCCACTCCTTGAGTTTTCCATCGAATGTCGGCAATCGCTCTACTGCAAGTTTCACTTGAGGTTCTCGTTGTCCGCCTATATTTCGATTATTCGCCGGTTGTTCCAACAATGCAGCCTGTTGCTGAAATATCCGCATCATTTGTTCGTTCGTCTCTTGTCCCATTGGGTTGTCCATGGAAGAAGTTGGTAGTCCGATTCCGTTTTTCGATTCGCCGTTGGCACCATTGTTTGTTGCCACTGCCGGCGGTGCGGCGATGCTTCATAGCGTTTTCCACGCGACCGTCGATCGATCAATTTTCTCGTCAAATTCTTCGTCTTTCGGCTTGATTTCGAGCTGCGAGTTCTTCTGTCTCACTCAGCTCGAGCAATCGTGGTTGCTGAGTATTAAATTATTTTTGCTTCATGTAGCTGGGCTAAACGTTCTTCAATTTCTTCGATTGTGAATTATTTTGATCCATCCAGCCCTTCTGCAACAAGGCTCTCGAGCCGACTCACTTTTGCCTTCAAGCATCGACGTTCCTTGCGATACGCTGCTGCTGCTGCGGCGTCTATCTTGGCGTTCTCAATGTTTTAATTCTGCTAATTCTCTCGACGAATATTTACGTTAACTCTTCACACTCAGTCTTGATACTGGCTCGTTTTTGGTATAATACTAGTTTATTATCCGGTTTGTCGAAGGGCCATGTTTTGTATTGAAAACAAGAATTTTGTTGACCTTTACAATGAATAAAAAAAACTTAGGGAATCAACTGCTCTGCTCGACGTATTCAATCGGGTTTACTACTTTTATTACAAGATGGAGACATTGTTCTGGCTCATCAGACTTCTTAGAAATTCGACCAACCATCGATCAAACTGATAAAAAAGTTGTATTCGTTATGCCATTATATTTAGAGAAAAATTCGAATAAAAAAAAAGAATGTGACCAAACTTACAACATAGCAAGGGTTTGCATTCATGTCGAAAGAACCATGCAGTGATTAAGAACTTACCAGATGTTAAACAAGATACCTGGATAATTATTAAATTGTATTGACGATGTAATACATGTGGGTGTTGGTTTAGTGAATCTACAGCCTCCTGCAATTTCGGATAAACACACAGACAAGAATAAATAACATTTGTTAATTTTCAAAAACGTATGTATTTTAAAATCAAATGTGTTATATATTTTTTAATACGTGACATTACGATCCTTTTCCCTAATATAACATAAGTTACATAACATAGTGCATTCCAGTACGCGTCAACGTTTTATTTAAATCACATGAAAACTTAACATGAATTATGTTTTATTAGAAATATTTAGTCCCGTAAATCGACGAGTTTGTTTTTCGTTCTTGATACTCAATATATTTTCTTGACTTATTTATTTCATTATTTTTATTTGTAACCTGGGTAAATTATGTTGCAAATAGAAATTCTCACATTTGGTGGTAACTGCTTTCAAGAATTGTTCATTGCGATGGACTGGAAAGCAAAAACTGTCATTTTTAACTGGTGATTATATGAATAGATCACAAACGTTTAATCCAAATATATAATCCGAATTTAGCACTGGGTGTAGTGTTATTCACTTTCTTTGTGTTGTACTTTATCCCCCCGAAACTGCCAGTAACTGACGTTGCACTTTTTCAACTCAAAGTCAACAATTGAATGTTTTACACAACTGCTGGGACGTTTAAATGCTACACTACAATAACATACCATCTATAATAACTACACCATCGAGACTAGCGCACAGCCATGGCTGTTTTTCTCTAACAATAAGCCTAACTTTTTCACATCAGTACCATATAATTGTTGATACTGTATTGTAGTATCTGACTCGTGATCCCTTCTCTATCGAGTAGAAGCTGTATCAACAAATTTTGGGCAAATCATTCCTGCGACTAGTGACTTCGGCGGTTTCTTTATTCTACTTATAATACTGTGGGCATTCTTACTCGCAGATACAGTTACGCATCTAGCTTCGAACCACTTGTATTTCGATTGGTCTAGTGTATCACAGCATACTTCTACTATTAGGTGTACAACTTAGTTTGGTCCGTTTTCAAAAGATGGCCGTAGGTGCTATAAATGGTTGACGGCCACAGCTGATTTTTGCCGTATCGTGAAGTATCAACATCTCTTAATCAAATATCGTTTACAGACTTTTGAGTTTTGCGCATCAAGTCTAATTTTTACTGCGGTGAAATTGTCGAATTTCGTCCCAAATAAGCACCATTTGCGGGAAGTGTTGATTTTCTGTTTCAATTGGAAGAAAAGTGCAGCGAAGCAGATCTTTTCTGCATCGAATCATTACCGGAGACGAAAAATGGATTCATTATGACAACCCGAAACGAAAAAAATCGTATCTACAGCTCGGTCAATCCGAAACATCAACGCCGAAGCCGAATATCCATGGTGCCAAGGTTATGTTCTGTATTTGGTGGGATCAGAAGGGTGTGATCCACTATGGGATACTAAAACCTGGTCAAACCATCACGGAAGACTGGTACGGGCAACAATTGATCTGCTTAAAGCGAGCTATAGCCGAAAAACGTCCAGAATATGCGATCAGACACGAGTCCATAATTTTTCAACGTGACAACGCTCGGCCTCACGTTGCTATTATGGTTAAAAGCTATTTGGAAAATAGCGGATGGGAAATTCTGGCTCACCCGCCTTATAGCCCAGACCTTGCCCCTTCCGACTACCATTTGTTTCGATCGATGCAGAACGCTTTGACTGGAATACGCTTCACGTCAGGGTATCAAAGATTGGCTCGATTCATTCTTGGCTTCAAAAGATGAACGCTTCTTCCGCGACGGAATAAATAAATTACCAGAAAGATGGGGAAAAGTAGTGGCTAGCGATGGACAATATTTTGATTAATGTATTAATTCATTTTATCATTCAATTAAGTGCGTATTTTGAGCAAAAAAAACGGACCGAATTAAGTTGTACACCCAATATTTCTTTTTCCGACATGACAATGACGAGTATAAAATTTTTTCAATTCTTTTTTTACTATTTGAGCATTCATGTGTATTGTCTTGCTTTGACATAAAACGAAGAAAGTGTTTACACACGATTCACACGCTTTTTTCTGTACGGTAAAGTCAACTTTGGTCAACATTGATTCCATTAAATTTTGTACCGCCTGTTCATTCTTATTCGTAGTCGTTTCGAGTATTACTGTTGACAGAGCAGAGGGTCTATTCAACTCAGAAATGTGTAAGCCACACGGTTTGCGTTCTAGTTTTTCTTAAGGCCACTATAGAATAAAATCCACGAAAACTAGCCAAAATACGAAGGTTTGATTCTATTTCCGCCAACTTTGACAGATAATCATTTTTCGGGTCACTGATTACGAATCTGAGATCCATTTTTCCAAAAACAAAAGGGCGGATGCACTATGGTGAACCTTTTCCTGACAAAATGTTTGGATGTTCCTAAAATTTGACGGGGAAGGGTTTTTTAGGTTGGTGATTACGGATCTGAGTTCCTTGTTTCCAAAAACAAAATCGTGGATCGAATATGGTGAACATTTGCCTGAGAAAATGTTTGCATAATGCTAAAATTTGACATGAAAGAGTTTTTTTGGTCTCTGATTTCAGATCTGGGCTCTATTTTTCCAAAAACAAAATGTGGATCCAATATGGTGAACATTTGCTTCAAGAAAATGTTTGCATAATGCTAAAATTTGACAGGGAAGGGTTTTGTGGATCACTAATTACGAACCGGAGTTCCATTTTACTAAAAAACAAATGGCAAATCCCATATGACGAACACTTTCCTGAGAAAGTATTTCCATATTGCTAAAATTGACTGGAACGAGTTTTTGGGTCGCCGATGAGGAGACTAAGTTCTATGTTTTCAAAAACAAAATGGTAGGACTATTATGCCGTAAAGAGCATAAATAAAAATAACTTATTCTTGCTGAAATCAAATAGTGAATGTTTTTCGGGTCTGTCCTTGATGGATAAATACATGATGTTGAAAAAAGTATATATGAGTCACTAGACGGGCTGTTTAAAAAACCCCGTAACAAAAAAATAACGGCACAGGATTTATTTTACCATATAAACTTTGCTACCCCCTTTTCCCCTTAAGGATTGAATTTCTAAAAACGCTGAAATTTCATTAATTGTGTCTAGGAGTAGTAAAACAAAGTTTCAAGTAAATTTAGCTCAATTTTTCAAATTTTCCATACAAACTTGGCCACCCCCTTTTGTTTAGTGGTTGAATTTCGAAAAACGCTAAAATGCGTGTTTCATTAATTGTGTTAAAGAGATTTGATACTAAGTTTTAAGTAAATCTTCTGACCAGACTTTTTTTGTTTGAGATACAAACTTTCCCACCCTCTTTCCCCCCTTAGGAGTTGAATTTCTAAAAACGCTGGAGAACGTGTTTCATTAATTGTGCCAAGAAGCACGAATACCAAATTGTAAGTAAATCGCACCAGATTTTTTTTAACTTCCATATGTTCTTTGTCACCCCTTTTCTCCCCTTGAGGGGTGCATTTTTGAAAAATACTTCCTTAGTGGACGCTTGTGTCACAAAAGCAACCTACTGTTCAAATTTCGTGTAATTAGCTTCAGCGATGATGAATCAGTCAGGATATGTTCTTTTATATGTATAGATAACGCACCGATGAATGTAAAATTATACTGAACGCAGAGTGGCAGCTAGACGCAGAAAATTCTTGATTTTCTCGAACAATTAATGTCTAATAAGCAGGCCCGAACAAGTTTTAGAGTGGACCTGTTTGGACCTTTTTTGTATCCATCCATAACTAAGATTCTTTAACTTCAAAACATTATATTTTTTGCTATTAATTATCGTTAAATACTCCTTATGCATTTGCAAGATTTTTGCAGCCATTGACGTATTTCAATTTTACATATCTTCCTGTGTCTCAGCCATGCTGCAGAATTAAAAACGAATATGTTTCACCGTTTGGTGCACTTTCGCAGTTGAACGTTTTTTCAGCATCGGCTACGCGCTTGACTACTGCGTTCGAAGGGAAGAATTGGGTTGGGTTTCGACTCCAGCTTCGCTTAGTTGCCGGAATCAGATGGTCCCAACGGTCCTTTAACAAAATGCATTCAAAGGGTCGTACGGAATAGAAATAAGTTGGTCGGGTTTTTATCAGTTTTCTTGGATCTTACTCCATAGTGAATTACGAACAACAGTTCCACACTGCGGTTCGTAATTTTTTTTTTGGACAAACTCGTCTCATTTACATAGCGGATCGAAGCTGCAGTATGTTTAAATTTTCCACTTTTATTGTAAATACAAGTTCATGAAACAGTTATAGCTTTTCGAGCAGTGTCAAACTGTAAAAACGTATATTATATAAAATCAGTTATCTACTTTTCAGAATTATAAGTGATACATATGAAAAAAAAATCGATACTTACGTTCAGTTTTGTTCTGTATGGCTTAAACGTTGCAGAAGCTTGCCTTAAGGGAAGTTACCTGAGTAAACGGCGAGAAAACAGGTAAACTTCGGGAATTTTTATCTCAAAAACTAATTGTTCGATTGGATCCGGATTTTTTTTATTGGAAAATATGTACATTAAGGTATGCTAGGAATTTTTAAAAATAAATTCGTCGACTGGAAGCGATTCAAACGCGATTATCGCAAAACATAGTTTTCAAAGTCGGTGCCAGATGTATCTCGAAAACGGATTGTCCGATTTTGTCCAAATTTGGATACAATATTCTTTGATAGTTTTTCTCGTTCGCCTCGTAGGATTTTTTTTTTATTTTATTTTTTTACGGAATTGCGACCGTTTTCATTTGACATTCGTTTTTCGTTTGCAATTTCCGACGACTTTGGTTGCATAAAAAAGCAATGGTTCAATCAAATGGAAAACCCCTACGTGGGGAACGAGAAAAACTATCGAAGAATATTGTATCCAAATTTGGACAAAATCGGACAAGCCGTTTTCGAGATACATCTGGCACCGACTTCGAAAACTATGTTCCGAGATAATCGCGTTTGAATCGCTTCCAGTCAACGAATTTATTTCAAAAAATGACGAAACATACCTCAATGTATATATTTTCCAATAAAAAACCCGGATCCAATCGAAACATTAGTTTTTGAAGTAAAAATTCCCGAAGTTTACCTGTTTTTCTCGCCGTTTACTCAGGTATCTCCTTTGTTTTTATGAGTATGTGCATTTTTTTGGTCAAGCTAATAGCTTTTTTAACTGAAAAATAAAAATTAAGCGAATACATACATTTTTTATCTTATACCTAATGTACATATAATATATACCATATAATATTTTATACCAAATGAATGAATTATTCTCATTTTTAACG
Organism: Ophion costatus; assembly: GCA_951751655.1. Classification (NCBI taxonomy): domain Eukaryota; kingdom Metazoa; phylum Arthropoda; class Insecta; order Hymenoptera; family Ichneumonidae; genus Ophion; species Ophion costatus. Next base: position 12,638,439 of record OX632363.1, on the reverse strand, counting down.
TAGCACTTTTAACGCCTGTTCGTACTTTAATTCATTCTTTGTTAAATATAAAAAACATATATTTATATGCCTATATTGCTACATGAATAACCTGAAAATGCATCGTACAATCATGAAGATATACGTATAATGAACTTGTATGCACTTTGTATCGAATTTCCAAGCAAATCACGGCTACACTCTCCAGGTTTTTCGCGGTTTTGAGCTACCAAATGTTGCCATCGTTGACTTGCGGGGAGAAAATAGCGTCAGCGGATGCCCAGTAAAATAATTATAATATTTCGTGCTTCCGCTACCAGCAGCAGTGCAACCTAACGATGTGGGTACACTGCAGAAGTGCAACAGAGTAAACAAATCTAATTAACCTGGTACAAACAGTTTATTGATAATTTCTTAAAACAACACTTTAAATCAAATATGAATGCAAGGCCCATTCAAAACCGATTACCTCACTATTCTTTTGGTCGAACAAAGAGATACGTAACATTTGAGCACCAAAAAAAGGGGTTATAACCTAAATCGAATTCTGAAAATTGTTCTCTAATTAATGTATGTATATCATCGTCCGTAAAAAATAAGTTTTCTATGGTTTTCGAGAATCATTATGTTTTACGACCTGGAATACCTTTCGATTTTAATGTTATTATTTCTATCGTTATTGTTATAAAAGCCAAGAGGCTCAGGCAAATGGAATCTTGTCCGATTTAAAGGGGCGTAACGTACCTCACTTTTTTACTTGCTGATACTGCAGAAGACGTCGGACACTAAAAATGCAGATAACTAAACTGCAGCGTTATGGCTGTTTCACTTTATTCAATAGCACATTTCGAAAGGTCTCATAGGGAAATGTGCGGTTATAATTTTATTAATATATTATGTATGAAATATTCAATCGTTATTTTCAGAAGTTTAAAAAATTATCCATATTTTTCCTGCGGTATAAAACGACACGTATGGCCGCTCAGGTAATTGCTGTGTGCGATATATTACAAAGAACGAATGAAAGGCCGATGAGGTACCTTCTCCATTCAACGAGTTATAAAATTGGAACATCAATGGTAGCAAAGAGTACACCAATAACAAAATAACTTTGATGAGTCTCCAAAAATCGTTTGAGCATTTGAAATATGTTGGCAGTTGGCCCATTTTTCGACATTTTGCCATCCTCGGGTGGTAAAATGGATTTGTTTTGCCGTCTTGTCTAGAGGCGGTTTATACAGTAGGCCCACTAGGCTCGAGCCTGGGGCACCGCGGCAAAAAGGGGGCGCACCGCGCGCCCCCGTCTCCCTCGCACCCATACCGATATTATGCGTTAAGGAGTTTCGCCACCGAAATCGAAATGCTTGTAGACAATTAAAATTCATATCGCCGAAGGATTCATTTAGGGTGCATCAACTGTCCGAAAATGAATCCGTTTCACCACATAGTTTGGGAGATATATAAGGTACAAGTTGAACCTTCTTTCATTTGGCATACACGTGGCACTTCGTAAATACTAGTTATAGAGCTGCATGGGTTTACATAATGCTTTAATTTAAATTTGAAAAACTGAACACACTGCGATTGGTGTTAGGAATGTCGAGTCAAAAAATTAAGCAGTTTTTCCACTTGGTTCATGAATAATACTCGAACAAAGATGTGAATTTTGAGCTCGAGCGGTTTGTTTTCAGACATTAACGAAACTTCTAGGTTAAGCATGGCAACACTGCGATAATTGGCTCGGTCGAGTGAGGAGTTTTAAAATCGGTGGGTGTTTGAAACGTGCACAGTATTACGGCATTTGAAATTTATAATAAGACGTATTTATTCGTCCGCTCGACATTTTTAACGTTTTCTCGACTTCATCGACTCAAAAACTCTTTATAAAATGTTGAACGTTAAACGTTCTTCACCGTGTAACTAACCTGGAGCCGACGACGCTTTAGCGATAGTCAGTCTTGCCAATGGCAGAAAAGGCCGCCATTGTCAAGTCTATCTGTTACTTTTTCTTAAAGAATATTGCAACATATTAATGTTTAATTGCAAAAATGATAACTATTAATATCATTTCCTGGCCTCGAAATATTTTCAACCAATATTATGCGTTGGGAAATGCCCAATTATAGTTTATTTTTGAATAAAACTTTATTCACAAGAGGTTGACAGCCTGCCGAAAACCCATTGTGTTTTCATTCTCACGCTTGCAGCTGAAATGGTATAAAAAATCCGTAACGCATAAGGGGGGCTAATTTCGTCAGGCCTAGGGCGCTAGATTTCGTAAACCGGCTCTGGTCTTGTCGACATAAGGAAATGGTTTTCACATAAGGAAAAGATTTTCTCTAAAACGCCCGACTGGGGGCAATGTATGCGGCTAGCGGTCGATTTTCCAGTTTATGTTGATGAAAATGATCGTGAAATAAAAGCACGAAAACCTTGCGAACAAAGCTCTGGAATAAAAATTGACCATATCAGGAGATAAAACCTGGAAAAAAGAGAATATAGTTATTATAATGTACGGCATCATAAATCTATATCGTCATAAATCATTAGACCAATAGAATAGTCGAAAACATGGGAAACCCGAAAGGGCACTGGAGATGATTGGTTTCAAATATAGAAGGGAAACTACGAGAATTACCTTTCCGAAAGTGCCGCAAAAATATATCTTGATTTTGTAGTGTAGATGTGTAAAGCGTCAGTGAAAGAGCAAGGAGTGAGGTATTCTGTGTTAGGGGGGAGATGCAGTCAGAGGC
>OX632363.1:12583207-12630707 GCA_951751655.1 Ophion costatus | reverse complement strand
TAGGCAGTAGGTCAAAGATATCCCTGTACAACAAGCTTGTGGTATACGAAGCCATATTCGATCAATGTCGATCTATGGGCATAGAACTCTGGGGAACCGCCAGTAGATCTAACATCGAAATTCTATAATCATTTCAAACTAAGACTCTCAGAGTCATCGCAAACGCCCCCTGACACGTCCCGAATGCCAGGTTACATGAAGATCTCCATATCGACACAGTTAGGTACGTGGCTCAAAAACTGGGCCCAAGATATGAGACGAGATTCGGTAGCCATCCTACTTTTTAGACGGAGGAACCATCGCACAAAGACGAAAAAATTCAAGCCACCTGGGAGAGCGATTTCGTAGCGATTGAGCAGAAACTACCTACACTATACGGCAAAAATTAGAACGGTGAAATTAAAAATTATATACGAAATGACAAATTATATATCAACGGACGTGCTTTCTACATACGCAATCAATGGCGGGTGGGGACATCTAAACTATTCATCGTTATGATAAATAGCGGATTATAGTTTAAAATAAATGGAAAAAAAATAATCACCGAAAAAGGAATTACAATTTTTTTCTAAAATCAATATTTTAATCAATCATTTCTCCAAGCACTAGATGTATGCAAAACCTAAATGCGTTTAACTTGTTTATTTCAGATTCTTTGTTTCCAAGCGGAAGTGGTCACCGCGAAGGACGTTTTTCAAACAGTCATCTGCACAAACCATTGTATCCACTACATTTAAAAATATTTTTCAATGTAAAGATTGTAAAAGATACTTAAAAACAATACTCTATAATGCGAAGCAAAAAAAATTGAAAACCTGCACACGTTGTCGAAAAAAAAAATCACGAAAATTCCTTCCTTTTCGGGCCACGAACTAATAAGTTTAACCGTTGAGTGGGCATAGGAGTATTTAATTAGAAAAAATCCGATTTCTGGTTGAGTTAGCTTTCTAACAAAGCGAATAATTCTCAAACCAGTACTTTCTTTCCAGCTTTCTAACAAAACGAATAGAAAAATTGTTGATGTGTTCACAAAACATGAATGTTATTGAGCGCTGAACTGGGTAGCATGCAGCTCGACGCCGGTGACATAGGTGATCCGTTCATCTCAAAGCAAAATGCTTTAAAGAGATTAATTTATATGCCTAATACTGCACCATGAAATTTTTCGCGGAAATCTGAACAACGATTTTCAAGTTTGCGATGAACGCAATCAAGTTGCAATGAAAAAAAATACATACATTTTTGCAGTGGACAATGGTCATTATTTTCTTTTTGCCAAGCATGCAATGTCCTTTGGCAACCGGATATTGCAGAGGAAATTCTAGTCAAAAGTTCAAGGAAAACAAACCAATCATTTAAGCGTTGTGTTAAAAATGTTGGTCCGAAATTAACAGCTTTATAGTTGAGAGTACTTTTGGAACCATATATGCCCCATAAGGGAAACCGAATCGATATTGGGATTGCGATTAATCCGTTCTGAAGATCAAATCTAGTTAAAACAATTAATATATTCCAACGAACGTGTCCCGGACCCATACGGGAGGTTTATACGCTAGTATACCACTAGGCAAGGCCATAACACTACTGCCGGATTACAATGAATTCTCATCATACTATATTACTCCATGAGACATTCAGAATCAATAACCTAGAACACCATTTTTGAAGTTTCAACAGTGCTGTACACCTCTGAGAGAAAAACATACGCCTTAAAGACATTCTTTATCTATTTATCTCGCTCTGTCGTTGAAGTCGCTATTCCTATCTCTCTCGCAATAATATCTGTTTTACCTCACGTTAACAAAGTGTAAGAATTTCATTTAGGCTGTATCACCACTTCAAATATCATATCCAATTATTTTCAGAAGTGTTTCTGTATTAATTCTGTTTTGTGTGTGTGTTTTTTTAAGAATTCCACGGTTTGGACACCGAGGTGCTTCTACGATCATTGCGGCAACTAGAGGCGGACGGCAAAGCTGAAGTCATAATGTTCGACGATAACCACGGCGTCAAGTTTTTCTAATAATCGAATAGTGAAAAACGCACGTACATTTATCTCCATCCGGCTATACAAATATACACATAACGAATGATTTTCAGAGATAAGAGACAAAGTAACTCTTAAAATATTCATCAAATTATATCATATATCTCTACACATACTATGACGTGTTCGTTTCGCACGTGCGCACAAGGTATCTCCAGATATTCCAATAGAATTACATTAATTTTATTTTTATATTTTATTTTGTATTTCGCGCCAGCAACCGTCAGCCTTCCGATCGACAATGCTATTATCGAGAACGTCGGGGTGAAAGGGGCCAAGTTTGTGACAAGGAGTGTGACGCCCCCCAAAAGGGGGCGTCACACTCCTTGTCATTGTCACTGTTCCTTATTACCAAGGTGACGGTGCCAAAATTCGCGTGTTCAGCAGCGCGACGTTAAGTTTGAGGCAGGAGTATGAAACCGCCGGGTTTCGCTTTGCGAAATGGCCGGACTCATGAGTGTTACACTCTGCCACGCTTAGCGGTAGTGATCCTGTGAGATCCTTGCACGTCCGCGCGCTGCTGTTATATATATATATATATATATATATATATATATATATATATATATATATATATATATATATATATTTATATTTATATTTATATATATATACAGGGTGCGCCAGCATAATTTCCTTTTTTCAAAACTTAATAAAACCCATTGTATGAATCAGAACATTTTTATTTGTTTTTTATAATGTAGGCGCATGCCTAAAGTTTTGTTTTACACAGTTTTGAAGATCAAATCAGATTGGTGACGTCCCCCATTCTCCATACACTGAGTAAACCGATTTCTGCCGTTTGTCATGACTCTTGCCAGCATAGCAGGTGTTATGTTGGCAATTTCTTTCCGGGTGTTGGTCTTCAGCTCTTGTAGGGTCCTTGGACGGTTCACATAAACACGGGATTTCAAAAAACCCCATAGAAAAAAATCACAAGGGGCCAAATTGGGAGAGCGGGCAGGCCACTCCAAATCGCCCCTAATTGGGATGAGGCGCTCTGGGAAGTGTTCCCTCAAAACAGCCATCGATGCTCTTGAAGTGTGTGCCGTTGCACCGTCTTGTTGGAACCAAATGTCCCCTAAGTCCAACTCACCTATCCGTGGGAAAAAAAATTCGTGTAACATGTTGACCGCTCTCACTGCCTCAAGGTTATCAGGTGATCTAATGGGCCGACGGGCTCCAGTTCTTCGTCTTGTCGCACTTGCAGTTCGTCTGAACGTAGTGACACACGTAACAATTGATTTCCGGTCCGGGACAGGGGCTAACGGGGCTAAATTAAAGCGATTCTGAAAGGCACGCTGGGTTGCGATCACAGAACATCCACTCCAAAAGTAGGCCTCAACGGCAACAGCATGCTCCTCACTGTTCTAACGCATGATGGCGATTGAACTGTGTCGGGATAAAACTTTAGAGTCCCCCCTTTCGAACGAGACCACCAGCGCTCCGTTACAACATCAACCGACTGGATGGCCCGCATTTTAAAAAAGGAAGTTATGTTGCCGCACCCTGTATTTAATCCGCCAATACAAATATCGTACTATCAATGTACATATCATTTTTATTATGATACCACAATTCATATACTAAAGATCATGCCACCAAACAATTATAGAGGTACGAATGAAAAAGAGAATTATTTGGTACTGAATAATAACTTCTTGAAAAGGTTATTACTAAATTTTGAAAAGTGGTCTAGCTCTCATTATATGTTTGTATTAAGAGAAGTAGAAATAAATGAAAAATGTTATTTAGTAATAATATTTTGATGAACTTATTATTTTGTAATATAAATATTTATATTTTCCTTATATACCTCCACGATTGTTGGCTGACATATTGTATACTTAAATAATTGCGTATATACGTTACTAATGTACTATTTAAATATGAATTGATTTTTCAATTGAAAGGAATCCATATATTCAAAATCACATGATTCACACAAAAATCAAAGGACAAGTGCATAGACGTGTGAAAGAATATGTTATTTTCATTTAATTGTTCGTAGCGACATGCACATTAAAATTAACCCAACATTAATGACACGTATATTACAGTGCTTCTAGCAGCACTCAAGTTTTACAGTATTTTGTCAGTTTTTTTGGTTCGGTGTTTCTCCGCCAGCAAAACTTTTGCATGTACATTATCACAAATCGTCGGATAATGTGGAAAAGGACTGCGTGCGCCTGAACATGCGATATTTTCACAGAATAACTAGCATTACGTATAGGTCGGAGGTAGAGTTAAGTAATTCGGACGAAACGCGATTCATTTTGATGCATGGCAGTAGCGTGGCGTTCCGCCTCCCTGCTTTGAGGCTATAGCAGCGCCACACTGGTGGTCATCACCAAGACGAGAGCACGGAAGTTCGAGTCTCCATCAGCCAGACGCTAATGTTGAGGTCTTACTCTAAGCCGTCTAGCTCACGGTTACCCCACATCCACTCTGGACCGAAGGTCATCGATGTACACCACCTTTAGAAGCGACCGGAATCCAAGAATAACGATTCTCGACGATATCTGCTCCTGAAATATCGTTTCGAAGCGAAGATCAACTAATTCATCTTTAGATCGATGCGGAATAGTCACCGAGTACCGCGAGTAGGCAGGATGGAGGGACTCTCGCAGTTGCTGAGCTGTCCTTGATAATTTGACAGGGCTTGAGTTTTAGTCTCCGACGAGATAAGGCGTGTTTTTCCGATCCGAGCCGTATCGTCACCCAAGAAATCTACACTGGTGGAATTTCACAAGGATCGAGTCCGACGTTTCACTGGCTCCCGGCCCAAAGTACACCGTAGCAATGACATGTCGTTTTGCTCTAGAGTTGTTTGTAGCATAGTTTGCCAACTTTCTTTGGCTTAAACCAAAGAAAATGGCGCACTATGCTGTAAAAAGGTTGAAACCTTTGTAAACGACAATTTCGCATATACAGTATTCCGCAGAGAGCGATATTTTCGCGACGGTTAGCTCCCGCCTGGGAATATTCGACTAAAACGCCTTTTTGCAAATGTTATCTCCTGCGAAGCTCTTGTTCAATCAATTTAATTAGAACCGCCGTGAGAGGTTCCTATCTTTTACTAATGAAGAAAATTACCCTCAGAGTAGTGTAAACCTTGCCTCGTTGTTAATTAACGGGGGCCAATTTTTGTTCCGGAAAATTTATTTTGTCTTGTCTGTAATCTAATTATGCGTTCTATTTTATAAAACTCGAGATTGCGAGAACTGGGAAACTGTTCCCTAGGATTCTCTGTGTGAGGAAGATCAAATTGTAAATGGTGTATTTCAGGCATTTCAATTACACCTACTGTGTCGCTCGTTCTCGTCTTCTGTGACAACAGGTTAGTTAAATAGAAATAAAGTTCTGTAATCCCGAAGGACTCGTTTGGACTGTATATTTTTCTTCTTATTTTCGTGCCACGTATCCCCACACTCCTCTATCATCCTGAAGATAGCAAAGCCAGCCGCCGCTTCAAAAATTCGTCCACCTCTTTGGTAAAAATAAATTTTTCGTTGGGTAATGCTATCACTGGCACCCAATTGCCAAAGACGCCGGCAATTAATAAGTGCTGTGAAATCGACGGAAAAGCGGTACAATACGTTCACAAATATATATATCCATATATATTGTATAAGAAAAATGAATCAGTTACATACTTCGGTAAAATTGACTGCCTCAATGAACCAAACTTTGGATATGTTACAGTATTTATTTGTTACCCATTTCGGAGCACGTAAAATTATCGCGTCGTCGTCGACTTACATTACAACGTATCGAACAGCACTGGGCAGTTTTCCGTCGTAGGTATATTAATTTTATACTCCTATATATTGTTGCACGTCAATATTTCGCAAACTTTTTGGTGGTCACACAGTTACAAACAAAACAAATGCTGTTTCGACGGGGACATGTAATTGAGCATATGAGTATCGGGTATAGGCGCTTCTGAGATTACAACGTAAATCTCTTCTTTTTAAACCGTATTATACATTGTCCTTTAACAATCATTTTTTAGTACATTTTAATTGCCAATTAATTGCTTATCGCCGTTCAAATTCTGCCTACGCTGAATCGCGATGAAATCTTTTTCTCTTGAAGATGATAGAATGACCTTGGATTTCAGTATCGAAAAGCTACTTCATTTTTCTGGTATCGACACGATCATATTTGGCTTCGAACTGGAAACAACTACATTCGCGAAATGATTCTGAGACGATAAATAAGAAATATTAATGCTCAATTTTTTCAAAAGCTTTTCCGTCAAATAGCACGAATTAATATATAATTACTATACTGTGAGACAGCTGCTTTTGAAAATTGACGAGCGTTGGATCGTCATAATCTCATTGGTTGAGAAATTCTCATTTACTAATGAAATAACCCAGCATTTTTATGAGTAACGTGAGGCCAGGTTCATTCTATTGAATACGAAAGAAAAATATATAAGGCGATCCTATGGGGTGCAGAAGATATATATAGATCTTCATTCATTTATACACCTCACACACGCACGCGCGCCGCGCTCGCGTGTGTGTTCGGGGAGGGGGGGATGAAGTATATGAATGAATAAATAAATATTCAACTATCCTATAGAATGCACATGAGTATGTGAGTGGGTGCCTGTGTTGCGTGAGCGCGGATGTGTGTGTGTGTGTGTGTGTGCGCGCGAAGCATATTTTCAAGTTCAGCGACGATAATCGCGCAAGACCGACAAATCAATGGATTCGTATCGGAATGAGTTGCAAATTCAGCTGAAAAAGGTGGAGATTGCTGTATAAAAAACCAAGTGTGTCGTCAAATCTCAGTGATGTCCCGACCTGAACAAGACTCGTGTATGCATGTCCCCCTCAAAACAGAGTAAACTTCATCTGCAAGATGTTTTCGATTAAGCCTTTTTCTATGTCTGTATATATACACACATATATACATACCCATACATATAATCGGATGTCGTATAAAACATGATAAATTATTATTGCCTTTTCTTCGCGTTCAAAAATAGTCGCTTTCATACTCGTGTTGATTCTCATAAAACGCGCGTATGAGTATTTGTACTATACATACGTGATTGATATCACGCAGTAGTATGTTGCATTTTTCGCCCATTTTGACGGATTCGTCATTCATTATGTAGGGGTTGTTAATGTAAATTTTGTTATTGTAATTAATTGAGACATGTTCGTGAAAATTGTCATTCCGACGACTAAGGATGTTTTAATGAATTCACATGGTTTACGGATGATTCGTTTTAAGATTGCGCTCGGTTAGTAGTATTTTTATTCCAGTGACTATGCTTCGGTTTTACGGAGATGAGCAAGCTCAACCGCTTCCTCGAGATCTCGCGCTGCCACTTCGTCTAGTTCGCCCCTACTCATGTGTTCAATTATGCAAGCACCAAGGGCGTCACACATAACGTTTATCGTAGTTCTGAATCGATCCCTGTTTCGGCAAAGAAAAATAAATCAAATTATCACTTGAAAGATTAAACATTTATTTCACAACCTCAATATATAACAAAATTAAATAAGCTGTTTGAAAAAATCAAACAATAAAAAGGACAGCACTACAAACAATCCCAAAAGAGTTATCTACTTACAAGAGCCAATCGACGGCAATGATGAGTGTTACATCTTTCGCTGGAAGTCCAACGGTATCCAGAACCATGACCATCGTAACGAGACCGGCCTGTGGTATTCCAGCGGCTCCTATGCTTGCGGCTGTTGCCGTTACGCTTTGAAAAGAACAGACAGCGTAAGTTTCTGTTTCATTCGGAATTGCATAGGCGCAGGATAATAGTACTCTTCGTTTCCACTTTTTTTTTCTTATTAAAAGCTTGGAACTACAGTCCGTACATTGCACAAAGATTTTATGAAATTTTGCTTCAATTCAGATATTACTACGTGTAGATGTAGATTTGACGAAACTTTTACATATCTCTATACATATCCTTCATTTTACGGCTTTCTAACCTTCATTTGACATTAAGAAAAAATTTTAAACCTGACTCCGATGACCCTGCTGAGTGTGAGCTCTACCCCTCGAACCTGAGCTATAAAAATGGCTGCCACAGCCTCGTAGAGAGCGGTACCATCCATGTTTATCGTGGCTCCAATTGGTACAACAAATCTTGTTATACGAGGATCGTTCCCCATGTTGTCTAAGCACTGTAGCGTAATCGGCAGTGTTGCGGAACTGTTAGTAGGAGGAAAAAGTAACAAATTAAATATTATTCGTTTAGAGATTCATTATTGTAGGTACAATCCGTAACCTTCACCAATCACACATTTCGTGCTTCGTGATACGACAAAAATCGGAACAATTATCTTCATTTATAGTATTGCAAACATCTTTTTTCAGTATCAATCGTGTTAACCTCCAGGCGGCCGGCAATTATGAATGCGCCCAATCGGCATCATCCCGGCCGCCTAAAGGTCAACAAGTTATTAATTCTTCTTCGTTTGTTTGGTTAGTGCACCGTGTTCGGCGGAAAGGAAACAAAATTGTAAACAAGTTTAAAAAAATTGTAAACACGTCTTTCTATTCTTATTCAATTTTTCATCAATTTTTTCTCAAATTTTGTAAGCCACATAAAAAATTATACATTTTTTAAATGTTTTGGTGGAAACTTTCTACATGACAATCGATGACATTCCAAGACATTGGATATACAGTTTTAGAAAAATAACTTTGGAAAAAATTGAAAAATGTGATTACTGAAAAAAGGGTTATCAAAGTTTTCTCAATGTTTTTTAAGCTTTCTTTGACAATATATAGATCATTTTTCGATATTACTCTTATTCAATATTAATATGCTCGGTATGATTTATATGGTTGATTGTTAAAAGCTTTTTATCGTATTGCGTAATTCACTAGGTACCCTTTGTCTCCTTTTGTCACGACCTATGCACAAAACATCTTTAATACGTGCATTGTGGAGGCTATATATATTTTATTAGAGTTTTTCTTCCGTTTTTCGCACGGTCTATGTTTTTCACCTTGACGCTGTTCCAAAAGCCGTAACCATAACCTGGCCGAGCTGTCCGATGACTTTGAAGGGCAACGTCTTGGTGCATATGTAATATATGACAGAAAGAGTACCGAATCCATGGAGGAAAAGGCCTAACATTACCGTCATGAAGTACAGACCCAATTGTCCAACTATGGCGCCCAAGTCCTGAATCTCCAGCAATTTTGATGCCACGAGAAACATTACCCCAAGTGGTGAACACCTGAAAACGTGATATATTTTTTCAACAACGATGATTAAGAGCTTTAGAGAACGATTCTGGATTAGACAGGTGAACAAAGATGATTGTAAAAAGTACTGGCTACGTTTTCAAAAGTTCTAGTGCAAAACAAATTTGTTTCTGGTACTCGCGGTCCGTCCGAAAAGTATTCGAGCTTGTGCTGTAGCAGGAGAAAGGGTTACTCCTGGTCAACAGCACTAATATCTCGTGTATCTTTAGACACGAGATATTAGCGCTATTAACTGCAACTAGAAAAAATAATAAATAGTAAATAATCAATTAGAGCATAATAACAATAATAAACCAGAAGGGGGTACTTTTATTCCCTTCACCCATGTACGTATTGCAAACTGGCTTGGTATTGGCACTGTACTGATGCCAGAACTGCCTATACTGGCAGGCTACCAAGGCCCAAGCCTTGCCCAAATCAAAATCAGTATTGAGACAACTTTGGTTTGTTAACACCGGTCCAACTTATGGTGCCGTGAATCGGCTCGACACTGTTTACGGGTATTGGCTCAGAATAAGTGCCCAGTTTTGGGCCAGACATTACTGCTAGTCTTGAGACAAACCCTAAATCAGTATTTTGCCGGTACATGTTTATACATTTATTTACATTTATAAAATAGGACGCTGAATTTCTTCAACGGACCTTTTTTTTAAATTTGTTTTGTTCCAGCCGTATAGGGTCTTCCCCTTTTAACGAGCCCCAATCCGCATCAACTTTCCACCTCCCATTCCACTACCCCCCGCCATATATCGCCTGTTCTGCAGCTACTCCTCCGTCTACCTCCAATTCCACCACCCCCCCCCCTCCCCACCTGCGGCCGCAACCGATTTCCCCCTCTGTATCGTATTCACCATGACATATCTGTCCGGGGTACAGGGAAACTGCGGAACACCGATACCAATTTAGGCGGTCTTCAAGTTCGCCCTCCCAGTCGTGGAATTAGTCTTATTTCTTATTTCGCCGCGAAATGCCGAAGAAAAACATTTCACGACAAAGTGTACGCGACTGGGTTTCGAAACCGGAACCTTCCAGTCCGCACGTTTAGTGGCAAGCACGCTAACCACTTTTTTTTTTTTTAGAAGTTTTTTATTCATTTGTTTGGTAAGTCGCAACATCTTTGGTTTTTTTTACGTACAAATCAAACTTATAATCAAAAACGTAGCTTATTAATGGGGGTTTGGGAAACTTTAGGCCGTGTTTAGTGGCATCTCTAAGTTTAATGTTAATTAGCATAATACTTGTAGAAAATGGGGTTTCTGTTCATGTAGGGCATTAGTCCAGAATACGGTTGTGACGATCTTGGAAAAGAGAGGGGATAATGACTTAAAATTTAAAAAACCACGATAGAATATTTGGAATATACTTAGTAACTAGTATCTATGTATAAAAGTAATGATAGAGAATATGATAAAATACAAGAGAACAAAAAAAAATCATAACACGTATAATTTCTTTCTTATGTATCTATACTTATGTTAAGTCCTAGGGGTTGGTTTCAGTTTGAGCTCCGAGTTGTTTAGTTCTGGTGGGCTGTTAGTAGTACCTGCGTCTTTTTCTTCGTTTCCGTTTCCGGTGAGGTCTTGTATTTTCGTGCGCGATTCTATTTCGTAGTTCGTTAAGATATCTAGCTTGGGGATTAAGCCAAAAATACTTTTTGCTGTCGAGTCTGTAATTGTCGATTCTGTCCGTGGGGGGGGAGCGATGTATCGTATAGAAAATTTTGCTCGTGGGCTAGCATGTGGTTTAAATTAGGTGGCAATTTTTTATTGGTAGTATGCCTCTTCCAATGCATGAGGATTGGGACGTTGTTTTGGTCTTGAATTATTCCAGCTCTGTCATGGAGTAAGAAGGCTTGTGGCTGAATGTATCCGATATGTGAGGTGGCGTGTGTTATGATTGGGTCTGGATGAGAAAATGTGTAGATTATTTCGTTCGTGGAATCTAATGTGTGGGCGAAGTAGTCACGTGTGAGCCTAAGCATGAAATTGTCGATACGAGGGATATCTGCCGTGTTGTATATTATGGAATTTTTTACGCTGTGTTGGAATTGAGACTCAGCGGAGCGATGGAGGAATAAAGCGTTGCGTAAGCAGTTTCTTTCGAATCTTCTTAAGTTTCCGGCTTGCGTGGCTCCAAGATTCCATAGGACAGGGGCAGCATATGTGAGGATCGGTCGAATAAGGATTTGATAGATTATTGTCTTTGCTTTTGGTGTGAGGAGTTTGTTGTGCATCAGCCGCGTAAGAGATAAAGATCTACGAGTCGCTTTATCGATTTGGATCTTCCAGTGTTTGTGTCCTCTCATTAGGTGGTCGATGTGCACTCCTAAGTATTTTACTATATTTTTTGTGGGGATTCTAGTTGGTTCTCTAGTGTCTGGATTATGTGTGATTATGTGGAAATTATTTTTTGCAATTCTGTTTGAGGATTTGAGATGGCTATAAGGTTGTCGGAATAGTATTGACTCGCATTTAGAGGGATTCATCCTAAGGTTCCATGTGGCATACCAGTTGATTATTTTATTTACGAGGGTTTGGAGGGTTTCTTGGATCTTTGGGATGTCTTTTCCTGCTGTGTAAATAATAAGGTCGTCGGCATATGCGGTTGAGGGCGTGTTGTTATTACTATTAAAGTTAAATGCATTTAAGATTTTGCTTGTAAAAATGTTGAAAAGGAGAGGTGAACTGACTGTTCCTTGCTGAAGGCCTTCTTTGATTGTGTATTCATTTGTCGAAGAGTGTGTTCCGTCCCATATTGTGAATAATCTTTTTTGCGTCATGTCCCAGATAAGGTTGCAGAGATGCCGCGGGAATTCTTTCTTAATGAGCTTATATAAGAGACCGTTGAGCCACACAGAGTCGAAAGCTTTTTCTAAGTCTATGAGTGTTGCGCCTACTGAGTGTCCTGTGGCAAGATAGAGGTTTGTGTCAGAAAATAGTTCAGATGCTTCTGCAGAAGCATCGACCTTCTTCCAGTGATGCTCCGAATTACGGAAATACTCATTCCATTCTTGGGGCGTAGGACTTTTCAAAAGTTTCCTGAGATTTTTTCCCATTATTTCGCTCGAAATATTGTTATCGCCAGAGTTTCAAGCGAAAATAGGGAAAAAAAATCTGAGGAAACTTAAAAAAAAAAACAAGACGATCCAGTATAAACCTACGCAACATCTCTGACATGCTCTCATGCTCCCAATGCTCATTGTTCGCTCGATAACATTTATAACAAGATATCAGGAGGAGAAACTTTCTTAATTTACGATTTTAAATTCGCTTGAATTTTTTCAGAATTTTTTTCGTCGAACCTTTTGATAGTTTTGGCTGAACCTCTTCGAACAATTGATTGGCGTATCTAAAAAACTATTGAGTCAGAGACAAAATATCAAGAGGGGAAAATGTTGCAGTGTTTCGTTATGAATACGTTGACATTTTTTCAAATTTTTTTCAATTTTTCGACAATGTTACAAAAGCACATGGACAACCTGAAAAAAACATTATAAACATTTTTTGAGAAAGATATGAATAAATGTGAACGTATTCAAAATGAACCACTGCAACATTTTTCCTTTGTGATATTTCGTCTCTAACTCAAAAGTTTTCGAGATACGCCAATCAATTGTTCGGACAATTCTCCAACGTACAGACAAAAGAATTTCAGAAGAAATTCTGAAAAATTTTAAGCAAATTGAAAAACGACAATTAAAAACGTTTCTCCTCTTGATACTTTGTTATGAACGCCATACTTCTCGAGCTTAGCCATCCTACTCATCAGGGTTTCGACCGAAAATAAATAGTAAAAAAAAATCTCAGAGGGAATTTTTTTACATCTTTGACATTTCCTCTTAAACCCTATAATTCTCGAGTTACGTTGCATTTTCAAAAATTCGTATTTTTTAGCCAACGATGAAATAACTTTGCGAAAAAAATCGTGCGAAACTTAAAAAAACAAAAAATTGGTGCTCCTGCTACCCCGTTTAAGTCTCATGTATATACATGACATTTTTTTTCCATAATTCATGCGCCCCATTCTCAATGTCCGTAAAAAGCCGAAAAACAGTCAGGTATACAAGTGCGTACCGGATCGAAAAAATCATAAAAAATATTTTACAAAAAGCAAAACAAAGCGAAATTTGTTTCCTTCAAAACGCCGTTTGGTAAATTTGGTTACTTTTTTTTTTGGTGAAGCTATGTGTTTAGAGCGGCAAGAAATCTCAACGGGTGTATCGAAACTTTTGAGCGGCAGTATGTGTAAATTTAACAAGAGTCAAACACTCATTTACACTTGTTAATGTAAATTTGGCAAGAGCCAATATTGGACTTCAAAAACAAACTATACTAGTTTTGTCAGATTTGACATAGTCTGTTCAAATGTTTTACACATAAAAAGTGGTGCGCGATGGAATGCAAATTGTTTTGAACTACACGGAGAAAAATATGGCCTCAAATTATAACACTCGTTGCCAGAATTCTAATATTCAGAGCTAGAAAATATAGCAGTTTACTGGCAGTTCGGAAATTCTAAGACTTGTTGTTATAGACTTATAAAAACGATTCTCACACCGTATAGTAAAAATGATGCGTGCATATTATATTTGAAACTAATCTCGCATAGGTGCGAGTCCTATACGCTGTATAGTAAAAATAATGCGTGCTTTGTAAAATACCAACCTTTATTACACGCTATATTTTCATATGGATTTTACTATACGTATAGCATGAATCTTCGTGTATGTATAGATTTTACTATACGCATAGCATTAATGTTCGGCGTATAGCGAAAAATATTACGAAGTTGATTAGTAAAATGTGACTCTTTATACCGCGTACTTTTTGTAGAATACTGGAAACTAATTGTTCCAATTACGTGGGCAAAATATTTTTTGAATACTACGAAAAATCACAATATGCCGAATAAAATGTATTATTTGTATCAGTTTACGTGCCGTATCGTAGGTTAAAATTAAAATTTTTTCATTATTACTATACCATAATTACAATTTTTATCTTCCATTCAATACTTTTTGATATTTAATGATATTTTTTTTAAAAGCATAGGATTAATTCTTAACTCCGAGGCCCCTGTTTTCTCCGTGTAAGCAGCGAGATACTCCATAGCCTAAATCATATTCTGCACATGAAGCTGTGCTGCTGTAAATAATAAATCGAAGTCGATTCAATAGCTCTCGCGTAGGCAAGCAAACGTATAGCCACACGATCGTGTATGCGGCTTAGTTAATATGAACATGTTGTCAATACATTTCCCATATGTTAGTCTTACTTTATGTATAAGTGAATGTTTACAGATTACAGATGTACAGCCAAAGGACGCCTTACTATATATGCACATACTTTTGTTAATTACTTCATTTGAACTTTGAAGTTTTTTCATATTTTAAACATTTTGTTCAATGAAAATAGTAATAATAGATAAATAAATAGTAATAAATATATAAAAACCGACCGACACTGGTAGATGGGCGTCCAGGGACCGGCTCTGGCGCTTAGCCGTGCACCGGCTCGCGCATCAACCAGCGAGTGGTAGGCCAATACTTCTGATACTTTGCTGTAGTTACGTTAAAGTCTGTGTACCAGAGAATCAAAAGAATATAGGGCCGTCTATACTGGTACGGGTTTTCCACAGTTTCGCCGTACTCGTCAAATGCGGTACAGTTTGACTGAAATTTTGCACAGACCTTTCTTTTAATATTTTAAGACAACCCCTAAAAGGATTTTTAGCGACTCGCGATAGTTTTCGAGATATTGAATTTTGAAGTTGTTTATTTCAACGCGCGCCGACTAAATCTATATCTGCTACGTCTCCGTTCTAGTCATATCTATATATGTTATCGCGCTCTCCGTTTTGTGCGTTTCTCCGTCTAGTCTCCGCGGTAGCCTCCCCCCTTCCACCAGCCCGTATTGCCATCGTTTTCCAAAGTCGGTGTAACGCTGAATTTTTATTTTAATTTTCGATGAAGAATGCATTGATGTGCAGAGAATGCATTCATGGTATGCCTGGAGAGTGTACGCATGTTATAGAACTGTGGTGCGTGCAATCTCGGGTGTGGTTTGGGCACCCCGGGCGTGCGTGTGGGATCGTGGGTGCGTGGAATACTGGTGTGGGCGCGGAGCACCTTGCGTGTCCGCACGGCATGATGGGGTGCGTGAAACACTGGTTTGAGCGCGTGGAATGGATGTACGTGTGGAATAATGGGGTGCGTGGAATGGATGTGCGTGTGGAATAGTGGGGTGCGTGGAACACTGGCGTTGGTGTACGACACTCCTGATGTGCGTGTGGGGTGCGTGACACACTGGTGTGTGCTTTGAGCACAACAGCGTTGCTGGTATCAACCCTATTTCCCGAAGCCATTGAAGGATCCTCGCATGCTCACTTAAAATAGACGACAATTTGTACAAATTGTACGTTACATTCATCGTGAAGGATGAAAGACGAACCAAATTCGAAGACGGTACAAGTAAAGAGTAAGCGCTTGGTCGAGCAGCGAACCTCCTAGCAAGCCTTCGAGCCGGCCTCTTAGCGTATGGTTGGAGAGAGCATCCGCGTAGGCTACGCGACGGTCGAACACATATAGGTATATAGACGGCGCGCGGTAAAACAATTAACTTAAAAATTCAATATCTCGAAAACGATAGCACATCCCCAAAAGCCCTTTTAGGGTTTGTCCTAAAATGTTAAAAGGGAGGTCTGTGCAAAATTTCAGCTCGATCGGTGGAGGGGAGGGTTCGGAACCTTACCCGCGTAGCTTGAGACGGCTGTCGATGCAATGGAAGTTAGGTTAGATTGGCGAAGTGTGGGTAGAGAGTGATAGGAAAGGGTTTAATTAGGAAAGTTTGTACGTCAAAACCCGCAAAGGTATACGTTGAAACTTAGGCATTAGTTGGGACCTCATGAATATACAAAAAGAATATATGAAAATTCGCAAATTACCCAGCATCCCCGATTATTCGTAATTTTTTTACCGTTTACTATTAGGAGTACAAATAAGTCTCCGCTGTTTTTTTATAAAAAATTGGGCGCTTATTGTGAAAGAATGATACTTTGTGTTTTATTCAAATTGAAATTGCTTGTTGAGTCACTCCTAATGTAAGTGCAAGTTCTTCTTGCGATTGGCACGAATCACCGTTCAATAATCCCTGACAGATCGAGACACCGTAATTTTTCGGTGATAAGTGCC
The DNA here is from genome assembly GCA_951751655.1 of Ophion costatus. NCBI lineage: Eukaryota > Metazoa > Arthropoda > Insecta > Hymenoptera > Ichneumonidae > Ophion > Ophion costatus. Next base: position 12,614,211 of record OX632363.1, on the reverse strand, counting down.
ACGTGTAGGGTGGCAAATTACGATTTTAACACCGAAAAAATTTGGCGTCAACGCCCACTCATGAAAAATGTACAACTGGTCCGACATTGGCCTAGTAGTGCGCCAACTCTCCTGTATGGTTGGCCGTTCTCTGGCATGAATGTCGGCCCATTAATGGACCGTTGTCGGAACGATATCCTCGGATCAAGTGTGGCTACCGTTATCGTACCGACGTTGGACTCAAAAACGGCCCGACAGTAGTGCCAAGGTTGCCCCAAATTACAGCCAATATCATACCAGCGTTGGTGCTGACGCTCGTGCCAAGGTCGGCCTAAGTCAGGCAAGACTTTGCCATCATTGGTATTAAGAGCGGCCCGACGCTTGTGCCAACATTGGCCCAAGTTCAAGCCAATATCATACCAATGTTGGTCCAGTCCATAACCAACATTGGTACGATAATGCCCCGAGTCTCGACCGATACAACTCGGGGCATTATCGGTCACTCGTGTTACAATTTTTTAGTTGTTCATTTTCATCATTTTTATCGTCCCCGTGTTCAATTAGTTCTTCCACATACTCAAGAGTGTTTTCACATTCCGCTTTTTTATTATTTTCGGGGATTTTTTTCTCTGTCAAACATGACTCTTGATTCATGACACATTTTTCGTAATTCAATAACAGTGTATGCCAACATAATTTTTTTCGCACTTTTTTCAGTTTATCATATCTCTTTTGTATATTCATATTGAGAATACGGTAGGAGCATAAGGGAAAAATTACTATTGCACGAAAAAGCGACGATCCCATGTAGGGTGATCAGAACTGGCCAATGATTGGCCGAAGCTCGACGCCGAGTTTGCCAACATTGGCACCCGAGCTTGGCCCGATCATCGACCGAGCCTTGGATGATAACCCCGGCCCAACGTCGGCTATCAATGTTGGCCCTAGAATGACTTACGAGATTCGGCCGAGCCTCGCGCTTGAGTTCGTTCGAGAATCGGCCAACATTGGCACCTGAACTTGGCCCGACCATCGACCGAGCCTTGGATAATAAGTGCGGCCCAACGTCGGCAATCAATATTGGCTTTTGATGGATCGCATTTTTCTTCTATTTGTATTCGAGAGCATATGCAAGACAGAGAAAGAAACAGCGTTGAGGGGAGGCTTAACTCGTACGATGAACGCGCTCGAGTGCGAAAGAGACGGCGATATAGAGAAAGAGCAGCGGAGGTGGACGCTTCAAATACAAAATAAGCAAGCAACGAAGATAGCACAATAACAAGGTCGCAGCACTTTCATGCGGCTGTTTGTGTTCGGGTCAAAACTAAAAACTGACGGATTTAAAGGACGAAGACAAAGTATGGATTTCACATACTACGTAGGCCAGTGTCGGTTTTTTTTTTATAACTCTTACAAGAGTGTCCTGTATATACTCTGCGTAAGAATTATTGCTATATCTAAATCTATATATATATATATATATATATATATATATATACATAAGGAGACCAAATACACGTGCTGCGTAGACATTTCGTTGTTTACGCAAATGCCCTCTGCATAAGAAGTCAGCGTGCAAGAATATTTCCGATAAATATTCTATTGGCTTACGAAATATCTATGCCCTATGAATTTTAGACCTCAATAAATCGCAAACATAATTTAAAAAATCTGTAAGACAAATTGAAGCAAAAATTAATAAACGATCTACAGACGATCGGCGGGTCAATACTCGGCTGAACATTGGCTTTGTATCGGCAAACTAATGATTGGCGAGTCTATACTTGGCCAAATATTGGCCTTGTAGTTGCAGGCCAATGCTCGGCCAGTGTACACTCGGCCGAGCATTGGCCTTGTATCGGCAAGCGAACAATTGGCGAGCCATGTTTGGCCGAGCGTTGGCCTTGTATCGACAAGCCAATAATTGGCGAGCCTATGCTCGGCCAAGCATTGGCCTACAATTGGGCAACCGATTATCGTCGCGCCAACATTGAGCCAAGCATTGGCCGTTTTTGCTTGATCGGCGAAACCTACATGGGATGGACTCTACTCTTTGTTCGCGGTCTGAATCGATACGACACTGAATGGCGACTGGCGAGCAATTCATAAGATATGTAACGGGGAGTGTTACCGGCGCGTGATTGGTGCAACCTATTCACGCTAACAGTCGGTTCTTCATGGTTAGTCGATACTGTCCCAACATTGGCATATTGCGGTATGACGAGATTACGTATGAACGTAGAACAGTTAATGGCGAACAGTAATGGCCCACGGTCGGCTTCTTTCGTCTACGCCAACAGTCGGTCCTAGGTCATTAACCGGTACTGTTTCTACATAGGCTTAATGTCAGATGCCGGGCTTCGAAAAGAGGGTCAACTGAAAAATGGCAGACCCGTCGTTTCAATGGTGGTCCAACATTGGTTGCCAACAATCGATTAGCCAGTACTGGGCCGGACATCGGCCTTATTGTTCGTGTCGGCAATTTTTTCATGGGCATCTGAACGAGGCTGTTTTGGGTGTTGACACCAAAAAAAAACGGTGTCGACACGCAAAAAATGGTATCGACACCCGAATGAGTGTCGACACCGTTTTTTTGGGTGTCAAATTGTCCTTCGACACCCATCGCTTGGGTGTTGCGATCTGTCGGGAATGCTGCCAATTCCGCGTCCTCGTACACTTTCGGCCTTCCGCTTCGTTCCGTTCTTCGTCTTCCATTCACAACTTCTCTCACTTAATGCAGCTTCACCATATGCCTCCACACGCAATCGGTGCGCCGCAACTGCCGATTTATTCAAATTAAAGAAGCATATCAGAAGTTCCCTCAAATTACGCTTATTCGGCTCAAAACTCGACATTTGCGCATGTAAAAAATTATGTGATGCTGATAAAAAAATCGCGAATATTTCAAGGTTATAGTCTTGCCAAATGTCGAACCTCACGATATGACGTTTTACTCCCGACAACTTCAACCATAACCTCCTGGTGGGGCCATCTTTTGTCAAACGGCGGAGACGTATTTGTACTCCTAATAATTTGAGAATATACTTGTCGTCTGTTTTTGCTGCCGTAATTGTTTAATATGATGTATGTTTGTTTACAAGTTTGTTTGTTATAATGGTACTAACTGCATAGCGTCATGCTCAATAGCCGACATCATATTATTATATACACTTCAAGCTGCGTTTTTATGAAAGATTCATTGAATTCGATTCAGCATTTCTTCAGTTATAAACGCACAAACGTACAGACCCGTAGGCAGTCGATTTTCGTAGTCAAATATTAAAACGATACGTGGTGAAAAAAACCATGCAGGTCAATATGAAAAAAAAATAAAAGTATTATACAATCGACGCTCTTTATCTTGTCCTCAGCTATTTTGCACGACCGGCTATTTTGCGAAAATGCGACCAGCAACTTGTCCGACGCGGCCTTCCCCTAACCCCGACTCTATGACCGTAGCAATGCTCGGGGATGCGGTTACCATGGGGCATCGCCGCTATCGACCCTATAGTAGGACCCATGGTCTTACCTACAGGCTGGAAACTTCACTGGTGGGGTCAGAGATTAGTAGGGAGATATACAACGCTCCCGTTTTCGGCATGCCTCGGAAATAGCGCTAAATCGCGGCGGCGAGTTCGGGAATATAATTTTGTGATCATCGCCTCTATCGAGGTTGCCGATTTCCTTGCAGCCGCGCGAGTCGTGATCACCGCTCAAGTCGGTATCGCAGTCAGCGTGAACACGAATGGGTAGCTCGGTGGGGGAAAGTCTCCGCTCTTCGTAAATCGTGCTTACTCGACATGCGAACGGAGCGAGGTTTTCCGTCCGATCGAGCTATGCATCCAGCTATTTAATATACATTAAATGAATTTCAACGTATCGAGATCATTATTTTATCTCGGTTGCCTGTTTATGCCGATAATGCGGGTTAAAAAAAATAACGACGAAACACGTTGAAAAATAAAACGCCGAAACGACCTTGGAAGGTTCATAGAGAAATCTTTGCCGCGGTCGTTTCCGTGGTGTTTTTTTCAACACTCAGCATTATAGATAAGTGTGTATCATAAATGTTTCTCTATCCTCAATGAGCGTCGTGGCTGAGGTGGCAGCCTGACGGATTAACAATGCATGCGGACCAGATTCGATCCCCGGTGAATCGATTTTTTATGTATGTTTTTTTATTTATTTTATATTCAAAAAATTTCGAACTTCCTCTCGCATTAGCTACTCTCGCCTGTCCAGGCATTATTTATGATGTAAGTCTTATGTGTTTAAATAAAAAAAGACATTGGTACCGGGGATCGAACCCATGTCGTCCGTACTCGGAATCCGCACGTTGATGTCTCAGCCGCGAGGCTCTTGTGACTGCAAAGCTGCCTAAGGCATACACACTTATCCAATGTGAAATATGTTGAAAAAAATGCCGATCGATAAAGACTCAAAGGTCTCTTTGAGCTTTTCTCGATCGCTTCGGCATTTTTTTTCAACTCATTTCCGTGTAACGCAATTTCCGGGAGGGAGTAGTTCGGCCTGGCGTTACAGTCTATACACGTGGGGGGGGGGGGGGGGGGGGGGTCGAGATTTGCGTTACGTCACGGTTCTAGAACTGCCAGAAATAGCAAAATTTCGGCATGTTTAAGTTTTTTAAATTTAAAACTCATCGTTCAGAATTCAGATTCGGAATAAAAGTGCAGGCTCTTATTATTTTGGGAAATATAATGAAGATGAAAAACCGTCATATCACCCGCGCCTATATACTTTAATGTAAGTATCAATATTCTAGAAAAAAATATAACTTTATATCAAGAAAAATGGAACGAAAACGTTGATCGCAACTTTCTTGAAACTACTTTTTCGACCTTGTCTCAGCGAATACTCAAAAACTTATCAACGGATTTTCATTTTTTTTTCAACTTTGTAATCGCAGTGACTAAGGTTGTACGTAGCCGATTTTTCAAATGTTGATTATTACTATTTTTAAAGATTGCTTGAGTACAAAAAAGCGCCTTGCAAATGGAAAAAAGGTCCGGACTGTCGGCTGTTTGTAAAAAAAAAACAACAAAGAAACGGGGTGCAGGCCAGGCGTTACGGTTCTGTTACGGGTAAAATTGGTAAATTTTGAGTTGTGTAATTTATGTGCGCCCCCTCACAAGAGCCTCGCGACTGAGATAGCCGCGTGCGGGCTCTGGAGTACAGACGACGCGGGTTCGATCCCCGGTAGCGATGGCTGTTTAAAAAAATATTAAACATATATGAATTAAATATAAATAATGCCTGGACAGGCGAGAGTAGCTAAAGCGAGAGGACGTTCGACATTTTTAAATATAAGATGAAAAAAATGGATAAAAAATCGATTCACCGGGGATCGAACCTTGGGCCGCAAGCATTATTAATCCGTCAGGCTGCTCACTCAGCCACGATGCTCATTGAGGAGAGAAACATTTATGATGTTTATCTATGAGATTTTTAGTTTCTCTACGATATTCTCTTTGATGATTTATGACACGCGTATCTATAATGCTTAGTGTTGAAGAAAAACCGCCGAGACGACCGCGCCAAAGGCTTAAGGATGTTGAGTCCCAAATCGCAAATGATGATAAAATTCTGAAAATTTTGTATGTTTTTGTATGAAGTATTTCAGAGGTCGTGTAAAAATTTCACGACAATTAGGGAGCTCGTTATTGAACAATTAACATTCACAGATTAATTGTTGTTTTATGGAAACTGATGTAACTTTGCAATAAGTTTTTTTTTTGACCTCTCAATTTTATAATATCTACAATATACTGAAAGCAACCGAAACAAAACGAAGTTTATTGATAAATATTTTTTTATTTCTTTTAAAAATTATTCTTAACCCAATGTTAATTTTTTAATAACGAGCTTCCTAATCGTCGTGAAATTTTAACATGACCTTTTAAATACTTCATACAAAAACTTACCAAATTTTCAGAATTTTCTTATCATTTTTTATTTCATCCCTTAAGGAGGTTGAAGTAATGATGATGGAACTATGAAAATTTGGTATGTTTTTACATGAAGTATTCAGGAGGCCGTGTAAAAATTTCATGACGATTAAGAAGCTATTTATTGAACAATTAGCATTAACATGTTTCATAGGGACTCAACATCCTTAACGAGCCCCAATCCGCATCAACTTTCCATCTCCCATTCCACTACCTCCCGCCTTATATATCGCTTGTTCTGCAACTACTTCTCCGTCTACCTCCAATTCCGCCACCACCCCCACCTGTGGCCGCAACCGACTTCCCCCCTCTGTATCATATTCACCATGACATATCTATCCGGGGTACAGGGAAACTGCGGAACACCGATACCAATTCAGGCGGTCATCAAGTTCGCTCTCCCAGTCGTGGAACTAGTCTTATTTCTTATTTCGCCGCGAAATGCCGAAGAAAAACATTTCACGACGAGGTGTACGCGACTGGGTTTCGAACCAGGGACCTTCCACAGTCCGCACGTTTAGTGGCAAGCACGCTAACCACTAGACCATCGCACCGCTTATGACAAATGTATACTATTATACTATTATCTATTGAAGGAAGTAGATATGCTGTAACACTCTTGCATCTCGAATGATTGAGAAATGTGAACAACATATTGTGAATAAATATGTTCAATATATATATGTGAAATTAAATAGTCGGTACGCCAATGATATGTAATCATATGTTGGCCCAGCACACAGAGTTTACCAATACTGGGGCAGTACTTAACCTAAGACTCGGCAACTAAGGCTCGGCAACTAAGGCTGGCATGGTACTGTTGCCAATGCTGGGGCAGTACTTCCAGCCGAGACTCAACCAACCTTGGTTACCAAGACTGGCACTGTAGTAATAAAATTGTTTGCCAATGCTGGGGTAGAACTTGACCCAAGACTCGGTAACCAAGGTTGGCGTGGTACTGTTGCCAATTCTGGGGCAGTACTTCCAGCCGAAACTCAACCAACCTTGGTTACCAAGACTGGCACTGTACTGATGAAATTGTTTACCAATGCTGGGACAGTACTTAACCCAAAACTTGGTAACCAAGACTGGTATGGTAGTATTGCCAATACTGGGGAAGTACGTCTAGCCGAGACTCAACCAACCCTCTGTTACCACGACTGGTACTGTACTAATAAAATTGTTTGCCCATACTGGGGTAGTACTGAGACCCAAGACTCGGTAATCCAGACTGGCGTGGTACGTTTGCCAATGCTGGGGCAGTACTTCCAGCCGAAACTCAACCAACCTTGGTTACCAAGAATGGCACGGTACTAATAAAATTGTTTACCAATACTGGGACAGTACTTAACCTAACAATTGATAATCGACACTGGCACGGTACTGGTCCTTTCAGTTGCCACTGCTGAGGCAGTACATCCAGCCAAGACTCAACCAGCATTGGTTACCAGGACTGGCACCGTACTGATAAAATTGTTCACCAATACTGGGGTAGTACTTCACCCAAGACTCGGTAACCAAGACTGGGACCGTACCGATGCGTTCGGTTTCCAATACTGGGGCAGTACCGCTAACTGAGAGTCAGTCGCCAGGACTTGCACAATTCTGGGCCGTATTGGTAACTCTGGCGCAATACCGACATTCGCACATGGGATGATTAGATTAACGCCGACGTATCGTCGTTCTGTCCAGTTTACTCGCTAATAAGAATTAAGGCACCCAGAATAGGCCGACGATTCTGTAACTCGGTAGCGACAGTTTTCGCTATCGTTAGTTAGCGACAGCCAATTGCATGCACGATTACAGAAGAAAGGGAGCCTCTTATTGGCTCTCGCCAGCTAACGATAACGAAAGTTGTAGTCACGAGTTACAGAATAGGCCTACAGGTAAAAATATTGGGATGCTAAAGAAGCAAATGGGGACTTGAAAGAGATCCGGGCGTGACAAAGATGTGACGATATAGGAAAGGATGGAAAAAGGTCTCCTTAACTGGGACTGCGAGATATGTGAAAGGAACGAGGAGAGCATGGAGTACATTTGGAGTAAGCCAGAAGAGGCATATGGCAAGCGTGGGTATAGATTTTAGATAGCTAAAAAGGTAACAGACAAGGCGGAATGGACAGTAGAAACTGTGAAGGGATAAATCAGTTCAGAGATGTGCAAATTTGTGAAGGTACTTGGACGAATCGAAAGGGCGAGAGCGGTAGGAACCAAGCACGATGGGGAGTGGAAGAGGAAGAGGATTGGCTTAAAGATCTACGAACAAAATAGAAAAATGTAAAAACGAAATTGAATATTAATTTCGAAGAGCGTGCAAGAGAGTGAAAACCCTATGTAACAAATACTTATGAGACAATGCATGTAAGAAGGAAATGTAAAACGTGTAGCACACCGCACTGTGGAATACAGTTATGCATATAATCATTTTAAGGCCTTTTTTACGATAGTACGATTAAAGTCCGAAGTTCTACCTTCAATAATAATGATGCCACTAACAATAATGACAATAAACGAACTTTGGATTTTTATGCAACATTAGAGGCCGATAGGGATCATTTTTATTGCGGTGTTATTCCATATGACTAACTATCTGAATACCACTCATGGTAAAAAGCTATTGTGTATAGGCGAGTAAAAATACAGCGTGAACCATTTAACGTCACCGCCCCAATATCTCGATTGCCTTTAGAGTGACGAAAAAATGTCAGAAGGTAATTCGATTCATTTCGAATGATTTGTCACCAAAATATTTTGGTGAAAAATCGTTTCAAGGTCATGATATCATAGGTCGTTAGATTCGTCTGAATATCAGCTATGTCTTTAAAAAAATCATGTTCCCATTTAAAAAACCATTGATGACCTTGAGAACGCAAAAACTACGACCTGGACAAAAATGAATTTTTCACCACTGTATCAGCCCTTCGAAATCAATCACGTTACCTCCTGACACCTTTTTCGTCACTCTAAAGGTAACGGGGATATCTGGCGTGGTCACGTTGAATGGTCCACCCTGTATATTTACCCGTCTTAATTTTCACACTAAATGCGATTAAGATACACTCGATTGATGGTATTTACTTTCTTAGTGCCTTCTACAAAGGACAACTGTCATACGGCCAATTTCATTTATAATTTTTTCGATGGAACTCAACGAATAAGATGCTACGAATGTTTGATGGACTCTGCTGCTACTTTTAGTACCATATGAGTTCAGCTGGCGCTGTGAAGGAATATTCGTGTTTTTTTTTCGCAATTAAAATGAAAACGTTTTCGCGATGTTCCGACATACCGATAAATCATATCAATTTCCAATCCCTGGAAGTATGTATGGGTGCGTGCACGTATAAAGAAATATATGTATAAAGGGTGCAATCATGCGTGCATGCGCGTATAGTTATTGGGTGTACACGCAAGAAAGCTAATTTTTTATTTGCACTCTGAATTAAAACATCGTGCTAATTTTTTTTTGCACGAGGGCCACTCGAAGTCGGTCTGGACTCACTTTGCCAATAGTCTGTGAAATGATTCACATTTTATAAATCTTTGAAGTCCAGTAAAATAAAGTATTGATACCATTTTTCATAAAACTCTACAATCAATAAATATACCAGTTTTCTCTAGTTCGACATACTCTGATGAAATTTTTCACACCCAAAAAGTACTACTGGAGTATGAAGGACATGAGTAAAGGCATTGAGTAAAAACCGGTGAATTCGTTGAGATCTAATCAAAACCAGACTTTCCGAATTCAAAAAATTGCGTGAACGCCGTGGCGTACTCAAATTTAGAGATAAGAGGGCTGACTTTTCTACAAAAGTAAAGTATTATTGATGGCTGGTTAGGGTTGAATTTGGCTATAATCGCTTGAAAGGTGCGAGTTTGGTAATTTTTCTAACTTTTAGAGAAGATAGTGAATGCTTTCTAGAATTCCAAAGTATACAATGCTTTTTTTACACAAATCGATTAGTATCGAAGACGCTTGCAAAAGTTATAGAACTTAAAAAACAAAAAGTTAAAAATTCTAATCAATCATGAAACTGTCGGTATCCCAAACGCCAGCACGCTTGCCAAACAGGTGGTAAGTATGAACGACTTTAAAGTGGTTGAAGAGAAATTGAAAGTCTGGGAAGGGTGGGAAGGTGGAAAGAGAAGCTAAAAGGATCGCGCAGATATAATAGAAAAAGTGAAAAAGGCGAGGGGAGCTTAAGTGGAAGTGAAAAATGAAGCCGGGAGGTAAGCTGATAAAAGAACCTGGAACAGAAATTGTCAAAAGAAGGCAGTAGTAACAGTAGTAACAGTAGTAACCACCGTCGCACAGACAAGCGATGGTGGTTGCGGGGGGAGGATCCCTGTCGCAGTCCCACCCGCGAACTTCCCTGTATGTAAGACCACGGGTAAGTCTAATTGTGAGACACAGACCCCCCCCCAATACCGTCGCTCGGCTAACGATAAGCGAGTAACCCTACAGCAGCGACCTACCCCCACCAGTGGAGTTTCCAGACTTGTATGTAAGACTGTGCTGGGACGCCCCTCCCGCCGCAAAATAAACAGATGTCATCGGTCCCAGCTTGGAAAAATAGGCGAGAGTTGAGTGTATATACCCTTCAAACTTTTGCGACCCCATCACCTTAACTTTTACTCCACAGTTTCAACCAAACCTTTTTCTAGTTCTTTAATAGTTCCGACGATGCATTGTTCACAGCCACTTTTACTGAATACTGTATCGCATTTGCCCGAGGGCGCAAGGCAACTAGGGGGAGCCTACTCCTCCTAAGATGACTGAGAAAACTGATTTTGCGTTGTGTTACCATCGGAAACCGCCCGGTAGTCGGTGCATACTTGAGCGATCACCCATCCAAATAAAGCTGCTTAACATGGGAGAACGCCGAAGTCGCACACTAATCGGACGCCTACTGTTATTGATATCATTTTTATAAATATAATCCACATATTGTCACTATGGGATTCTACACTGGCCCGTTTATTCGTCGTGTCTACCTTCTGAACAAATGCTACACCTATTTATATGAAAAATGTCAAGCAAATCTGTTCGATGGTTTGACGTGATGCAGTAACAATGCGAAGGGTAATCTATTTTTCTAAAGGATTATGATATAGCGGATATTTCACTGGCAATGCACACGTCAAATTAGATGCTGCAATGAAGTAATATAAAAAACTTTTATACAAAAGACGTATGATTTCGAAGACAAACGATGGAAATATTTTTAATTTCTTTCTTAATTCGCGAAGGAGATTACGCGGTAACTTTCAGTATTTCAAATTACAGTATAGAGGCTTTGTTTGCACAAAAGATATGCAGTTTGGGAACAAAATCAATGAAAGAAAAGTCTGCTATCATGGAGGATATGTCACTGAAAAATGTTGGCCTACTACTCGCATTAACATTACCCTTGGGGTACCCGTAGAGATTGCGAGTGTTAGAATAATGTCGAAATGTCTAGTCAGCGAGTGAACTGGCATCTTTCTGATGAGGGATATAAAGGAAATCTATCTTCTAAAAAAATGTTTCGGAACATTAGAAATTGCACATGCCTATAGCGGTTTTCTTTAAACTGCACGATCAGATCAATAAGAAAAACTGAAAAAAGTGACATTGATAATCCGGAGATTGCTTGCGGACTACCATCACCAAGTTTATAGGTAAATGCAACATTGATACTCATGCCACCCATTCATTAGGGAGACTAGCAGCTGTAAAGCCGGAACAGACTGACACATAAGGGAGGTTTCCATATGAAGCGTTCCGTTTCATCAACAATAGGTGCCTAGAATTCCATAGCAACATTTTTTTATCGACGACCGCCATGCCTAAACGATGGGCGAGGCCCATGGCTTCCCACCGTGTTCATTCGTAAACTCATATTATTCCGAACGGACACCATCACAGAGATCATTTGTTTAATGCTAGATTCGCTTTAAAACGTGTTGTTATGTACCGCTATTCTTAGGGGAAGGTGGACATATATGAGGTATTCCACGTGAATCCGGTGGACTTTTTTCCTGACTTCCGCCAATTCGATTTATTTTTCAAAATCTGATTCCATTGACTCTAAAAGACACCCTGAATTTTTCTTACATTTTTTTGAAACAACCCTTCGTAAGCAGTCAAAAAGTTCTGGTATTAATTTCAATTGAAGTCGTATTCAGCACAGAAAAGAGTCATACTTCCACTGCGGGTGATAGCTTGAAAATTTTTACATATAATCACGCATTTTTGGGAATTTTTTCAGATTTTTCAATCGGGGCGTTTTTTTCTAAAAAAATGTTTGTCCAAAGGTTGTTTCGAAAGATGTAAAAAAATTCAGGGTGTCTTTTAGAGTCAATGAAATCAGATATAAAAAAAATAAATCTAATTGGCGGGGGTCAGGGAAAAAGTCCACCGGATTTACGTGGAATCCCTCATATATATGTACATGGCCCAATCTAAGTAAAAGCGACTACTAGATCTCATGGGCGTGCCAATAAAAAATTATTTGTCGGAACCTTTTTATACAGAACTTCATCATCGCGACTTATGTGGGTTAAGCATGGAAACGCTGATACTCGAATAATATCTTCAAATATATGTAAACATATATCATACGCATAAACATGTATGAAATCTATTTAACATATTAAAAATATCTTACCAAATGACCCAGTTTGTGATGATCATCATAGCATCAGAAAGAGCATTAAAGAAGTCCAAGAGGGGCTTTCCCTGATCCCCCATTTTACCGAGTGTAATACCGAGCACGATGCCGAATATAACGAGACCAAGGGTATTTGTGCCACTTGCGTATTCGTGAGTGATCGGCCATCTGTTCAAATCTTCAGCTGCACGCGGGAAAATTGTAACAATAATATACAATTAATGTGTTGAATCCATGCGGACACAGTTCGTTAATTGTCCTCGACGCCAATTTCAAGAGGAGCTTTTTTCTTTTCTACCACGGTTCCGGTTTATATAAAAGATAACCTCTATGATATCAATTACGATGACCCAATTATCTCGTGAGAAATAAAGAACCGCGAAGTGCGCGTATTTCGAGCTTCGACCATGAGATAAGGACAAAAAAATGTCCCCATTCCCTCATATTTATTCGGGGTCTGCTTATAAAGAAAATAAATTAAAAAATAAAAACAAATAAAGCACGTGCAGAAATTACTCATGCTCGTGCGAAAAAGAATATTAACGAACGAAATTTGATCGCTTATTAATACATTGTTTACTCACCTATTTCTGACGTTACATTAGTCGGCTTCACCAATACTGTTCTATACTGGAATAATAATAAATAAATTCGGAATTTTCAAAAATTATTTTCGGAAATGACAGTAGAATTACATAATTCACGTCGCGGAAGCGTCACAGACATTGCTTTTAATGCATTACACATAATGCGGTGTACAATAATCATCCAATAGATTGTATCTGGTGTAAAATACCTCATATTTTGTCATTAAATGTTGAGTAACCCATTTCGTAACTTAAGCTTGTAACCGAATGTGCATTACGCAGTTCCCATTTAAATTTCTCCCGAGATTTAACTATCTCACTTTTTGTATATTTTTCCCAGATCAAAAAGCCCATCTTACAATCACATCTTTCATATGGAGGAACGCGTGCACAATGGTTTTTGAATTGCACTATTCAAAAAGCATAGAAATATGTGACGTGAGACGTTCTTCAGCAGATTCGCAGACACAATATCTCGATGCTATCAGTGTCTAGAATGACCTCTGCCATCAATCATTTATACACACGAGCTTGACAGGTGAAACACCCGATAAAGCACGTTTACACAGTCGTGTTAGTAAAAATGATACAGCGCCCGCCACGTTTAAATGTTTTTGAAGTGAGAAAGGAACGTACCTGATGCGTGCTAGCCTGGACCAGATTAGGTGGAAAGATATTTCTGCAAAATATATTAAAAACGAAAAGGAAGATTAGATTATACGCTTTTCATAACGAGGCAACATTAGCCGATATCCTTATCTAAATCAGCTCGAGCACGGGTTTTCAAAGCGTACGTGTGCAATAAAGTCTCAGTGTTAACCGAAACTATGAAAACACAGCGTTAAAAATTATCGTTTTTGTTTCGCGATATTTTTTGTTTTCAAAATTGGTGCATATCCGATTTGGCTACAATGGATGAGGCTATTGCGATTAGAAAAAATATAAACATTTGTCGAAAAAAGTTTACATTTTTCCAACTTTCGAAAAGATTACCGTATACAGTACTGCGTTTCTGTCAATGTGCAACATTAGCGACAAATTCGTAAAATAGTACAAGACCAAAAAATTATTTAAAAAATCGAAATACAGCACAAACCAGGGCGCCTTGAAAACACCCACATTTTTCGTGAATGTTTTATCTTGCCGACAAAGCTTCCGCTACAAGGAAGCGAGGATTGAAAGTTCAGGCTTCCGCCCGTAACTAGTAGACATTTTTGACCAGGATAAAATAATGACGAAGCTATATGTAGAAATACAATGAGTGACCATTTTTTACTGCAGAAAACCACAAGTGTCATACTGCTATGAACAATTAGCCATATTATAATGTAGCTGTAAATAATCCTCGGATTGGCAATCAATTTGTTTGGTCTTTGGAGCGTGAAGATAATTCATCAAACGAAGTCATTTGGCAACCCAATATTATTACATAGTACAGCAACGTATAGTGGAAATATACAGATTCCTACTAACTTAACTTGCAATTCGTAATAATTTATGTTTGCCAGACCAAGCAAGCCGACTATTCAATAACTCGGCAACTTTCACCGGATTCATTTAGGTATATAAAAAGTATTACAAATAAGAAAAAAAATGAAGCCGATACTGTTACAAAAATTCTCATACGGAATATACTGACAAGAAATTAACATACACAATTTCTCAGTCCACCATTTTTTTTTCATGGTTTTTTTTTAATTAGCCAGATGATGCTGTTTGTGGTTCTAACGATTAAAATGGATATGAGCCGATGAAGATGCTTGAAAAGAAATATATCATTTACCTGACTAAATCGAGAAGAGTGTCGGCAGTGGTCACGTTACGGGTAGGCGCCAATTCTTCCTGAACAATAAAAGATGAACCTCCGGTGGAATTGACACCGGGACGAATAACAAGGACGAGGATAATTCCGAGAATTACAGCAGTCACCGTTGTTGTGCCGTAATAATACACCGATCGCATCCCAATTTTTCCTAAGTGTGCATAATTTCGTTAATTATCCTAATTATTTTGAATTTCGACGGAGTGGTATCCTAACGCTAGGGACCGCTATATGTGAACGTTTTTAGCTACTTTAAAAAAGTAAACGCATATCTTGTTTTACAAACTAAGATGAGCAGAAGGGTGTATTAAAGCAATAATTGCTTTCCATTTTTCTGACTTACAGTTGTCTTGTGACGATGGCAAACATTGTGACGGTGACAAAGGATAATATTGTGAATGTGAAAAGAATCAAAGGGTTATCAACATATGAAAGAAGTCTATCGTACGGAAGGTGCTAAGGCTTCCTTACAGCATACATGTACGTGCGTGTGTTTTAAATAAGTGTGTCTCTTATTTTAATTGCATGCCCCATATAAATAGAGCAAATCAAGTCGGATAAAAAAAACGCTCCTACACAAGATTCAAGGTTTTGAGTGTGTGCGTATGTGTGCGCGGACGCGTGTGCTTCGTATGTATATGCTCCTTTAAAAGAGTGATAACTCGTGCAGTGAGGAAAAATACAAACGAAGAAAAACATTCGTTTCTCAATAAAGAACCTTTCGAGGAAAACAAAGTTTATGATTTTTTTTTACACTTTACAATGTTGTGGATAGTTTATGGTTTTCTTTACACTTTACAAACGTTCGTGGATAAAAAATGCAAAAGTTCTAAACTAATTTATATGACTGTGGGAAAACAAACAATTTCGTTTGGACGGATAAAATTAATATTTCCGACAACATGTTGGAAAAATATTTACTAAAGAAATATATCAATGAAAAATGTTGACTTGTTCATCATATTTAGAATACTTCTTCAAAATAATTTTTTTCTCACCAGACAAACTGAGATCGAGACTGCCAATGGCGCTCACGATACTCGCTACAATGAGCGGCAAAATTAGTGCCTTCAGCATCCTCAGAAAAATATCACCAATAAACTGAATGTACATTATCTCTCGGGGTGTCCATCCTTCTGGTCTTACAGCTTTGAGAATGAAACCCAATGCAACACCGGCGAATACACCGAACAACGTCAGCATCGTGAGCAAATTTTCCGACACGCAATTCTTCCATCTCTTTGGTCGTGCCATAGTGATTTATTTTCCTCTTTCGTTCGACTTTTTTCTTTCTTATCTGCACAAATAAGTTACAGATTATTTTCCGATACATTTTATAAGTTGTCGCTCATCAACGTGGCAACAAAATATTGATGTAGAGCCCATTCGATCGCTATGCTTTTACTGATGAACTACTATACAAGCAGCATTTAGACTTATTATCAGCGACGAACATTAAAATAATGTGAAAAGGGTTCTTATTGCAAGAGAAATAGTCGCGTGGGTCACGCGGCCGGGTGAGGAAGACTGTTCCGCAACCACGTGCCTATTCGAAATCCCCTTAAGACAGGAGAGTCTTATTCTCGAAATACAATATTCAAGAATATTTTTCGCGCATATCTCGAATGCGATATTCAGGAATATTTTTCTCATGTACGAATTCTGATCATCATGAGAAAAGTATTTAAAAACAGTGCGTGCTTAGTATATAGAAGATATTATTTTTTTATGGAATCAGAAATATATTTTGTAGATTATTTCCATCATTTATCCGTAATAGAAAATAAAATGAAAACGAAAGTACGATTTTCCCAAAATATCGAGAATGAAAATGCATCCCTACAACATTAATGTATTAAGTGTACCTTTATATTGTCGCGACGGGTACAAAACAAGAGGTCATAAAGTGCATGTAAGTTTTGCAGCACGTATTCGATCACGTAGAATCGTTTTTTTTTTCACGAGAATACCCGCAAAAATGATCTGCTTTTGATAAATATTCCCCCACGCCATTATTTGTTCTTTTGTGAATAAAATCATGAGACATCACGCAATAGAATCACGAGATTTGTAAAGAATATTTTATATTCGAAATTTGTAGTGTTTTTCTCAATAGTTCTGACATTAGTAAGAACGAACAATTTTAAACTATTTAATTGTTGTCTGTGGAAATACTTTTTCGGTTTAAAAATTAATCACGCGTTCATGTTGTCTTATCTCTTGATAAAAGTAACTCTGCGGGAAAATTTGCATTGGCTTGGGAAAACAAAGTTGGAAGGCACGACGATAAAGCAATAGGCCTCAACAAGAATTTTATCGAGCAGGTATAGTCTCAGTTGCTCTTTAAGACACGAGAGTTCCTTAACATGCGATTAAAAAATGAAAGTTGCTCTTAGCTCGAACCAAGAACAAGGTTGTGTTTGGAGCAGTGATCTCATCATTATTCATCTCAACCTGCGACGTACGAAATAAAATAATGTCTTATTCATGCAATAGAAGAGCTGCGTCGAGGGATTTCCGTAATCCATATTTTGCGACCAATTTTTAAGATTAGCGATTTTATAAATATTACTTATTGCAATGAGTACGGCTATTCGATTAGTCGGAATAGCTGTTGAAATTATATAAAGAGCAAAATCCAAGTCGATCGTTCAGATGTTCCAGACCTATCGTTCGCATAAAAATCAAGTTAGAAAAAATGATGGAATATCACATCTTGCGGTCGTACTCTCCAATATGCTTTATGAGTCGCGGTTTGTTCACCAACAAAGTTGGAACACGCTGCGATGGGTTTTTCTTATTAAAAAAGCTGGAGCAAAAGTCGAGGTGAGAAAAGAAAAAACAACAAATTTCGTTCTCTTATACGAGGCTGGTGAACAATAATAAATTAAAACGTTCGCCACTTGTCATTGTTGCCGTTGCTTACCGATTTCTCCGTCACTTCTGCAAATCGTATATCGGTGCTTTGGGAGATACGAAAGAAAAAAAATGAAGAAAAGAAAACTCTCGTTCGTTCGCTATCTCGCCTCAAGCGCGTAATGTCGGCTCATGCGCCTGAAGCAAATTAATGTAAAAATTACGCAAACAAAAAATCTAAGCGTAAAATAGTCCCGAACACAGCGGGATTCTGCGTACCGACTTGCAACGCTGTTGCTCTCCGACTGGTTGGTTCGAGCATGAAACAAAACGATCATGCTTACAACTCGAGTCGTGCTCCTCCGTGAATCGCGAGGGACCACGCCGGTCTATAATATCGCAATCGGTGGGCGACAGACTCTTGGGTGCTCGCGCTGATAAATGATGTGTATATATGTACGTATGCGTGCATACAGGTCCACTCAAAATAGAGAATGTTCGCGTGTAGACCGAATAGTCATTTAAAAAATATGGAATTATTCAGTATAGCTGAACATTTGTAATGGAAAATAGTTATTTCATTAATAATACTTTTGCCGGTATTCGTTAACATCCGTACGCTCTAACGCTGGTCTCACGAATTTATCAAACAATTTTCTTTCGAATACCTTCGCGCACGTTAATTTTACGAACGATTCTCCATTTTTGCTAAATTTGTTCTCTCAATAGGACCAGCGACAGTCGATATCGGATACTTTGATATTTAGAGTATCAAAGTGGTGTATGGTGTTTGAGCGTGACATAGCGGGCCTCATAATGTTTTATCTTCAGTTAAAACATGTTCATGGTATCGAGGACGTGCATCAAGAACGGTCAAGTCGTCTCATAAGAGAACGTCGTTTTCGTGAATATACTTTTGACGAGATTAACTGAAGAAAACTCCATGTCCATCTAGAGTTTTAAAAAATTCTCGTTTGGTGTAACGTCGAAAATAATAGAGGAATTGCACTTTTGAATTTTTTTTACTGCGAGCTTAGTCGTCAATTGGACTCAAACTTTTGCTGTTGCGAATGTAAAGATATACACACGTATACGCATATGTATACAGGTATATTATATACATATCTATTTTTACCAAAGAAGAAAGGAACCTTACCAATATTTTATCGACCGAAAAGAAACCATGAAAATATTTCTTCAATGAATTTTCCGCACAGTAAACCTTGAACGAGTTTGAAAGGCGTTTAATGTCTCCAAATATAAACAACACAAGCAAAAAGTTTTCTTCTATGGGTAAAGTACAACAAGCAGACTTTTGCTTGTCCTCCAGAATGTTACAACGTACAGAGAGAAATTTATAGTAACCTCAACCATATTTTAACCATACTTCTGTTTGTATTTTATATTACCCTGAGGGGACAATAATGTTTTATAGTCATGGTTACTGCCGAAAATATAGTACTGCTTGTGATATTTTAGCAGTTGTGTTAACTATGCTCATATGTCGCAATCAACCGCAACGAACAATCTTTCGAGCATACGTTGATTGAAACTATTGAAACCATTGAAACCACCATAAAAAATAGTGGTTTTTACCATATTGAATGGTATGTCTACTAAATGTATATGATATTTCATAAATTCAAAAATTCAAAAATGTTCAATTGAGGGTACCTGTATGATTGTTTATCATGATTTGTTATGCCCTGACCTCCTGAAATGATTCCGATCGAAGAAAATATTTCACCTACATGGAGATTCGAACCTACATGACCTACCTATCTATATTCAGGCACGCTGCCACTATGCTACCGGGTACTTATGTTATTTCGATCGTAGATTTGGCATATCGGATAAAAGTAATTCCAGCTGCAATTCCGAATAGCTGTTACCTCTGCTCTAGGTGGAATTTTGCACAGATTGCTTTTTTGATAATATATGTCACTGCTTCAATCGATTTTTGGCGCGGCCCAATAGTTTTCGAAATATCGGATACTAAAAACTGATAAATGAATGAGCTAATATAACTATATCGATCATAGCGTGCCACCACTGTCTCTACTTTATTGACAAATGATTTACGTCTTCCCTATAAGATTACCATAATGTCCATCGTATAGTCACTTTTCGTAAGATCTTGTAACAGTTTATTCTCAACAAGTGTCAATGTCAACCATACAAATAGTACAAACTTGCATTGAGAAAAATGTCCATTGCAATGTTGCATTGAGAGAGTATAATATTAAAAAAACGCCCATGGTAAAAGTGGACATAGTATAATATTCATATACTTAAAATTCATATAGCTTATTCCTACCGCAATCATAATATGGTTAACATAACTATGAGCGTCTAACTAATCATGCCGTTTTGGTAGTGTGTTTTTTATCTAGCATCCCTGAAATAAATATTAACTACTGTGAACGACTTTGCAATATCGATATAGTTAATTCAGTTCATATTTTTACAATAGTTAGTAGTTTTTTCCGGGATAATAGATAGTCGAGGATGCCACCAAAGTTGCATGTTTATATACAGGGTGTCCCATTTTAATCTTACACCTGAATTTTCTCGAAAAATATTGCTCGGACGAACTATTGTGTGGAACAAAACTTTGAGGGATTGAAGGGGGATGTTTGAAAAAAATTTATTTGAGGAGCCAAAATTCAAAATGGCGGCGTTACAAAGGCTGACATGTTTTTTTCAAACGGAAACATAACTTTTTTTTCATTGCCAAAAAATTTGTCAGCTGAAAACTAAAAACTTTTGTTGAAAAATTTTTTTGATAAAGTTCATAGTTTTCAAGTGAGAACATCATTTTCAATTATTTCAGATGTATCCAGGTTTTGTGTGTAACACACACACGCACACACACACACACACACAAAACGGCCCTTCTCAGGGCCAGGAATGCTAGACAGACAACCTCCACGTGGTGTATTCTGGGTAACGCGAATGGTCTGCAACAGACTCAGGCATGCAACCTCCTACGCTTTGGCTAACGCAAATGCCGGTGGTAGGGACAATTAGACGAAATGTCTCACGGCATGCCGCTCAATGTTGTATTTTTGAATGTATGACCACTTGAACAAAAAAAGAATCAAATTTTTTTGTTGAAAATTTTTGTTTTTTTTTGTTTTTTCGTTTTCAAATTTGGACGATATTTCATGAGAAAATGTTGGAGGAAAAATAGTTTTTTTCCATTTTAATAGCGTTTGTGCCATTTTCAGGCCCAAAAACGTGTTTCTTTAAATCCTTGACGAACTTTGATCACGATGGGTAGAAAAACACACACACACACACACACACACACACACACACACACACACACACACACACACACACACACACACACACACACACACACACACACACACACACACACACACACACACACACACACACAACTCCTGGATACATCTGAAATAATTGAAAATGATGTTCTCACTTGAAAACTATGAACTTTATCAAAAAATTTTGTCAACAAAAGTTTTTAGTTTTCAGCTGACAAATTTTTTTGCGATAAAAAAAAGTTATGTTTCCGTTTGAAAAAAACATGTCAGGCTTTGTAACGCCGCCGTTTTGAATTTTGGCTCCTCAAATGAATTTTTTTCAAACGTCCCCCTTCAATCCCTAGAAGTTTTGTTCCACACAATAGTTCGTCCGAGCAATATTTTTCGAGAAAATTCAGGTGTAAGATTAAAATGGGACACCCTGTATATTTTTCGCTTACAGTTGTGTTAACGATATTATGATTACGGTGCCAATAAGCTATACAGGATCTTACTATCCTCTCTTTTGGCGTGGGCGTCTTTCATAAATACCATGTACTTTTCTCTCAGTGCAGCATTAGTATTTGTGCGCCGATTTTGTGATATAGCTGAATTAACCATATCGATATTGTCAAGCCTTTTACAATAGTGTACAGTAATTTCGGAGATACTAGATAGTCAAACACACCACCAAAGTCGCATGTTTACCTATACTTTCCGCTTATAGTTGTGCTAACTATATTATGATCTCGTTGACAATAAACTATAGGGAATTCGACTATACTCTCTTTTATCATGGGCGTTTTTTGTAAATACTATGCACTTTTCTCTCAGTGCGTGATACGGGCAAAATTCAACGTGCAAAATAAAATCGGTCGATGAATCATTTCTTAATGACAATGGGATACAGCATGGCTTCAGTTCTGAATCGACCTCTATATTACTATAGTATATGTTAAGGGAACTTCTGGATCTTGGATGAGGATCGACTGCGCATGCTTACTAGGAAAAGCCGTTATAACATAACGCGAACGGTGGGCATTGGTCAACTTGAACGAACTGGCCATGGGTTACAATACAATTGAACTTCTGAATCCACAACTCAGTATTCGCATTTCTCATATCAAACGAGGAAAAAAGGAGCAGTACTTAACCTAAAATTTCTAGCAAATTTGTGAAATAGAATTGTAACAAGGAGCATCGAACAATCAAATCGCTGTATCACGCTTGTCATCAGTTAGTATTTACCAGAATAACGCTGTTTATGAATACAAAAAAACCAATCGAATGTATGAAAAATCTTCAGAGCGATATCAATTTGTGAGCGTGTGTATGCGTCTGCCTGGTATGCGCAACTGTGTATGATATGTGTATGTACGCAGATATATTTATATACACATCCAACTTAAGGGTTTACAGCACTGCAGAATAAAAAAAATTGATTTCTTTTAAATTGACTTAGCAAATATTTTGAACCATCTAGATTGAGGGGGGGAAATGTTGGTACCTGTAAAGCAGAGGTCCGCAGGCTCGTGTGGATCTGCGGTGGCCGTGGCTGGCCCGTGTGCGATGCGTCGACCGTTTTTCTCGGAACACAGTTTTTCAAAACGGCACGCATCATAACTCCAACAATTTTCATTCTTTTCCCTGCAAATGTTGAGCACATCTTTAAAATAACATTCCGAAGTGAAGTACGTACGGGATTTTCCCTGTGTTCATTATAGCATTAGTTATTAATAAATTATTATCCTTTTTTTCTGTCGAAAATTGAGTTTTTACTTTAAATGCTTGCCAATTATACAAAAAATCACATTTTCAAAATTCCCTACGTATTTCACTAGCTATACTCGTGTAACTTAAGGGGCCAGTGCATGTTGAAAATTTCAAATTCGAAATTCGGAAATTTCACTTGAAGAAATCGACGATGATGAGCAGTCAGGAAGGATTTTGTACGGTGCAGAAATTGCCGATTGAGTTTAGGTAAGAGTTTTTCATAGTATAAACTTCAAACGCGTTTTTCTCGAAACAACGTTTTCAAAATCTAGCTCCATCGTATCTCGAAAATGAATAAACCGATTCTCTCGAAATTTGAACCATATATTGTAAACATGATTCGCAACAAGATGACCCTAGATAGTATTAAAATTTTGATTTTTACTCTTGTTTTTTTGCGAAATACTGCGAAAAAACGCGTTTTTTTAACTTTTTCCTAGGGTCATTTCGTAGCTGGTGTCATAATGAATCTAATGGCCTTTGATTTTTTGTTCCAGACAAGCCGCTGCCGAGTTGTGATGGAGCTACCTAGCCGAGCTATTTTTGAGGCGTTACGTTAAATTATAATTTTTGTACTTAAACATGAATAAAAATGAATTAACATTTTTTAAATGTATTTTAAGACTTTATTTATCAAGCCCAACCATTTTTATATTCATACGTTTTATAAAATAAAAAATAAAAAATCGCGAAAATAGCCCTTTTTTCGTGGCTCCAAAGTGGACTGGCCCCTTGATGGAATTTTTAAAATTTCTTTCCAAATTCAAATTTGCGTCACTTACAATACACGTGCCGCAGAGCGTCTCAAATTCAACATGCCTCGCAGGAATGTCCAGCGTCACCATATTGTATAATTTATTAATGTAAATTATTTTTATTTACTTGACGATATGACTAATAACATATTTGAACATTATTATCCTCTTACTTGTCCTTCCACTCTAAAAAAAAAGTTGCGAGAAATCACTTAATTTTCGACGTTTGCAGTGGTGTAAGCCCTTGAGAACCTACATAATACTTATTGTTTTTCTTTAAAACATCTAAACATAAGAGATTTTGTTTAGGGTTATATAGGTTTACGTGCAATTTCTTGCTTTGTCCTTCCGCTTAGTTTCCACGACAGCGGATTATGATTAGCGACGAATAACAAGACATAATAATTCGATATTTATTCAACAAGTGCATCTATTTGAATAATTTTTAACCAAATTATTGTAAATTTGTCAGACTAAATTGTTTGCATCGATGATCTTTATACTACGACCTCTATTCGGAAAACGGTGGCGGGAGCCGCGTCGCTTCACACTTGCCTAAATCGAGGAAGCACACTTGAAACTCCAGGGTTAACCTTGTACCTAGCAGTGACGTAATGGTCAAAGCACTTCTCCCACTATCCACTGCACATATCGATCCGGAACGTATAGAGGGGACTTGTGCTTAAATCGAAGCTTTCCACATGGCGATCCTGCTGTTAATATTTGAAGTTCGAGCCTCATTTTTTAGTTTCCAATTGTAATTCGGTGTAAAGTGTGACAAGCCTTTTTTGTTCTGGACTCATGTGCGTCAACGTTATATGTAATCATTTATCTTGTTCTATCGCTTTGTCTCGATTGAAATGAATTCGCTACTTTGTAGCTTGATACAAATTTACCGAGCTAGGTATCCGAAGAGTTCTGTTGTCATATTCTTGGTTTTTTTCTTCATGATACGTGTATAGAGAAGCCATAAACTAATTATCACAAAAATGTTTCGACCCAAAAACGACTTCTTTTCTTAACCGGTTCAGTAGTATTTACATCAAACTTTTAAGTCGATAGTGTCAGTTGTTATCGAATTTCGTATATACGCAACATATTCTCAGATAGGGCCCAAGGCTTCTGAGACCTTGTCTAAAATATCCTCCATTGACGTACACAAACAAAAATTATCTTTCTTTCAATCGATGATAATTGAATGATAATAATGGCTTATCACGAAAATGTTTGAGTCTGTTTTGTCATTGATACGAGGCTGCTGGTTTTTTTTTTTAATTGCAAGCACAATTGTACAAAATCAAATGAATTCTATTTTCCCCGACACTATAAATCCGGACGTTCGGTCCAAGCATTACGGTGCTGAATGGGACATTTTTCAGCCCGACGTCCCATCTTGGGATGTAGATAATGACAGCGACCACGGCCCACTGGCAGCTGGTATTGAATGCCTTATAGCGATGCGAGTAGGCTGAAAAAAGTCGCATACATAAAATGTGATTGTGGCTGTCAGCAGAAAGCGGTTGGTAAAGTCGATGAAGAATATAGCTACAATATATGATATAATTTTTCTATATACTTGGCACATTATACGATATATTCCCGTCTATATAATTATACATTCATTCCATGCAGCAACCTAGATTAATAATTCAATTTTCGTTCGTTAAAATCAAGTACTATGGTTGATTCTCTTAACTGTAATCAGTAATAGCAGCAACAACAGAAACAACAATAAATACAGCAGCAACAACAACAACAACAATTATAATAATATGCAACATAATATTAATGCTTTGTAATTATCGTTTTTTGTACATTATCATATCATTCTTGTATCATATTATTATTGTATCATATGATATTATCATAGATTGTTGGTTTGTATATTGATATTGTAAGATCGTTTTTGTCAATGTTGTGAAATAAATCGCCACATGCTTGATTTGTTTAGCTGTTTCGACAGCTATAAAAAATTACTTGAGCTTGTTTAAAAGTTGTTATGGATCTTTTCATTACAGAACCTTTTATTACTTTTTGCTTCCACTCCGGGTAATAAGCTAATCTTATTATGCAATATTTTATCCAGATGATAATGAGCTGAAAAAGTTTGGGTTCGAGATGATATCATTTTGAAAAACATGATAATAGATCTTATGGCGAAATGGACGTAGCCGTTATTCAATGAAATTTTTCAAAAAGTCTGTGAAAGATAATCGCAGCAATATAGCAACCCGTGATTTATTATTGAAAGCTCGTAAGACTCACACAATGTAATTTACTACTTTGCGAAAGATTTACTTCCAAGCGATCGTAAATACTATTGCCTACTATGTTATACTTCGTCTTTGAATTTTTTATTTTTCAAGGTTTTTCAATAAGATAATATACACGGGTTATAGGGAGTACAATCCATGAAAATTGAAGATGAAAATATGATGAGTTATTCGATCTTCAGAGTGAACGTACAATTTTGGTAACCTTGAACGAAGTTTCAACAAGCGTTAATTATGAGTTTTACGAGAATTTACATTTTTAGTAACGCTTGGCTATCCCACGCATGATATGCTGTAAAATGTATTAATGCTGTTTGCGCAATTGCCACATACGAGCAGTTTTTCCTGCACAGTTCCATGTATGACCGTATATCGATGATAAATACGACACCAACTCACCCGACGTACGAAACCATTCGGACTTCGTTCTTCCTTCTCTAATTTTGTTTGTACTACTCCAACTTCGGGAAAGGACTTTTTATACATTTATTTTCGCACTTATGAAAGGGTTTTTCGTAAACAAATAATTATACATATTTTTCGTAACGTAAAAAATAATTGTTCAAAAATCGCAGGCCTCAAATATGATCGCTGTTGTTTATCGTATTACTTTCTGACAGACGAAAAAAAATCACACACAATTTTTCAAATGGTGTAAATTACATTATTAAATAACGAAAGAAATATGGAGTGCAACGATGGCGGAAAAAGAAACAAGGAAAATCTAGAGAGTGGCGATAAAACTCGAATGAACTAATTGGTCCAAATGTGAAAATGTATTTCGCGCATTCTTTTTCTCTCCAATCGTTCGTACGAGAACGACGAAAGATGAAACCTGAGGTTGGTAAACTGGATTTCAATTGGAATGCGTAATTAATACGAAATTCCACGATAATTCATTATTTACACGAAACATTTGTGCGTCGCGTTTTACTGATGATTCAGTTTGCGTATAACGTATGAAGATTACTGTGGGAATTTCTCCCTGTAATGGTTCGCTTGTGAAATCAACAGAGCCAAATTGCTCATACTCGTCATGTAAACCGTCGCTCATATCCGACAAATTACATTTATACGCTCTTTAATAGTGTTAATTAGTTAGACACAGGGCAACGTTGATAGGAGATCAGGTCGTATTATTCTTATACGCAATATCTGCGTGGCTAACACATCGTCATTTACAACAGCAAGGAAAAGGAGAGATCACGTCCATAGTGATGGACAAGTGGAACTTGTGGAAAAAATACTCACACATGCATGCACGCACTCGCACACACATATTGGGAGACAGTCAAATTTCGAACTTTAGTTTCTACTGCTTGAGCGACCGGAGAAACCGATCGTGAGGTAGCTCTAACAATGAAAAGAAAAAAGAAAATACAAATTCAACAAACGAGAAACGAGATCAGAATGAAAATTCATAAACAAATATCCAGCTATCTTCAAGAATGCATATGAGTATGTGGGCGCGTCGCTGTGCACGCGCGTGCGCGTGTACGCTCCATATGTGTGTGTGCGCAAATTTTGAGGGCGAACAAAATGGCATTATTCGTTTTTGGTTCGAGGAACATTTTAAAGACAACTTCAAGGTCGACAATGTTTTTAAAAAAGGGAGCTTACATTTTCTATTGTAAAATCACATTCTAAATTCGAAACCAATTAACGCTGGTGTAAAACATTTTCTCTTTGTTCATTGTTTATATTCAAAGATATTGTACGATATAATTACGCTTTATACGAAATGAATAAACAAAACTAATTAATTATTAAGCTCAAAGTGATGGCTCTCAATTTTCAACACCTTGTTAATGCGAATACTAAAAGATCGATGCGCTAATGATAAACGCTTTGGGCGGATATATATATATATATATATATGTGTATATATATACATATATATACATATATACATATACATATACATATATATATATATATATATATATATATATATATATATATATATATATATATATATATATATATATATATATATATATACATATATATATACATATATATATATATATATATATACACACACGTTCATTTGAACATAAGACTGTACGAAACAAGGTACTGTTATTTTGTAGTTTGTGAAGGGCCATTTCGGAATATATCAGGCGAGTGTAAAAATCATCTCTGTAAAGCTCTCTATGTAACGACACGAGGAACGTATGGAATTTATGGCACTTGAAAAAACTGTTCACACTCATTCGCAATATTTTAGACCAGAGGGAAATTAACTGATGGATATTAATTCATCAGTCCGATCGTTGCAGAGTTTTTTCGCTATACGATAATCGAATGCATTGTACGATGGACACGTGTTTGTACCAAACCGCGCACGATACATGTTGAAACCATCCTTGACATTTCACACTGTTTCACCGTAAATAAAAAATCACTTTATCTTTTCTCGCAATGAAAAGGTGTTCGATATTTAGCGCTAAATTCATTCTCATCATTGATATCACAGGTAATAACTGCTATTACAGTATCGTGTTGACTAAACATGCGCCACGTGTGTAGCGACGAGTACACGGAGAAAACAGGAGCTTCGAAGTTTAGAATTAATACTATGCTTCTAAAAAAAAATATTAAATAACAAATAGTATTGAATGGAAGATAAAAATTGTAGTTATGGCATAGTAATAATGAAGAAATTTAAATTTTAACCTACGATATGACACGTAAACTGATACAAATAATACATTTTATTCGGCATATTGTGATTTTTCGTAGTATTCAAAAAATATTTTGCCCACGTAATTGGAACAATTAGTTTCCAGTATTCTACAAAAAGTACGGTAGAAAGAGTTACATATTACTTATCAACTTCGTAATATTTTTCGCTATACGCCGAAGATTAATGCTATGCGTATAGTAAAATCTATACATACATGAAAATATAGCGTGTAACAAAGGTTGGTATTTTACAAAGCACGCATTATTTTTACTATACAGCGTATAGGACTCGCGCCTATGCGAGAATAGTTTTAAATGTAATATGCACGCATCATTTTTACTATACGGTGTGAGAACCATTTTTACACTTCTATAACAACAAGTCTTAGAATTTCCGAACTGGCAGTAAACTGCTATATTTTCTAGCACTGAATATTAGAATTCTGGCAATGAGTGTTAGCATTTGAGGCCGTATTTTTCTCCGTGTAATAACAAGTAAATTATTCAAAAGAATTTAAAACATAAGTTAACCCTTATATTTACTAATTGTCTTTACAAGTGAGTATATTTCGAAACGAAACAGAGATCGAAACGAGTAATATGCTATTTCTTTAAAGAAGACGTCTATGATGTTGGGGGTGTTATTACCGTGACATTTAGATCTCTTCGCGCTCGGTTAAGAAACATAAAATTGAAATTACACCGTACAAGATTTCCCAAATAAATAAATGCTTCGGCCAAACGTTGGATGGTTTTTACTCGTTGGCAGATAATACTACTTTCAAAAAATATAGGTTTCCATAATTAGAAGAAAAAAAGCTTCACCTTGAAATTCCTTTTCGGACGTGCACAACATAAAAAAAAAGGATGTAGCCGTTTTACTCGCGCTTTGAATCCTATCGACAAGTATTTCAGTCATTTTGGTTTTTCTCCTTTGTTTTCGTGTTATTCCGATGTGTCAATATAAATCGAAAACTTGCATACATACTAGCTGCGGCCGCGACTAAGTATCCAAATATCCGTCTTGCCATTAATCTACTCACTACATCCAATATATTTTTCTCCACTTTGGGTGCAAAAAGACAATTATATGTTGGAGGAAACTCCAAACCGTGAACAGCGAGAGAAATCTAAAAAAATTCTAACGTTAAAAGTATTGTGATTTTCGAGGACTACAAACTTATGAAGATTGTGATAGGAAAAACAATAATTTGAATGTTGTTTATTGCGAAAATGTATATTTTTCACGCATATCTCTGATGGTTTTTGTTACATTACTTTTGCTCGTGTGTAGAGGATGAGAAAGAAACCAACGAGTATTTCTTTGTGCGCCGATAGTTCGCAAATAAGAAGTGGATCCACTCTTCAATTCTTTGCTAATATTAACACGTAAATTACAAATGCTGTCAATACGAATAAAAATTCATCATTTTAATGTAAACGCGCGGTAGTCTTAGATAAAATATAATACGTTTTTCCGCAAATGCGAAAAACCTTCGACAGTATTTAGAGACGTCGGAGCGGGAGAAGAAAAATCACTTTTGTAAAAATATGATTATAATCGAGATACTTACATGAACTCGGAATTAACCGAGTTAGGGCAAATTTCAGCCATTCGCGTGCTAATATTGGCACACAATCAAAGAATGGAATCTAACACACACCTTCAGAGATTTGCACCAAAAATATCGACCCTTGCAATAAACAATATCCAATTTATTTTTATTCTAATGGCAACTATCAGAAATTGATAGCGCTTGAAAAGTACTAAATATATTTTCGCTATTTGAATTTTTCTTTCTTATCACGCTCCGTTCGAAAGTTATCGTTAAGAAACAAAACAAACAGTTTGCAAGGGTGCTTTTGATCACTCGAGAAATATGCCAAGTTTCATCAAAATCGGCGGGAGCGGCGGGGGGGGGGGCACCCGTGCGGTTTCCCTTCAGTCAGTCTGTTAAACGAAACGATCGTCCATCTATTTCCATCGACCATCGATCAGTGTGCAAGTCCAATGTATTCTTGAAGTATCTAATTGCGATTTCGGGACAATAGGAACAATTGCGATTCCGGGCCATAGGAACACTTCATGTTCTGCGAAGGTGTAATACCCACTTATACGCAGAACGTCAAATAAATCTGTTCTGTGACTTGTACGATAGAAACGAAAACACCAGTGGGCAAAAAGCCGCTCCCAAATGGACATAATTCTAAAAAGCCCCGTCGTATTCTTTTTTTCTTTGATGAATCCAACAGATTACGAGGCAGTATTAAAAACAGAACTGAAAAAATTATCGATCCGACAAAGCTTATTACCATGATCCGTAGGATGGTTGTTACGCGCATAAGTGATGAAAAGTTACGCCCTTCGCTGCGGATA
>OX632363.1:12459284-12583007 GCA_951751655.1 Ophion costatus | reverse complement strand
CAACAAGATTTCACGTTTGCGTACAATACTCCTGTTAATTAAAATTAATTACATTAATTAAACGGTCCATACCCCACGCTGTGTCTCGTACTCAATTCACACACAGTCATACGATTAATTGGGGTTCGATATTTTTCTATTCGAGACGCTTAAGGGCGTTTAAAAAAAAACAATTTTTATCAGAACTACACTTGAGAAAAAAAAGCTAATGAAATTTTATTTACCTTCATTTTTTCTCCTTTCATCGTTGTATGGCGACATTGTTTAGGTCAGAGGCACGCACATAACAGGCGTCAATCCGATCGTGCAACCTCCAAGTGATACGGTTTGGGCTAATGCCGGCGGTTGAACATTGACAGCCCAATCCTTGGCGAAAATGATTGGGTCATTTTTATTTATTTTCCAGTACAATTTAAAAAATCGATTTTTTAACATCCTCTTTTATCTTTTATTCCTTAAATGGACAAGAAATGAATGTAAACTGGTAAGAAAAGTAGAGCATTATTTTTTCAGGTCAACACTAATTAAATTATATTTACGACCAGTAAACATTATGTTTACGACCAGTAAACGCAAATTATGTTTACGACCAGTAAACGCAAAGACGAACAAAGGGATTAACTTCAAATGTACGGGGCTATTGGGGGTACGTCCAAGTCTTCGAAAACCTGGAAACAGCAGTATTTGGGTCATTATTTGCAAAAGAGCGAGTGATTAATTAAAAAAACCAAAAAACGTCATTTTTTGTCCTTTGTTCAGATAAAGTACAAAAACTTTATTTTTCCTGAAACAATAACCGATACGTAAAGAGGATTGATTCAAGTGTTTGAAACCATTATTCGGTTTGCTGTACGATAAGCAGTTGATGAGATATCTATGATCAAAGAGAAAAGTACGATTTTTCACTTAACGACCAATATATCGGCAACAACTTGTCATTGAGAGATCCTTCAAAAACCAAGTTGAAACTAAATGATCAAGATGATCAAAATGATGGAATTCGTTTTTTTAACCAGAATGTTTTTTTTCATACCAAAAAACGAAAATGACACTTGGCCCCGGCGGCCTTGAAATTGCTCTCATAACTCAACGAACGTTACAAACGTTTGAACCGCTTTTCGATAACCCCGATGTTTGACTCGCCAACTCCTAATACATATTAATGAGGAACCTTGAAGTCCATCTCGTGAAGCGGTTACAAATAAGACAAAAAATCGGCTACGTTTCACGGAGCGATATATACATACATACATAATTTTCGTGTGGTTGCGTATGTGTTTGTGTCACTATCTTCATCGCCAGAACGTGTGTATCGTTTTAGGTGTGTTAGTTTGTACTACGCTCACAAGAAAAAAAATGTACGAGGGTTTGACACGTGTGTGCTGTTTTCCGAACGAAAGATGGTCCGAATAAATTACGACGAAAAAAAAAATGACGACACATTCTGAACGAGGGAATGATTTCTTTATTCATTCTCTATAACGAAACGAACAATATTCGTGGTGCCGGACTTTCCGCTAGGCGAACCCTTTCCCATGTTCACGTATTCCAATAGATATTTGACGTTACAATCGATCGAGGCACTTATTTTGTTTTACTCGTATTTTATATACTTTAAATCTAGATTTATAAGGATTATGGAGTAATAGCGCTACAAACTAGATAAGATTGAAAAATACATATGAGAATCGAAATCGGTGCTGGATTACGTACTAAAATTTGTTTCTTCTTTGTACATAGGTATACTTTGCAAAAGATCCATAAATGACATCGTTGTTGTATTTTATGTCAAGAAGTCCAGCAGACTTGTGATATCGGTAGGAAAAAAATACAGTCGCGTGCGTGCCACCGTAGTCTTCGAATTGATATATATAAAGTAGAATGCCGTTTTATGAATTTCGGATTTTCAGAGGGCCTCGCTTTTGATTGAATCGAGCTTTTTTCTCTATTAGAATATTCACAAAGCGGCTTTTTTCTCTCTCTGCTGGCAGGTTGTAATTCATAAAAACACAAGTTTCGAGAGTCGATGCCTTTGAACTCAATAAACGGCCGGATAAACGTTTTACATAGTAGGTGTTAAAACTAGCAGAGGTATACAATGAAAAACATACGTTACTTTATTGTTTTGCAACAGCCTAAAATTGAACTAGTTATTTAAAAATCGAGTTTGGGTCGATTACCTGAAAGCTCATTCATACTTGTTGATATCGAATGTTAAAAAAAAATACTACTTCTCACCTGTAGTGCTGTGATTTAATCAACCGACAAAATGTAACTGCGTTTACGAGTGTATTTCGTTTTTCTTCGTATACGATGTTTTTTTTACCAATCATATAAAACTGTGTCTCGATAAAAAACCAATGGAACGAAAAAAGGTAGGACACAACTTTGTGGCTATTACAAAATATAAAAGTTTGACTTTTTTTTCTTTTTTTTTTTCGATGTACAAGATCATTTTTCGCCGCTTCCAAATAGGACAGAGAAACACTTATACAATTGAAGTAATTCGCTTAAAATACACAAACGGGATAAATTTCGGCAATTTTGACGTTGGAGGAAATTATCGAACTGTTTGGTTGGGTAAAAATCTGCTGGATCGATACATTAATAATAGTAGCAGTATTAGTAGTGTAACAACAACAACAATAATAATAATAGTCATAATACCACATGCATAAGGCCTTTCTGGTGCGTTTGAGCGGGTGAAAAAAGCAGATTTCTTTCTTTTTCTTCAACGACTTTTCCCAGTTTTTAGCCACAGTGACAAAAAAGCAATTATTAATAACTAGACGTTTTATAGACATATGTACAGGATTCTTCGTTGATTTTAGAATTTTATGGGTGCAGGAGAGACATGATTGCTTTGTTGGGGACAAGAAGAGCCGGGTGTCAATTATTTTTCCTTGCGATCTTCTTCATGATCGCGAACTCATCCGAAATTTCCTTCCCGTTATTCCTAGGTGTTGTTGTTGGAAATAACACAGAAAGGACGGAGATTCTCCAGAGAATTCTTTAGGTGCTATCGTGACAAAGCTGGTCTCTCGGGTTCTCTTATACTGTTATTATTTTTGATTTTTATAATAACGGACAGAATGAAAGACAAATAACTGTTGATAATTATCGGAAGAATGACAAACAGAAACTGAGACAAATCGAGTTATTTCCTTTAACAGGAAAATAAAGATATTCCCAAG
This sequence comes from Ophion costatus, assembly GCA_951751655.1. Taxonomy (NCBI): domain Eukaryota; kingdom Metazoa; phylum Arthropoda; class Insecta; order Hymenoptera; family Ichneumonidae; genus Ophion; species Ophion costatus. The sequence goes on along the minus strand of OX632363.1, from coordinate 12,579,813 downwards.
TGAAAACTTAACTTTACGAAAAGACTTGTTATTTTTTGTTAACGATATGACTGCTTGGCCCATTGTTTGTATGGTCAACTCTGAAGTTTTGCGCAGAAATTGACCGTGATTTTGGTCCGGCGGGTTAAATTCGCTGGTATTTGCAACAAATAGCAGTGGAAAGCTATTCGGGCGGCGGCGATGTGATTTTTCTCTTGAACAGTAGAATGTGTGGCTCTGAAAAAATCATTTTACACTTTTAATATGGCACCTCGTTTTTATGCTACAATCGATGTTCTTAAAAGTGCATCGATTGAATATCTATCAAGACCAGTCCAAACCGATCTTAATGACAATGTTACGGAAGGCAAATTCTTCTCGACTGGAAACATTTTTGTTTTATGAAAATCCCGTTACCTTTCCCCCCCGCCCCCAATCGTTATTACGAAAAAAGCATTGAGAAGTATCCTTCCGTTCGCTTATTAATGAATTGAAGTGCTTTTCTTCTTTGTATATGAGTCTGCATGTATGAGCTCACGTTCATATGCATGTGTAGATGACTCGGAAAAGGAATAGCAAAACAAATGTAGGGCCTTGAAAAATCTCAAGTCGTGAAGATTTTTTAACTTTTTGTTTAACAGAGGAAGGAAGCCTTTTTCATGAGTCACATCGGGATTCCGGAGTGCATTGATTTTTCTTGCACAAGTACGGCAATGCTTACCAGGTTGGTGGGTCATGTAATGCACCCAACCCTGGCTCTGTTGGACTCCGATACCCCTCCATTCTTGTTCGGACATCAAGTGGGTCTTTGGTACCCGTTTGGCCAGTTCGTGGGGCAGTACAACATGCCTGAAAATACAAGTAATGACAATTGAATTTCCATTTTCTCTCAAATTTTCAACATTTAGGCTTCCACTCAAATTGTCCGGCCATAACCAACAAACGTAGATAACGTATACGCAGACGAAGAAAGAACCAAAAGAAGAAAGAAAATCATGCGAAACCGGTTGTTTAAATGGCCGTGTTTAACGATGAAGGTTACATTCGAATGACGCATCTGGATAAGTGAAGAATTCAAACGAAAGCATGTACGGGCTCGTTCCGTTGTTCCACATGACACAGCGCCGAGAATTATTCCATTTTTTCGTTGAATACCCGATAAAAGACGCGCTCTTAAAACAATTCGAATCGAGACAATCGAGGCGCCTCGGTCCTTCGAGTGATTAAGATTAAGTAGGTCTTAATCCAACCAAAAACCAACCTGTACTCGTACTTGTCGTCGTAGTATTTTTCCGAATAGTAGATAGGGTGTTGCGACATTATACCGCGTTGATTTCTTTTAAAAATCAACACCAAACTCGAGTTCACCAACTAATAACACCGCTAAATGAAAAGCGCTAGCTCAATTTGCACGTTTACGGTTTTTCTTCTACGAGAACGACAAAAACAAAAAAAACGAAAAACACTGTCGGTAACACGCGATGGCGGGTATACATCGAAGGCTCCGTTTCGCTCTGCGAATTCGAAAGCCTAACGGATGTGGTCACGTGCCCGGAGTGGGGGTGACTACACTGGGTGAATTAATACAAAGCAATACACAAATATATATATTTGCCATTTATTGTAATTGTATAAAACATTTGTCTTCGAATAAAAGCAATCTACCCTATAATATTGTATAATATTTGAACGGTTCGATATTTCACTTTGACCTATTACGGCGGTTCCCAATTATTGAACGGTCATTTGATCAATTCAAACCGGAAACAGCTGTTTTCGCCATCGAACATGGCAGTTCTTATTTCTCAGGCGTCAATTGCTGCGGTTTTACAAAGTATGAGGTTAATTCACAACGTATATTTACGTTTCTTGCTATTTTCATTATCAATGGAAGTGATTGGATAAATTTCAGAAGCTCCAAACAATGGAAAGGTATTCCCGAAAAGAAAAATACGAAAAAGCACGGCCAACAGATAGAACCGGCGGTGAAAATGAAGTGAACACGTCGAGGCACGAAAAACACGAGAGAGAAATGGGTACTTCGAAAACAAGGAACAAAGAAACCAAAAAGTCCAAGTTTGCTAAGAAAAAAACGAAACGAAAGGATGCCTCACCCTCGCCAATACGGACGAAAATGCCAAAACACAAAAAACGCAAAAGGTGAGAAAATTTTGAATGTTTCAAGTACTTTACAATGAAACAAATATTAAATTCGGCAGTTATCCGAATGATGTCGAGGACAAAAGTAAACGATATTTCTTACCACATCGGTTTTGCATACTTATCGAATACTTATTATTTTCCCAAAGTCAGCGATCGTCTTCATCGGCGTCTTCCGTGGCTTCCGCTAACGATTCTTCGTCGTCGAGCATATCGGCATCTTCCGCAAGTTCGACAAAGCTGCTGGAAAAGCTAAGAAAGAGGAGGCAGAAGCAACTAGAGGAACGCCGGCGTCAGAAAGAGTTGACCAAGGCAACAGAGACGCCCGAAGAGAAGAGGCTGCGACGGTTGAAGAAAAAAGAAGCAAAAGAACGTAAGAGAAAGGAGAGAATGGGCTGGGACAACGACTATCTACATTATACCAATACGGATAATCCCTTCGGAGACGGTAACCTTCTATCAACTTTTGTCTGGTCGAAGAAATTGGAGAAGGAAGGTTTGCTGGGGGTGAGCAGGGAAGAGCTTGAAACTCGGAACAGATACAAGCAGGAGGAGAATAGAAGAGAATTGGAGAAGGTGAAGAAGAGAAGGCAAGAGCGCGAATTGGAGCGGCAACAGAGGGAGGAGGAAATGACTATGTTGCAGAGAGGGAAGGAAGCTGCCCAATTGGAACAATGGTCTAGGCAAGAGGATCAATTTCATCTCGAGCAGGCAAGATTGCGCTCACGAATAAGAATACAAGATGGCAGAGCTAAACCCATTGATCTTCTTGCCAAGTACATAAGCGCCGAGGAGGAAGTTGACGCCGTTGAAATGCACGAACCTTACACTTATCTCAGAGGCTTGAACATCAAGGATCTCGAGGATCTCATAGAGGATATCAACGTTTATAAGGAATTGGAACGTGGCAAGAATCTCGATTATTGGAATGATATCACTGTCATTGTCGAGGATGAGCTACACAAATTGAAAAAATTGGAGAGGTCCGAGTACGAAGTTGGTATGAACGGCATTGGTGTTATAAAATAAACTCAACTTTCTTCAAGTAGATGCTGTACATTACCGTTCGACCGAACAATCCTTAAGGCACGCAATGAAGTCAGGAACATTGTGCTTACTCGTTTATTCCCTTTTATTAGCTGTTGGTCGACGTGAAGGAATCCACGAATCTGTTGCCAAGGACGTAACCGCAGTGTTCAAAGGCAAAACTGCGACACAGTTGGAAGCTCTGCAGTTGCAAATTGAAACGAAAATATCCGGTAAACTGGAGCGAGTCGATATCGGTTATTGGGAAAGTTTACTCTCGCAGTTGAAAGGTATATTTCAACGCAGATTTCACGTTTGATACTTCATCCTTTATTCTTTCAATAATTTTTGCCAATACTACAGCACACATGGCCCGAGCCCGTTTGAGGGACAGACATCAAGAGAATTTGCGCAAAAAGCTGGAGGTTTTGATCGCCGAGCAGGGTGTAGCGAGAAGTGAGAGCGAGGCTGACGGTTCCGAAGGTACAAGCGAAAAGGGCGTGAAAACAGACGAACCGGGTACAAGTACAGCTCGGGACAAGGCTGAAGACAGTGATTCTGAGTACGTAAAGAGAGAAAAAACAAACCTTCACAAATCACCGTCGATATTGCGATAGGCCTAATTTTCGTGGATGTTTCGTGCGTAAATCGTATGAAAATGTTGGAATTTTTAAAAACTTTTGTGGGATTAGTAGCACGAGACTGTTCGTTTAATGACTTGCGGACACCTCGGAAGTTTTGTACAATCTTGCGGCGACAATATGTCAAATGATTATGAGTTTTTACGCATCTGTCAAATCTTGTTAAAAACAAAGAAGATATTGCATAAATGAGATTTTGCAAAATCACTCGTATCCGAAAACACGAACAATTTCGATTTCAAGGACGACAAAGAAACAAAGCTTTCGACTTGTTTTATGCAGATTTTTGGTGGTAAACAAATTAAAAGGTACTTTATCATCAATGATATTTGTAATGGATGTTCGCAACATCTTGCATGTGGTCTTGTTTACGAGTTTTGTCTTCTCGCAAAGAATTAACATTATAGTGGAATAAAACTTTGAACTACGGTTGTACCCACGCTACACCTTTGAAAACTCCGTTTAAACGCAAATTTTAGATCAGTTTTGCTTGATATCCTTCAGTGAGGATCGAGAGGGCTCGAACGTCGCCAACGAAATGATTTCCGAGTCCTGTCGGGCTTATGAGTACGGTGGCTATTCGCCAAAGTACATGACGCAGTCACAACTCGAGCCCGGAACGATCGTTACACTCGATGAGGATGACACTCGTCGTTTGGAGTACGCAAGGCTACAGGTACTCCGTACGGGTGGAAAAGTTCAGAGTATCATGAGTGCCGAGGAACAAGCAATGGACAGAGAGGCCCGTAAAAATATGAGCTCGGACGAGGCACAGTTTAGCGTCGAATCTTCGCTAGAGGCTCAAATCTATTTGTGGTCCGACAAGTACAGACCGCGCAAACCGCGCTATTTCAATCGCGTACACACCGGGTTCGAATGGAACAAGTACAACCAGACCCACTACGACATGGATAATCCACCACCAAAAATCGTACAGGGCTACAAATTCAACATATTCTATCCGGATCTTATAGACAAGAGTACCACACCGGAATATTTTTTGGTATGTATCATTTCCATTATTTATTCCTTTTATAGAAGGGAAAGTGAAGCCGTTTTGTACGTAAACTTGAGCGAAACATGCGATACGAGGAGAATTCGAAAAACTTTGCAATCCGATAAAAATCTTTGAAAAGTCAATCATATAAATCATACTGGTCCCATTTGTTTTCCATAATGAAAAATTTTATCGTAGGTTTCATTGTACGGGATCTTCTTCCTTATTACATTCCCGTCATATTCAACTGCTCATCCCCACCTTGCGGCCGCAGTCGACTTCCATTTCTGTAATGCAGTCGCCATGACATTTCTGCCATGGGTATAGGGAAATTGCGGAAAACCTATACCAATACCACCGCTCCCAGGTTCGCAGCTAGTCGCGTTTCGTCGAGGAATAAATCAAGGGTTACAGGCGGCAGGCTACACGACACATATACGTACCGGTCTGTGTGCGTGACATCCGTGTACGAGCTACCTCACTCCCGTATTTATTTTTTCCGAGGCTATGCGACTGTGATTCGAACCCGTGACCTCCCGATCTGCTGGTTTAGAGGCAAGCGCGCTAACCACTAGACCAGCACACCGGTTTCCAATATTGATAATATTGCAAGATTATTATTTTGATACCTTGACAAAAATTAAGCACATTACACTTTTTATGATTATTGTGAACTCCAGTTATCTTACATTTGTTGTGAAGGCTATATTTGTGACAATGTTCCTTCAACGATCTGGAGACTTCGTATAATGAGAAACCATTCCGCGACCCGGTATATCATTTTTATAATTTTTATACATTTTGTAAACGTCAACAACGAAGCTTCGACGAATTGGGAAATTCTGAAAAACTTTCTGTGCATGTGAAAAAATAGACAATTCAATTTAAAACTTTTCGCGAAGCTTCGCCGAATTGGAAAATTGTGAAAAAGTTCCTATGCATGTGAAAAAATAGACAATTTAATTTAAAACTTTTTGGAATTATCGTTATTGAAATGATTGGTTTTCGACATCTTTGATGCACTTAATTTGGCTTTAAATTCTTTTGATACCTGGAAGTTCTGCAATTACGATTAAATGCATTGCTAAGTGCAATGCTTCAAGAATTACTTTCCTGGAAGTCTTGAACGTTCGGGAGATGCACAAAATTGTGGTCAGGTTATGATAAAACGTAACGCCTAATTCGTAGAATTCGTTTGAAATACGGTTCTTACCTGAGTACAACAGAAAGCTCACGTTGATATTTTGGGTTTTCTGTTACGGCCTTCAACCAACGTGCCGGAACTTAGTATTGCACTGACGCCCGTGTTGTGGAAATACGGCGAAGTACGGCGATGTATGTTCATTCCTGTAAAAAAGAGCCCCCAAGGTTGTCAAAGGGTGAATAAAAATTCAAATTGAACAAGCATCTGGGTCTTTGCACCGCGCCGAAGCGAAAACTAAGTTCAGATCGTTATACAGGCGCGCATGAAAATCTTAATATTCCTTATGAAATCATAAACTTTGCGAATAAGCGAATAAGCCAGTTGGCAAGAAGTTTGTGATGGAAATGTGGAATTCAAAACGGTCGACCTTCGACTAGTAGCCTCGGACTAGTCAAACATGGATTATCCTTTGACAAATATTAGGTTGATAAAAAAGTTTTGTCGCAATAATGTCAATATAATTTATTTATTTATATATTTTATACATAACATTTCTAATCAACAATATATTCGCCATCGGTTCCTGTGACACTCATCCATCTAGTTGGCAACTCATTTATTCCCTTTGCCCAAAACTGCGGGGGCTGGGCTCAAAGAAATTTGAAACATCGGCTTCTGAGATCGTCGATGTTTTTGAAAGTTTTGTTCCTCAAATATGCCTTCAAATGTCTGAACAAATGGTAGTCATATGGCGCGATGTCAGGAGAGTATGGTGGATGAGGAACGGTATTCCAGTGAAGCTCAGTGATTGTTTTGTGGGTTTTCTTTGCGACATGGGGTCTCGCGTTGTCGTGGAGATGGTGCCCAATCGCGCGTCTTGGCGGTTTTTCTCTTATAGCTTTTGCCAATTCCTGGAGATTCTCGATGTATCGTGTAGAGGAGATCGTCTTGCCTACAGGGAGAAAATTGTGAAATAGCATTCCCTTTGCGTCCCAGAAACAGCACAACAAAATCTTTTGTGAGTGACGATCAGGTTTCGGTTGGTGTGGCGGTTTTTCTCCGATACCGGAAACCAGTAGGCTAGACGCGTTCTGTTATCATACAAGAGCCAGCTTTCATTTCCCGTCACAAGATCTTCTAAAAACTCCTTGCGATGATGGCGAAGCAGGAGAGACTGGCAGATGGTCACGCGGCAGTTCTCATTGTCGTCGGTGAGACGGTGTGGTATTCATTGAGCTAGAACCTTCCTGTATCCCAAGTTGTGTAAGTGATTTACTATCGACGGTTGGGTGCAGCCAATTTCTCTTGCTAGCTCGTGCGTACTTGCTTCCGGTTTTTGTTTGATGCAGCGGAGTAATGCGTCTTCATCGATGGTCGACGGTCGTCCGGAACGTTCCTTATCTTGTGTCTCCAGATTAAAAACGATTGAACCCACGCTGGACTGTTCGATGAGAAACTACATTCTCGCTGAATGCATCCTGAATATTTTTAGCAGTTGTGCTTGCGTTCGTGCCGCGCCGCCACTCGTAAAATATGATCGCTCGAACGTGCTCCTGCGAGGTCGAAGCCATTTCTGTCCTTTTATATCCTGTCACGCGGAAGAGTGGAAAGCATTCTAGAATATTCTCGACATAGCTCGATGTCATTGCGTCAATACGTAAAAAAAACATTTTAAACATTTTTGCGACAACACTTTTTTATCAACCTAATAAAATTGAAGTGCTGGGATTGTAAATCTCGCAAAACAGATACGTGCCCGACAAAAGCCGCTACGTCTATAATCTGAATACGCACATTGCAATTTCAATGGAAATGTTGGACATCGGTTTCTCAGAATTCTAAAAGTTTTACGGTTTAATCGATCTGCCACATGGTTTTACTCCAGGGTTGTTACGCATATGGAAAACCGGGAAAACTCAGGGAATTTCCGTCTTCCCGGAATAATCAGGGAAAAGTCAGGGAATTTTGGAAATTTTCTAGAATTTTTTCACAATTTACTTTTTGGAAGAGATACAAAAATGAAACCGACTTAAAAAAACTGGACAGTATAAAAATAAATATTTTTGTATATCTTTAATATTTATATTATTCCTTATTATACACAAAAGAAAGTTACGTCAGTGCCAAACATTAAGAATTTTAAAAAACTGAAAACTAATTTACTGTAAAGCTACATTTATAAATTAACGTAAATACAAAGTAAAACTACAAAAATACATTTGCATTCGATCTGTCGATACACAACCACATCATTATAGATAAGTATTTATATTTATTTTCTGTTTATTTTCACCGGCGTACAAACTTTCGTTTATAATGAAGAACAGGTTCTGTATTTGCTTTTAATGCATTTTTTAATACTTTATGTTTAAATTATGTTTCGAATTTCAGTTAAAAAAAAATAAATATCAATTTGATCAAATTTTCATATTTTTGGTCTTAAAAAAATGTATGTTATCCAGTTCAACATAATTCTTCAATAGAAGGATCGAGTTGAGAATTTCCTTTGTTTCTTCAAGTCGGTTAAAAATGTTGTTTTTTTTCACAAAAATCAGTCATTGCTATTTTTACTTGTATAATTTTTCCGTATCGTTCGTAGCGTTTACAAAGACTTATATCTCTCTAACTCGAAAAACATATGTTTAATTAAAAGAAAATGTTCTTTATTTGACCCTAATCTGGCACAAGTGCAAAACCTGTATGGAAAACCTGGAAAAGTGCGGAAATTTCTGAGTCAAGAATGCGTAACAACCCTGTACTCGTAAAACATGTTACAAGATGACGAGTGAAATCTATTCAACAAGGCGCTTCAGCTCTGGCTCCTATTGTCAATGACACATGAAAATGAAAAATTCAATCCCTGGAAAGCATACCTGCGGGAATGGGGCGCTTCGCAGGAAACGTGCTTTATGTGACGATGAAATTCTCATGTTGGGCCGCACGGATGATATGGGAGCTTCGTAATGGAACACTGGAATATTTGGAGTGGTTGGATGAACATGAAAAAATAGATGAATGGAATCAGTAATGCGCTGGCTAGATAAAAGCCGATACCACTTGCGAATTATTTTAAGAATATGGAGAGCAATAGGGTATCAAACAACAGTACCATTTTTACGACAGCGATACGAAATATTCTGAGTTGTACGTTACAAACAACCATACGATGCTGACTTTTAATTATTAAAGGGAGAGTGCATTAGCCAAATGTTAATGGATGACAAATGGGTACCAGATTACCTTATGTAAAAAAGCGGAGAAAGGCCTTAATGGTAATAGAACGTTGGCAGATGTTCTTACAATGAGAATCGGCACTATGTGCACTGTGGAAACGCCATAAGAAGGAATCGTCCTGTTAAAAGCATAGAGAATTTTACATGGGCGACATTCCGTCATTAACGTACTCTGGTTTGGAAAGCGGGCGTACATGGCGATAAGCTAATGCGACTGGTACTTTGCCAGAGTATAAACATGAGCCAGCACTATATATCGATCTACAACAAGCAATAAAGCCAGTATATGAAAAATGATTTGACGAAGAATTACTGGAACGATGCGTGGTCCACTTAATACAAAACGACAACGAAAGTTTCTATTCGTTCGAATGGAAAACAGCCACGAAATAATCCTTCAGCGGCACTACAATCGTACAGATTTCTACATATACTCAATTTGTAATCTTCACTTATGATTATATTCATCTGCTAGACATGAGTGGATTAGATTTACAGGTGGACCTGCGTGTTTTCGAGATGTCCAGTGAGCAAGACAGTATTTGTATCGCAGATGCAGGTAAGACGACGTTCACAAGTACAAAGCGGGCTGCTGAAGCAGAGCATCCTGTGGAAACGTATAAAACATAAAATGTACTTGCGTAAGTACGACTGTTCCAACACAAAGATTGTACCGATACTCTGGACATGATTATTACAAGTTTCGTTGATATTATCACGTTATCTGGACAAGCGTTGGAAATATAAAATCGTAATTTATACAGGTGTTGTAAAACACTATGGCCGATTAATTATACCAGACATTTGATTTACTAAAAAGGCCTTTTACACTTCTTCACTATATTGGATAACTTGTTCATCTGCAAATTTTTTGTTTTCTAGGCGCCATTCTCTTAATTTCGTTTTCTTTCTTAGGTATTGCTATTAGAGTGAAGCCTAAAAAGAAGAACCATCCCTGGGATTTTCTAAAAATTCCATCTAGTCCACTGGAGTCGTGATAAACCGGATTTGACATAACTGGACCATCGATATTGCTGAACTGGAAATAAATCTCGAGAATTTTCTTATTTTACAATGTTATAATAAAATAAGTTTTATGTGTATTTGCGACTTTGAAAAAATTGAAAAAAATGAATAATCTAATTGAAAAAATAAGTTTTATGTGTATTTGCGACTTTGTTATGAATAATGGAATGGCAGCCATTTTTTAAATTTGAATCCTTTCTAACCTCCTTAACCCCTTTACTGGTGAAGGATTTAAGAGTGAAGTGGACATTTCTGGTAGACTATTTTTTTCTTACTATCAACTTGAAATTTGGTACTCGGGGGTTTTTGGGGTCGTTGATTACGAATTTGCACTCCAAATTTAGAAATTCAAAATGGCGGATCCAATATGGCAGACCGAAAATGCAAAAAATCAATTGACGAGAGGGAACGTTGGTACTCGGGGGTTTTTGAGGTCCCTGATTACGAATCTGCACTCGAAACTTAAAATTGCTAAATGGCAGATCCAATATGGCCGACTAAAAATGAAAAAAGTTATTTGACAAAAGCGAATCCCCGAGCACTAATTTTTGCTCACATCAAACGACTTTTTGCATTTTTGGTCGGCCTAATAAGATCCGCCATATCGAAATTCTAAGTTTTGAGTGCAGATTCGTAATCAAGGACCTCAAAACCCCTGGGTACCAACGTTCGCTCTCGTCAAATGACTTTTTGTATTTTCGGTCCGCCATATTGCATCCGCCATCTTGAATTTCTAAATGTTAAGTGCAGATTCGAAATTAGGGACCTCAAACCGCCGAGTACCAACGTTCGCCCTCGTCAAATGACTTTTTGCATTTTTGGTCCGCCCTATTGGACCCGCCATCTTTAATTTCTAAATTTTGGGTGCAGATTCGTAATCAGCGACCTCGAAAACCCCCGATTACCAACGTACGCTCTCGTCAAGTGATTTTTTTGCATTTGCGCTCCGCCATCTTGGATCCGCCATCTTGAATTTCTAAATGTTGAGTGCAGATTCGTAATCAGCGACCCCGAAAACCCTAGAGTACGGGTTTTATTACTGAAATTCTAAGAAATTTCGTATATAAGCATTTTTTTCGACAGCCCGCCATATGGCGGGCTCACCAGTCAAGGGGTTAACAGGTTATATATATTTTTTAGCTCCCATCTGTACAGGGTCCTTCCCCCTTAACACATTCCCCGCCATATTCCACTTTACATCCCCACCTTGCGGCCGCAGCTGATTTCCGCCTCTGCATCGCATTCACCATGGCATTTCTGCCATGGATATAGGGAAACTGCGAAAAACCTATACCAATACAGCCGGTCCCAGGTTCGCTTTGCAGTTTCGTCGGTAGTCGCGTTTCGTCGAGGAATAAACCACAGGCTACAGTCGTACACAGACGACAAACACACACACGTACCGGTCCGTGTGCGTGCCATCCGTGTAGAACCGGAGCTACGTCACGCCCGTATTTATTTTTCTCCGCGACTACGAGACTGCGATTCGAACCCGCGACCTCCCGGTGTACTGGTCGAGAGACAAGCACGCTAACCACTAGACCAGCACACCGGCAACGGGTTATATATTACCTACTTAAAAATATCCACCATACATTTTTCATTGGTACTTTGTCTCTACATAATGATTCTTGTTTAATGTATTTAAGGATGTTGAGTCCCAAATCGTAAATGATAATAAAATTCTGAAAATTTGGTACGTTTTTGTATGAAGTATTTCAGAGGTCGTGTGAAAATTTCACGACAATTAGGAAGCTCGTTATTGAACAATTAATATTCACAAATTAAATGTTGTCTTATGGAAACTGATGTAACTTTGCAATAAATTTTTGTTCGACCTTTCAATTTTGTAATATCTACAATATAATGAAAGCAACGGAAACAAAACGAAGTTGATTGATACATTTTTTAAAATTTCTTTTGGAAATTGTTCTTAACAAAATGTTAATTTTTTAATAACGAGCTTCCTAATCGTCGTGAAATTTTAACACGACCTCTTAAATACTTCATACAAAAACATACCAAATTTTCAGAATTTTTTAAACATTTTTTATTTCAACCCTTAAGGAGGTTGAAGTAATGATGATAGAGATCTGAAAATTTGGTATGTTTTTACATGAAGTATTCAGGAGGTCGTGTAAAAATTTCATGACGATTGAGAAGCTTTTTATTGAACAATTAACATTAACATGTTTCGTAGGGATGCAACATCCTTAACAATAAATGATATACGATCGTGTATATTGTTCAGGCCTCTGACGAAAATGCACGTTTTCATAGTCTGCATGATAACTGCCTCATGGGTTAATAAAGGGGAAAAATGTTTAATCTTTCTGAAGTACAGTAGAATCTCGACTATCGGGACTGTTTGAGAACAAGGGTAATCCGGATAATAAAAAATCCGAATTAGCTCTTTATTGTAAAATAAAAGTCCATAGTTATAAATGGGCAAAGACGGGGACAATTTTTTTTATTTCAGAAGGGGAACAAATGATTACTTTTCAAAGAGAAAACTTTTGTCTGCATGAAAATTTGCAGTCAATATATTTTAAAAACCTATTCAAAAATATTTTTAAGCCATTCAAGTTATCGGGCAGGCCGTCTAAAAAAATGTACTCTTGCGAAAAACGGTGCAACTTACCTGCAAAGCCCGTTGGCGCACACACCGTGCCCGATTGAGTTTTCGCAATCATTTTTCTAAAGATGGATAAAGAAAAATAATATCTTATAAAGATGCGCATCCGAAAATATTAATCGAGAACGGAAAAAGTTGAATTTTTATAATACTAAAGGTATATGATCCCTAAACGACGGCTTTCTATATAGCCAGAAGCCACTTTTGTTAATTATACAACATCTCCACTAGGAAGATCGAATGACTATTCCAAACGTGGCACGTTTTCGGAAATAATTCGCGAAATGTCACTATTTATAGTTACCAGTTGACATTTGCTCTCAGGCGCATTAGACTGGCAAATCCAAAAAACATGGCATACGATCGTCGGCAATAAAATATAATTTTCCATGTAAACGCTAAAACTATACGACATAGTCGTATTCAAGAATTTATTTAAAAAATCCCGAAGTCCTAAAATGAATAATTTCATATACGAACATTAACGGAAACTTTCGTTTATTGTATTTTTAGACGCCCTGCGCGGACAACAAAGACTTTGCCAATCTACGGTTTCACGCTGGACCACCGTACGAGGATATAGCATTCAAAATCGTGAATCGCGAGTGGGAATATTCCTACAAACGTGGCTTTCGATGCCAATTTCACAACAACATATTTCAGCTGTGGTTTCACTTCAAGAGATATCGTTATCGAAGATAAAAATTGCGCTACATTTTTGTATATTCTCCCTGGATATATATTCACACGCGAATACACAATTGTTTCTATGCTATGCAATGAAATACACGTTAAAAGGTTGTTAGCGCTTTTACTGCGTTCCTTCCTACGAATCGGTGGAAGAAGACGTGCATCGCAGTTGATATTATTTTTCAAGTGTGCGTATGTTTCGCCATTGCTTGGGAAACAATGCGCGCACTCGATAAGCAATTAAACGTCGTTGCGACAATATGTTATCGAAACGTATTTACGATAATTATTACGTCCCGGTTGTCGCAGGAGTTTTTAAAGTTATGCGTGACAAATCACTTGAAAAACATTTTCAATAAACCAATTGATACCTTCAATCGACGGAGTGAAATATTTTAGTGGAAAAAAAACGTTCAATACTGAAAATATTCCTTTAACATATCAAAAATTAATTTGAATTAGTAGGTTTTTAAAAGTAGTTGCTTCTAGAATGTTCACACGATGTGAATGACATTTGTTTCCAATTCATTTAACAAAAAACTTTAAGTAAATTCATGTTTTTTCGTATTTCAAATACGAAATTAGCATAAGAAAAATAATTATAATTTTAGATTTTTACGAGCGTTTGCCGATAAAATGCTTACACCATTTCAATGTATTAAAGTGTTCACTATTTGCATGCTGTCTGGTTTGGCCTGTGTCTGTTCTGTGCATTTTAGAAAGGATTGACACGGGTATCCAACGTGAAAGAGTGGGAACAAACTCCGAGACCCTAACAACTGTATGGCCACTGAGTACAGTCGAATCGATTTTTTCCGTCCATCTGTTTCTCGCACATTCGACCTCAGGACGAAAACGAAGTAGAAGGTATTCAATGTCAAATGGAAAAATCTTTATACATTACGAACCAATAATGAGAAATCGAGGCATTGGTTTGAACTCGAAGAGTAACTAAAGTAATAGACATTATTCAATTTTTTCTTTTATCGTTTCAATTATTTTGTGGAAATAAAATTATTTTTCCATATTTGAATGCAGAAAGTCACGAATTTTGTGCATTCGGACAGAATTTTAGTTTTATGACTTTTATGGATATTCATTTCATTTTATTTTAAGACTACGCTTTTCATGGCATCTAACCACGTGCCGCATCAGGTGTGGAAAAAAAACAGTATGTTTTTTATCGTAAAATGTTATATTGCACCGCGGAAAATAAGGAACACTTCGCAGACGGTCGTATTGATGTGAATTTAGTATGAAATGCCTTTTATACGTGACCAGAGTTAGCGTAGTAAATGGAGTATATGTAATTTGTATATCTACAATACGGGGCCAATGGTAGGGTAAACCCTAGGAAAGAGCTCAGTGCGATGAATAACGCGCTTCGCGTTGCGTCGTGGGGCACATTTCCTTCCAAATGTCTCCAGCCAGTTTAAAATTGCTCTCACGCCATTTTTTATCTCTGTTTTCTTCGTTCGAGTTCGAATTCTAATTTTTTCGCTAGACAACAAGCGCAAAAAGTAACGAGTAACATTTTTTTTTCGCATTATCGCTAAGTGTAACACTTCTCGACTGGTCTCGAGTGTCAAATACGGCAGGAATCGTGCGGAATGTTATAAAATTGCTAGTCCCTTGAAACAACAAAAATCACTGTTATTTAAAGTACTGGGATATAAAATTAATAAATGCATTCTTCGTTGGAGCAATGAATCGCGGAAAAATATTCAATTGCTAAAGTTGCTGGGTTGTGAAAATGGTGCATGTATTTGCGTGATGAGAAAGTTTTGAAATAGCGAAAAGAGGGTCTTTGATGTAACTTTCGACGTATATCGCAGTAAATGAAAATCGTCGACAAGGTGTAAGATACGTTTTAAGTGCGAAAACGTAACTGTCGTTTGATCATGGTGGATTAAAAAAAACATTCTATTGAGTGCATTCCCAAATTAGGTTTGAATGCATTTTGTCCGCCCATTAACAGTTTTACATGCGGGTAAAAAATTATTTTCTAATATGAAGTGGAAAAGACTTGCGACGGAATATCTTCCAGAGAAAACATTTCTCATAATCAGAGATGATCTCAAATCGCTCGGAGGTAAAAACACAAATATATTTTAATGAAATGCACACACCTCTTATTAGGATAGACATCAACATCTAGAAGGGAACCTATGGGCAATTGACGTATTCGTATTAGTTTAGGTCGAGAAAAAAAAATCACGTTTTGTTTGAGAATAAATGAGTTCCCGGATATGCGAATTCCTCAATTCCTCGTTTTTCCTCAACAGTCCCGAATAAATTCGGGACTGTTGAGGAAAAATGGATTCGCGATAAAAGAAGAAAAATTAATTCAGCTGATTGTAAGTGGCGTTGCCGGAAGTCGTTGATTGTTGAATATATGTACCCGTATATTACTAAAGAATCTACAGAGACAACATTGAAGTATCGACCGCTCGCGAAAAATTAAATTCATTCAAACGAGTTCGTCATTGTTTATTTTGAATGATCGTTAAGTTGAATATTCGATTTTCCAGCCAAAGAAAATTCAATTCACCGCGCCAAGCCAAAGTCAGCGTTGGATACGGGTACGTGGCCACCGAAGCTGAAGAACAGTCATCACCGACATCGTCGTCCATCCGTGGCTGGGGAACGTCCCAAAACTGCGAATCTCGAGGGACCCAGCGTACTCGATCCACGATTGCTGAACAAAGTGGACATGTCGCTGGTGCGGAAGGAATTGTTGTGCGACTCAATGACGCGAATTAATCAGAGTGTGAAGAATCGAATTGGTGGGGGAATAACGAGGAATTCGACGAGTGATGGTTCAAAGCGTCGCCAGAGTGTACCTATCGGTGAAAAGTCTTGTACGTTTTCCTCCCGTACATCTGGCAAGCAGACTTCGAATATGGTTTCCGACGAGGACAAACCGGACAAAGGTACAATTTCGTTGTCGACAGTAATGACGATCGGTTCAAAGAAATTATCGAGTTTTGAGCAATTGTCGCTAAACGATTGCGGCACAGGAAAACGAGATATTTCTTCAGATTCGTCGAGCATGAAAAAACAGTTCGGTCGTCGGCAAAATATCTCGAGCGGTGAGTCTCAGGGAAGCGTTGCGAACAGGCGAAATTCTCAGGCAAAAAGGCTCGACGATAATAACAACAAAGACCCAACTATCACCAAAATGTGTCCCTTGACTAGCGTGAAAAAAAACAAAACGTCGAAACTCGGAGTGCCTGCGGAAATTGAGGTTTTTACCGGCGCAACGACCAAAAGTGCTCCGGAGCCTTGCAAAACGTGTGGTCGCCCCGATCAACCCGAAAGATTCCATAGTCACCCTAAAAGTTCGAGCTTGAGCGTCAAAAAGGACAAGGATGTAAGCTCGAACGGAAAGTCGAAAATAGCCGTTCCAAAGACCGTCCAGAAACCCGTTGCCCTAAATTTTCGAAGCGACAAGAGCAAGCGGAACAAGGAATGGGAGGAAAAGTGGATTGTTGCATCGCCAAAAGAGGGACAATCAAGAAATATCTCGCCGCGCGATTTAAAGACCGAAAAACATCGAAAGGCTCCGCTGAATACTTCAAGGAAAGGAGGACCCAGGAGCGTTACTTGTCATATATGCGCTCGGGAATTCGGTAGTGCCAGCTTTCCTATTCACGAGCCCAAATGCATGCAAGTATGTTCAGTAGTTTCATTCTCGACACTTATTTCAATCCGCATCATGAAGTGTCCCGCTCGGATTTGATTGTTGGCAGCAATAATTTTCCATTCACTCGGTTGTTACTTTTTTCAATTTTGTTGCCTGCTTTCATTATGTTTTTTCCATTTTTAAAAATCCTTTTTATTATTCTGTAGATCCTACAAAATCGTTAAGGGGTATTCTCACTTAAGACGCTAAAAAAGGATATTTTCATGATTTTTTTGTAGGTTTATACTATAGATATTGATATAAAAGTTGTTACGCTCAATAAATACAATTTCGAAATACATTTAAAAACAAATTATCTATTTACGTCATTATAGATGAAAATGGTAGTTAAAGAAATGTCCTAAAAAATTGTAGGTCCGCGCTGTTGGTGAAATCTCGGAGATGGATCATCCGAAATAAAAAATATCAAACAGTTTTATATTCAGTGTGTCAATGGCTATAGCGTATCTCATACGATTTTTGAGATATGCAACAATACCAAAATGGCGGACATTTTTCGGTAAAAAAAAACTAATAAATAACCGTTTTCTAACCGTTTTTGGCAACAAAAAAATGGTAAGTATCAAAATTCAAAGAAATCCTTGATATGCGCTATAGCTATAGTTGTAAAGCATATGTGGTTCAAATTTCATAAGGATCGGTTCAGTGGTTTCGAAGATTTTATCGGCAAACCGTCGAAAAACGTTGTTTCGAGAAAAACGCGTTTAAAGTTTGTTTGGGTTACATAAATATATTTTTAAAAAATGTTAATGTATTTCGAAAGCGTATTTATTAAGTGTAACAACTTTCATGTCAATATCTATAATATAAACCTATCAAAACATTCACGAAAATAGCCTTCTTTAAGCATTTAAAGTGAAAAATTCCAAATCTGAAATATTTGTACGTGTCATATATTTGAAATCGGTAATGCGTAGAACAGACGTTATGTCTTTCGATATATGTATATCGATATGATCCATATTACTTATTTTTGAGTTATATGCAGGGTTGCAAAATTTGTAATGAAAAAGTAATGCATTATTCATTACTTTTTTAATGGGTAATGAAAAAATATTTCATTACCCATTACATTACATTCAGTAATGTAAAAAAATTCCATTACTCATTACATTATATTTTGTAATGTAAAAAAGTTCCATTACTCATTACATTATATTTTGTAATGTAAAAATATTCCGTTGCCCATTACATTAGATTTTGTAATGTAAAAAATCTCCGTTACCCATTACATTATATTTTGTAATGTAAAAAAATTCCATTACTCATTACATTATATTTTGTAATGTAAAAATATTCCGTTGCCCATTACATTAGATTTTGTAATGTAAAAAATCTCCGTTACCCATTCCATTATATTTTGTATTGTAAAAAAATTCCATTACTCATTAGATTGGAATTTGTAATGTAAAAAAATTCCATTACACATTACAGTCGAATTTGTACTGTATAAAATTTCCATTACTCATTACGTTGGAATTTGTAATGATGAAAAATTTCATGACACATTACCTTGTAATGGGCAATGGATATGTTTTACATTACAAAGTCCAATGTAATGGGTAATAGAATTTTTTTACATTACAAAATCCGATGTAATGAGTAATGATGGATGGATGGATGGATGGATGGACGGATGGATGGATGGATGGATGGATGGATGGATGGATGAATGGATGGATGGATGGATGGATGGATGGATGGATGGATGGATGGATGGATGGATGGATGGATGGATGGATGGATGGATGGATGGATGGATGGATGGATGGATGGATGGATGGATGGATGGATGGATGGATGGATGGATGGATGGATGGATGGATGGATGGATGGATGGATGGATGGATGGATGGATGGATGGATGGATGGATGGATGGATGGATGGATGGATGGATCGATGGATGGATGGATGGATGGATGGATGGATGGATGGATGGATGGATGGATGGATGGATGGATGGATGGATGGATGGATGGATGGATGGATGGATGGATGGATGGATGGATGGATGGATGGATGGATGGATGGATGGATGGATGGATGGATGGATGGATGGATGGATGGATGGATGGATGGATGGATGGATGGATGGATGGATGGATGGATGGATGGATGGATGGATGGATGGATGGATGGATGGATGGATGGATGGATGGATGGATGGATGGATGGATGGATGGATGGATGGATGGATGGATGGATGGATGGATGGATGGATGGATGGATGGATGGATGGATGGATGGATGGATGGATGGATGGATGGATGGATGGATGGATGGATGGATGGATGGATGGATGGATGGATGGATGGATGGATGGATGGATGGATGGATGGATGGATGGATGGATGGATGGATGGATGGATGGATGGATGGATGGATGGATGGATGGATGGATGGATGGATGGATGGATGGATGGATGGATGGATGGATGGATGGATGGATGGATGGATGGATGGATGGATGGATGGATGGATGGATGGATGGATGGATGGATGGATGGATGGATGGATGGATGGATGGATGGATGGATGGATGGATGGATGGATGGATGGATGGATGGATGGATGGATGGATGGATGGATGGATGGATGGATGGATGGATGGATGGATGGATGGATGGATGGATGGATGGATGGATGGATGGATGGATGGATGGATCTCTCTCTCTCTCTCTCTCTCTCTCTCTCACATTACTTTACATTTCATTACATTCGATTTTGTAATGTAAAAAAATTCCATTACCTATTACATTGGACTTTGTAATGTAAAAAATTCCATTACCCATTACATTAGACTTTGTAATGTAAAAAAATCCATTACCCATTACATTGGACTTTGTAATCTAAAAAATTCCATTACCCATTACATTTGACTTTGTAATGTAAAAAAATTCCATTACCCATTACATCGGACTTTGTAATGTAAAAAAATTCCATTACCCATTACATTGGACTTTGTAATGTAAAAAAATTCCATTACCCATTACATTGGACTTTGTAATGTAAAAAAATTCCATTACCCATTACATTGGACTTTGTAATGTAAAAAAATTCCATTACCCATTACATTGGACTTTGTAATGTAAAAAAATTCCATTACCCATTACATTGGACTTTGTAATGCAAAAAAATTCCATTACCCATTATATTGGACTTTGTAATGTAAATGTTTCACATTAAAAAATGTCATGTAATGGGTAATGGAATTTTTTTACATTACAAAATCCAATGTAATGAGTAATGGATTATTTTTTCATTACAAAATGTAAAGTAATGGGTAATGAAAACGGTAATGCATTACAAAAAGTAATGCATTATTTGCAACCCTGGTTATATGACATATTATATGTCGATCTATATCATGTGAATCATAAACTTGAAAATGAATAATTGCACAAAACGAAAACGCCCCTTAAAACGAATCGTTACATAGAATCGAAAAGAAAGAAGCTGAAGCAAAAAAATACGCGCAGGAACGAAATATTCGAGCTTTTTTCTCTCTTGTATCGGTGTGTGCTCCGGATAAATATTTCATAACATTTCCACGAAGTCAGAATCTCAATCCATACGTGCATTACAATTTCTATCCCTTGGGCTCGTTTATACTCGTCTGGAATCGATAACGTAGATACGTGTGCACAGACATCGGGGATAAGCGTATGCCTGACCTAGACTTTGACTCGTTTATTATACGAGTCGTACCTACGCAAGCCCATACATTATGATCAATATTCACTCCACCTCTCGTTTTCCGATTCCGTTTTCGCATTTTTTTCTTTTTACAACTCTACAAACTCTCATATTACAAAGGCAGAATGAAACGAAAGGACAATTTCCGCAATTTTTTAAGTTCTTATCCTACATTGCATTTATATTGTTATGCTTACCATTCCTTTTTCTATCGTTTGGGATCACTTTGGATCAATCGTTGACCGATGGCTTTACGAGAAAAATGGAAAGTGCTGCAACTGTTTTATACTAATCCACGATTGAATGGCCGGATTCATCGAGGGCTATTCCATTGTGATAATGTCCGGCGATATTTTCACTTTCATTGAAGTAAATGGACTGAGATAATGCTTTCATTTCCAGAATTGGGAAAGAGAGAATAACTCGCTATCCGTGTCTCAAAGACGTGCTGTGTCACAAAAGCCGGCTATCCCTGTTGACCATTATGATTGGAATATCGCAGCCTGGGAACAGAGTCAGGTAAAATGTCTCATCGATTTTTTTCCGATAACAACATTCTTGAAATTATCTTAATCATTTTCTTCAAATGCCCATTTTGAAAGATAATGATTATTACTCAAACGAACAGAACCGAAAAGTATAATTGAACAACTGAACCAAATTGGAAAGAAGAAACACTTAGCATTCAAGAACAATCACCATTTGTTTCAAATACATTCAGCAAAAATTAAAGCAGCAGAAAAATTTAATTGGTTTGAGAAAGGCCGTAACTTCGTGAAAAAATTGTATCGGGAAGAAAAAAAGCATTTTGAAACTTGAAATCTCTGGTTTGAGAATCTCACAGATTTTTTTTTTGGGCATTACGCTCGGCGCTGTCATAAGATAGAGCGGGAGTAAAAAAATCTCGATTTTCTTGAAATCTTCCACAGGCTCAAACTAAAATTATTCCCCGGTGAATCAATGCCAGATCAATTTGGTTTTTTAGTCTGATTCTTTGGCTTCAATTTGGTATTTTTGTGCTCTCTGCACGACCATTTGTCTCTGAGATATCGCCGACTGAATGGAAAGTCAGGTTTTTTCGTTGATCATCGATATCTCGTGCAGCGAACGGAACGTGCGTTTCGGAAACTTGAATAAATCCTCTATAGGTTCCCTTTGATATATTAGAGGATTTTTCCTATTTTTAAGCTCAATATTGATTTGAACAAGTACAAAAAAATGATTTTTTCTGCCGTTTTGGGAAATCCACCACAACTTTGCAAATATAGCGAAAATGACCAATCTTTTCCGGTTTTTCTTGAGCTAAAACATGCCCAAAGACACCGTTCATTTTTTAATCGATCGGTTAAACCGTTTTTTCACCCGACTTGTTGGAAGATTTTTAAACTAGAGATTCCAAGCTCTAAAATGCTTTTTTTTTCATCCCGATACGACCATTTTTCACGAGGTTACGGCCTTTAAAAAATAACTGAAAATTAATTGAAGTTTTTCTGCTCCTTAAATTTTTCCCGAGTGTAGCTATTGATAAGAATTTTATGAATAGAAGAATGATATAATATAAAATATAAGAATATTTATTTGTTAAATCTATCATCGGTAAAACCGTAGTCTTTGTACATATCGAATAGAATAGGCGATCCAATAGGCGTTACTTTTTAGGTGTCAAATCCTCGAAAATCGAAAAATTCAAACGTTTCGTCAGAATGATTATTATCATAGAAATAATGATGCATATATAGAACCGGCGTTCTGGTCTAGTGATTAACTCGCTTGCCTCTAAGGCCGAATATCAGGAGGTTTGCGACCTCTTTGAAATCTGTCTCGGCGAAAATAAATACAGGCGTGGCATGCTCCAGGATTGCGCTGGTGTTGTGTATACGTACCGGTTCGTGCGTGTAAGCTGTAGCCTCCGTTCCATTACTGACCAAACGCCACATAACATCGATACTATGAAGAAAACCTTGCAATGACTGTATTGATATCTTATCCGTCCAATCGAAACGTACATACATTTGGACGACTTCTATTGAACGACGCCAACATGTTGCCAATTTTTTTGTAGGTTCTTTGCACCACCAGGAATGTATTCTAAAACATTCCACCTATTCCCTAATGTTTTGCGGCCACCAAACAATGGTTTTAACAAAGGACAGTATTTTAATGTTATCTTTTTTGGAATGGGGTTTCCAGAAAATGCTTCCTATAAAAGTTGTGCGACGAAATGTCATCTACAAAATAAGTCCTGTACAAAAATCACGTTGTTAGTTTAAGGGATCATCACAGTGTAAAATTTTCAAAAAATCGATTTTTTTGCATTAACCGATAGTATACACGGTTATAAACGTTCTGCCCAATTTTTAGATCGAAATTCGAATGATTTCAGTCGCTACAGCCTTGCTTAGAAAAAGTGATTGGAGCGTGAGACCGGGCGCGGACGGCGCGCCAGGGGTCCCGGCCCCGGCTCTCAGTTCAATCCTTATTCCTTTTGTCAAAAAACTATTATGCCTTTTGTAAAAAAATGCAACTAAAAAACCGGCCATGGACGAACCGAAAAAAGCGCAATTAACGCTAAAGTTGTTGACAAATCTTTCCGAGTATTATGGCTTAACAGTTCGTCGAAACTCCGATTCCGTTGAAAATATAAGGGAAGCGAGATGGGCGACGTTTTATCACAAAATCTCAGCCGATGCAGACCCTCAGCATCAGTTTTGTCCTTCGGAAGAAGATTCGTGGTGCGAATGGCGCAAAGCTGAGCCCAAGGGATTTCCGGAAAAATATTCTCATCTATCAGCGCTCGACGACGATGTTCAAAAGGTTTTGAAGCCGATTTACGAAGATTTGACAACAGACGATTTGTTAGATAGATGTGGGGGCGCAAACACTCAAAACAATAATGAGAGATTTAATAATTACGTGTGGCAACCGGTGAGGACCGACAGCCGCGGACTTCGCCGCAAAGTACGAAGCAGAGCGCATCGCAACTGCGAACCGCCACATCTCTTTGGACAGCAAAAATGCCAGGACAGCTCGGCAAAACGAAATTGCTGCCAAAAACGATCAATTCGGCGGTGGCCGAATTGGTCGATCAACGAACGGTGGCCACCCTCAAAGGGACTAGTTTTCAAGCTATCCGTTTGAAATTTTACCAGAACATTCTTCACGTTATTTCTTATGTTGCTATGGAAGCTTTTTTTTCTTAACCCTACAAGGCATGACTTTTTTTCGTACCTTCAAACGCATGACTGGGGTTCGAATTCAACCCGCGCTTTTTTTGATCATACAACCGGTCCTATGACGATAAACTGACTTTTTCGAACATGATTCTTTTCGTTTTTTCCCAATGAAGAGAATGCCGTTCGAAAAATCTGATTTCATTCACATTTAGTTAGTGAAAAACCCATTTGAAGGCTGCAAACCGCAAGAAAAACAGTAAAAAGCTCATTTTTCAAGGTTCGCGTGCAAGGTGGGGTGCGTTCGGACCGTGGTCATGCATTGTAGGGTTAATCGTTCTATTTTTTTTTAACGAAAAACTCGTAAAAAAGGCTAAATTTGATACTTTTTGTTAAAACCGCCGCCATTTTTCTCAAATTTCACTAATAAAAACTCCATAGGAACATTTTTCTCAAATTTCACTATAAAAACTCCATAGGAACATAATAGCTTTCCTACGGATTAATAATTATTTTGAAATTTTTGTTGCAGATAAATTTGCGGCCGCCATCCTGGCCACCATGGGACACCATTTTTTTCCACGCGATTTTCCGCAAATAAAAACAATGTTAAACAATAAAGACATTTTTTAAAAATCATTCTGTATTCTTTGTCGGTGCTTCAATTTGGAAAAAAAATCGACCGATTAGCTAATCCTAACATCTAAAAAAAATCGCAAAATTCGACTGTTTTTCGGGCGGTCGCACCGTGATGATCCCTTAACGACAAATTATCGATAAACAGCAATTTTTGGAGTTTATTGATTGTACTTCGTTTGTTATTATTAGTTTTTATTTTGATAAAAAAGTCATTAAATTAATTAGATAGTTATTATTAATATTAACGAACGTAGGATTATTAGTTTAACGGTAAAGCACCGATCAACAACGAATTTTTTGTACCTTTATTGTATGTACTCCAGTTATTAATGAACGTGTTGAGCTGAAACTAATACGTCACCTACAAGGATATATCCCTAAAAGATATATTTTAGTTTTGTCCAGCCATGTCCTATAGTTAAGCAATAATAACTGATTTTTTGTAAATGCGGCATTTGCCTATAGCAAGCGATCTACAAGGCTCACGATGGCATAAAATTGTGGTGATGGTTTTCCGCGCATACATTCATGATTTCCTCAAAATAGTTAATTAAATTAAAAAATCCTATTGCGAGGATATAAAATTTTAGCGTATAAACAAATGCAACCACCTACTTAAATTTCGAGGCTTTATGAAAAAAATTCTTTAAGATTTTTATTCGTCTTTCCGAGATGCGTAATTTCCAGGAAAAAAGGTCTCTATATCTGTGTTACTAGACTAGAGATATAGTTGTTTGTGGGTTTCTTCGATGCATTATTGTTATAATAAACATTTTCGCCAAAATTAAGTCCGTGAACCTGCCTGATACTTTTAGGCAACATATTTAATACGATACAAGCCCGTTAGGGCGTTTCTCTCATTGCAGATGATGATTGGTTCCGATCGCCCGCGCGCGGAATAGCGAACGGCGACGTTGGTGTGGCCGAGGCAGTAACCCTCGCACTGCGCCTTTCCTCGCACGGCGTAGTTAATTAGGTTATTCAATTACTTTTTTTATTGTAAAGGTCATGTGCGTTTTTTATTACACAAGTATATTTTCTTTAAACAATTAACAAAGATATAGCACCTTGAAACTTTGATTTTACTTATTCGACTAGGCGAAAACGCGCCGAACGTATCCGAAATTATCCTAACGCGCTGTAACGTCACAATGTTATATTCTGTATACGAACTACTCATGTAGTACGAGTATTAGGTTGCTAAAAACCAAAAGGGGTCGATTTATTTTTCTGGAATTGTGCTTTTATAATAAAAGACAGAATGGCAAAGGGGTTTTCCTTTTTTTTAATAGTTCTAAAGATAATTCATGAATTTTGATACGGTGAAAATTCGAACCTTAGCCGCTGACGCGAAACACCACGCGATTGGCCCTGACGCGAAATCCTACGCATTTGGCGCTCGCGCTTGTGACGCCACGATGTTATGGCTGGTATACGAACTACGCGTGTACGCCGATAAAAATGATAACGATGAAGACGTGAAGAACTTGTTTCGTTCCTCTGTGTGTTCGACGTTTTAAAAGTTTTTTTTATGTTTTCTTATTATTTGTCTCGTGATCTCACCAAGTGTCAAATTTATTCACACTTTTGCGTAAGCCTTACAACCTATTATTCTGCAACTTATAACATCGTAACGTAACAAGCGCGAGCGCCAATCGTGTGGCGTATCGCGTCAGCGGCGAAGATTTAAATTTTCATGGTGCCGAAAACCATGAATAATTATATTTAGAATCGTTAAAAAGGAAAACACCTTTGCCATTCTGTTTTTTTTTTTATAAAAGCATATTTTTCGAAAAATACATCAACCCCTTTTGGTTTTTAACAACCAAATACTCGTTCTACACGAGTAGTTCGTATACAGATCACGGTCTCATATACAGGTTTTGAACCTCCGACGATTTGGCTAGTACGACTAAATAAACTAGTTCTTTCCCGTAGCCGCCACCAGTACAGTAGTGCTCAAAGAGAGATGGAAGCAGATTATCGATCTCTTTCGAATAATGTAAGCGTATTTTATAAATTTATACGATTTACCACTTTAAAGCAATATCAAAGCACACCCGTTATATTGTTGGTCCATCGCCAAATGTACACAACATCCAATAGAATACACCAGAAGCGTTATAACTCTCAATCCCTAAGCGAGTGCTATCCATTTATTAGTTTTGAAACTTATCTACCAAAGTGCCTACATGGTCGCATTAGTATGTTGTCCAACTTGTAACGTCGACTTTTTGGGTTTAAACTCGATGAGTATTGATTTTTTTTTCTGATCTACAACATACTTTTGCAAATCTTCATGGTTATTCCTTTTTCAATAGCATATAACGTTCAATAACGTTGTATTTCCGAAACGATGTAACGTTCAATAACGTTGTATTTCCGAAACGATGTATCAAGAACGTTGTATTTCCGAAACTCCCTTCCCATTTCTATCTGTAAATCTACCTTACTATTTCGATATCTCCCATATAAATCGCCGTAGAAAGGAGAAACATTTATTTTGTGCATTTTTTTTTCACAGATTCGAAAATGACCTCGAATCAGTATTTTTCAGTACTACTCCAACTTTTGAGTGGATGTTGCTAAAAATAAGTAATTTGGTCATACGATTTTACAGTAATATGTTATTAAGCAGCTTAGTATTTGATATAGTATGAAATCGGAGATTTTTCAAGATCCTCAAATTATGTCGACAACGCGGCTGACATTATGTACTTAATAGACGCAGAAAATACAAATGAGTCGGACAAAAATGAGGATTATGAAACGCGAGGAATAACAAACGCAAGGGACAGTGCCCCCACCACGTCGCCCGGCCGCACCGATGACGTCGTTCTTAATCATCATCTGCAATGAGATAAAAGCTCCAACGGGCGTGTATCGAATTGAATGTGATGCCTAAACGTATCAGGAATGCTCACGAACTTGAAGCTCGCGAAAATGTTCATTACAGCAATAATAAATCGGAGAAGCCTATAAATAATTATATCTTCATTTGACACCTTTTTTCGGAAATTACGTGTCTTGCAAATACGTATAAGAACCTCGAAGAATATTTCATCTAGCCCCAAAATTCAAGTAGTTGGTTGAACTTCTTTATACGCTACCCTTTTATATCCTCGAAATACGAGCTTTTTAAAATCACATTTCTGAGGAAATCATGAATGTACGCACGGAAAACCACCACCACAATTTTTTTTCTGCCCTTTGGGAGCCTTGTCGATCACTTGCTTTAGGCAAACGCCGGATTTACGAAAATCGGTTATTATTGCTTAGCTATATGACATAGCTGGATACAACTGAAACATATCTCTTGGGGATATATTCTTCTAGGTGACGTATGAGTTTCAGGTCAATACGTTCATTAATAACTGAAGTACATACAATAAACAAAACAAAATCGTTGTTCATCGGTGATTTACCGTTAAACTCATAATCCTACGTAATTTTTGTATAGGATTTCTTTTGTAGACGACATTATGACCCACAAGTTTTATAGGAAGTGTTTTTTAAAATATAAAATCCATTCCAAAAAGAATAACGGTAAGATACCGGGTTTTTATTTTTATTTTTGGCGGCCGCAAAACATCATAGAATAGGTGGAGTTTTTTAGGGTACATTCCTGGGTCCAATGAACCTACAAAACATTGGGAACATGCTGGGTTCGTTGAATATAAGTCATGTTTATTCCGACTGGACTATAAGTTTCCTTCAACTTTTCCTGTGCCCACGGCAAAAACATCATAGCGAACGCAATACAAAGGAGAACCTTTTATGCACACTTCATACCAATACACAACAATGGCAAGTAAGAATAAAAAATACAGCATCCTGATTTCTAGAATTTCGAATGACCTGCCCACAGTCTAGACTCTGGACTGTTTATTCAGACTTAAATAAACTGCTCGTGGCATTAACCAATACAAACAAGATATGGTACAGGGACTTATGGCGCACTACTCGATGACCTAAAGTTTAGCACGTAATTAATAAAGTATTATACATCACTGGTAAATCGCTTCCATCCATGGAAAACAGAGTATCCTGTTGATAAGAATTCCTATATGCATACCGCAATTGGCACGTTGTATCACCTTCGAAAATTCTTAACGCAAGATAATGTTTTTCATAAATACTCGGGAAAACAGAGTTTGGCGAGTTTTCTTCTGTCGATGAAAAACTAACGTTTTAGAGTTTTAAAATAATATGAGTTTGGAGATTTGTTACCATTGCCACCATTGCCGTGAAAGCCTTAAAACTAAAATTTGTTACCATTCTTTACGGGTAAAAAATTTATGATACGCATAATGAACAATGTTTCTTGGATTTTTCGAGTTATCGATGTAATTGGAACGTATGCATTTTTTGCCTTCGCCGGGAATTCGTCCTCGTACAAGATTTTTTTCTGATTCTTTTTCGATATTGTCATGAAAGCTTTTTCAGACACAGACATCGAAAAGGGGAACATAAATTGTGCTGGAATCGCTTATGAAGTATATGTTTTCGGGTTTTTCTATTTCCGAGACAGATACACGTATGTCTCTGGCATAAATGGAATTTTATGATAATTGTCCGAATTTAGGCACAGGAATGAGGAGTTTCACTATTATAATAAAATCTAACCATTACTGACCTCTGCTAAAACCGGCTATCTAGTTGAACAGTCATGAAATGATGGATTAGAAAAACAGATTCGAATAGAATGTAAAGGCAAAAATGTAAATCAGAAACTTGAGCATGACCTTTTCCGTATTTTATTTTCATTGGAAAGTATCCTTCATGGGAAAGTTAAAATTGAATAAATTCTCTCATATAAGGGTCGCTTCTGAGCGTCACAAAATGGGCAGAAAGGAACCTGCAAATTTCTAATTCGCGCTTTTGTTTTTCTCAATGTTGATTTTTCAATTTTACTTCGCAGGACCAGTTGGTTCCATGCTGGAAATGCAGCAGAACATATTTACCAGAGAGACTGGGGATACATGAGAAAAGTTGCAGGAGTACTCGAATTATTGAATCTTTCGGAAATTCAACAGCCACCGACAAACCGCATAATCGTGCTGATACAGTTTTGGGCACCGTACCCGCTACAGTATTGTGCAAAATTTGTGGACGTAATTTCAGTACGCGAAGCATCAAGGTACACGAGCCACACTGCATGAAAAAATGGCCAGTCGATAACGAATCTCTACCATCGAAGCACGAGAAGAGACCGCCCAGGAGGGTCAAAAGATCGGCGGATATTTCGTCGCGGGATCTCGCATCAATAATTAGCCCAGTTAGGGTGAGTCTTAAGGATATGTGTCACTCGTCGGGTCGTTGAAATTCCTACGGGCTAGTTTTCTCCTAGATGAATCACATTTCCGTCAAACGAAGAGATCAACGTTTTTCATCTCTTAATGGGGCGGATGGTGTTTCTTTTCTTTTTTCCGAAATATTAACCGTCTCAGGGAACACTGGGATGCTGCAAATCTGCCATTTCTCTCGCACTCATAGCCACTCAGTCAGTGTGATTCTTCGCCGCAATGGTCGAAGATAGAAAAGTTTCTTATAACCTGCGTCGCACCATTTCGACATTTTGTAATACCTGCTTTTGAACCCTGGCAACATTGTCTAACGAAAACTTAGATGACTTCTCATGTGTACATAGCGAAAGGATAATTGCTTCTTTTCAACTAATACATTATCAATAATATATGAGGTATACAAGTTTAAGGAGATATTCGGAACTTTAGAAAGCTTTGTTTCTTCAACTGTTCTATGTAATCGTAGTAAAACAGTTGACCCATTGCGTATCGAGGTCCACGCGATTTCGTCTATAATATTTCACACTCATTAAAATATTTGTTAGTTTCCAGTAAAAATATTAAACTTTCGTGATATAAGTGCAGATTCGCTTGTGTTCCGCTTAACAGCTCTTCGTTAACCGCTTTCCTTTTCTTCTGAATTTTATTGCAGTTTTCACCACCCCAGAAGCCAACGAGTACTTGCTACATCTGCGAGCGTGACTTTGGGTCGGCAAGTATCGAAATTCATGAGCCGCAGTGTCTTCGAAAGTGGCAAAACGAAAATTCGAAATTACCAGCGCATGAGCGAAGGGACGAGCCACAAAAGCCCAATATTATTTACAAGAGTGAGCAACTGCCGATTCGCAAGACTTTTGAAAAAATTGTTTTTTTTAAATGTTTTTGATTCGCCAATTGCATTGTTTCGATCGATAGTTTAAAGAGTTGAAAGTGTTAGCACCTCACGCGATGCAACAATCTTTTACTATATATCTCACCAATAGAAATATTCGCATTGCCTTGTCGACACCAACGACTTTTATCTCCTTGATGATAAAAAAAAAATTGGTTCACTTATAATGTATTTAGGGATACTTGACTCAAATGGACATGATCCTTCCGACAGCGAAATTTCTCAAGCAGTCTCATCGAAGAATTTTTGTGTTCATGAAAAATATTTACGCCACAACTTTTCCATCAAGAGTATTGCGAAATTCCACAATTGTCAACAATTGCATTGAATTTATGTTATTGAAAAAGGTCATTTTCATCCAACTGCTGAGAAATATCTAAATAGATAGGCTTACAAGGACCCCGCAAATTAGCAACATGCACGTTGCTGTCTCATTACTTTACTTCGCTCGCAAAGTTACGTCTATGGGCAAGTCATTTCCTCAACACTGGCTTCCTAGTAGAGAAAGCTTTATCAGCAGTAAAACAATAAGGCAATCATGTGCAAGTTATTTATTTACACGATTTTTTTCCAAACTATCCTCGCGTCATGTTGCATTTAAAAAAAATCGCGTGATCTATTAACATCAGAAAAAGTACAACGTTCATGTCATTTTCTATAAAAGCGGAGATTCTTTGGAATTCAGACTGTGCAAAATGCAGTACAGGCATACGATTCACAATACTCTATTTCAGAAATTAACAACTATATAATCTAAATGCCTATAAAGATTTATTTAAGGGGAGAAAACGCTTTAGAATTTTAAAAAGTCGATTTTTTTCATATTTCTAAACCACAATACATTAAGGGGACCTGGTGGTCTAGAGCACGAAAATTTCACCTATTTTCACGGTTTTTTTTGCCATTAAAAATTTAAAAAAACGATGTTTCAACTTTTCGGGTTTATTACTACGTTTATTGAGCATACAAAAAAATTTTTTTGTTCATTTTAAAAACAATATTTATTATTATAAAAATGCCGCTGAAGATGACCCTCTCGAAAAATCGGACCCGGACGGCGTAGGTGATTTCGAGACTTCTACTCATCTGAAACACAAAATTCAAGAAGAATCTTAATCAGAAAGAGTGCAGTTATGGTCGGAACTAGAACAAATCAAAAAAATTAAAAATTGACGAAATTGCGCGCTTTTGAAAAAAAAGTTCGTAAAATCGGGTCTTTTTTCACTAGTTTTTTAGTGTAAACAATAGGAAATTATTTAAATAAAATTATGATTCTAGTTCCGACGATAGCCATACATGTTGTGAACAACATATCCAAATTTCAAGTGATTCGGTTGAATGGTTTTTTTGTTTTTACCACCGCCGTGCCGAAAAAAGTCGTTTCGAAATAAATGAGTTTAAAGTTTGAGGTACAGATATTTTCAAAAATTGAGCAAATTTTGAATACTTACAGTTAATCGGCGATTCCGGCACCATATAGGGTCCCTTCGGAACGTTCGTATTCCTCAATTTGCTCACTCCTTTCATTTTTTCGAGCTGTACGAGCCTCTTTGGCGTTGTCGGTGCTCCTACGGTTGGCGCTCGATACTCGCCGCCCGTCTCGGTTTCGCGCGAGTTGCTCCGCTTGTGGCCCGATTGTGATGCCCATGGTCTCCATTATTTTTAATAACGATGCGAATCCTTCGTTGAATATGCAACCGGAAATATAGGTGGCAATATCGATGATTTTTTTGCCGGCAAACAGATGTTTCGGCGCAAGGTGCCACACACAAGCGTTGAAACTTTCGTTATTGTTCTGCCTATTACTGCCAATACACCTTTCCAATAAATTCTCTGCTGTCAATTCTTCATATTCGGAACCTGGAGGACAGTACGAGTGTTGCGGATTTTCATCTGTTTAAATTTTGTGATAATATGCGGCCCATATTTCACTTCTCATCCCTTCCGTAGAATCTGAATTACGTCTAATTGCTCGACCGTAATAAGTCGACAGCTCTTGCAATAATTTATTCGTCAATTGTTGACGCTTCGGTGTTTTATCTCTCGATTTTTTAACTTTCTGCTGTGTCTTTTTTCCCTCTTCTTTTTCTGTCAATTTCTTTGTTGCTTTTTTTATATGTGCATGTTTTTTTCGCATCAAGAGCACGCTTGTACAAACGTTTTTTAACATGCAGAACACATTCTTTTTTGCAAACTACAAAATCATCGCCGTAAGGCTTTGTGTCCAATAAGGCTTTGAACGTTTTCGTGTCGCCGTCTCCGATATAGTTCGCGTATTTCACGTTGTATAACTCTTCCGATCTCTCGAACATTTCCACGATGTCGTCTACCTCCATTTTGCCAGCACTTCCGGTATGATTTGCATCACAGTGATCTTCATGCTCTCGATACCACGCTTCATATTCAATCGTATCCTCTTGGCCTTTCCAATTTGAGCAGCCTTGACATATACTGCATTTGAGGACAACGTCTAAAATTTTGTTACTGTATTTTCCTATTAACGAGACAATACCGAGAAGCGATGAGAATCCACGTTTCGCCCACGATCCATCACCAGACACAGAAAGTTCATCCGAGGGACGCCCTGCTTTTACATTCAACTCGACTTCTTCTTTCAATGCTTTTTTGAAAACGATTTTTGCGACGGCTTGAGCTGCAATTTTTATATTGTCCACGGTGCTGTAATATGTACTATTACAAATTCCTTGTCCAAGATCCATGAGACCGCAGAAATTTTTCATGCCTTCAAATCCTACTCCAAGCATTCTCAGGGCGAGCACAAGTCGACGGTTGATTTCAAACGCCTTATCGATTAACGGCGAAGATAAAAAAAAAGTTTCTTTACACCCACACTTCACAGAGAGCTTGAATCTTATACCACGTTGTCCGTTTTTGCTAAAAGTGACTGCACCGTTACAATCTTTACACTTCAACAATTGCTGCAACGTTAAAAATATCACGCTGAATTTGATGATGCAATAATTGAAAGTAGGATTAACGTTTACTTCCAATTCCTCATCGTCTTTTAATTTTTTCGCAGACGTGCTCGTAAAATCAGTCGTATTATCGATAGTGAATCGATTGCCCTTGAAAGATCTTTTACGCCCTATAAAAGATGGTCGTCTAGAAGAGTCGCCGCCTTGCTTTCTATCCATATTTTCTGATATTTTATTTCAAACTGCTCGATGTTGCTTCGTCAATACGAAACGTTGTACTGATCAAGTCAGGGGAAAGCCAAATGACCGTTACCCTTACTAATGTTCAACAATAGGTATACACATTTCGGGGAGGGGAAGGGTATATATAGGTATATATTTTCGGAGAAGGGTCGGGACAACTGCCGCGCTCCAAGCGCTAGACCCATTAGGAGCGCGCGGACCGCTCTCTACCTGGTTCATGGGCTGTAGAAGCTATAATATTGGGAATTTCCGCATGAAAATTTCACAGTATATTCTTAAGATACTATACTTTCGAAATATCGAGAAAAAAAAATCGATTTTTTGAAATTTCTAGACCACCGGGTCCCCTTAAGAAATGGATTTTCAGTGAAAAATTTCGTTACAACGACTCATAAACTGCTCATAAAATAAAAAGTTTTCGATCAATCAGAATTTCCGTAAGTATTTCTCTGCGAAATGCAATTAGGAACGTAACTTTTAAATTTGAAGTAAATCGAGTTAAAATTGTTGAAGTTATTTATCACGCCAATTGGAAAAACACTGTTTCAAGAAGTTTCGAGTAGTCGGCCATTTTGTACATCGAAAAAAAAATATATTTTAACAGCTTGATATTCATACTAAATAGATGTGTAATTAATTTTATGAGTGATTCACTTTTTCATAGGAAAAAAATTGTTAAATTTGCACGTCAGTTTATACCCGTTACTGTGGCCTAAGGCGTTAATACTGGTTACGAAATGTTGTGCTGGTCTAGTGGTTAGCGTGTTTGCCTCTAAACCACTACATCGGGAGGTCGCGGGTTCGGATCGCCGTCGCGTATTTTCGGAGAAAAATAAATACTGGCGTGACGTAGCTCCAGTTCTACACAGATGTCACGCAGACGGACCGGTACGTGTTATGTCGTGTGTGTATGACTGTAGCCAATCATATGTTTTAATTGATCAGCTGGTCAATTAAAGCATCTGATTGGCTGGTGCAGTGATGTGGAACGATGACTACAACTATATAAGGAATACCTGAGACTCGAGAGCTTCAGTAGCGGAGCTCTCAGCCCTGATGATGCAGACTGTAACGTTTGCGAAACGTCGGCACAACGCTGATCCTTAACACGGCCTCCATCCGGAAGCCCCCTACTCTTCTAATTACAAAAAGAGCCGTGATAGCCTTAAAACAAAATCAGACGCCTACACGGAGAGGCTAATTTAGGCACTGTTGACACCTTTTCCAAACTCAGGAAAACTCTGCACATCCAACTGTGCTCGTTAACATTCCTAAAAAGGTGCCGCGACCATCAAGTGGTACTGAAATGTTTTCTATAGAGCAACCCCTTTCCATCAAAACAAGCTAAAACTATCCTCCACCAGGCACTGAGACTGGTAAAGGGGAGAATATCTGTCACCAAAAAGCTTTTCGACCAAAATTCCCAAAAACTCCTTAAACTTCACCTGCGCCTATCTGACTCTTTGGAACCACAGCTGTGGAAAGATCTTGACCGTGTCACCCCCGAACAAGCCCTTCACTGTGCAGACCTAAGGTCCAAAATCAAATAGTGAATAGATCCAGGTAAAAACTGCCATCTACCGTCTCTCACTGGATACTGGCAACGACATCAGGAAACGGATAACCAATATTCTACACAAAGCAAAACCTCCTTAGCAGAACATGACGAAGGAAGAACACCTTGCTCTTCACAATTTGAAGAAAAACAAGGACATCTTAATACTACCAGCTGATAAAGGGAATGCTACTGTCATCGTGGACAGAACGGACTACTGCAGTAAGATTGTGAACCTGCTCGAGGACACCAACACGTACGAGAAACTATCACGTGACCACATATCAAGTGTAGAAAAGAAAACAACACCACTTCTAAAGAAAGCTGGTCTATCGGAGAACCTAATCAAAGTCCTTACACCCAAAGAATCCCTACCACCCAGGCTTTATAGCCTGACAAAAATACACAAAAACAATATCCCACTAAGGCCCATTGTCAGCAACATAGGCAGCCCTACATATCATTTGGTACGTTTTCTTTGCAAACCCTTGCAGAAACTCGTAGGCCTCAACACTCCGATATCGAAAACTCCCGGGATTTCGCGAGAAAGATCCAGTCCATCAAGGTACAACCAGAGGACATTTTAGTGAGTGCCGATGTTGTATCGCTGTTCACAACCGTCCTAACCCATAAAACCCTAGGCATAGCTAAAAGATCCGAAAAGTTGCCCCTAACCTACTACCTCTCATAGAACACCGCCTAAATTCTACATGTTTCCAATTTCAATCCCAGTTTTTTAAACCCCTTACGCGGCAATGACGCCATATGGCGCACATTTTTTCCGTGCCCGAAGCGGCAATGACGCCATATAGCGCACATAAATTATTTCGTGATTCAGTCAATCCATTTTCACGAAATTTAGTACTCAGGGGTTTTCGAGGTCGCTGATTACAATTGCGCCCTCAAAATTTCGAATTTCAAAATGGTGGATTCAATATGGCGGCCAAAAATGCAATGATTCATTTGAATCGCATGAAATTTGGTACACGGGGGTTTTTGAGGCCGCTGATTACGATTCCGCCCTCAAAATTTTGAAATAAAAAATGGTGGATCGAATATGGCGGCTAAAAATGCAGATTCATTTTAATCGCATGAAATTTGGTAGTCGGGGGTTTTTGCGGTCGCTGATTACGATTCCGCCCTCAAAGTATACAAATTGAAAATAGTGAATCCTCTACGGCACACACGAATTCATAATGTAAAATCTTTGCAATGGGACCTTCTTTTGTCATATGAATTTTATGTTGAGCTTGAGTTTTCAAAGTTTGATATTTGTTGAAATGTTACATGAATACTATTTAAAATTGCCCTGTGCATTAGCCGGCGAATCTGGAGTTACTCATTATCCTCACCGTTCAACCTAATGTCATCTTATTATTTCTGAGTACAGATTCTTAATTAGCGACCTCAATAACTTCAACATTTTTAATTGCTGCATTTTGAGAGCAGTTTCATCCAATTCAAATGAATTTTTACATTCTCAACCGTCATATTGATCCGCCATTTTAATTCCGAATTTTTGAGGATGGAATCGTAATCAGCGACCCCAAAAACCCACGAGTACCAAATTTCATGCGATTCGATCGAATTTTTGCATTTTTGGCCGCCATATTGGATCCGTCATTTTTTATCTCAAAATTTTGAGGGCGGAATCGAAATTAGCAACGCCAAAAACCCCCGAGTACCAAATTTCATGCGGATTTCATTGGATCCGCCATTTTAAATTTCGAAATTTTTATGGCAGAATCGTAATCAACAACCCCAAAAAACCCCGAGTACCTAATTTCGTGAAAATTTGAATACTTTTTTTCCCGCATTTCGGGCACTATGGGCGAAATTGGTCTTGCCGCGTAAGGGGTTAACAAACTTCAGACGACGCCATAGGTTTCCCTATTTCCCCTATCGCTAACATATTTATAGAAAACTTCGAGAACAGAATTCTGCAAGAAGCACCCCTCAAACCCTCCACCTGGCTCCAATACGTCGATGACACTTTCGTCATTTCAAATCACGGCAAAGAAAACCTCAATCATTTTTTAACCTTCCTCAACTCCCAGCACCCCAATATTCAATTCACCATGGAGATAGAACTGGCCAATCAAATCCCTTTTCTGGATGTACTGGTTCAACGGAAAAACGATGGCACTGCGGGCCATAAAGTTTACCGGAAGGCAACGCATCCGGATAGATATTTCCACGCTACGTCCCATCACCACCCTCCCAAAAACAGTCGGCCATAAGCTCTCTGGTCTACAGAACTCTAGTGATCTCCGAACCAGACTCTCTGGAAGATGAACTGACACACCTACGAAAGCCTTTAGGAGATAATGGTTACAAGCCAGGCAACATCGAAAGAACGATCGAACATCTAAAAAGAAAAATCGCTGATCCGAAAATGGTAACGGCACCTGAAGGGGAGAATGAAGGACAAATAACAGCAACGACTTCCCTTTCATATCTTCAGGGTATAACCGATCGTATATGCAGGGCCCTTGGGAAACATAACGTGCGAGTCATCTTCAAACCTCAGAAGAAGTGATTCCGAGTGAAGAAGACGAAAGACCACCATTAACGGAGACTTTGTCCTTGATTGAGCAGCGGGAGATGTTAGCGGCTCAACATGAGCAGCTACAAGAAGAGCAGGGCTGCCTCTATGGACCAGGCATTGCCGATTAGCGGTAATTATAAACACATTTGTGTACACACATTACAAAACTTTAAACGCGTTTTTCTCGAAAACACGTTTTTGAAAATGGCTGACATTCTCCTGACCGCTGTAATTAACATATCGACCATAAATTTGGAGAGCATACTCAGAAAATATGTCTTCACGGACTGACGGATCGTTTTTTCGATAGATACATTTTTGTATTTATTATTTATCTTCATATGCGAAAAAAACGCTAGAATTCGATTTTTTTTTAAATTGCCGCCATTTTCCGAAATTTGTACTAAACAAAAAACCCATCCGTCATTCCATGACCAAGGGGTCACAGATTGATAATGTGCTTTGAATTTGTGTTTCAGATCAACAAAGAGGGGGCAGTGATGTCAGCCCCTTACCTCCCGCGATTTGAGGACCTGTTTTCGCGGAGCTGCAACGGCCGCCATTTTGGTTTTTTTTTCAAAAAAAAATTTTTTATCGTTCTGTATGTCATGAATAAAAGCAAGAAAAACACCGCACTCAAAAAGCTTTACTCGTTTCCTTTAAAAAAAATAAAATGTAAACACCTGAAATATGGCACTCCACGGACAAAGTTTCCCTTAAGCGCACCAGGAGTGTATAAGATACTCTGCTCATGCGGTAAAGTGTATACAAGAGAAACCGGGAGGAAGATCAGTACACGGATCAAAGAACACTAATGGTGTATCAAATATGGCCACATTGCACAATCAGCTCTGGCCGAACATTGGGTGGAGACTGGTCATGCCATTCAGTTCGACAAAGCCCAAAATCTGTCCCCATCTAACAGCTATTTTTCGAGCAAACACGGAGTAGGTCTGGAAATCCGAAAACTTCCGGACAATCTAAACAGAGAAGGAGGATATCGCGTCAATCCTATTTGGCACGCCATCCTCTCGGTTTTTTAATTGACCAGCTAATCAATTAAAACATCTGATTGGCTGGTGCAGTGATATGGAATGATGCCTGCAACTATACAGGGTGAGGCACATAAAGTGTTACAGAGAAATAGCACTCAAACTATTGATCATATCCAAAAATATTTTAGATAAAAGTTTCAGTGTTCGAGAAGGCGGTCATACTGGACCACCCTATTTTTTTATCGTTTGAGGCGCTGAAGCTACGTCAAGGTCAACTCCACTTTTTAAAATGGAACCATATATTTTTTTACGATGACCATGTGTTGTAGGTCGCTGAATTCGTCTTAAAATCGGTAATAATGTCATCGAAAAAAAATACATGGTTTCATTTCAAAAAGTGGAGTTGACCTTGACGTAGCTTCAGCGCCTCCATCGATAAAAAAATAGAGGGGTCCAGTATGACGGCCTTCTCAAACACTGAAACTTTTGTCTGAAACATTTTTGGATCTGATCAATCGTTTGAGTGCTATTGCTCTGTAACACTTTATGTGCCTCACCCTGTATAAGGAATGCCTGAGCTACGAGAGCTTCAGTATCGGAGCTCTCAGCCCTGATGATGCAAAGGGTAACTGCGAAACGTCGGCACAACGCTGATCCTCAACACGGCCTCCATCCGGAAGCCACATACTCTCCAAATTCTTATGGTGACGAGTTGACTGTCGTGAAAAAGTGAGTGTATCAGCCACGTAGAGAAGAGAATGGGCAGCAGCATCGGAATGTAAGAAAAGGAAAAAAATTCCGGAAGAGGCAAGTTGACATAAAATTATGAAAAAACACAACATATTGTTTGAGTATTCGAAGAAACATGGTGTTGAAAATATAAAAAAAGAAATGATGGCTACGTATTATCATATTTTTTCAAAAAAGAAGAGCCGAATCACGAAAACTGCCCTACCGGAGCCGACAGCTGGTGCAAGTAGCAAAAAGCTATCGCTTTAGAAAAAGATTCAGAACTTGAAGATGTTACTCCGTTACTTGGTGAACAGATGGAGGAACATATTTTACCAATTTATAAAGGTTTCTCGAGCGAAGATTTACTCGAAAGATGCTTGGGTGGCCATATCGAAAACGCGAACGAGCATTTCAACGCAACAGTTCCGGGATTAGCTCCAAAACACCTCCATTCTGGGCTCAAAATAGTTGAATACACAGTCTATATTGCTGCTGGGGTGTTTAATGAAAGCTATTCCTCCATTCTAAGAATTATGAATGCGTTAGACATAATTTTTGGGACGTACCACACACTTTTCGCCGAAAACTCTAACGCGGCACGGATAGAGAGGCGGAACCGGATGAGTCTTTCCTCAACAAAAGTAGCTCGTACAGCCCGAAACCAGCTGCAAATGGAAGAAAATCAACTCCTCGAGGAAGTTAAAGGGTTAGTTTATGGGCCTCGAATCGCTGATTAGATCGGTAAGTCACTAAAATTTATAGTTTTATCGAATTGAAACTTTTAACGTGATTATCTCGAAACTACATTTTCAAAAACTGCTCACACTCTAGCTCAAAAAGTTATTGATTGATCTCGCTGAAATTTTGAGAGGTTTTTGCCTATGATATTCTGAAAGGAAAAACCTTGAAAGTTTGAAGGATATCGCGTAGATAAATAATTTTTTTGGGATAAAAACTGTCGAAAAAATGACCG
This sequence comes from Ophion costatus, assembly GCA_951751655.1. Taxonomy (NCBI): domain Eukaryota; kingdom Metazoa; phylum Arthropoda; class Insecta; order Hymenoptera; family Ichneumonidae; genus Ophion; species Ophion costatus. Next base: position 12,538,890 of record OX632363.1, on the reverse strand, counting down.
ATAACTCGAACTTTTGATTAAAAAGCCTGGATAATTTTCAGTTTTATACTTTTTGAAAATAATTGTTTAGGTTTACCTTTCCCCTACATGTATCCGTAATCGAATTTTTTTGTTTTTTTTTGTTTCAGGTGAATAGTAAAAGTGTGAAAAATGGAGCATTTTTTTATGGCACAGGAAAGACACCTGGGGGAAAAAGCTATAATGTCGCCATTTTCTTTTGTACAAACAATTGTTTAAGAGCTCTCTAAACTTATAGTAAAATTACATTAAAATTAAAAAATAATCCGACTATTTCATCACCCTCAAAAAAATTCACAAAAATAGCTCATTATCGGGCGTCTAAAGGGTTTTCTCCCCTTAAGACTTGATGGCAATCATGGCTAAGGCCCCAGTCTGTTTGTGCAGCACTTTCTGTCCCAAAATTTACAGAACTTTGATCAAATATCACATGAGATATGAAAAATATATATTCAACAATTTCGGAAAATGAGAATTGCTTTAGTGATCCAGGATAAATTCAATACTAAACATGCGCGGCTTGCAACGTTATTGCGTTTAAAACTTTAGTAGAACAGAATTTTGGGAAAATTTAAAGTTTCATAAGCCTTGCACCATTGCATCGGTATTGACGACAATTATGTACTACTGTTCCAATTTTATGACAAAATTTCACGTCCTGTCACTACCCATATTAACAAATTATACTGGTTAACATTTTTAGCGCTGATCATATGCATAGACAAATTCATCCGGACACTCTTTCTAAATATCACTTCCTCGGGATGTGAAATTTTTTATCTTCCTGGCAGAGGAAAACGCTGTTCGCGTTTGTTACCTATTGTTCTCCCACTGTGACTGTTTCTTCCCTCCACTGTTTTTTCTACACTCCTTTTTCCTTCACCTTTCTCCTGGTCCTCCCTCCTTGCAGCCGCAGCGGACTTCCTCTCTGCATGGTATTCATCATGACATTTCTATCATGGGTATAGGGAAACTGCGGAAAACCTATACTAATACAGCCGGTCATCAAGTCCCCCCCCCCCCCGTCGTAGAACTAGTCTTATTTCGCCGCGAAATGCCGAGGAAAAACATTTCACGACGAAATATACGTGACTGGGATTCGCACCCGGGCCCCCCCAGTCCGCAGGTTTAGTGGTAAGCATGCTAACCACTAGACCATCTCTAGGTTTATTCATTATTCATTTAAAAAAACCTCATAATCCTCTATAACATAGCAAATATGAAACATGTCGATTTGAGAAAAAGCATAAAACGTTTTGCAATAATATGAAAAAAGTATCGATGTTCAGAAGGATCGCGGCCAAGATTTGTGTTTCCACCTAGTGAAGTTTGCTGATATGAAATGTGCAGCTACATTTAATCGGCACTTTGTTATATGGTATCCCATTAACTGTTAACGAGAGGATAAGATGAGCGCCAGAGTGGACCAAAAAAAATCTTAAAGAATCGAAAGATGAATACAGTTAATCGTAAATAAAATATTCGACCACCGAGGGCCGACTCCCTCGCCTTATTTGATTCACTGTATAACTCATTATACTTCATTATTTTGTTCAAGTCGTAGTGATTTATTAGTCAGATTTTGTATGTGTAGTTGTATACATACATATTTATTTTTATTTATTTATTGACTTCTAAATTAATTCCTGCGTTCCAACGTATACCCTTTCACGTTTTTACGGATTAACCTTCCCAATTAAACGCTTTCCTATGACTCCGGACTTCGCTAATCCAACCTATCTTCCATTACGTCTACAGCCGTCTTAACCCTTTAATGGCTGGTGGGACAGACACGTCCCACCTACTTTGAAAAATCGTAACTTCCAGAAAAATGAACCTCTCGACATCGTTAAGGTCGCATTTTGAAGATGAAGGATGCATCTAATCATGAAAAATTCGGCGTACGCAAGGGTTGCACCCCTTCAGTTTCACACCCTGTCAAAAAGTGCAAAAATTGCGAAATAAGGAGAAATGAGCATAACTTTCAGGCAAGATTTTTTTTAGACTCGCGATCTGAAGTGTGGTCTGAAATAAGATCGAAAATGTGTAACAAAAAGGTCCGCACCAAAAACCACCCATAACAGTAATAAAATATCGATAAGCATCCCTAGCAATTGTGATACACCCAATAATGCACTTTCATTGATGTTCAGTTAATAGATATTTTTGAAAATGCATGAAAAAATTGTAGCAAGCATATCCGAATAGAAAACTACCCCTAAGGGGGCGTCCATAAATTACGTAATACAATTGTTCAGAATAGGTGAAGTGCAAGCTCTTATTATTTTAAGAAATATAATGAAGATGAAAAACCGCCACATCGCCCGTGACCTGATATTTTAATGTAAGTATCAATATTCTAGAAAAAAAGTAACTTTTCATCTACAAAATCGGAATGAAAACTGATCGCGATTTTCTTGATACTACTTTTTTCGACCTTGTCTCAGTGAATACTCAAAAACTTATCAACCGATTTTCAATTTTTTAAAAACATTTTTGTAATCGCAGTGACCAAAGTTGTACGTAGGCGATTTTTTAAATTTTGATCATTACTATTTTTAAAGATTGCTTGAATACAAAAAAGGGCCTTGAAGGTAGAAAAAAATGTCCAAATTGTCGGCATTTTGTAAAAAAAATAAAATAAAATAAAAAAAACGACTTCGCATAATAATAGCTACATTTGTATAGATATTGATAAATTGTTGACTTTTTATTTACAGATAACCTTTCATAAAGATATCGGTGGGACAATGAAGAGAATTTTTTTTGGTCGCCCAATCGGGATCATTTAAAAAAAAATTGATATAAAACTAGATGAATATATACTTCATAAAATGAGTATAAACCCGATCCTTTCATAATTAGTTATGTCTTTTAAAAAAACGCAATTATTGACGACAAAGCACCCGTTACGTAACGGAATAGGGGGGGGGGGGGGGGGGGGCTTCAGGCTAGGCGTTACGGTTCTCTTACGTGAAAAGGGGGAGGGTAAAAATTGGGAAATTTCGCGTTACGTAATTTATGGACGCCCCCTAACAGTAACGACACATTGAAAACCACCCCTAGAAATGATGATACGCCCACAAAATGCACTTCCATTGATTTTCAGTTCATATATATTTTCGAACACGACCGACAGAGGTGGTCGCGCGGTCAGTGACTCGAAAACTACGCCCAACAGTAACAAAACATCAAAAACTACCCCTAGAAGTTGTGATGCACTTAAAAATCAACCGTCATTCTTGAGGTCGGGGTATGTATCACCAATGTGTATCAACTCTTCAATTATTTTAGGGGCAGTTCATAAGGGTTGAAAGATCGGCAAGTTCTTCAGAATATATTCACGTGTTCCAGGATATTTATATTCTGATTTGGATTGGGGTGAAATATTAGGAAATGAGTAATAACATTTTATGCATTACGGGTGAATTTTCCCGACTGTAGGGTCGTTCATGACGGTTGGAATTATCCGTGAGTCCTTCAGAATATGTTTAAGTGTTTTGAAACACTCATACTAAGTGCGCAACTAAGTTTCCGGGTTTTTTTGGCCAATTAAGAATCGAAAATTTCAAGACAAATACAAAAAATGGTTCATTCGAAGTATTGTCCCTCGCTATTTACACATTTTTGCCATCTCTCTGGCAATACATAAATACCGCGACGATAAAAAGACGCGTCTTTGGACTGAAACCATTCGTCCAACCAATTTTGTACTGCTTCGTAATTGGCCAAGTGTAGCCCACCCAAGCCATGCGACATCGACCGGAACAAGTAATAGCCTGAAGGGGCCAGGTCTGGCGAATACGTCGGGTGCGGTAGCAGATCCCATTTCAGTGTTTTTATGGTGTCATTCTGGCTGTTTTTCGAGCAATGCGTGGTTCAAATTGATTAGTTGTTGTCGGTAGCGATGCCCATTGACAGTTTCGCACGGTTTTAGCAGCTCATAGTACATGATTCCTTTCTGGTCCCACAAAACGCAGAGCATTGTCTTTTTTCCAAAGCGATTTGGCCGTACCGTCGATGTTGACGCTTCGCCAAGTGAAAGCCACGATTTTCTGCGTTTGGGATTCTCGAAATATATCAATTTTTCATCGCCAGTAACAATTTGATGCAGGAAACTCTCTGTTCTGCCACAAAAACAAAATTTCGGAAGTGGCTTCGCGCTTCCCGCAATTGCTGTTTATTTGGCACAAACTTTGACATTTTCGAGGTTAGAAAAAAAATCGTTGTGTTGTGATATTTGTTTATATTACGACTGGTTATTCTTAACAGATGTCCAAGCTATGAAGACACCCAATTTCAAACCTGTATGCCGACTACATGTGTCGATACCCGGGAACTTAGTTGCGCACCTAGTATTTTAGTTCATAAGGGTTGATTGGTGCGTAAGTTCTTCAGAATCCCACTACATGTTCTGGAATGACTTTTCCTCAGATTCTGGCAAAAATGAATGATGGAAAATAAAAATAAGATGTTTTCCATCGATTAGGGTGGTTTTTTCATTTGGGGGTAGTTTCTGAAGGTAGAAAAATGCTCGAATCATTTTTTTCTCACATTGGGTACTTTGTGAATTCAGATTGACCATGTAGCAACTTTGCAAATGCTTGAAAAAAACTCAGCTGTTGAAAGGGTTAAGCTACATTATATCGCATTTGCCGAGGGTACGAGTCAAGTGTGTAAAACCTGTAACGGTATAGATGATCCTATATACTTCTTATTCTCTGGTGCACATGGTTGTACTAACAAGGGGAGGACGCCAATCGGGACGCACCGATTTCGGTAAAACACTCTCCAAAGAATTCCGAGTAGAGCCTAAGGGATATTTTTTCAACCATGTCCAAGTCAGCGGCGTAGCGCAGCGGTCAAGCACATTGCCTTTCACCTCGCTGGCTTGGGTTCGATTCTCATTGCCACCGTTTTTTAAATTATTTTTTTTAATTTCCCTCAATGTTCAACTATTTATTGTAAAGTTTTAATATATTCAAGCAGTTGAAAACTTGAATGAAGTATGATTTCCAATAAAGCATGTTTTGGCACATCTAACTGCTAAAACAATGCTTCTATAAAATGTGCCTGACGTGAAAAATATGCATGTTCCAAATGTTCATACGATGAATCTCACTCGAAAAATTGCAAAATTATTTCTGATAATGAATCAAAAGCGGCATACATAATTAATTGCAAGAATTTTTGAATATTTTATTTTCGTGTACAAACTTAATTATATAAATTAACTGCTTGAATATATTTAAATTCTACAATAAATAGTTGAACATTGAGCGAGAAACTTAAAAAAATAATAACACTTTTTTAGAAACGGCGGCAGTGATCATCGAACCTAAGCCAGCGGGGCACGGTCGTGTATACAGGTCTGGGCACTCCGTCCAAAAATGCCTGTCTCTAATTGTAAGTAATGCCTCTCTTTGCGCATTCCACCGCGGCGCTAGTAAAGGGGAGGCACTTTTGTTTATATTGTGTTTACGGGGCATGGCATGACCATAGTTGTGGCGACTGTCGTGAATATGTTGTGGCCTAACTTCGTCTTGATGGGTTGATTTCGACTGTATCGTAGCCACGGTTTATATTCAATACGGAATAAAAAAAGACGAAGTGTCTATTTATGAATGATGAAGAGTTGCGTACTAAGTGGGTGAAGGCTCTAACGCCAGAAATAAATGGACAATTAACCCTTCGTCTGTAAACGTTTTTTCCGCACCTTCCGTCTGTAAACGAGGGTCTTTCGCGTCCTGACGTCTTTTCACTCGCTTAATGCACTCAAAAAATTCTGAACAAATTCATGCTGCTGTTCGAAATATTCATTTCGAAGTACCAATCGTAAAATTCTGGTAAATTGAATATTTTCATGAATTTTTTGTTAAATAAATGAAGAAATTGGGAAAAAAATTAATTTATGAAAAAAATTGCAACTCAGAGAAAAATAAAGGTAGCGTAATTTTAAAAAATCGCAAATTATAGGTGAATAGTGTAGCTTCAAGAAAAAATCCCGTTCCGTTTGTTTAAAGCTAAATGCTTAAATGTTGGACATGAAAAAAGGCAATAAATGATGTACGATGCATTGCTATTCACACATTTTATTAATAAACCCGTATTTTTTTTCTTTTTTTACAATCATAGGTATCTTACAACTATTTTTTACAATTTTTTTTACAATCAAAGGTATCTTACAAACTATTCTACGCAGTGTGCACAACACACGAGGCGATGGTCTTTGTATACTGGTTTCTTACATTCGCGCAGCAGTACTGCGTTTTTTGGTCGTGCTCGTGTTTACAATAATAGCATCGCTTTCTTTTATCTAACTTACCCGATCCCAGCGCTCGTCTTTCTTCGGTTTCGGCCGCCAAGAAGATCTCTCGGATGCTATTAGCCAAAGATTGGTGCAATCTGGGCTTCGTTGGGCGCTCTTGTGAATGAGCGAAATCCCAACACCTGCTCATCGATAGTCAAGAACCCAGACGGATTATAATTTTTTTAACAGTTTCTTATGAAGATATCACAAATGTCGCGAATCGGTGCGAGAACGTCTGCGCGCGTCTTCCAGCGCGTGCAGTTTTGTCCTCGAATCGAAGGTGACAACTAATAAACTCGCATCGACACTGTGGCATCGTCACCTTGCAGAGCGTTGACCCAAATTCGCGCGGCCATACCTCAGTCATATTGACTTTGTTATTGTTTTCACGTTGCAAAAGTATAGAAGACCCAGGAATGCCTTTAATTCGTCCAATGTAATCGTTCGAAATGACGCATTATCAGCGTTCCCTCATTCTGCTACATATCGTTCGATTTCGGCATTTATGAATTTGAAAATGATTTCAAGACTATCCTCGGTAAATAATGCACTCCAAAATTGGAGAGGTGTGTAAGAAGAGACCACTGCATCAATAGCTCCAGGTAGAATAACTGTTATACTTGACCTGTGGCGTCGAATTTCTGAAGGGTTGAGACACCATTTATGCTTGTCCTTGCCGTAGACAAATTTACGGCGTCTGTCTTTTTCTTCAGGTTCCCGCTCATCCCCGATTTCACTTTCGCTCTCCGACGATTCTAAGTCAGAGACACTTATTTCGCTGGTCTCACTATCAGCGTCTTCAATGGCCTCTACCTCCTCTTCGCTGTTTTCACCTCCAAAATATCTAATATATTTGCGTTGACGCAGTACAAGCGTCACTTCTTCAAACAAAAATGTTTTCGGGCGTACTGCAGGATCACGGATGCGAAAACCACGATGAAACAAAACAAATCACTGACTCTGTACTACACGCTGTCTGTAAACCGGGATCTTTCGTGTCCATTGCCAAATCCGTGTGCTCACTACCACTCTCTGGAAGGTACTAGAAATTTGAAACTTGGGCGTCAGGTCCCCTCCTACATAACTTTTTTAGGGACAGGAGGAAGCGTCCGCCCTTCCGCTCTTTAACAGGTACAAACCGAAATTGAGTTTGCTCGGACACGAACGACCCTCGTTTATAGACGAAGCGTTAAATTAGCGACGTACAAATTTACATTTCCCTGTGAGGAGCAGGCCGACGATTTTCTTTCGATCGAAGTTCACTACTATTTGCGGCTCCATATGTTAACTACTATATGCGCCAACTGACAACTCAAAAAAACCCGGCACGTTAAAAAAAAGTGATGATAGAAGAAAATATGCGAAATGATATACGCATTAGCAAGACCCGGGAGGACCCGGGTTCGGATCCCAGTCGCGTACATTTCGTCGTGAAATGTTTTTCTTCGGCATTTTCGGTGAAATAAGACTAATTCCTCGAATGGGGGGCGAACTTGATGACCGGCTTATTGATATAGGTTTTCCGCAGTTTCCCTATACCTATGACAGAAATGGCACGATGAATATGATACAGAGGGGGAAGACGGCTGTGGTCGCAAGGAGGGTGGGGGGGGGGGGGGGATGGGGACAACAAAGTGAAGAAAAGGAGTGTGGAAAAAGAAAAACAGTGGAGGAACGAAACAGTCACAGTGGAGGAAACGATACGTAACAAACGCGAACAATGTGTACCTTTGGAAAAAACAAATTAAAAAAGCAGTATATACGCATTAGCGGCACAGGAAGACGTACACCTTGTATATTGATAATAAACAGATATTAAAAACTTAAAACTAAATTATTAAACTTTATAATCCCTCCGACTTTCAGCATGTTTTCTTATTTCAAACCGTGGTAAATATTCGGAAGTGGGGCTCCTGCTAGAACCGGGTTAATTTTTTTTTATTTCAGTAAATGTACTTCGGATGTACTTCCTTTCAGTAAACGAAAAAAATATAATTGGTTTGAGCGATACTTAAGTCGGCCTATCCATGTCAAAGTCGATGAGTATCATTAACTAATGGCTCATCGCTCATATTTTCGGTTCATGCTTTTAATTGTTGTGTTCGATTAATTATTTAGGATGTATTTATTTTTCATTACGGCCACGTGAAGGGAAACACAATGCGCATGCGCGCATACATCGCTTTCTGTCGCACATGCCTCCGAGATAACAGCGCTCCACGCTTTTGCCGCCAGTTCCCCAGAGGGAGGCGTTAGATAGAAGCACGCTTCGGGGTATACGGAATATACGGGAGTGCCCAGACCTGTATATACGACCGCGCAGCGGGGTGACCGGCAATGCGCTTGACCACTGCCCCAGGCTGCTGACTTGGAAATGGTTGAAAATATATCCCTCAAGCTCTACTCGGAAATCTTTGAAGAGCATTTTACCTTTTCCTATGGCTCACTCAAACAAAATATTTTAGGAACGTTAAGTGGGGACCCACCTCCTTCTACCTACGCAGTTTCGGCGAAATCGGTGCGTCCCGATTGGCGTCCGCCCCTTATAAGTCTTAGAAGCATTGCCCTTCCGCTAACTGGTTGATGCGTCATCCGTCTTACAGCTAAGCGGTCACCGTTCCGAGTATTGTCCATGCACAGCATTGCGTAACTCGATGTACCGCCAGAACTAGAGTTATTATATGTCCGGCTTTTTGACCTCCTGTCCGGACTTTTTAATTTTCAGAGTTTCTAATAACTAGGGTGGTACCTAGTCTGATATTTCACGGAAATAAAAGGCTCAAAAATTTTCAAAATATTTGTATTTTTATTTAAAAATAATAATAATCAACATAATTATTTCTGTTAAAGAATAAAATACTTAAATATTTGGTAACGATAAATATATCTAACTCAGATTCCACAAATTCACACCACTATCTATTTTTATCGCAAAAACTATTCTAAAAACATATATGTATTTAATATATACGAATGACAACCTTGGAATATTTAATATACATTTAATAACACTTACCTCTATAACATTACACAATTCAAATAATCAACAATTATCGTTAATAACATAATGAAATAAAAAAACATTTATTTTGGTAACAATCGAAAGGCGAACGATTTGAATGAATTTGCACAAATGCCTACTTATTTTCATCGCCAATTTTCAAAAAGGTGTTCTAACCATGATTTATAATTTTTATCCTTGAGGACAGCTTTGAGCTGTATACATTTACAACATTTAATTATAACATAAATAATTCGAATAATCAACGAGATCAATAATTCAATAAGAAACATTTTCCACTCATATTTTCATCTATAATAATGGTCTTCAAACGTGTTTGGAAAAATGAATGATTCTCATATTTTTTACACCCTAATACTTGATTGAGCATCTCGTGATTTAAAAAAATCATCTTACAAAAAGCCTCGCCTGTGACAACGCCGTTTGCAACAATTAAATAGATTTGCTGTACGTGGCTTGTTAATTTTTTTGGAAGTCGCGAAATGTCCGGACCCTTTCATCAATGAATAAGTTATATATTTTCTTTCTAAATTTCATATTTACCTTTTAATAATGATTTTTTATCCCCGGTTGTGGTTTGTTTATTATTCAGATGCGCTCTCAGTTTATTTAATTATGTGGTATTGTACTTGTGGTTCAATTACGAGTTGTTTTCGTTGTATTTTGTTTTGCGTTTCTTTTTTTTATAACCATTCGAATTTTTTCGGCAGTATTATGATTTAGTTTATAATTTTTATTTTGTTCCACTAATGCATCCGTGTTGACGGGTTTGCATAAGCTCGGGCCAAAAAAAACAGCGACTTTGAATAATTTTTTCTTACCAGAGTACTGGGTCGACAATTTCGGGGTGTTATACACAATTAATACATAGACTTCCCAACTTTGAGTTCTTGCGTTATTTAAAAACATTAACGAACAATAAAGTTGTTATATTATCAATGTGCCGCCGCTGCTGCATTGCCAATCGGTATAGGTCCTCCCGTCAACTAGGGCGATCTGAATGGAAAATGAAAATGTTTATTTTTCATTTTTGTTATAAAACTTTCGTATTCTTCGTATACCGGATACTTTGGGAAATTTTAAAATTTACGAAAATCGCGATCCCGTAAAACAAAATTGACATTTTCTAAAAAAACCTTCATCTATTTGTTATTAACAAATGGAATTTATTAAGGAATTTCGGAAAATCACCTGGTTATGAGATAGAAAATGTTATAAACGATTCTCTGCCCGAATTTGAAGTGAATCCGAAGAGTGATATTTTTCAAGATGAGACTTATGGCGGTTGGCGCTAGCACAGTGGACCACCTCAACCTGCATAAACTTGGTCGACTTATAGAATTTTGTAGAAAAACTTTGTTGCAAGTAAAAGCTGGCGAATTAAGCTATAACATGATGCAATAAAGAACGTAGTTTCGAAATTTAAAGTATATGCAGATCTTTCTAGTGGGGCTGTGCAGCTCCACCTGTATCTACTCGGTCCCGCATTTTGAAGGCGACGCATTCGTTTATTGTAAGGTTCACAAATTACCTCATGGTAACCAAGGCTTCATAAACTGTCAACAACCTTATATCGCCTCTCTCCCCCTCTTTCGCAAGTATGCACGTTTGGCCATCGATTGGCCGGAAAGTTTTCCTTTGGAAGGCTGACCACGACCCTTTTTAATGATGGAGGTAAATTTTTGCGTAGAAATTGTGGCCTTCATATGCTGTTCCAAATTTATTTGACACATGCAACCACTTTTAACCGAGCCAAGAAAAGTAATCTGACCTACACGTCCGCTTGCAAAATTTTAATGAGAATCTATTAGCTATACAATTTTCGAGGTACCTACAGCTATGGCACGACCGGATATTTTTTCATTAATCATATTCTTATTGTTGACGTTCCAAGCTGCGTTCACTTCAAAATGTATATCATAACCCAGCCCCCCCCCCCCCCCGCGGTAGGGTAGCTTCGGACGATACTTCCCAGGAATATTTTCTTAATCCATGCACCCGACTGTTCCATGCTTTATTGCATCGTACATACACATTTATTATATCGATAGCGATGATTGAATAAAGTCATCCGAAAAGAGTCAGATGTAGCACATTTAAGCCTGGTTCCACAACTCTCGATCAACCGAAGTTTAAGGGCGACTGGACCAATCAGAACCACGCTTAGCGGGCTAACCTCGGGTTAACTCGGTTAACCGAAAGTTGTGGAACCGGGCCTTAGCAGTGTTCTACAACAAATAATCCATACAACATAACAACGTTTGAAATTATCATTATTATCATTATAAACATATTATAAATATGTTTGTTGCAAACGTAAGGTTAGTATTTGAGCACTTTGTAACAGATGTTTGAATTTAGCGAAAAATGTGAATCGTTTTTACAAGGAAAGATGAGACCTTATTTAATCGAAGGTCTTGAAACTGAGGTAAACAACAATATTGTTGTAAATTTTGAATTCTTACACTAACAGAAATAAAATGGATATATTTTTATATATCAATATGCAGAGGCAAAGTAAAAAAACTATGGAGTTAACATTTTTGAGGTTTTCATTTATTTCAATTTTATACGAAACTATCATAATGAGGGGGAGAAATCGATTACATTTGCCACGAGGCGTACGAATTTATACACATAAAGTGCATAAAAGCATGCATGTTGGTAGGTACATGCCACATTCTCATCGATTGCGCTAAATTCCACACGCAAACGTAGGATAATTTTACTCTGACCTCTGTAAAATTCAGTTGAATACAACCGCGCCATGAATCGGGCTGGTATTGAACTCTCCTACGTTTCAAATACGTTTCAGCCCCACTCGCAGTGTTTCACTCGTACCCCGTCATAACCGTACCCAGCCTACCCTACGAGTTATACTATTGGATAAAACGTAGTTTCGAGAAAAGCGCAAAAAGGTAGAAAGGGAGGCGAGGGGGAGGGTGGGAGCGAGAGAGAGGGCTTAGCGGAGTGGGTGATCTTCACAAAAATCATCATAACTCGGTAAATTTTTGGAAATTTCACAAATTTTTTGTTGGAAATTGCTGTTAAGGCCCTAGGCTATAAAGTAAGTAGGCTTAAAGGTAATTTACGAATAATTTGAAATCAAAAGATTTACACTGACAAGGAAACGTTGCGACGTCGATGTCTCCGATGTCGATGAAATTTGGCATGCTTGTAGAATAGGTAAAAATAGGCGACACGTATTTTTTTTATATCGGCGGAACCCGATTTTTGAGGGTTGAAACGCACCCTCGAAAATTGGGGCGTCTTTCGTCGATAACGGTTTAACGGTACTAGATATGAAAAAACTTTGAATTGCAACAATGTTTATTTTTTCATGTACTATACATTGGAGATGGGAACGATGCAGATAGCAACAAACTTCGTATTGTTTATTTGAAAAATGAAATTTTTTCAACCGTATCTCCGAGAATTTATACTTGATTGGGATGTAAATTTGCATACATGTAGATAATGCAAAAGTGCGAATATGGATTTTTTCTTTTTCCGATATCGCACAATTAAGGGGTCGAAACTGCCAGTCGATTTTTTAGCCAAGAGCATTGTATAATCAGCAAGCCTTTTGGCATTTCGGTTAACATTCACGTCAGTATATGGGTCATTCCATGTCAAATCGACAAATTTTTTACCTGACCCCCTTTGATGTCGCTGAAAATTTTCTATCTTTTTCTACCCCCCGAAAGTTATTTTTCAGAATTTTTTCAAATTTTTTTTCCCGACTCAAAAAAAGTTATGAATTTTTGAAAAAAACCGCTCTTTTATTTTTAAATTGCCAGAACTTTTTCAAAAATTGACCGTTTGGGAACTTGTTTTTTTCAAAATTTTTGTTTTTAAATGTAGTTTTCGAAAAAAAATATGAAAAAATGTTCAGAATCCCAGATATATGAAATATTTTAGTTTTTTTGAAAAAACCGTAATTTTCTCAAAGTCCGACCGTTTTTTTTTTTGCTCTTAAAATACTTCAACTAATTCTGCAATGATCCCCGTTAATCAAAAGATGTGACGACAATCGCTTCTAATTTTTTTTCTTGATTATAAAAAAATTTTTGTTGAATTTTTGCTGATCTTATATAACTTTGTTATGAAATTTTTTTTATTTCCTCGTGAAACCTCAAAAGTTGAAAAATAAAATTTTATTGGAGAATTTCAAGTGATTATCGTCCAAGAATTGTTATTTAAAAAAAAAAAATAATTTTTTTCTCTCATTGACGTTATTTTTTTACTCTTATGAACGTTTTTTTTTGGTACTGAAATATGACAACTTCAAAAATACAATGGGTTTAAAAGTTACCTCCAGTTGATACAATGTGATAATTTATGAGCTATCGATTGTCGGTAAAAAAGATATCATCTACATTTCATTTAAATAATATGGAGGTTATGTTTTCGGAATAATTACATTGTCGTTGTGTTCATCGTGTCACGTAGACTTACTATTGCTAAATAAAGTACCTATTATTTATCATAAAGTGCTGTTAATTTATATTTTGTTAACGAGTGATTACAATGCCGAAGTTTTTTGAGCGATGTTGCAATCCATTTAATTAAGAAAAATTAGAAGATCGGTTCACAAATGCAAAAACAATACCAGCGACACAAAAAATCCATAAAATTTCACCATTGGAAGATTGTATGGTGCAAGTTAAGATGTTTTCTTCTTCAGAAAAATATTTAAATCACAGTACGATGAAGAAAAGAAGGGAATCATCCAGTAAAAAAAGATAATAAAAATAGGTGTAATGTTGAATTTTAGAATCAAGTATTATGTTAAATAAAAGATAATATAATTTGAACACATACAAAAAAATGTTTTTAATTTATTTAAAGATGTTAAGAGACGGTGAATTTATTTAAGAGTATGAAAAGTCCTTTTTTTTTACTTTTTTGAAAAAAATAACAATTTCTTGGACGATAATCACTTGAAATTCTCCAATAAAATTTTATTTTCCAACTTTTGAGGTTTCACGAGGAAATAAAAAAAATTTCGTAACAAAGTTATATAAAATCAGCAAAAATTCAACAAAAATTTTTTTATAATCAAGAAAAAAAATTAGAAGCGATTGTCGTCACATCTTTTGATTAACGGGGATCATTGCAGAATTAGTTGAAGTATTTTTAGAGCAAAAAAAAAAACGGTCGGACTTTGAGAAAATTACGGTTTTTTCAAAAAAACTAAAATATTTCATATATCTGGGATTCTGAAAATTTTTTCATATTTTTTTTCGAAAACCACATTTAAAAACAAAAATTTTGAAAAAAAAAGTTCCCAAACGGTCAATTTTTGAAAAAGTTCTGGTAATTTAAAAATAAAAGAGCGGTTTTTTGCAAAAATTCATAACTTTTTTTGAGTCGGGAAAAAAAATTTGAAAAAATTCTGAAAAATAACTTTCGGGGGGTAGAAAAAGATAGAAAATTTTCAGCGAAATCAAAGGAGGTCAGGTAAAAAATTTGTCGATTTGACATGGAATGACCCATATGTTCGTGTTATGACGCAATTGCATATTTCTAACATTCCAGCCCCCCCCCCCCCCCCCTCAAACGGTCCCCCTCTAAAGGCAAACGTTCAAAATTCTTACCGTGCGGCATGGATGAAAATTTGTAGAAATGAAAATGAATTACAAAGAAAGCACAATCAGTCATAATAGTCGATATACATTTTCTTGTTTTGGCGGAACGACACTCTTAAGGGGTCAATGTACCCTCAAAAACTTTGTTCTTTCTATAGCTTGTGAACAGGTCGAAATAAAAATGAAGTCCAAAGGGAAAAATATTGTATTCTTCGACTACTAGACCCTCATGATGATAATGATGAGTCCAGCAACATATGGTGTGTTGTTTATTGCAATAATTCGTGAATTATTTGTGAAAAATCACTCTTCAGTTTTCCACTAATATGGGCACAGGCAAGGCTCGCAACCACGGGCTGACGGTTTCAGGAAGCAGCTGGATTACAATTGTATATTTACGAAGAAATTCTCCCTCGTCACGTACTGCCTTGAAGATTAAAACATAATCGGAAAAACGTTCTCACGCTTACTAATTTCGGAAACGTTTCAACTCTATGTTTTTTTATGGATTATACTTGTTACAATAATGATCGTCATGATAAAAGTGTTTGAAACGAAGAGATTTCTTACACCGCGCACAAGCGATAATAGCTGCTTTGCCGCATATATCGCATGTCGATACATTTTGTGAAAAGCAATTTTACCGGATTTTTGAAGTTTGGTGGTCTTTCTTCTTCGTAATCGCTTTCGTACCACGCATATTTGAAAAGGTTTGTAAAGCGTGGAGGAGAAAACTTGTTGTGTGTAAGAGATTGTAACTTAATAATATTGTCTCTCAAATGCAGATTGACGTCGTAATAGTATAATGTTACTGCGTCAGATAAGTATTTAACGAAGTTTTTCCATACACGGAAGCCATAAACATCAAGGGGCTGTATCATTCCAGTTGTAACTGCAGGAATTACTAATTATCATATGAATTAATTGTCTATAGAACTAATGAAACTGGTGCAATATATTTACCTGCTGGAATGGTCAAAACTTTAATATCTTTCCCTTGCATATCGATTTCTTCAAATCCAGTTGGGCATTGACCGCTCCCAGAATCCAGAAGTATTACCGATTTTGGACCCGTATTGGGAATATATACTTCTTGGAACCAATGCTTAAAATGATTAGTCGTCAATTTTACAGATTTCGAAGCCAATAGAAATATATTTTTGGCTCCGAACATAGTTTGTTCCACTCGAGGACCAAATTTGCCAGTAGGTTCGTTTAAAACGATCAACATAAGTGCCAAGAGCTTGCCACTCGCAGAAATCAAAGGCTGTATAATATAAGTGTGTGTTGTTGATGTTTTCGATTGCACCACTGTCTCAACCGATTTCTGCCCTTCTTTCGCCAATGTGTGGCCTGTATGTAGCTCTAAATTGAATCCACTCTGATCAGAATTGAATGTGTTTTCAGCCTCAACGTTGGCTATGTTGACCTTCACCATTTCTATAAATTCGATAGCTTTGTTTTAAAGTGTATCAGCGTTTAATAAGTGTTGTTTTGTTACATATTTAGTAATCTTCCATGACGCAATTCCATGTTGGTTTTTGAATGCCCTTAGCCAAGAAGCGGTTACTTGGAAAATTACGGCTAGCATTCCTACATTTCTCGTGCACGTAAGGCCCATTCTTCCCGAAGCACGAAGTCAGTCCGTCATTGCGAGCCTTTCCTGTACGCTTATTAGTGGAAAGCTGAAGAGTGATTTTTCACAAGTAATTCACGAATTATTGCAATAAACAACACGCCATTTGTTGCTGTACTCATCATTATCATCATGAGGGGCTAGTAGTCGAAGAACACAACATTTTTTTTCTTCAAACTTCATTTTTATTATGGCCCGTTCACGAGCTGTAGAGAGAACAAAGTTTTTAAGGGTGCGTTGACCGCTTAAGAGTGTCGTTCCGCCCAAACGAGATAATGTGTATCGACTATTTTGACTGATTGTACTTTCTTCGTAACCCATTTATTTCTACAAATTTTCGTCCATGCTGCACGGTAAGAACTTTGAATGTTTGCCTTTGGGGAGGAGGACCGTGGGGGAGAGGGGTGTGTAATGTTACAAATATGCAATTGCGTCATAACACGAACATATATCGACGTGAATTTAGAGTGAAATGCCAAAAGGCTACCTGATTATACGGTGCTCTTGGCTAAAAAATCGATGGGCAGTTTCAACCCCTTAATTGTGAAATATCGGAAAAAGTTAAAATCCGTATCCGTATTTTTCCATTCCCTACATGTATGCAAATTTACATCCCAATCGATTAAAAATTCTCGGAGATACGGTTGAAAAATTGCATTGTTGCAATAAACGATATGAAACTTGTTGCTATCTGCATCGTTCTCATCTCCAATGTATAGTACACGAAAAAAATAAACATTGTTGCAATTTGAAGTTTTTTCATATCTCATACCCTTAAAACGTTATCGACGAAAAACGAAAAACACCCCAATTTTCGAGCGTGCGTTTCAACCCTTAAAAATCGGGTTCCGCCGATATAAAAAAAATACGTGCCGCCTATTTTTACCCATTCTACAAGCATGCCAAATACGTGCCAAAAACATCAACCTCGCACCGTTTCCTTGTGAGAGAAAAGTCCATGGTATTTGCAACAAACGCCCATAGTAAAAGAGGGGATAGTCAAATTCGTTATAGTTTATACGAATTATTAAACATGCGATTTGGGTGTCGTGCTTGACTATTTTTTATCCCCGAAATGATTATTTACTATTGTAAAAAGCTTGGCAATACAGTTATGGTTAATCCAGTGCTATAGCAAAATCGGTGTACAGAAACTAATGTTGTATACTGTACACTAAATTTGTGCGGCCAAACTTCTACTATTCTTTTCAAGTTTGTACAATCTATATTGTTAAAATTAACGTTTTTCGAGTATACCTTGTTAGAACACCTTACAAAGAGTGACTATACAAAAAAAATTATACTGAAGTTTACTTATAGCAAAGACGTAAATCATTTACAGTTCGAGCAGCCGCAGCTTAATAGTTTTAAGAAGTACGCATGTTTCACAAACTGTCATATTGTATGTTTGTTGCGTTGCAAAAATAGGATATCAGTTCAATACTCCTTCTTGTAGTTCGCCTTCTGCTTTTGTAGAACACACATTACTATACATTTAGCAGGTCGTATCTTATAATATGGTACAAATCATTATAAACATCATCGCAAATCACCGGCAACTTTTGTAATCAATGTATACATATTAGGTGAAGTAAAAGTTCTGAGCGTTGTTTCGCTTTGTTCAGATGATGAAATTAACATAGTTAGAATTATGCGATTTAGATCAAATATGCACCGTTTTGTTCGATAACTTTTGGCCATTTTGGAGGCAATTTCATAATTCCGCGATTGAAGAAGTCGTCGTTCCTGTGGGTAAAAAACTTGACCAGCTCATTTTTACAAGCCTCTTGAGGCCAGTTTTGTGCCATCAAGAAAATTTTGAAAATGCTTGTAACGGTGATAATCGCTTGGTGCTAGGTCTGGACTATACGGTGGGTGCGATAGAATCTCTCATTCTAACTCTCGGAGCTTCTGGCGCGTAAGGAGTGAGATACAGTCAGAATTTTCGAAAAATCGATTTTTTAAAACATTTTTTTGAAATATGATCTTTCGAAAATATTCCCTGAAAAGTTCAAGATAACCTAATCAATAGTTTCCGGAATATTCCACAATTAGTGAAGGGGCGTCGGGTCCCCATGGCAGGTAGCGGACGGCAGCTGCAAGCAACCGGTTTCGACCCGGGAAGGCAGAATGCTTCGAACACAACAACAAATTGATATTTTGAAAGGTTCGTCATCGACAGAAGCCCTATTGTATGGGCCAGGAATGATGATTCGATGTAAGTAATTTTTAATTAGTATTTCTAAACATAAATCAAGTGTCAAATTGGAAAACTCTTAGAGAAATTTTCAAAAATTGATTACTCAAAAGCTATGAACTTTCGCAAAATTTTATAAAGAATACTTTCGTTTTAAAATTGCCCGAAATGTTTTTAAAAAAAATTCATCCCGAAAAACTAAATTTTTTTGAAAATTTTTTTTAACAAGTGGCTCTAAACAATTGAATGCTCGACTTTTCGGCACAAAAATTGTCATATTCGGATCCAGCGGATCAAAATACATAAAAAAAAGGTTAGCTTCAGCCATCGAGCTCACAACTTTACGAACATATAATACCATATCCACATCGAAAAACTTTAAACGCGTTTTTCTCACAACTATGTTTTTCAAGCCAGTGACCACTATAATTCAGAAACCACTCGACGGATTTTGATAAAATTTGGTGTGCTTATTGATAGCACTAAAAACTAGTCCTTAATTGGTGGATTTTAATTTTTGTTGAAAATTCCTATTTTTTGAAACAATAAACAAGCGATTTTTTGGTCGAAAATCGAAAGTTATCTGTCGGAAGCCGCCATTTTGTTATATCTTGAAAAAAAACCTCCGATTAAGGACTAGATTTATTATTAAACTAATGATTTTTTTTTTGGTTTTTTTATTTTAGACGATCCAGTAAAATTTCATGATGGTCACCGCAAAGCACTACATGCCGAAGGGGGTCCGACAAAGATGGCGATATTTTTATAAATAATCAATATTTTTCTTTGAAAATTTGTACAAGTCAAGTTGAAATATAACATAAAAAGTCTGTGTAACCACTTTTGTAAAACAAACTTAATTACTATAAAAAAAAATTATTGAGAATGCTCGTTTTTTCACGCCTCTGACTGCATCTCACTCCTTAAAGACGTGTGCGACCTGGCGTTGTCTTGATGAAACACAACACCCTTCCTATTGGCCAATTCTAGCCGCTTCTGGTCGATCGCCTGCTTCAATCTGGTCCGTTATTGGCAGTAGAGGTCCAAATTAAGTGTTTGGCCTGATGGGAGCAGCTCATAGTGGATGATTCCCTTCCAGTCCCAGCAAACACACAGCAAAACCTTCTTGGCCGATAATCCGGGTTTGGCGAACGTTTGGGCCGGCTCACCACGATTGGAACACGCTCGTTTTCGGCTGTTCTTCTCGTATGTGGCCCATTTCTCGCCACCGCTCACCAACCGCTTAAAAACGCGTCAATTTCGTTACGGTTCAGTAAAGAATCGCAGGCATCAATTCGGTCCGAAAGGTACTTTTACGTCAATTCGTGTGGCCCCCATCCATGGAACTTCTTCTTGAGACCTGCCTTTTGCAAATGGTTCCAAACGGTTTTCTGACTATTCTTCAGTTCCTGGGCAATGGAATAAGTGCTCACATGCCACTCCAACTCGACGATTTCCATGATTTTATCGACATTTTCGACGATTGGCCTACCAGAGCATGCCTCCTCTTCGACGTTCATATTACCAGAACCGAATCGTTGGAACCACCGCTTTGCTGTTGGATTCGATACTGTATTATTGGGTCCATAAATAGCACAAATTTGGTCGCCTGGTCCGCCTTTTCACCTTGGTCGTAGTGGTACTGAAGAATGTATCGAATTTCCTCTTTTTTTTTACTTCCATTTTGGAACATTGTAACACATAACTGGCTTCACCAAACACAAAACTGCCAAATAACTTTTTTTAAAGCGTAATGTCACCTTTAAATCACCGAATGGTATGACAATCGGTTGTATACAGCGTTGTATACATCGTGATATGACTCACTAAAGACACCTAGCGGAAAGCGCTCAGAACTTTTTACTTGACCTAATATTTCAGTTCACTATTAGAATCTTGGGGAAGTAATTTTTTTGTTAGTATCAGGGAATATCCATTTTATGACAACCTACTATACAGGGTGAGGGACTAACTATTGCCACCTTGAATATCTCTGTAATTATCGACGTTACAAAAAAATGTTTGAAACAAAAGTTGTACCGTACGAAAGGGGTTATCAAATGCGACCATTTTTTTTATTTCAGTGGAGGTGCTGTCGCACAGTGAAGGTCACCTCCACTTTTTTAAATGGGACGGTACATTTTTTTTTCAATTATCTTGTAAAGCAGCGAAAACTGTATAAAAAACATATAGGGGCCAAAGTCGTTCAAGGTCATTAAAGATCAAAAAGTGACATGAACTTTATTTTTATGTGAAATCACCTTTATTCACAGTAGACGTTCAAAGTGATTGCCATTGGAATCAATGCAGTATTGCAATCTCCTCATCACGGATTGTGTAGAATGTCTTATCACTTCGGCACTTATCGAATCACAGGCTCGAAGAATACTCTCACGCATATCATCCGGCGTAGTTGGACGTTCTTTATAAACAAGATCTTGCAAGTATCCCCACAAGAAAAAGTCCAGAGGCGTCAAGTCTAGCGAGCGAGCCGGCCACGATACAGCTCCTCCGCGGCCAATCCAACGATTTGGAAATCTCTTTTGCAATTCATTTCTAGTTATCAGCGAAAAATGTGCCGGGCACCCATCGTGTTGATACCACATTCTGTTTCTTGATTCTAAAAGTAATTCTTCCAATAACGGACCTAATGTTTCTTGAAGGAATGTGGTATATTTCCTACCATTAAGATTCCCTTCGATGAAATAAGGGCCTATGATTCTATCCCCAATAAACTCACATCATACATTAACCGACCACGGTCTTTGCTATGCAACTTGCCGCAGCCAATGTGGATTTTCAGTTGACCCCAAATGCACGTTATGCAAGTTAATATTTCCATGATTCGTAAATGTTGCCTCATTAGTAAATAAAATCCGATTAATAAATAAGTCATCTCTCTAAATCTGGTGTTGATGAGCCCATCGGCAGAATTCAGTGCGATTCATGAAATCCATACCAATTAATTCCTGGTGGAGACTGATGTGGTAAGGATGATATTTATGACGATGTGGAACACGTAGAATACTTCTTTGGCTTACGCCAGATTCCCTCGCAATTTGACGATCACTCGCACATGGGTCTCGATGAACGGCGGCACGAACACCAATTTCCGTTTCTTCGTTAGTAACTCGCTTTTGTCGGTTACTTTCCCGACGGGTTGAGGATCCAGTTTCCCCTCAGTTTAGTGTACAAAATTTGAAATGTACGGCGTGTAGGATGCGAACGTCCAGGAAATCTTTCAGCGTATTAGTCTCTAGCTCTCACTGCATTTTTCTGACATTTTCTGTAAATTAGAAGCATATCAGTTTGCTCTTCAAAAGAATGCATCATTTACATTCGCTTGATTCATTAATACTAATCTCACCATTCTTACTATCATTATCTTGGGTTTGTTTGGGCGAAACATTGTACAATGTGCCGTGTGCATTGTAGGTTTGGTGCCGTTGTTTACATAGAAGACAATGGCAAGACTTTGGCGATAAGTGCCGAAGTGATCAGAAATTCGTGATGAGGAGATTGCAATACTGCATTGATTCCAATGGCAATCACTTAATTTCACATAAAAATAAAGTTTATGTCACTTTTTGATCTTAAATGACCTTGAACGACTTGACCCCTAAATGTTTTTATGCAGTTTTCAATGCTCTACAAGATAGTTGAAAAAAATGTACCATCCCATTCAAAAAAGTGGAGGTGACCTTTACTGTGCGACAGCGCCTCCACTGAGATAAAAAAATGGTCGCATTTGATGACCCCTTTCGTTCGGTACAACTTTTGTTTCAAACATTTTTTTGTGACGTCGATAATTACAGAGATATTCAAGGCGGCAACAGTTAGTGCCTCACCCTGTATTATATAGCATTAAAGAATAAACGTATGTTTGTTCTAATATTAGTAGTTGTGGTTAACAACTGTGCATAATTCATGCAACTGTTAAAATATCAATAAGCAGTACTGTCCACTGAGAGAAAAGTGTATAGTATTTACAAAAAACGCGCATTGTAAAAGAGAGTATAGTCAAATTCCCTATAGTTTATTGTTACCGCAATCATAGTATGGTTAACACAACTATAAGCGAAAAGTGCACGTACACATGCGACTTCGGCGGCATGTTTGACTATCTAGTATCTCCAAAATTACTATACACTATTGTAAAAGGCTTTACAATATCGGTATGGTTAATTCACCTCTATCACAAAATCGGCGCACAAATACTAATGCTGCACTGACAATTTCGAGAGCAAAGTACATGGTATTTATGAAAGATGCCCACAGCAAAGGAGGGGATAATCCTGTATATTTTATTAGCACCCTAATCATGACATGGTTAACACAAATATACGTGAAAAGTATATCTACACATGCAACTTTGATAGCGTGCTCGACTATCTATTATTCCCGAAATAACTACTGACTATTGTAAAAATATTAACTGAATTAACTATATCGATATTGTAAAGCCTTTCACAGTAGTTAATAGTTATTTCGGGGATACTAGATAATCAAACACGCTACCAAAACGGCATGATTAGATAGACGCTTATAGTTGTGTTAACCATATTATGATTGCGGTGTCAATAAAATATAGGGAATTCAACAATGTCCACTTTTACCATGGGCATTTACAAATAAATACTATGGAAATTTTTCTCAGTGCAAGTTTGTACTATTTATATGGTTAACATCAACACTTGTTGAGTATAAATTGTTACAAGAACTTACGAAAAGTGACTACACGAACAAAATTATGGTAATCTGATTGTGAAGACGTAAATCGGACATTTATGTATTCAAAGAAATCTCACTAAGCATATGGTTTTTTAACAGGTGAAAGACCATCAGGAAATCCCATTGTTGACGGGGCTGCAACGAGCGAAGCACTTTGGAATTCGCATCTTGGTCAACTCGTTCCGTGCAGATATTGCAAACGAACTTTCAATCCAGATCGTGTGGCCGTACACGAGCGCAGCTGCAACGAAAAGCGCTAACACTCATCCTTAACTTGTAGAATCAAATGTTTCATAATGTTTCTATTCTATTTTATTCTAAACACGCGATGTGCGATTTTATTTAGACATTTCCGTGAAGCCTCGCGAAGGATCGGATATGCCTCTTATATTCGATATCACAGGCGTTCAAAATAGTCACCTGATTAAACGATTGACGCGTATCTTCATTGTATCAAATGCAAGACGTATTAACTGATGTACAGTGCACCGTCTTACGATCAATTTTAGAAAGTATTTTCAATTGTATCGCGGATACAGATGATGTATATTTGTAGACAAAAGTAGTTTTTTTTCTAACGTCCCTTGATACGAAAAATACAGAAGTGGCTATTGACTGTACTCGAATGTAATTGAGCGTAGTTAAATGGGTCACCGATGCCCGGTCCTGATGACTATTTTTCTCGTGTCATTTATTTACAGTCATAAAAGGCGAATGGAACTGCCGTATACTATGTTAGTGATGTGAACAAAATTCTAGTCGCTATGTATTGTGGATAATGCGTCAATTGATCGCTGTAGGTTTGTGGGAAAGTTTACCTCAAACGACACTTTCTACAAATCTTTTCTTACAATCATATTTCTTTGTATGTGTATTGCCAAACATTAATATACAGTGCACTCTCCCTATCATTTACCGCTCGAAGAAGGAAACTACGCAGGTTGCCGCTTCCTCTCGTTTTAAAAAAACGTTGTGGGTCTGAAGGTTCGACACGTATGTTTTTTTGGCGAACGTTTCATTTTTGGCATTTTCGAGGGCTGGCAAGCTCCCTTAAAAATTGGTGGTTTTTTTGGCTATAACTTGTAAAATGGGCCAAATGGAAATATAGTTGAAATTGCGAAAATAGTGTATTCCCCGAGTACTATACTTTGGCGATGATAATGACGAATATAATAACAAATAACGTTTTTTTTTAAATCAAAACAATGTTTCTTATATATATCTATGTACGAAGGTTTGCGTCAGACTGGAATATACCATTACAGATTTGTAAAGGATGGTAAAGTAGCCGACACGTGTTTCTTTTTTCATCGATGCCTCGTAATGAAGGCGTGAAAATCGCCCTCTAATTTTTCGCTAATATTGGGCTAATATTTGCTAATATAGCGCTTCCAGACACCGAATTTATTTTAAAAGATTCCTAAACATACCTCAATGTCCACATTTGCCAATAAATAAAACCCGGATTCAATCGAAACATTAGTTGTTCAGATAAAAATTCCCGAAGTTTACCTGTTTTTCTCGACGTTTACTCAGATAGCTCCCCTTAATCCTCTTTTTTGGTATGCTGATTCAAAAATCAAAGTAGAAACGCGATAGATTCTCGATTGTGCATTAATCTAACAAATCGTATCTATTTTATTTATAATGGATTTCAAAAATATTGCAAATTTTAAAAGGGCATGTTCAAAATAGAAGAAATTTCGTATTCCACTATTTTCAACCAAACTGTACGGCACCAGCTGAAGAGTAATTTATGTTAATGAAACATTTTCTGAGCGATTGCTAATCATATAGATTCGAATAATAATGCATTAGACTTCTTGAAGTAAACTTATGTGCTTTGACACGTCAGCTGCTCAGTGTAGATCGTATGTCGTATATTTACCGAGCAAACACCCTCCAATGAGAATTACTTATCTCGAAGTGTATGCCATTTTCCGAAAACAGTGTAATTGCTAAAATATTTATATTTTTGAACACAATACTGTCTATTTATAACAGGATAACTAATGTCTATTTTACGATTGCGTATTTTGCTTTTTTTTCAATGCATATGTTAAGGATATCTCACATTTAACGTATAGAAACAGTTCGTAACTTCATGTAGTTGGAAACATGCATGGAAAACTAATTTTATAACACTCAACCCAATTTAATAGGAATTTATTTGGTAAATGTTCGAACAACTTTTTTTTATGGATTATACTTCATCATCGTTGTAAAAAATGTTTTTGCAATGAAGAAATTTCTGACACTATGCACAAGTGATGATGTAATCTTTGTCAAAAATATCGCACATCAGTTCATTCCACGAATACCAATTTTTTAGCGGGTATGCAAATATCGGTGCTTTTGTTTCTGCATAACCGATTACAGGCCAGGCATATTTGAAAAGGCTTCTCAACCGCGGACAAGAAAACTGATTGCGCGTAATCGACTATAACTTAATAATATCGGCTCTTAAATACTAATTGACGCCTTCATCATATAATATTACTATGTCAGATATGTGTTTCGTGAGGTTTTTTTCAGACACAGAAGACATACACATTGTGGATGCGCTATGATTGGCGTTGTACCTGCACGCATTGTTGGTGTGCAATATATATATCTATAGAAGTAATAATGCCATCTTTGTAGGTATATACCTACAAAATCAGTTAGAACTTCAATATTTTTCCCATGAATATTTTATCCATTTTTTTCAAGTGTTCTTGCCGCAATTCTGTCTCCACGCAAAAGCAAATATATTTGCTGTCATAAGCTTTTTGCATTGATTCTTTTGCGAGCTACATTAGAAGAGCCAAACTGTTGTAATATTTGAAGGTAGTATTCGTCATTGGGGGGAGGAGGGGTTTCGTTTTTGCTTCATCAATATAGAATTGCATTCTAGATGTTTGCCGAAGCGTTACGATAGGCTGGTGTCTCCAAAGGGTATGCCTACTTATGTGCCATTATTAGTAAAAAAATTAAGGGTCGTTTTCACACGTTTATTGCGACATATCGATGAAACAAAAAAATAACGGCTACTTTTACACCCTCGGCAAAGTGGAACGTATTAAATTCGAATCGAACGAACACATACATAGATACACATATGAAAAAAATGTCTATACATTAATATCAGTTTCAAACATATTCATTAGGGTGGCCAAATTTTGAGCTCCATTTTTGTTCCTTCTTATCACTAATTGTCCAATCCAATTATCTTCTTCAAAGACAAAAAAACATTGTCGCCCAAGCGGCGAGCAGTCAAAAAATATTTAGAGGTCGGTAAGGTTTTCGAAATTCAGAATTTCTGCCAAAAAATATATCTCGCATACACTATAATTCCTTGTAGAATAAAAACAAAATAAACAGGGAAGTGTTACATTTTCTGAATAATTTATTATAATCATCTGTAATAAACACCAATCAGACAATATGTGTTATTATGTATTATTGTATTATGCTATTATGGCGTCGCTCGTCACAGCTACGGTTGGTGGTCCTCAGTTTAAGTAACGAGACCAACTGTTGGACGCATTACGATGCGCGGGAACCAGATACCCTTTCAGCTTTGCGCATAAAACGACCTTTAATTTTGTTTACGAACAAGAGCTTTGAAGAATTATTTTATGCGAACAGAGATGCTAATTCTTGACTTAAAAGTATGAGGTAAATGTAAAAAATATGTTTCTAAGCAAAAAGGAATTATTGTTTTGAAAATTTTACCAAGCGTGAAATTTATGAGTAAGAAGAGTACAAAAGATTGGCGAAAATTGGCACCTTCGAAACTTTTCAGCGACCACTAAATATTCATTGGCCGACTAGAGCTTTCACGCGGTTAATTAAAACATTATAAAGCGTAAAATACATAGGTGACTAGTAGACGAAAAAAATGTCCTTTTAATGAAAATTAGAATTTTTGTAGGGCTTCTAAATATTTTTTAACCGCTCGCGGCTTCCGCGACAATTTTTTTTTAAGAAGATAATTGGATGTTGAGGGAAAAAAATAGAGCTCTAACATAAATTGTGCCACCCCAATATAGATTGTTGCCATCTTGAACACCGTGCCGAATTTATATTTTTTTGAAGTAAAGGCCACTTGACTTTGTGCCGCCCCTCCTATCTTAATCGCTTGTATTTACCTAGGCCTTTTTAGGTGCCTCTAAAAATCCCAGCCCCCTGAAGTCTGCCGCCTCTAGGCAGCCGCCTATACGGCCTAGTGGCAAATTCCAGAACTGCTTGAACGTATAGTACTCGACGAAATGAATATTTTTGACATGTCAACTTTATTTCTATTTCACATCACTTACAAGTTCTAGCCAAAGATAAAAAAAACAAAATATTTTAAATGTACATTTCACCTTTTAAGGTAGACCTAGCGCGGTCGACGGAAACAAAAATATCAAGCGCTACATGCAGAGCATATACATAAATCTATAGTTTCGTAATAAAACTTTTCCTTCTGATTGTACTCTACAGTGTGAGAAATGCTATACCAAGTTAGCAACCCGACTATAGATTTCGGCGGATGCACGATCGTGGCAACACTGTAACGAGCTGTCGCGGAGGTGACAGAAAAATCTGAGCATCACGGAAAATTTCGGTGATGCTCAGACTTTTCTGTCAGCTCAATATGGATCAAGCTAGTTGGTTATATTATCGGAAAAAAATAAAAATGACAAACAGAATTCGTTTCAAAGTAAAGTGGCGCAAGAAAAAAGTCGTGGACAGTGAAATAAGAGCACTGACATCAATGGCCGAAAACAAAAAGAAAAAATGTGTTGAAGGTGTGGGAGTCATTGAAAAGAACACTCGACAAGCACCCTATGTGATGGGAGACGTATCGTTAAAAAAAACATATTTGCGTTATAAATATTTATATATTATATTGGTTATGTTATCTCTCTTAACAAATAAAAGTGTTGATTAACTAATAACTAATTAAAAACTTTGTTCGATTAAAATTTATTTCCAAATAAAACTTTGTGTTGTAGTATTATTTTAAATATGCCGCGCAAAATGTCCTTATATACGTGGAACGATGCGGTGTATTACTATATCTCTTCTTATTATAGAAGATAAATATTTTATACGGGACGAATAGTAAAGGCAGTCCAAACTTTTTTTACTCTTTTATTAACTGGTTTGCTATGTAAAGATAATTGTTCTTCAAAATTTATAAACACAATAGAATGGTACGACGAATTATGTGACCTGGCTTCCGGTCAATGCAGACCCTGCAGTGTTAAAAGTTGCAATTTAAAAACCTATTATCTCCCAATCTAAATGGTCGACTGTTCTGAAATTTCACTCAAACATGCATAATGATATGAAAAATGTCTGGTTAAAATTTGAACAAAATCTATAGAAATCAAAACTGCGCTCATTCTACCTTAAAAATGAAGTTTCGTCACAACAAAAAATACGTGTCGCATATTTTGAACCGCTCTACGATCCTGCTGTTTTATAAAAGGTGGGGGGGGAGGCAATATTTGGTTGCATGTATTTACTTTTCTCCCCTAGAAGTAACACTAGCACCCCACTATCTCTTGTTACTTTCAGACCTAGTCCATAGTCAAAGGAAAAATAAACGCAAGTTTGAAAAGTCGGGCGAAATGTCAGTAAAGACACGTAGTTCGTTTCACGCGTGCGTTGTGTATCCATAATAAAGCACGAGAGTGCAATTATGGGAAAGGTGTAAGGCACCGGAGAGACCTGTGATGCAAGAATTCCATAGAATATATGTGCTGTTAAATTACACGAGATTCCCGCCATTACTCCCACTAAAATTACTTACTCCTTTTATATACCTAAAACTAGGA
Source organism: Ophion costatus (assembly GCA_951751655.1). NCBI lineage: Eukaryota > Metazoa > Arthropoda > Insecta > Hymenoptera > Ichneumonidae > Ophion > Ophion costatus. The sequence goes on along the minus strand of OX632363.1, from coordinate 12,509,572 downwards.
CCACGGCGCTGTTAATTGTTCAAATCGGCTGAGGGAATAAAACAATTGAAAATGGTCTAAAATAAAGAGGTTACTAATAATGATTACAATGATTGTGTAACCTGCTAAAGCGATTAGTAACAGCATGAGGCGCCATCTCGTTGTATTCATAAGGCATTTCTGAAAAGATCGAGTCCATATCTTGATGGTGCGCATCTGTAGTCAGGCACGCCTTTGTAAGCGAACGCTGAAACGCGGCGGAAGAGAAAGCGAATAGCAGAGAACGAGAGAGCTTGATGAAAATGTCTCATTGTCAGCAGAAACGGGTACGTCTACAGCGCATGCGTCACTTTGATAGATTGCAAGTGTGTGCGTGACCACACAAAGTCGCCATTGTGCACGTGTAACGTTCGTGGCAAATATGAGCGCCCTCTACCGTTCGCAGTCGATGCTCACCATCCACCATCCTCGAAGCAAGACTCCTGTTCTTTCCCAGGGAGTCCGCCATTGTTGGCGCACGTATTATTCCGACTAGGCCGACGGTTATCGGAAAACATCCAAGATGGTAAGTAATATTTTTTTCATTCGATTTCCGATATGAGACCATTCATTTTTCGTTCATTGAAAGGACAATGTATTTTTTGGAGGAAACCTCTATCTTGAGCTCGAGAAATATTTTATACCTCACCATTGCTTCGTATTGCGCAACCTTGCTGTACATCCATATTTTTCCCCATCATTGCCATTTAATGTCAGATAAAATCTGCAATCGTTCGTTTGTATACTTCGGGATTGATGGAATTTTCGTTTAATTTCTTTTAAACTGCTCGAGAAATGGCAGAGTCCGCGAAATATGTTGCTGACGGAAATGCATGCAAGGAAGCGTGTCACGGTACAAACCCTCGCTTGTTTCTCGCGCGAATCAGGCGTCTAACAAAAAATGCTGGAAATATTCCGCCTCTTTTTAGTCTCCAAAAATGGTAAATTCACACAAACCTCAAATTTTTCCGCATTCAGTCTTCTGTGACTTGCGAATTAATTTTCAAAATATTTGTCCCTAAAGTTGTGCGAAAAACATTATGGATTCTCAAATTCCAACGAGCCTTTTTTAATGATACCTAGGTTCATCCTTCAGCCCAGTTTTTTCTTTTTTGTGTATATGACACCTTGTTTGTCAAACCTTTAGAATCTAGTACTACTGAATGTTTTACTTCGTACCAAACGTATTTATTTGAGACTATATTCAGATAAATGCATAAAAAACTAGCCAAATATGTGAAGAAGCAAAATAATTATATGTACTATTGCATTAAGCTCTATCATTTACTATTGGTTCATGCATATCTATGCATTTATGTGTTTGCGTTTGGCTATGTATCATATGTATATATGTATGTATGTGTGTGTAACACATTGCACCATATTGTTCAATATATGATTCCGGCACAGCACGTATGTTTCAAAAGTGGCAATTTTTTTTTTTTCAAGGTGAACTTTACAGTAGATGAGATCCGTACGATGATGGACAAGAAGAAAAACATCAGAAACATGTCCGTCATTGCTCACGTAGATCACGGAAAGTCAACTCTGACTGACTCCCTTGTATCCAAGGCGGGTATCATTGCTGGCGCAAAAGCCGGCGAGACTCGCTTCACAGACACACGCAAGGATGAACAGGAACGTTGCATTACCATCAAGTCGACGTAAGTTGTCATGCACAAACATATATGTAAAAATTATAAGTAATATTTGTGCGCTCCATTTAAGTAGAATACAATGATGATACACAGTTATGGATTGACGCAAAGTATTGGGATTAAAAAAACGAATTTATCCGTGCAAACCCAGCAACGTATAAATCAAACGATCTAAAATTTTTGTGCACAGCGCCATTTCCATGTTCTTTGAGCTGGACGAGAAAGATTGCGTCTTCATCACGAATCCGGATCAGCGTGATAAAGAAGAAAAGGGTTTCTTGATAAATCTGATCGATTCACCCGGACACGTTGACTTTTCCAGCGAAGTAACCGCTGCTTTGCGTGTTACGGATGGAGCCCTGGTTGTTGTCGACTGTGTATCTGGTACGTTCTGCTGCGCACTCTTGCGAGCTCTGTGTACAAAGTAAAGTTCCTAACATCGTTACGCATATATTGCTCTGAGGCGGACGTGAAGAAACAAAACGAAATTGGCGTGCGAAAATTCAAACTTAGGTTCGTGTATTCGAGGATCCTTTTCTTTTTCATGACTCTGAAATTTGTATATTCGAAAGTATGAGTAACCATCGACCTTCCAGCACACATGTGTCACTCTGTAGTGTCAGGTTTGTTGAATTCGCTCGCGAAATTCGGCAAAACGACCCTAAGACAGTGATGACTGTGCAGGAGACAATGGAAGGAGATTAAAAGTGCAGTGCATACGTCTTGAAATGCTGTCACTGGACCTCTATCTCTATGTCCGTTAGTGATATTGCCACATGACGAATGCTACATTAGTAATGCGAATAATAATTATCAGGCAGCGCAATATCGTAAATTATTGAGGCTAGTTGGAATCGTCATGTCATTTATTTCCTTTTTGTCCGTAATTACACCAGGCGTATGTGTCCAAACCGAGACTGTACTCCGTCAAGCGATCGCTGAGCGGATCAAGCCCGTTTTGTTTATGAACAAAATGGACCGCGCGCTCCTCGAGCTTCAACTGGACAGCGAGGATCTTTACCAGACCTTTCAGCGTATCGTTGAAAACGTGAACGTAATCATCGCCACGTATTCCGACGACGATGGTCCTATGGGCGAAGTTCGTGTGAGTATGAAGGCAAAACTCGGACGCTCGTATTTTTTTTTTCGATTAAATATTTAAGGCCCGGTAACACGTAGAGCAAACTCCCGTGAGTACGATGGAGATAATTGTTCGCGATGCCAAGTTGTCGCTTAAGCAACTGATTCTCGTAAAATGGAAAAGATTTCGCTCTGCCAATGGACGAATAGAATAGTCTATCTTGAAATTATTCTCCCGACAAGTTTATTAATGAGTACAAAGCGCAAAAAATTGACGAAATACGCTTCGTAACGTCAATTACGAAGAATAAGCTGGATTATTCTAAGGCTAATACAGTAATTCGCAAAAAAAATTATCTTCGTGTGTCGGATTGTGGAGATTATTATCGATTGGAAATGTTTTACATTTGAACTCTTTAAGGTCACGCTTGTGGAATTGGCAATCATCGTTCGAAAAAAAATAAGTAATTTTTTTAGTTGCTGTTTTACTCTCGCCTATACACTATAAATATCTAGCAGAGATTAGTCGAAGAACAAACTCACTGGGTTGTTGTAAGTGTTTATTCAGTTTGTAATACTAAATACTACTCTTTCGATTGATTGTACAAAACCGAAACTTGACGACAACTTTGGTGAAAGAATTAAATTCCTATTTAAGTATATTTTATCAGCCCTCGTACCACTTGAAAATTGCCAATTTTCCAAATATTTCGTAGACTATAATAATAACTGCGGATATTGAAAAAAAAACACTCGACTGTCACATCATTGATAAAACGTTATGTAAGATAAAAATCGTATAAACAATGTCGAAAAAGGTGTAAATCAAGGGATACCTAATCGGAAACGTACTTAACACAAAATGCGCCAAATTTCATACCTGATTCGTGAGGTCGATGCATCATTATGATGAAGCATCGAATCTCGTTTCGGTAGTTGATATTTCGATGTTTCTTTAACGTACAACTTAATAATTAAACTCTGATATATGCAAATCTTGAGCAAAAAAGAGCCAATCCTTTTTACAGATTGAACTTGATCAGCGATTGTCAATACTTTTCATATTGATATATTAATTTTGTTTCGTTATTAGAAGAGCGTAAATAAGAAAAAATTACAAGATCATCGAGATTAGTTGGATCTTCGAAATTTTTCAGAATTTACCATTTCGGCAAAAATGATGGATTGCTTGCTTTTCGTCCGCAGGTCGATCCGAGCAAGGGTTCAGTTGGTTTTGGTTCAGGCCTTCACGGTTGGGCCTTTACTCTCAAACAATTCTCGGAAATGTACGCTGAGAAATTCAAGATCGATGTTGTGAAGCTTATGAACAGACTCTGGGGCGAATCTTTCTTCAACCCCAAAACCAAGAAATGGGCCAAACAAAAAGACGCCGACAACAAACGTTCATTCTGCATGTACGTTCTTGATCCTATCTACAAGGTAAAGAAAACAAATCAGGAACCAATGTACGTAGTAGAAAAAGTGTACGCCGCAAATGATATTTTTGTATAATTAACGCATTTCTGGTTTTAGGTATTCGACTGCATCATGAACTATAAAAAGGACGAGGCTGATTCTCTTCTTCAAAAACTGGGCATCGCTTTGAAACCCGAGGACAAGGACAAGGACGGCAAGGCGCTTTTGAAGGTAAACTAAATGGACGACATTCAAAATCAATAACTCAAGCATTCCTCTACATACACTACATATAGTCATTAGTGTATGAGAATCTGTATTATGATGAACGTTCTCAAAAACATTTCTGACACCTCTTCTGATTCTTTGTGAGGGAGATTATGAACTAAATCTGACTTTCAATTGAAAATCAACCAATTAGAAGAAACATGTTGATATTACCGCAACTAATTTTTTATGCGCTTTATTCGGTAGGTCGTCATGAGAACTTGGTTGCCAGCTGGTGAAGCATTGCTCCAGATGATTGCAATCCATCTCCCGTCCCCGGTTGTGGCGCAGAAATACCGTATGGAGATGTTGTACGAAGGACCTCACGATGACGAGGCGGCTCTTGGTATCAAGGTAAGGACACACACACACACAGTGTCAAAAAGGCTTTCAATTTCGAGTAAAAATTCTCCTAGTCCTTATTTTCTTCTGCATTTATTCCAATATCGCAAATATCTCTTGAAATTAAATAATAATGCAACGTTAATTTCAATTTCGAGTAAAAATTCTCCTAGTCCTTATTTTCTTCTGCATTTATTCCAATATCGCAAATATCTCTTGAAATTAAATAATAATGCAACGTTAATTTCAATTTCGAGTAAAAATTCGCCTAGTCCTTATTTTCTTCTGCATTTATTCCAATATCACAAATATCTCTTGAAATTAAATAATAATGCAACGTTAAGTTTCTGTTTTGGGGAAGGAGAGAGAGTTGCGCTGAAAGCTCTTAACTTGATGTTTTATAGGGAGCTTGGTGCAGACAAAACTAATTTCGGCTAAAATGAACATTTCGTTTTTTCTGTGGCGGTGACAATTTAATAGTACTTATTCTCAAAGCGTCGATTACATGTAAAAGGGCCTTTAGTCTTCGATAATCCGATCCTTTCATCTAATTCTGCTATCGTATTTCCTCCTAATGATGATTGTTCTTCACAGACCTGTTCTGAAATGTACGTGAGCGACAATAAGAACGGCCAACTGATTTCCAGAATATCAATGTAATAAATATAAACCATGTTTGAAGAACATGACGCATAAAGACATATTTGCGTTTGTTTCTCTAGAATTGCGATCCAAACGGGCCACTCATGATGTACATTTCGAAAATGGTACCAACCTCCGACAAGGGTCGTTTTTACGCTTTCGGGCGTGTTTTCTCCGGCAAAGTGTGCACCGGCATGAAGGCACGAATAATGGGACCGAATTTTACACCCGGAAAGAAGGAAGATTTGTATGAGAAAGCAATTCAACGTACTATTTTGATGATGGGACGCTATGTCGAGGCCATCGAGGATGTCCCCTCTGGTAAATTCTTGTTGTTGCACAAAATATTTTGCATCGAAGGTGATAGTAACTGAAAGCAATCCTGTCCCCGAATCAATATTGACTCGACTCCTTTACATTCCTGCATTTCATCATGTTCACGATAGAAAATCGATTTCTGATACAGTTTAAGAAGCCAACACAATTACAGGAGACACAGTAAAAATTACAACTATTAGATATTCGCCTCCTGCGCAGCCGGTTTATTTCACGAGACTACTTTCTCAATATAAAGCAACGATCCAAACCAATCTGCACCCTTTAATAATACTTTGATAAATAATTGTCTCCCACCACTAATGCTGAATATCTTCCATTATTCCATTACTCTGACCCAGCAGAGCACATTTTTTTTATGCTTCAGCAGCATGTCAAAGATGCTTCAAATGATGATTGTTCTTCACAGACCTGTTCTGAATGATAATGAGCGACGACTAAGAACGGCCAACTGACGATGTAAAAGAACGATGTTTTTTTTTTTAAGTTGAAATTCATTGTCCTCACGAGATGTCAATTGTGTAATTATCCAGGCAACATCTGTGGCCTCGTCGGTGTCGATCAATTTTTGGTGAAAACCGGTACGATTACTACCTACAAGGACGCCCACAACATGAAGGTCATGAAATTTTCGGTCTCTCCCGTCGTCCGGGTCGCCGTCGAGCCCAAAAATCCCGCGGACCTGCCAAAACTCGTGGAAGGTAAAAACTGAGTAGAAATTCGAGTTGTCACGAAGAGCATGAAAAAGCCCGAAAAGAATATTGCTGCAGACAAAGAGAGCTATAATTTCTATAAGCATTAGAATTTCTGTTTTTTTTCTTTGAGTACATCCAGTTGCGTAAATTGAACTTAATGCGATAACGCAAATCTGGCAATCGAATGAAAACAAATTGAAAACTCGCATATTTTTCTTTTCTACTCACAAAACTCTTATGCAAAAGTTTGTACATTAAATCTAACTTCTATACAATTATGAGTAAGCACTGTACCAGTTCTCAATTTGTACACCCTTTTACAATGAAACATTTTATAAAATTCTAATCGGTTTTTCCCTCCGATTGGTTATATGCTATTCAAAATGAAAGCTTGCAATAACTTTTAGTACACCGCTAAATTGGAGAACGTTACTTTGAAACGGGCGTTTTTTTCTCATTGAAAATCCTTCAGTGATTTTGGTGCTAATGAATCTCAAGCTGCCGGCATAGGCACTCGTTTATGGGGATGGGGGCTATATGTATTTGGTCTGATAGGATAACATTTGCAAGGACAATTTTTAAATATATCATTATACATACGTATATTTTTGGAAGTTTCTTATTGAAAATGCAGAACGTTTGGAAAACAAAGCCTCTTCTACGAGAAAACAGATATGATGAAAACTCTCTTCGGAGCACTGGGTTATGATTTTAAAAAGCCGTGATTACCGTTGACATTATTACTGATGGAAAAAATCGAATTGGCTTCCATGAGTATTTTCACTGCTGGCGCATTATTGATTTTTTAAAATTTTCTTTGTCTCAAAGGTCTCAAACGTTTGGCCAAATCCGATCCTATGGTGCAGTGTATAATCGAAGAGTCGGGCGAGCATATTATCGCCGGTGCCGGTGAACTACATTTGGAAATTTGTCTGAAGGATCTCGAGGAGGACCACGCATGTGTGCCGATTAAAAAATCCGATCCTGTTGTTTCTTATCGTGAGACAGTGTCAGAAGAATCGGACGTTATGTGTCTCTCAAAATCACCGAACAAGCACAATCGTTTATTCATGAAGGCCCAACCGATGCCCGACGGTCTTGCCGAAGATATCGACAACGGCGAGGTTAACCCACGTGACGAATTCAAAGCTCGCGCGCGTTATCTTAACGAGAAATACGATTACGACGTGACCGAGGCTAGAAAAATATGGTGTTTCGGTCCCGACGGCACTGGCCCCAACATTCTCGTCGATTGTACCAAGGGAGTACAGTATCTCAATGAAATTAAAGATTCCGTGGTCGCTGGATTTCAATGGGCCGCCAAAGAGGTAAGACTGAAATTTGAAAACCTGCTCGTCTTTTTTTTTGCGCTCGTAAATATTTGACCTTTTTCGTGTAGCGTATGACAAAAATCGGCTTAAGTTAACGTGTCACACTAGATGAATTACATTTTGAATATACGAAGAGTTAGGCGCTATTCGTCTCTATAGAGCAGAAGGTGTACCTTTTCATTTCTCGAAAATATCAGCCGTCCCGGAGAACGCGTAGAATCCATAAAACCCGCGCCTTCATGATGGCTCAGCGCACCCATTTAAAGATAGGGACTACAAACTACATTTTTTAAACTCAATGCTTCATGCCCCCCCTCCCCCCCCCCCCGGAAACGGACGTTTTGTATTACACATAAAACAGTTTTCATAGAATAGTATATTTAGGGAATAATTGTAAATATTTGTGAAGGAGAAAAATATGCGTTTAGGATATCTTAAGCACAGACAAAATAACGAAGATAAAAAAAAACGGTGTGGAAACTACTATTCATTTGATCAACGTATGAGAATTTACATTGTTTTCATATACTTTCAAACGATATTTACGACTGACGGAAAAATGTACTCTCATTTGCAGGGTGTACTTTCGGAGGAGAACTTGCGAGGCGTGCGTTTTAACATTTACGACGTAACGTTGCACGCTGACGCGATTCACAGAGGTGGCGGCCAAATTATTCCAACAACCAGACGTTGTCTTTACGCTTGTCTGCTAACTGCAGCGCCTCGTCTTATGGAACCCGTTTATCTTTGCGAAATTCAATGTCCGGAAGTTGCTGTCGGAGGTATTTACGGAGTGTTGAATCGTCGACGCGGCCACGTATTCGAAGAACAACAAGTTGCTGGTACGCCGATGTTCGTCGTTAAGGCGTATCTTCCTGTAAATGAGTCATTTGGATTCACCGCCGATCTTCGTTCCAACACCGGTGGACAGGCTTTCCCGCAATGCGTCTTCGATCACTGGCAAGTTCTGCCCGGTGATCCGTTCGAGCCGGGCACTAGACCGTACCAAGTCGTACAGGTGGGCTTGCATTTCAATATTCTTTTCTTGTTTTTTATTTCAATGTTCCAAAAACCACGACCATAACTGATGACTTTGAGAATCTCGTGCAACGTCATTTTTTACTTCGTGGAAGATGAAAGAGTTTTTTAAGTTTGGATGATCCAGCCTCTCTCTGAATTGTCATAATAGGAGAACTTACACAATAGCAATTTTGGCTATCATTACTTCTGCGTGTCGATAAACAGTGCTCGATCCTTTATATTGTGTCGTAATATATATATATATATATTAGAGGCATACAAGATTACGAAATTTAATGCTCGCAAATTGTGCGACAAAATTGTTCATCGAATTAAACAAACATTTTCAAAATAATTGACCAATTGGATCATTTGAATTAGGATTGAAGTAAATGAAAAATTAGTAAATAGTAATTAGTAAGTGAAAAATTGCATTTCTATCATGTTTGATATATTTCGAAAAATCATGGCGACCAATTATTTAAAAAATGATCAACAGAACCTCCGTACGGCGAACTAAGACGCACTGTAACGAAACGTTTTGTTTTTTTTTAGGATACGCGTAAGAGAAAGGGTTTGAAGGAGGGACTCCCAGACTTGTCTTCGTATCTCGACAAATTGTAACCAATTCCGTTTCGTCACACCGTATTTAAATATTGTAATTCAAATAATATCGCCGCAGCGATTGGGTTCGTCATGTCAGCTTTCTTTTGGTGGCTACCGTTCGTTTTTTTTGGAGACCGCGTGCGGCAACGAGGGACTAATGAAAAAAAATTCAAAGAAAGGCCCAGAAAACTAAATCCGACTACCCTTCAATGCCCGCTGGCAACTTGACTCGCTGTCGCCATCTTGTATTGAATCCTGATATAAAGCCTGTAATTTTTTACATTTTTTTTTTTACATTTTCAACTTCTGTTAATGTTTGATAAGTTTCAAAGAAATTAAAAAATTGACTGAACTCTCAAAAGCGTGAGACACGAAAGGGTTTAAGGTGGGAGGACGCATTCGACGGTAAATGTATTCGTTATCGCGAAAAACACGAAAGATCCGAACACAAAAATATTGAAAACAAAAAAGAAGAAAAAAATTACAAAAAATAATAAAACGCCTTCATCGATTTGCTCACGGCCCTCGTAAAAATGTAACGCTAATAATAAATTCACCCAGAGGGTAAGTATTGATCAATATTAGTTTATTTTTCCTGATTCAGTTTTTGGTCAACTCTTGTGCTGCAAACGATTTATTGTCGTACACGAATACTTTGAGTCATCTACATGTGCACGTGAGTAACTTCTGGCTGAGGGTAGATTTCGTTCAAATTCATGACATAGTAGTTATGACATCATACATCCAGCATAGATGCATTCTTGCTGGAATACCAAAGTAGAACAGATGTGTATTTTTTTTATCACCTACAACTTTTAGCTGTAGACGATTAGAGGGCCTTGGGGTAATTGTCCCCATCTAGTCCTTTAACGTACTCGTTAGTTCCGACTTTGTCGACTAATTAAGTGGAATCTTAATGAGTTTCATAGCCTGTTACATAACCTGCATATAATCTTTAGCGCGGTAGGTTATTTTTGTAATTACATTTGTTGCACTAGAAACTTAACTTTAGTCTACTGAAAAGTCAGAAGTAACGGAGTATATTAGATTTGTCGCCTTATTTAAAATAGAAATCGGGCAGCGTAAATGATAATCTATGATGAAAAATAGATAACGGAAACAAGGCAAACAGTAAAGACAAAGAAGAGAAAAAGGTGGTATATTTATCGATAACTGAGATACCCTTACGTCACGGCCAGTTACTTGCCGTGATTATTAATTTGTGTATGGACACTTCTTGGTAGTCATAGCGAGTTCTATTGGAGAATATAATTCCTGTTCAAATGAAGATATTTAACGTAGAACGAGCGCGCCCTTGATTTCTATAGATTTTGTTCAAATTTGAACCAGACGTTGTTCATATCATTATGCATGTTTGAGTGAAATTTCAGAACAGTTGACGGGTTTGGGAGATAATAGTTTTTAAAATTGCACCTTTTAACACTGCAGGGTCACATAATTCGTCGTACCATTCTATTGTGTTTATAAATTTTTGAAGAAAAAATATCTACATAGCAAACTAGTTAATGAGAGAGTAAAAAAGTTTGGACTGCCTTTACTATTCGGTTTTGCTAAAAACGTTCAGTAAAGACAATAATGTCCGGTAAAAAACATGTATCTATAGTAAGAAGAGATATGACGACACCGCATCGTCCAAGGACGTAAGTTTGCGCGGCATATTTAAAATAATACTAAAACTCAGTTTTATTTGGAAGTAAATTTTAATCGAACAGTTTTTAATTAGTTATCAGTTAACCAACACTTATTTGTTAATGAAGATAACCTAACCAATATAAAGTATAAATATTTATAACGCAACTATTTTTTTAACTATACATTTCGCATCAGCGTCCTTGTCGAGTGTTTTTTCCAACGACTCCAACACATTTTTTCTTTTTGGCTTCGGCCATTAATGTCGGCTCTTATTTCACTGTCCACGACTTTTCTTCCGCCACTTTCTTTTAAAACTCATTCTGTTTGTCATTTTTATTTTTATCCGATAATATAACCAGCTAGCTTGATCCATATTGAGCTGACAGAAAAGTCTGAGCATCACGGAAATTTTCCGTGATGCTCAGATTTTTCTGTCACCGCAACAGCTCGTTACAGTGTTGCCACGATCGTTCATCCGCCGAATCGGGTTGCTAGATTGTTATAGCATTTCTCACACTGTAGAATACAGTCAGAAGGAAAAGTTTTATTACGAAACTATAGATTTATGTATATGCTCTACTGCATGTAGCGCGTGATATTTTTGTTTCCGACGACCGCGCTAGGTCTACCTTAACTCGTTAATACATTTTGCGATAGCTCTTGTCGGATTGAACTCTATAACAGTCAGAAATGATTCAATGGTTCCCAGAGAAATACCGTGATGGTTCTTAATTGCGAGATCAGATAGGATTTTTCCAATTCAAATTCGATCTTTGAGACTTACGGCTACTTCGTGGTACGGTTAAAGGATACGCTCGATCTATCCAAGTCCTATTAATAAAACCACGGCTGTGCTTTTCCTTCGTGAATTCAACAATACTCAGTACCGTTTTCTTGGCCCAATGTTACGTACCACTCATGAAACTCCGTTTTTAGTCATTTCTTCAGACATTTTGAACGGTCTGACACAACCACCATAAACTTAGCCGGACGACTTTAAATTCTCAAGGTTTGTTCTTTCCTAATCGTTTGGTGGCGATTGGTAGCCTAATAAGAAGGTTTTGTGGTCGACCGTTTCTTTATAATTAAATGAGATTTTTTTCCGTAAAGTTGGCCGGCCCTTTTTTTATTTATCACGCAATCCATAAAATGCCACGCCTAATCGATGCAGACTCGTTTGGTGGTCTCAAATATGCAAATCCCAGCGTTTGGTAGTTAATTCATTAGTCAAGAAGACTAGAGGTAAGGAGTACGAACGCAGTGTTGAAGAAACGTCCATGGAAATCCAGATGGGAAGGGTGGCGCTGCTCTTCACCGAACCGAATTGAAACAGGAACGAACCAGTGCCGTACAATGTGCAGAAAGCACCCTTTGCTGCTTCATATGCAGCGATAATTTGATCAAATTAATGGTAAAAACAGTGCCGTACGATATGCAAAAAGCACCCTTTGCTTCTTCATATGGAACGGTAATTTGATAAAATTAGTTGTGAAACCAGTTGGTGATGGAAATTCCTATATAGATAAAATTCTTATATAGATAATATAGATTGTTTTTGAGAATAATTACAAAATACGGAAAATTAGTCAATATGTTTTTTTTCGTCGCGGAAGCAGCAACAAACAATTTATTTATCGACACAAGAAAATTCGAAAGAATTTTAAATCCAAACGAAACTTTTACAAATGAACACACAGCATGATACGCTGTACAGATAACGAATAATAATGAAATACAGAAATTAAGCCAATGTATATATTAAATATATGATATAACGACACAATTTTTTTTTATTAAGGTATTTCCTTCACGGAGGAACGTATTTTGTAGGGGCATAAGGAGGGCCCTTCTGAATCATTGGTGAATTACAGTAGCGCTAAATAAAAATAAGTCACAATAAATTATTATAATCAACGATAAACTGGAAAAAAAACTTCGCGCACATTTAGTAGATTCAGACATTTTTACATTTTTCTAAAAAGTCGCGAGTACGAAAATTCTGCTGGTCACATTTTTTGAATTGTTTTTATTGTTGTTACGGAATCTAGATTTTTTCCACGCCTGAGCCGTTTGTATCAGGTATCTAGAGTTATTTAGTGTATAAATTGTTGGATAGAAATGTGGCCAGGGTGTCGTCTCCATAAAGCGCTGTACAAATGAGACGATTTTTAGAGTCGTAATTTTTTCGGCAACTTGGCTTGAAATTTTACGAGTATACTGGGATGTATTTTTACTTGATTATCGACGACAATCAGTGGTTAAATATTCGGGTACGTGAAAGAAATACCTTGAATCTAACACAATTCGCAAAATTTGTTAGTCGCAAAGACACGTGGTCCGCACACACTTTATTCCAGAATGGACGACAAGCGAGGATCATCGATGGCGGACAGCGTCGGCTACGTTCTTGTCGCTCAGTTTATTTCGGTTCGGTGATGAGTAGCGACGCACGCGGTGAAACCACCAACCACTAATAACTGGATTTCCGTGGACGCTTTTGGATCGTGATCGCCATAAGCGTTCGTACTCCTTAGCTCTAGTCTTCTTGTCATTAGTTATCCCGGTCGAAAAACAATCTACGTCTAGGCGCATACGATAAGGGCCGTAATTGATCATTGATGCATCCAACGGAATACGGCGCAGAGATATTTCAATTTATTAATGTTTTTCTTCATCCATCTCGTTCCGATAAGTCTCAAACGGAAGATAATCGTTCGCTAGTTAATTCCTTAATTACGTCGATCGAAAAACCATCTACGGTTAAACGCAGGCGACGGAGGGCTGTAGTTGGCTGCTGATGGATCCAGCGGAATACGGCGCAGTGATATTTCAGTATCTTTATGTTTTTTTTCACCGATCTCGTTCCAATAAATCTCAGACGAAAGATAATCGTCTGGTAGTTATTGGTAGCTTAATTTAATCGTTTGGTAGTTCATTTTTTAATCATGCCGATCGAAAAACCATCGACGTAGCGGCGCAGTCGATAAGGGCTGTAATTGGCCGTTGACGGATCTAACGGAAAGCGGAGTAGTGACACGTCGGTTGCTTTATGTTTCATCCACCGATTACTTTCTAATAAGTCGTAATAAAAGTTAATCGTTGTCTGATAATCTTAAATGCAACCAAAAAATAATAATGTTTGTTAGTTAACTCCTTAAGTACGCCATTGGAAAGACCATCCACGTCTAGGCACAGTTGACACGGGGCTCTAATAAAACCTTGATGGATCTAACGGAATCCGGTACAGTGATCTTTCCGTTTGTTTATGAATTATTCGCCGATTTCATTCTAATAGGTCTAAAAGGGAAAATACTTTGGTAGTCATTGGTAGTTTCATTATAATGTATAGTAGTAAATTTCGTATTTATGGCGAACCAAAAATCATCTACATGTAGGCGTTGGTGGAAGTTGCCTGATTGGTCACTGACGGATAGAATGGAATATACCGTGGAGGCAAGAAACGGTCACAATGGGGGAAACAATAGGTAACAAACGTGAACAGCATGTATCTTAGGGAAAAACAAATTTTAAAAATACAATAAGAAATTGAAATATCACTGCGCCGTATTTCGTTGGATCTATCAGCAGCCAACTACAGCCCTCCATCGTCTGCGTCTAACCGTAGATGGTTTTTCGATCGGCGTAATTAAAGAATTAACTACCAAACATTTTAATTAAGCTACCAATCAATACCAACCGATTATCTTCTGTTTGAGACTTATTGTGAGGAGATCGATAAAAAAACATCAAGAAATTGAAATATCACTGCGCTGTATTCCGATGGATCCATCAGCAGTAAACTATAGTAGACCTATTCTGTAACTCACTAGCGACAGGTTTCGCTATCGTTAGCTGGCGAAAGCCGATCGGATGCACGATCACTTAAGAAAGGGAGCCTCCAATTGGCTGTCGCTAGCTAACTATAACGAAAATTCTCGTTACGAGTTACAGAATAGGTCTACAGCCCTCTATCGCCTGCGTCTAACCGTAGATGATTTTTTGATCGGCGTAATTAAGGAATTAACGACCAAACGTTTTCATTAAGCTACCAATCACTACCAATCACTACCAAACGATTACTTTCTGTTTGAGACTTATTAGAATGAGATCGGTGATAAAAAACACAAAGAAATCTGAGTATCACTGCTTTGTATTCCGTTAGATCCTTCAGCCGCCAACTACAGCCCTCTATCGCCTAAGTTTAGCCGTAGATGGTTTTTCGATTGGCGTAATTAAGGAATGAACCACCAAACGGTTTAATTAAGCTACCAATCACTACCAAACGATTATCTTCTGTTTGAGACTTATTGGAACGAGATCGATGAAGAAAAACATGAATGAATTGAAATATTACTGCGCCGTATTCCGCTGGATCCATCAATGACCAATTATGGCCCTCTATCGTATGCGCCTAGACGTAGATTGTTGTTTGACCGGGATAACTAATGAATTAACTACCAAACGCTGGGATTTGCATATTTGTCAGCACCAAACGATTCTGTATCGATTAAGCGTAGGCTACCAATCACCACCAAACGACCACCAAACGATTAGGAAAGGAAACACCTTCAGAAGTTAAAGTCGTCCGGCTATGTTTACGGTGGTTTTGATCAGCCCCCGGACACAGCCGCCTAGAAACGGTTCACGGATTGCCCGCCATTCATATTTTCGGATTGCGTCACATGCGGCGCTAGTAGTCGTCTGGCCTGATACTATATATTGCAGTGCAAGCAATATACACGATATACTGAGCACACAAACATGCGGATTTTTATTTCGCGAATTATTACTGTTAATTATTTACATGCTCAGTAATTATGGAGTGGGAATTTATCGTGAGTGGTTTTCGACATAGATTTAAATTATTGCCGGATGCACATGTACATCAAAATAAAAAGCAAACACGGATTTTTCCAAAAATATTTATTTCCGTTGGAGATAAATCTAAAAGTTATATTTAAAAATATACATATATATACATATAAACTTTTTAAATCCATTTATCATGTTTTCTATTTTTTGTCATGTTGTACAGAATTTTGCAGTTTTTTTTTATGCAGATTATTTTTCACCTGCTCAGTGTTCATGCGCGTACAATAATGCTGCATTCTCGTCGTTAAAAAAACCTGTATGATTTGGTACAGAATATCGTGAGCATGCAGGCTGCATGGAAATGACAATTCGTTAAATGAATAGACGTCTTGAAGAACGTCGTCAAATACATCTGGGGATTGACAATGTTTTTGGAATGATTTTTCCAAAAAGGGAACAAATTTGTATAAGCGCGTATTCGGATGAACCCAAGTGCCGCGTTGTTGCCAAATCCCGAGAACAGCTTCCGGGAGAACTACCCTGTCTGTGCCAGAGTGTAGAAAAGGATTCTTGCATTGCGAACATCTCACTGTATTGCAAATTCGTTTTGTTTGGGTTCGTTTTGTTATGTCTGCCGTATAGCAATACGTAACGCAATCAACGACTGCTGGCATACTATAACTTTGCTCTGATATGTGGATGATCTCCTCAAGTTCCCAATCGTCATGCTGAATAAGTTTCTCCAATTTTTCCTTTGATTGGTTTTGATGCATTTATAGAAGTATTTGGATTTCCGTATATCGTTTTGAGATCAGCCAGTGTCAGCAAAGGCTCGGTATATTTTCCAGTAATCACTGAACAATAGCCCGTCTTCGGAGGTTTCAAAACGCTATACGTAGATAGGATTTTGTGAATGTTCAAAAACGTCGGGGTCGAGGGATGATTATCGGAACCGCCAGCTTGCCTAACAGTGCCAAAATACTTCTGCAGGAAAAATATCAAACACAAACACACATGCATGGAATAAAATGGAACGATAGAGGAAGAACAGGAATATCCTAAACCGTTGAAATCACACAATTATATACTATTTGAATATAATGCACCCTTTATGTAAACACCACGGGTTGGGACATTCAAGTAAAATTGCCATTTCAGCATTGTCTCACATAAAAGGAGGGCTGATAAAATAATTGGACTTCAGTCCCCCCGTACCTTGGGATTTAATAGTTCGTAATGTTCACACGAAGGGCTGGCAACTGAAGTTCCACACCTTAAGATTATAATACTCGCCTTCAAAAATCATAGAGGGGAAGAAACGTAAGAAAGTTAATAAACCTTCGTAGCTCCTTGTAAACAAACCTCCAACGAATCTAGATTTACGAGTCCAGTCAAAACGTACGGAAAATTGCACTGCCCCGTAAGATGTTCGACGAGGTTTAACATTGATTGCAATGTTACTCGTAGACCCTCGGCAGTCTGCTTCGTCAAAAAGAGGTCTTTCGATATATGCCCTTTCTCAACGTGCTCTTCCCAAGCGTCTAGCTGCTGTAGAGTTGCTTGAATTGTCTAAGAAAATTATAGCTCTATAATTGTAACGGTGCGGATTTAGACGTCAACAGTCGTACTAATACCACTTATACATGTTACTTACCTTGAAGTCGATTCTACCGGGTTTGACTCCATCAATTGGATGTTTTCGGTTGAGAGCGTCGAATGTACAGTTCGTCCACTCACAAAAACCTGCTGTGGCTTCGCAACCATGTAATTCTGGCACGAATTTCTCAAAAAATCGTAGCCCTCCGGCGACTGAGTTGCTGAGCACCTGTTTGGATTATACTTCATTTAGAAAAAATATGACGTTATTGAAATCATATAAATATAATTTCAGAAAACTTACTTGAGTGGCTAAGCGTACACGCATTTTTAAAGAGTTATTGAGAAAAATGTGGTTAGATGTCAGCTTGGGGCAAACTATGTAGAGATTCGGTCTGTGTGGCTCTCTACTCTTGTAGTTGTTTGTCCGCGGCTTATCCAGTCTGTAAAGTCGGTAAGGTAGGAAGAGGCAGGAAAAGATTGTGCGTTTCGTCTCGGGTACAGTGACAGACTCATCAGTAGGGCTGTGTCACTGCACCCTGCCCTAGACGCGCTGAGTGTTAGGATCTAGGGGAAAGACGGTTGTATATATTGTAACGCATGCCCCTGCGACCGCTTGTGAGAAACGCTGGAACGATGTGTAGCCGCGTAGCAGTGAGATGGTGGAACTAGCAGGACCGCCACAACTAGAGCTTGTCCGGGACCGGCACTCTCTCTATCCTTTTTATACAAAATCTCAATATACTCCCACTTAATAAGCTGACCCAGAGGAACCGTCTGAAAAATATTTCAATAAAAAAAATATTGCGATTGTCGCCGAAAATATAGCGCAAAAGTGTAAAATATTGACCTGCAAAACTCTTTTGTTATGTCAACGATTTCGGATAGTTTTGAAAAGGTGGGGCGTATCGGAAAAAACAAAGATTTTTCGACCTTCCACCAGAGGATGCTCAAAGTAGTTACGGCGTCTGTCTTTTTGTCCACATACGCCTAATTCGGACCAAAACTTTCTGTTTGGACTAGCTCCATCGCTGACGACCCCGTGGATTTTCACACCAATGTTTTCCAACATGATGAGAGCTTTCATGATAAGGTGGGCAAGCACTTCTCCTTTTACAGGCCCTCTTGAAGCGAAAACGGTAATAGATTGGCAGGAATCACTATGCAGAGACTGGACCATGAATACTAATGCATGATTCGTTTTCTCTGAGAAGGTTGACGATTTGGAGCCTTCTTCTCCAAAATCAATCAATCCTGTGTACGTCAAATTTTTCGTGTTAACGCTGACACTTTCTCGGGTTGACATTTCGTCCAGCAACAGAATCCCATGTTTTTCAATCTCATTTTTTTTGCTATACGCCAATTTCAGGACCTCAAAGAATTCACGATCGAATCCACACGAAGATTTAATTCTCGATAAATATCTGGAAAAGAGTATACGTAAATAATACAAAAATGTAAATATCCATAAAGAGGTGAGTAATTTTCAATAATAATTGTGTTGTGTAGTAGATTTTTTAAAATCTTTTTAACTGTATGTAAGACCTCCATTTATTTCATTGCCTAGCACAATTTACCTTCGAACTGTTCTCATACTTAGAAGGGGCAGAATTTCGTTGGATCGCAGGAACTCGTAGCCCGATGGTGATCTCATATGAAGGAGCATACACAGTAGCATCCATTGTCCCGAATAGTTTCGTCCTTTCGAGCTCTTGTGCTTTGCGGCTTCAATGATTTGATTGAGCACATGAACTGGTTTTCGGGAATATTCCCATTCTGGGTATACTGCTCGAGGTCTTGACTACTGCAATGGGCGATTTGTCGACGAATGAAGGAAACTTCCGACTGCAATGTTTTGATTTTCTCTCGTGCAAGCCGTTTTGCTTTTAACGCCGAACGGTACTTGGCCTGCAAATCTGAAGATCTTTTTTTTTGCTCTTGCAATCCGAGGATCTTTTTCCCCTGCGTTTTCGTTCCTTCTTGTCTGCATTTTCGCTGATTTCTGCGCAGAGTATTTTTCACCGTGCTACAACGCATGCAAATTTTTGTATTACGAAGGAGCAGAGGACAACTTTTGTGACGCCAGGTTCCAGCATTATCCTGTAATAATGGTCTCCTGTTTGAATCAATTTCTGATTTTTCTGACATCATTGATTGGTGGATAATACCATGACATATGTTGTAACGATGGATCGTTGACAGCAAAGTTTCAAATTCTTGAATGCTGGTTATGCGGCGAGGCATGTCAAAGTCATTTAAACTCAGCAGCAGGCCGAAAATTCTTATATTAATGGACATGTCTTCTTTTATCATAATATTTTTCGATGAAAACATTTGAAAAGAATTATCAATTTCCATTATCTCGTTGATAAAGAAAAATAGCAGTCTTCCCCTCGCACAACCAGACTCGTATTTTATCCACCCCGGAGGGAGACACACGTCGCTTTTCTGGAGTTCAGGAAAATTCAGCATGCTTGTACTATGCGAAATCTTTGCTGCAGCCGCAGGAATTATATTTCCTTCATCAACTAACTTTTGACGCATGTGTTCTGCGTCAGATAGTGGAGAAGCATATTCAATATCAAAAGGACTTTGTGCCCTGTCGTTATGCTGTAGAACCAGAGTTTCGCATGGTGGCGGAAGAGACTCTGCTGCACGACTCAAGATTCCGCTCGATGAGTGAATTTTTTCTGCTGCAGAATCAATATTTTCTTTTGGCTCATTTTGGCTCCTATCGAAATTAGTCTTTTGGCTTTTGGATACATTTTGGCTCTCATCGAAATTGGTCTCGCCTGCAGGAACAATATTTTTGCCATTCATCGATTCCTTAACCCATGGAAATATTGTTGGCATGCAGCCCTTCTTCAACCGAGGCACTTTGTATTTCCCCTGAAATTGTTCCATTGATTTTGAATAAACCCGTAAAGAAATTGGCCATCAAATTATTAAATAAACAGTCATCATAACATGAAACTAAAAAACTTACCACTCCTATTACTTTTCCATTAGGATCCAAATATTCGCGTTGCCAAAGAATTTCGTTGCTCCGAAAATGTTTTTCGCAAACTGCTGCTCCAGCTTTTACGGAGCCGTCCTCTCGCCTCACAGCTCTTTTCCACAGTTTTTCACTGTCTACATTCTTCGGAATAGTAAAAAAGTGCACTTTTTGCGGGTTCGACGTGTACCCTGAGGTACAATCTGGTACGATGCACTTCGGCATATTTAACCCTGAACACTGTTCACAGTTTACAGCTCTCTCGGTTAAGTAATATGTGAAAGTTGAAAAAAGAGATCACTCTCGAACCACTGAATTGAAATTTTTCATTTACAGATACCCCAAATAAAAAATACGCTCACCAAAATATCGTAAATAAATCGTGTTTACGTGTTTTGAGCGCGCATGCGTGACGCAAGCCGTTCGGCCGACTACTAGCGCTACGAAGCGACCGATAGTGGAATTAAAAAACCCGGATAAAACGCGAAACATTTATCGCAATTGGAATAGTATCCAGTGTCACGGGGCTGGTTTTGACAGATGAAGGCTAGAGTGGGAGGAGTCCGATCTGTGCATTTCAAAGTGGCTACAAAAATGTGGAGAAACAGGGATGGTGCCACTATTACTAAGACCTCGAGAACTAAACTGAGTATCGATGTCGTGTAAGAGAGATGGAAGAGGTTTGAATACACATCCTGGTCTCCATGGCAAATATAGTAGAACCACGCTTATCCGATGTAATGTGGGTAGACGGTACCTCTGATAATTAACCGATTAAACGAACTTACCTGTTGTGAAGTTCTGTCGTAATTATATCTGATGTCTCGTTCGAGAGATTACATAGGTAGTATCGTCTACTTCATGCCCAATTCCACGACTATATTCAGAGTTAGAAAATCGGAACGGGGAACCGAGGCCACTCGTTCCACCATTCCGTGTGTTCCCCTCATAATTGTCTATAGGCTAATCATAAATGGGTGGGAAAAGAAAGTAAAATAGTGAACTATTTTCTTTATACGGGAGGGAGTGTAATCTCTCGAACGAGACATCAGATATAATTACGATAGAACTTCACAACAGGTAAGTTCGTTTAATCGGTTAATTATATCCTCGTCTCGTTCTCGAGATTACATAGGTAGATGTTAGAGGAAATTAACCAACCACAATAATCCTCTTCTCCTTTTTCTTGTTTTTACAAACTAAATACAGCATTCGCAAATTCGCTCCTATCCGACTCTATCGGTCGATTATAGAATTTCGCGAACACCTGAGATTCTTTGGACCACACTGCCGTCGATTTAATTATATCCTCGTCTCGTTCTCGAGATTACATAGGTAGTATCGTCTACTTTATGCCCAATTCCACGACTATATTCAGAGTTAGAAAATCGGAACGGGGAACCGAGGCCACTCGTTCCACCATTCCGTGTGTTCCCCTCATAACGTTTTTTCGTGCCGAATGGCGTAGATTCAGAGTTGAAAAAAAAACTAATTTTTTTTACGATTTCTTCTAAAAAATGTCAACCGATAGCAACAAAAGGTCGGGGGAGGAGTCCGTAATTGAAAAGATTAAAAAACTCGAAGACCACTATTATAACCTAAAAAAGGCTACGGTCCCAAAAGAACGCCACAAGGCAGGGCTCTCGGCAAATGCGGCGGAAAGCACGTCTATGCTAACTGATATTTTGCAGGTCGTCGAGTCAGGTAAGTTATGATCTTTCAGAGACAGCGAGATCGTACATCGAGACGATACGATTGTTATCAAAGTGACATGGCATGAGCTTATTGATAGATAAGACGATTGCTTGGTGTCGATCGCCCGTTGAGGTTAGGATGTCTGCCGACTCATATCCTCATTCGCGTATGAAATATATTGAGGACAAAACTTGCAGATGGTCCAGACAACGAGTCGGAAATGCAAAAGAGTTTGTACAGCGAACACGAGTCGTTGGGATCAGACATCGAAGAAGTACCTATAGACAAAAGAGTGCTCGAGAATTTGGGCGGCGATCCATCGGCAAGCAAGCCGAAAGAGTTTCAGTTCCATTCAGATTTGGCATCTCGTTGGAAAGCCTGGATCATTTCAGGCTTGGAGAAAGAAACTCGGATTGAGCTGCTCAAAAATTATTCTCGAGAGGGCAATTCCCGTTGGATGCTCCTATTCTCAATGCGGAAATTGTCTCGTCGCTGAGCGAGACGTCGCTGAAAAGGGACAAGCATTTCGTCGATTCCCAATATCTGATTGGCTCAGCCATGTCAGCAATGGGAACAGCAATCACGCTACTCTCGAATGACAGGAAGGAGAGCGTCGACAGGAACGAACTGCTCAAACTTATGAGCGATGCAGGAAAACTGATGGCTGATATCCATCACAAGGAATCAATGGCCAGGAAAGCTTATATTCTACCAGGCTTGGACAAACGAGCCAAGACGATTTTGGGAAAGATCGAGACAGATAAATATCTGTTCGGGGACGATTTATCTGAAAAGTTGAAATCGGCGAAAGCAGTGGAGAAAGCGGGTCTGGATTTAAAAGTACAACCGCAGAAAACAGCGCCGCCCAAAACCCCGTTTAAGAGGAGAAATTCGGTAAACTGGAAAAGCCCACCTGCGAGATCACAGAGGTACAACCAGGTGGGCAACAACCAGCGAGGTTCCAACTCCTACAGATCGAAAGGAGGACGTGCGCAGCAGGAGAACCGGCTGCCGGAACAGACGCGAGCGCCCGACGAGGCCTCGTCGAAAGCCAAGAAGTAGAGGTAAACAAATTTGCCGGCAGGCTTCGCTATTTTGTTTCCGAACGGGAAAAAATTGCGGAGAATTTTGTTGTACGCTGCGTAAGAGGGGTTACGATTGAAACCCAGTTTCCGGTAGTTCAAAGAACGTGGCCGAGGAACTTAGCGTGACAAGATCAGCTTGAGGATCGAAATTTCGCGCGAGCGATAGAAGAATTATTAAAGCTTGGCGCGATTGAAGCTTGTTGCCCGGTAAAAGGCCAATTCTTATCGCGCTATTTCTTGGTGCCTAAACAAGATGGTTCGTACCGATTTGTTTTAAATTTTAAGAATTTGAACGAGTTTTTGCAAACCGAGCATTTCAAGATGGACGATTGGAGAACTGCAGTGAAAGGTGTCACTCAAAACGATTTCATGGCGAAGGTCGATCTAAAGAACGCGTATTATTCGCTCCTGGTAGACCGAGATAGTCGAAAGCTTTTGCGTTTTTATTTCAAAAACCAGCTATACGAATTTACGTGCTTGCCCAATGGGTTGTCCACAGCACCTTACATTTTTACTAAGGTTTTAAAGCCGGTGGTTAGCTCGTTGAGAGAAAGAGGCTTCATATCGGTGATATATTTAGACGACCTATTGTGTATAGGCGAGAATTATGAAAGTTGCTCAAGGAATGTAGCTGAGTCGGTCGAGTTATTAGAATCACTTGGATTTGTGATAAATTACGAGAAAAGTATTTTGAAGCCGGCGCCAGTCTGTCCGTTTTTGGGGTTCAACATTAACACAATCGATATGGTGTTGGAACTCCCTGACGAGAAAATAAACAGTGGGAGAACATTAGTTCAAGTATTTTCGCGAAAGACTGAATGTAAAATACGAGAATTCGCCCGATTCGTCGGTACGCTTGTTTCATACGGTCCGGCTTTAGAATATAGTGGTGCATACCTCAAAATTTTTCAGAGGGAAATTTTTCAAGCACTCTTAGAAAACGGCCAAGATTACGAAGCCACGATGCAGTTACCGAGCTCCTTGCGTGAGGATTTCAATTGGTGGGAAGAAAAACTGCAATCATCAAAAAGATCGATTGCGAGTCCCGAATATTGTCGCGAGATTTTTTCTGATGCATCGTTGACTGGTTGGGGCGCGTATTGTAATGGCGAAGGAACAGGCGGTTTCTGGAAAGAAAGCGAAAAATCTTTGCACATTAATTATCTCGAACTCATGGCAGCGTTCATGGCTCTTCGATGTTTTTGTTCCGACTTACACGGAGTGCAAGTCTTACTACGAGTCGATAACACGACCGCGGTTTCATACATAAATCGTATGGGCGGGTTTCAATACCCGGGATTAATTAGTCGCGCAAAAGAGTTGTGGAAATGGTGCGAGACTCGAGATATTCGAGTATTTGCATCATATATTAGGTCGGCAAACAACGAGAACGCTGATCAAGAATCGAGGAATCAGAACGTAGACACGGAATGGGAACTAGCGGACTTTGCATTTAGAAAGATTCTCGGAAAGTTCAGGGCTCCAACAATAGATCTTTTCGCGACAAGAGCCAATGCAAAATGCGAGGTTTTTTGTGCATGACATAGAGATCCCGAAGCAATATCCATTGATGCGTTCACCGTAAGTTGGAAGAACAAGTATTTCTATGCGTTTCCGCCGTTTGCGGTTATTACTAAAGTATTACAAAAAATTAGTCGCGCAAAAGAGTTGTGGAAATGGTGCGAGACTCGAGATATTCGAGTATTTGCATCATATATTAGGTCGGCAAACAACGAGAACGCTGATCAAGAATCGAGGAATCAGAACGTAGACACGGAATGGGAACTAGCGGACTTTGCATTTAGAAAGATTCTCGGAAAGTTCAGGGCTCCAACAATAGATCTTTTCGCGACAAGAGCCAATGCAAAATGCGAGGTTTTTTGTGCATGACATAGAGATCCCGAAGCAATATCCATTGATGCGTTCACCGTAAGTTGGAAGAACAAGTATTTCTATGCGTTTCCGCCGTTTGCGGTTATTACTAAAGTATTACAAAAAATAGTTGCGGAACAAGCTTGCGGGATCGTTGTAGTGCCCGATTGGCCAAACCAACCGTGATATCCGATATTCTTTGCACGTTTATGCGAAAAACCGATATATATAAGGCCGTGTGATGAATTATTATTATCTCCATGCAGGTCACTTCGTCACCCACTAGCGAGAAACTTGCGTTTGATTGCCGGCAAGTTATCCGGGACGCCTTCGCAAAGAAAGGGTTACCGGAATCAACAATAAAAATACTCGTCCCGTCATTGGCGGATGCATCAATCAAGCAATACGCGAGTCCATTAAAAGCCTGGTAGGAGTATTGTTTAGAGGCGCTGATTGACCCCCACAGAGGAACGGAAAACAATCTGTTAACGTTTTTAACCAAAAAATTTAAAACGGGGGCGTCCTGTGGGCCTTTGAATACGGCAAGTTCGGCTGTGTCGCTAATTTCGATAAACGAGATAGGCAAAAATGGCGTTTCTACGAGATTTTTCAAGGGAATTTTTCGCCTGCGCCCAACAAAGGCCAAGTATGAAAACACATGGAATCCCAGCGTGGTGCTAGGTACTCTCGCAGAGCACTGCGCGATAGGAGATTCAAATCTTCAAAAAATATCCGAAAAACTCGTTACACTAATGGCACTCGCGACAGCGCATAGGATACAGACTTTGTCCCTTATAAAGATAAAAATGTTAAGCGGTCAAAAGACGGATTTGAAATCAGGATACCGGAGTTGATTAAGGGGGGAGGTACCTTTGGATGGCGAAAAAATAGATCATTTTGTCGATTTTTTTTTGGTGGACAGAATATTTTTTTTTTGCTTTCAAAATCGGACATATTTCTCATGATACTTTGAAGATGGATGCTTAATTTTTTGAATTCAAATGAAAAAAAAAATTGCCGTGATATCCAACTGGTTCTGGAATATGTCGACCGGGAAATTCGCGATTGGCGTACAGTCTGGCACTCGTAGTTTTCATCTGAAATCAATACAATTGAACATTTTTGTTTGAAACACTTATAGTTCCTCTGTGAATATCGGGAAAATGAAAAATAATAAAAATTGCAAAAATTATACTGGTTTAAAGTGAAAATTGAGATTTTTAATGTAATTTTTCGCTCATTTTGCTTCGGAAAATTACTTTTTTTGGTCGGTATTGAAAAATAATTATACTCACATAGAAGGGTGTGATTTCATGCAGTAGTGTACCAAATTTCGTCAAATTCGGTTGAAAAGTTTTCCCGTGAGAGTGTACGCCAATTGGAAAAACCTTGTTTTGAGAAAAACGCGTTGAAATTTTTGACATGGGAAAAGTCAATGATATCAAATACTCACCGGCTATTCGGCGATTCCAGGGCCATATAACGAGCCGTCTGTTTCTTCAAAAAACCGATCGTCGTCAGCCAATTGTTCTTATCGCGCTTTTCGTGCTCCTTTTGTCGATAAAGAACTTCGCCGATCCTTTCGCTGTACCCGGTGAGCATCAGCGCTGTCAGCAAAAATTTTTCACTGGCGTCCAACGATTATATTTAATGCCAACATGGATTTCAAAACCGATATATAGCCTTCGTTGAATAGTCCAGCTGCAAGAAAAGATGGGATTTCGACTATTTTTAAACCGGAATTCAAATGCTTTGGAGCCAAAATCCAGACCGTTGAATTAAAACTCTCATTGGCATTTTGAGTGTGACCACCCAAGCATCTCTGGAGCAAGTCTTCCCTGGATAGATCTGTATAAATCGGCAAAATATGCTTCTGGACGTCTGGGTGAAACGGAAGCGGGTGCTCAAAATCATCTAAATTGACTCCGATAGCTTTATTTTTTTGCCAATTACACCAACTGTCGACGCCCGATAGACAGTAGTCATGTTGAGGACTTTAATTAGAGGAGCACAAATGATAATATGTCACCATTACAGACTTTTTCATTCCGTCCAAACTATCGACGTTGCTCTGAATAGCTAAGCCGTAATATGTCGTGAGCTTTTTTACCAAGGCATCCGTCAATTTTCCTTTGCCACCGAGCTTATGCATTTTTTTTACGGATCGGAGGCGACTTCCCATTCTTTTTTTCATGTGCCCAATGCACTCGTTTTTTATTACACTAAAATCCTCACCGTAAGGTTTTTGATCCAAAATCGCCTTGAAGGTTTTAGAGTCTCCGTCGCCTATATAATGTTTATATCGTACTCCAAACACTTGCTTTGTTTATTTCACTTTCGTTTTCGTCTTCTTCAAGTAACTTCTTCTTTCCATAAAATTTCCGTTTCGGAGGTCTCGAAGATCGGCTCGTTTCGTATTTCGTTCGTTTTGGATAAGACGCCATTTTAGAATATTTTTCACAGCTCAGAAAGTTTCGTAGCACTGTGAATTATGGAGTACTCCAATTTTCGAAACAAAACAAAGCTCAACAGTATGTACGAAAAAAGCTCGAAACGCCCCGAAAAGACCGTGGACACTTTTAGAAACAGTCGAGTACGCAGACTCGTCGGTACACGCGACTGTGCATGCAG
This sequence comes from Ophion costatus, assembly GCA_951751655.1. Classification (NCBI taxonomy): domain Eukaryota; kingdom Metazoa; phylum Arthropoda; class Insecta; order Hymenoptera; family Ichneumonidae; genus Ophion; species Ophion costatus. The sequence goes on along the minus strand of OX632363.1, from coordinate 12,481,822 downwards.
CGCGCACAAGCGTCGGTACGCTGTTCCACGATTACGGCTGTAACTACTGAACAGCTCCGAATTTTCTTTTAAAATTTTAACACGATATTCTCGAGACGTTGCACAAACATTTAATAATAAAAGAAAAAAATCGATTTTTCGGCATTTGTAAAGGTACCTCCCCCCTTAAGACTTCCCGTCCAAGACAGTGTCAACCTCTATTATTAATACATTATTTTAAAGATAAGCTAGAAATATGTGTGGCATCGTTTTTAGAGCGATATTTAGTATTAACAGCTCCTATAAGAAAAGACTGTGATAGTCTCTTTATTACCTCTAGAAAACCGTTTAAAGCAGCAACTACGCAAACCTTAAGTCGGTGGATAAGATCGATGCTGAAACTTAGTGGAGTAGGTGATGAATTCTCTTCGCATAGCACAAGGCATGCGGCAACATCGACAGCTTTAGCCAAAGGAATCGATTTGAGTATAATTAACCGATTAAACGAACTTACCTGTTGTGAAGTTCTATCGTAATTATATCTGATGGCTCGTTCGAGAGATTACATAGGTAGTATCGTCTACTTCATGCCCAATTCCACGACTATATTCAGAGTTCGAAAATCGGAACGGGGAACCGAGGCCACTCGTTCCACCATTCCGTGTGTTCTCCTCATAATTGTTTATAGGCTAATCATAATGGGCGGGAAAAGAAACTAAAATAGTGAACTATTTTCTTTATACGGGAGGGAGTGTAATCTCTCGAACGAGACATCAGATATAATTACGATAGAACTTCACAACAGGTAAGTTCGTTTAATCGGTTAATTATATCCTCGTCTCGTTCTCGAGATTACATAGGTAGATGTTTAGAGGAAATTAACCAACCACAATAATCCTCTTCTCCTTTTTCTTGTTTTTACAAACTAAATACAGCATTCGAAAACTCACTCCTATCCGACTCTATCGGTCGATTATAGAATTTCGCGAACACCTGAGATTCTTTGGACCACCCTGCCGTCGATTTAATTATACTCAAATCGATTCCTTTGGCTAAAGCTGTCGATGTTGCCGCATGCCTTGTGCTATGCGAAGAGAATTCATCACCTACTCCACTAAGTTTCAGCATCGATCTTATCCACCGACTTAAGGTTTGCGTAGTTGCTGCTTTAAACGGTTTTCTAGAGGTAATAAAGAGACTATCACAGTCTTTTCTTATAGGAGCTGTTAATACTAAATATCGCTCTAAAAACGATGCCACACATATTTCTGGCTTATCTTTAAAATAATGTATTAATAATAGAGGTTGACACTGTCTTGGACGGGAAGTCTTAATCAACTCCGGTATCCTGATTTCAAATCCGTCTTTTGACCGCTTAACATTTTTAATCTTTATAAGGGACAAAGTCTGTATCCTATGCGCTGTCGCGAGTGCCATTAGTGTAACGAGTTTTTCGGATATTTTTTGAAGATTTGAATCTCCTATCGCGCAGTGCCCTGCGAGAGTACCTAGCACCACGCTGGGATCCCATGTTTTTTCATACTTGGCCTTTGTTGGGCGCAGGCGAAAAATTCCCTTGAAAAATCTCGTAGAAACGCCATTTTTGCCTATCTCGTTTATCGAAATTAGCGACACAGCCGACCTTGCCGTATTCAAAGGCCCACAGGACGCCCCCGTTTCAAATTTTTTGGTTAAAAACGTTAACAGATTGTTTTCCGTTCCTCTGTGGGGGTCAATCTGCGCCTCTAAACAATACTCCTACCAGGCTTTTAATGGACTCGCGTATTGCTTGATTGATGCATCCGCCAATGACGGGACGAGTATTTTTATTGTTGATTCCGGTAACCCTTTCTTTGCGAAGGCGTCCCGGATAACTTGCCGGCAATCAAACGCAAGTTTCTCGCTAGTGGGTGACGAAGTGACCTGCATGGAGATAATAATAATTCATCACACGGCCTTATATATATCGGTTTTTCGCATAAACGTGCAAAGAATATCGGATATCACGGTTGGTTTGGCCAATCGGGCACTACAACGATCCCGCAAGCTTGTTCCGCAACTATTTTTTGTAATACTTTAGTAATAACCGCAAACGGCGGAAACGCATAGAAATACTTGTTCTTCCAACTTACGGTGAACGCATCAATGGATATTGCTTCGGGATCTCTATGTCATGCACAAAAAACCTCGCATTTTGCATTGGCTCTTGTCGCGAAAAGATCTATTGTTGGAGCCCTGAACTTTCCGAGAATCTTTCTAAATGCAAAGTCCGCTAGTTCCCATTCCGTGTCTACGTTCTGATTCCTCGATTCTTGATCAGCGTTCTCGTTGTTTGCCGACCTAATATATGATGCAAATACTCGAATATCTCGAGTCTCGCACCATTTCCACAACTCTTTTGCGCGACTAATTAATCCCGGGTATTGAAACCCGCCCATACGATTTATGTATGAAACCGCGGTCGTGTTATCGACTCGTAGTAAGACTTGCACTCCGTGTAAGTCGGAACAAAAACATCGAAGAGCCATGAACGCTGCCATGAGTTCGAGATAATTAATGTGCAAAGATTTTTCGCTTTCTTTCCAGAAACCGCCTGTTCCTTCGCCATTACAATACGCGCCCCAACCAGTCAACGATGCATCAGAAAAAATCTCGCGACAATATTCGGGACTCGCAATCGATCTTTTTGATGATTGCAGTTTTTCTTCCCACCAATTGAAATCCTCACGCAAGGAGCTCGGTAACTGCATCGTGGCTTCGTAATCTTGGCCGTTTTCTAAGAGTGCTTGAAAAATTTCCCTCTGAAAAATTTTGAGGTATGCATCACTATATTCTAAAGCCGGACCGTATGAAACAAGCGTACCGACGAATCGGGCGAATTCTCGTATTTTACATTCAGTCTTTCGCGAAAATACTTGAACTAATGTTCTCCCACTGTTTATTTTCTCGTCAGGGAGTTCCAACACCATATCGATTGTGTTAATGTTGAACCCCAAAAACGGACAGACTGGCGCCGGCTTCAAAATACTTTTCTCGTAATTTATCACAAATCCAAGTGATTCTAATAACTCGACCGACTCAGCTACATTCCTTGAGCAACTTTCATAATTCTCGCCTATACACAATAGGTCGTCTAAATATATCACCGATATAAAGCCTCTTTCCCTCAACGAGCTAACCACCGGCTTTAAAACCTTAGTAAAAATGTAAGGTGCTGTGGACAACCCATTGGGCAAGCACGTAAATTCGTATAGCTGGTTTTTGAAATAAAAACGCAAAAGCTTTCGACTATCTTGGTCTACCAGGAGCGAATAATACGCGTTCTTTAGATCGACCTTCGCCATGAAATCGTTTTGAGTGACACTTTTCACTGCAGTTCTCCAATCTTCCATCTTGAAATGCTCGGCTTGCAAAAACTCGTTCAAATTCTTAAAATTTAAAACAAATCGGTACGAACCATCTTGTTTAGGCACCAAGAAATAGCTCGATAAGAATTGGCCTTTTACCGGGCAACAAGCTTCAATCGCGCCAAGCTTTAATAATTCTTCTATCGCTCACGCGAAATTTCGATCCTCAAGCTGATCTTGTCACGCTAAGTTCCTCGGCCACGTTCTTTGAACTACCGGAAACTGGGTTTCAATCGTAACCCCTCTTACGCAGCGTACAACAAAATTCTCCGCAATTTTTTCCCGTTCGGAAACAAAATAGCGAAGACTGCCGGCAAATTTGTTTACCTCTACTTCTTGGCTTTCGACGAGGCCTCGTCGGGCGCTCGCGTCTGTTCCGGCAGCCGGTTCTCCTGCTGCGCACGTCCTCCTTTCGATCTGTAGGAGTTGGAACCTCGCTGGTTGTTGCCCACCTGGTTGTACCTCTGTGATCTCGCAGGTGGGCTTTTCCAGTTTACCGAATTTCTCCTCTTAAACGGGGTTTTGGGCGGCGCTGTTTTCTGCGGTTGTACTTTTAAATCCAGACCCGCTTTCTCCACTGCTTTCGCCGATTTCAACTTTTCAGATAAATCGTCCCCGAACAGATATTTATCTGTCTCGATCTTTCCCAAAATCGTCTTGGCTCGTTTGTCCAAGCCTGGTAGAATATAAGCTTTCCTGGCCATTGATTCCTTGTGATGGAGATCAGCCATCAGTTTTCCTGCATCGCACATAAGTTTGAGCAGTTCGTTCCTGTCGACGCTCTCCTTCCTGTCATTCAAGAGTAGCGTGATTGCTGTTCCCAATGCTGACATGGCTGAGCCAATCAGATATTGGGAATCGACGAAATGCTTGTCCCTTTTCAGCGACGTCTCGCTCAGCGACGAGACAATTTCCGCATTGAGAATAGGAGCATCCAACAGGCAATTGCCCTCTCGAGAATAATTTTTGAGCAGCTCAGTCCGAGTTTCTTTCTCCAAGCCTGAAATGATCCAGGCTTTCCAACGAGATGCCAAGTCTGAATGGAACTGAAACTCTTTATAGGTACTTCTTCGATGTCTGATCCCAACGACTCGTGTTCGCTGTACAAACTCTTTTGCATTTCCGTCTCGTTGTCTGGACTATCTGCAAGTTTTGTCCTCAATATTTCATACGCGAATGAGGATATGAGTCGGCAGACATCCTAACCTCAACGGGCGCTCGACACCAAGCAATCGTCTTATCTATCAATAAGCTCATGCCATGTCGCTTTGCTAACAATCGTATCGTCTCGATGTACGATCTCGCTATCTCTGAAGGATCATAACTTACCTGACTCGACGACCTGCAAAATATCAGTTAGCATGGACGTGCTTTCCGCCCCATTTGCCGAGAGCCCTGCCTCGTGGCGTTCTTTCGGGACCGTAGCCTTTTTTAGGTTATAATAGTGGTCTTCGAGTTTTTTAATCTTTTCAATTACAGACTCCTCCCCCGACCTTTTGTTGGTATCGGTTGACATTTTTTAGAAGAAATCGTAAGAAAAATTAGTTTTTTTTCCAACTCTGAATCTACGCCATTCGGCACGAAAAAACGTTATGAGGAGAACACACGGAATGGTGGAACGAGTGGTCTCGGTTCCCCGTTCCGATTTTCCAACTCTGACTATAGTCGTGGAATTGGGCATGAAGTAGACGATACTACCTATGTAATCTCGAGAACGAGATGAGGATATAATACGGAAAACAGTAGCAACATCGGACTACTCCACGCATAAGCATAGCAGATTCTTCCGTTTTATCCGAGATTCTGTGTATTATCCGAGGTTACACCTGCCGGTTCTACTGTACCGGCAAATACGATAATATACACACAATATTCGAACAAGTTGAGAATTGTTAAAATCGAATTTTCGAGACAAACCAGCCTTGATGCTGACAAGAGGACACAGATATTTTATCTTTAAAACCTTACAGCATGTTTTTATCTTCAAAGCATTGAAGCAAGCAATATCGCTTCGACTTTATATTGTTATTACGGTGTTTTTTTTCAAATCGAAAAATAAATACTGAACATTTTTTTAAATTTCTTGCCTCAATGAGTAATTGCAATATCTTTCGTGTGATTTTATTTTTATCTTCATTCAAATATGTTATAGTTAGATTAATCGCATTACCGATCCCCTGATTGGGAGTTTTAATACAAACCGATCGCAAAGCACTGTACTTTCACTAGCAATAATTTGCTGTCGTATTTACCTAAGGAAAAAAAATTGATTCAAGAAAAAAGCATCAGTATTATTTAAGGCATTCTCTACCATTCGTTGTACAATTGAACACTGTTATAATAAAAATATGTTTCTATCACTATGTATTGCATTCATAGTATTATTTTCGACCTTTTTCGCTCTTAATTGTGCAAGTAATGCATTTTGTTCGTCGGGCATTGCTATATTTAAAATATTCTTCTATCTTTACGCATTTACGGATACCTCTCTGGTATATATGATTTTATTACATCTCCCTCGCACGCAGTCTACTTGACAAGTATTATTCTGCCTCACACACAGCTTACTTCGCATGATGTGTTTGTTCCGTCTGTGTCCCACGCAGCTCACTTCTCAAGTGTTAATCTGCCTCACACACAGCTCACTCCTCATGGTTGATTTCAGGGAGACTAGAGTAAAGGAGTGGACACTCCATAGGAGATAAGCAGCGAAAGACGGCCCCAAAATCCCGACTTATAAATGACTGCAAGAGGCGCTGCGATCGCGATTCCCCGATGTATAGTAATACTTGTAGCTGAAGGTTCTAGGCATGCGCATGTAGCCGACGGAAAGCCTAGCAAGAGAGTATATCTATATGTAAGGGAAAACCGATTGCAACGCCACCTACAAACTCTTATTTTCCTCGATTTTGGAGCCACATCGTTAGCACACAGTGTCCACTCCTTTATTCTAGTCTCCCTGGTTGATTTCTTCCATCTCACGGTCTTACGTACAGGTCTGGACACTCGTCACAAAATCAAGTGGGGGAGGTAGGACGCTTATTGAAGCACCGGATTAGTTCGTAATCCCGTCACTACTCGTCTCTGCGATCTATCCGCCTACTGCGTTTTCTCAAACCTAACCTCGAAATTCCGGTGTCGGATATTGTGCTCTCATAAAAGAAGACAAGTGAATTTGAACCCAAAATGCTACGGTAATACGCCACGAACTTTGCCACTGAGCCAAATTCGGTATGTCGTTCAAGTAACTCAAAATCGATCATGTTTTTCGCACTCGCTTTAGATCAGAGGGTTACAGTAAAAGGTCTTGTAACATAAGAATTTTCGTTTTATTGCGTGTTACAATGGTCTCCAATAAACTTAGCTACAGTATTTATATATGAAAAAAAGACAAGTGGATTTGAACACAAAATGCTACGGTAATACGACAAGAGATTTGTCACTGAGCCAAATTCGATATCTTGTTGAAATAACTCAAAATCACTCATGTTTTTCACACTCGTTTGCGGGCAGAGGGTTGGGGTCAGAGATTTGTAAAATGAGCATTTGCGTTTTACCGCGTGTTAAAATAGTCTATAATAATATTAAAAACGAGTAATATACATTAAGGTGAGACAGAGATTGAAAAGCTAGCGCTTTCTCTATCTTACTTCCCCCACCCATCGTCATCGCGCCGGAGTTGAGATCGCAGCGATCACAGTGGGCAATATATGAACCACACGTCTGGCATCCATAAGCGAACTACCCACACGACGGGAGTTTCCAAATTTGTATGTAAGACCGTATTCCATCTCTATCACACGCGGCTCACTTCTCGAGGTCTTAGTCATACCCATGTACGTATTGCAAACTGGCTTGGTATTGGCACTGTACTGATGCCAGAACTGCCAATACTGGCAGGCTACCAAGGGCCAAGCCTTGCCCAAATCAAAATCAGTATTGAGACAACTTTGGTTTGTTAACACCGGTCCACTTATGGTGCCGTGAATCGGCTCGACACTGTTTATGAGTATTGGCTCAAAATAAGTGCCCAGTTTTGGGCCAGATATTATTTCCAATCTTGAGACAAACCCTGAATCAGTACTTTGCCGGGACATGCCCGTGTATAGACTGGAAACTTGGCTTAGTCTTGGCTCAGTACTGATGTCAGAGCTGCCAGTACTGGCAGGCTACCAAGGGCCAAGCCTTGCCCAAGTCCAAATCAGTATTGATACAACTTTGGTTTGTTAACACCGGTCCAACTTATGGTGCCGTCAATCGGCCCGACACTGTTTACGGGTATTGGCTCAGAATACGTGCCCAGTTTTGGGCCAGATATTATTGCTAGTCTTGAGACAAACCCTAAATCAGTACTTTGCTGGTACATGTTTATACATTTATAAAATAGAACGCTGAATTTCTTTAACGAAATTGTTTTTTTTATTGGTTTTGTTCCAGCCGTACAGGGTCTTCCCCTTTTAAGGATGTTGAGTCCCAAATCGCAAATGATGATAAAATTCTGAAAATTTGGTATGTTTTTGTATGACGTATTTCAGAGGTCGTGTAAAAATTTCACAACAATTAGGAAGCTCGTTATTGAACAATTAACATTCACAAATTAAATGTTGTTTTATGGAAACTGATGTAACTTTGCAATAAGTTTTTTTTTTGACCTCTCAACTTTATAATGTTTACAATATACTGAAAGCAACCGAAACAAAACGAAGTTTATTGATAAATATTTTTTTATTTCTTTTAAAAATTGTTCTTAACAAAATGTTAATTTTTCAATAACGAGCTTCCTAATCGTCGTGAAATTTTAACACGACCTCTTAAATACTTCATACAAAAACATACCAAATTTTCAGAACTTTCTTATCATTTTTTATTTCAACCCTTAAGGAGGTTGAAGTAATGATGATGGAACTATGAAAATTTGGTATGTTTTTACATGAAGTATTCAGGAGGTCGTGTAAAAATTTCATGACGATTAAGGAGCTATTTATTGAACAATTAGCATTAACATGTTTCATAGGGACTCAACATCCTTAACGAGCCCCAATCCGCGTCAACTTTCCATCTCCCATTCCACTACCCCCCGCCTTATATATCGCTTGTTCTGCAACTACTCCTCCGTCTACCTCCAATTCCGCCTCCACCCCCACCTGCGGCCGCAACCGACTTCCCCCCTCTGTATCATATTCACCATGACATATCTATCCAGGGTACAGGGAAACTGCGGAACACCGATACCAATTCAGGCGGTCATCAATTTCGCTCTCCCAGTCGTGGAACTAGTCTTATTTCTTATTTCGCCGCGAAATGCCGAAGAAAAACATTTCACGACGAGGTGTACGCGACTGGGTTTCGAACCCGGGACCTTCCAGTCCGCACGTTTAGTGGCAAGCACGCTAACCACTAGACAATCGCACCGCTTATGACTAATGTATACTATTATACTATTATCTATTGAAGGAAGTAGATATGCTGTAACACTCTTGCATCTCGAATGATTGAGAAATGTGAACAACATATTGTGAATAAATATGTTCAATATATATTGTAACGTTTCGCGATTTTGGGCGAAAGTTTACCTTCCGTTTTCGGTCGTTCGGGAAAACGAGGATACGCGGCGAACTCGTCGCCGTTGGAAAATTTAAGGGGTTCCCGTAGCCTCCAGGAGGACGATGTACATTTAGGTGGCAGGAATGATGGAGCGGACTTTAAGGTGGTTCTTTGGAGATGCCTCAGTGGTTATTGAGGGTCTCAGAGACGCCATCGTAATCCGTCATCATTGGCATTTTGAGTTTTCGGATTATTGTGTTATCGTTGGGTGGTGCAACAAGAATTTTGTTAGTGTTTTATTCCGTGAGTATACTGGGACATGTTCGGTTATAGCGACGTTTACGAAGGTCAGAGGAGGTCGGCGAGAAAGGCTGCCTTGGTGGGGGTGACGAGGATAAGGTGATTCTCGCGAGTTGTAGCGCGCGTGCGGTTCCACGGCCGCGCTCTCTCTTCTTTCTCTTTCGCTCTCTCGCTCGCACTCGCACAGACCGCGAGCGTCGTCGGTACGCGTTACGCCGTTTTCGTGACTGCTTCTATAAGAAGAATGCGTGTACACGTAGAATGAGGTACGTCGGGTGTATGGCGGTTAATTCCGGTGGCACAAGTTGCCAAATGCAACGAAACGCACGGTTGCCAAGCCGTGACGCTCAAGCGCTAGAAAGGCTAGCGTTATCAGTAATGCGTGGACTCGAGGAAAACACGGGCTCCTCGAGTGCGCATAGCGGGGCCGTCCAGGAGGGACGGCTGACCTCCTCGGTGCCAGACGAGGAGGACGAAAAACCAGTGAAGCTGGTTGTGGGATTTCCCTCGCATGCAGCGAAGCGCGATCGGCGCTTCCCGACTGCACACTCCGAGTATGCGGGCGCTGGATGAGTGCTAAGGCGATCGTTTGTCCTAGCGACAAACGATCGGATGATTTATCTGAATCCTGACTACAATCACCACGCCGACTCTATTCCCAAGGTAGGACTTCCAGCGCAATGCTGGGGCTTCCCAAGGGAACAGAGTATCTACCCGAAGCTGGGGTTACCCAAGGATGAGGGCCAGGGCGAAGGCAGCATGGCTCCCATCCGATGATCCGGGATTCCGGATGATGGTGACTCCACGTAAAATATTGGTTGTGATTTGCGACAGAGTGCCGCTCTGATTCGTGTATGCCCTTATATAGCCCCAGGCCCGTTAGGAGAAATTCCATTTCTCTTGCGGATCCGGAGGACTAGGTAGGGAATCGTGCCGCCGAGAAACACTCCGATGGTGGGGTGGCAGCGTTGGTAATTTCCAGGACGTACGCATACTATAGCCATTTCGAGGGGTAAGATATACCCGATTATTCCTCTCTAGGATATTAGGCGCACACTCGGTGTGAGGAGGCGTCGCGATGACTCTTGGTCGTACTCTCGGTATGATAGGAGTGGTCAAAGTACAGGATACGCGATCGGTATTGCTGAGGGCGGGTACTCCTGCGAGTGAGTCCGCGGTGGTCTGGCTCTTCGCGATGGGCGGAGCCTCTTGCGAGGTGTCGCGGGCTCGCCCAAATTCGTCACGCAAGTGATCCGCCCGGCCGGCGATATGGCCGGTCGCTCCGGACGCTGGTCAGAATACGCTGGTATCGCGTAAACGGATGGATGCTAGCGTGTTCTGTGTGACGGTGGCTTGCCTGTACAAGTGAACCGTTACAATATATGTATGTGAAATTGAATAGTCGGTACGCCAATGATGTCTAATTATATGTCGGCCCAGCACACAGAGTTTACCAATACTTGGGCAGTACTTAACCTAAGACTCGGCAACTAAGGCTGGCATGGTACTGTTGCCAATGCTGGGGCAGTACTTCCAGCCGAGACTCAACCAACCTTGGTTACCAAGACTGGCACTGTAGTAATAAAATTGTTTGCCAATGCTGGGGTAGAACTTGACCCAAGACTCGGTAACCAAGGTTGGCGTGGTACTGTTGCCAATTCTGGGGCAGTACTTCCAGCCGAAACTCAACCAGCCTTGGTTACCAAGACTGGCACTGTACTGATGAAATTGTTTACCAATACTGGGACAGTACTTAACCCAAAACTTGGTAACCAAGACTGGTATGGTAGTATTGCCAATAATGGGGAAGTACGTCTAGCCGAGACTCAACCAACCCTCTGTTACCACGATTGGTACTGTACTAATAAAATTGTTTGCCCATACTGGGGTAGTACTGAGACCCAAGACTCGGTAATCCAGACTGGCGTGGTACTGTTGCCAATGCTGGGGCAGTACTTCCAGCCGAAACTCAACTAACCTTGGTTACCAAGAATGGCACGGTACTAATAAAATTGTTTACCAATACTGGGACAGTACTTAACCCAACAATTGGTAATCGACACTGGCACGGTACTGGTCCTTTCAGTTGCCACTGCTGAGGCAGTACATCCAGCCAAGACTCAACCAACATTGGTTACCAGGACTGGCACCGTACTGATAAAATTGTTCACCAATACTGGGGTAGTACTTCACCCAAGACTTCAGTACCGCTAACTGAGAGTCAGTCGCCAGGACTTGCACAATTCTGGGCCGTATTGGTAACTCTGGCGCAATACCGATATTCGCACATGGGTAGTGGCGCCATCCCTGTGTGACCACGTTTTTGTAGCCATTTTTTTCAAGTCTCTCCGTAAGAGTTCGGGCTCCTCCCATTCTAGCCTCCATGGTCTGACAATAGGATGCCTCGTATCATGGAGCCTACATATCAGGAGGTCCAGCGAGGCCTTTCAACTCGTCCCCAAAACGATGACGAGAGAGGATGGCGCTGGGCTGCTCCGGCCCTATATGAATATAGATATACGCTAAACATGGGTGCAATCTAAGACAGATCACAGATGATGTACCTATCCCTCTTGAGGGATAACACCACCACAGGATTTTGAAAAGATCTTTTTTTGGCTTAAAGCGTACTTTGGGGTAATAAAAACAATGAGCTATTAGCACGTATCGGTACACGCGCTGGTAGGGGTAAAAAGTTACTGGCACACAGTGACAAAAGAAATATAGAAAAGGTTTATTAACAAAACGTTCGGGTTTTATATCACGTACACGTCCTTTCTCGCTCACGGCTCACGACCAAGTCCCTTGGGGCCTGTCCCCACTCTCCCTCGTAGCGCCCCCTATCACTCTCTCTTTCTCTCATACATTGGCACGCTTACATTCGGCCGTCCTTTAGTTTAAATCGTCCTCGATTTCTTTTCATCAAGGCGTCTCTTTTTTTCCAAATACAAACATAAGCGATAAACTTCGAATAAACTTAAGAACTTTAAAATTAACCTCAGTCTCGTTATGCGTGTTTTTTTTTAAGTTTCGTAACGCTTTGGTTTTCTTCGATTGCGATTGGGTTGTTTGCGGACTGACTGCAGTACGTCTAACCCTTTCGCCTTTTCATCGTTGCTGCCGAAGTCTCGGGGCTCTTCGACAACGTGTCTTCCTTCGGGGTTGTGTGAGTCCATTTCGCTCGGAGTCTCGTCCGGTTCGGTGGAGTTGTCGATGTCATCGTCACCGGACGATGCTTCATGACTGTCGGTGGTATCGTCAGCTTTGAACATATCCCATCGCTTGATTTTATCGATCGGGACAGTGTTCGAGTAGAATCATTGAGTGTTCTCAACCCAGGCAGATCTTCGACACGATAGCGATCATATGGGAGTACTTCTGTAATAACGTACGGCCCTTTATATTGTTCGGCTAGTTTTAACGATTGTCCGGTAGCTACTGGTGCACGCTCGATCATGACAAGGTCAACTGGTAGGTAGTCCGGAGCTCTCGCTCTTTTCGAGTTATAACGAATACTCTGACGAAGTTGGTCGCTCCTTATCAAATCAATCGCTTGCTGTCGTTTTTCCTCCATGTCTCGACTACTTTTAACTTCGTCTTCGAGTCCATCTCCAGTTATACTTCTCGGTGTATAATTGAATAGCAAAGAGAATGGCGTTCGTCGTGTCACCCTGTGAACCGTGTTGTTGATTCCCCATTGTAGGCTTCGTGCGTGAACGTCCCAATCTCTTCCTTCGATATCCATGCTCATACTCGCCAGCGCGGGAGTGATTAAACGATTATACCGCTCCACCTCACCGTTTGCACGAGGTGTCGCAGTCAAGTTTCGTACATGGATAATATTCACGCTTTTACAAAACGTCTCAAATATCCGGCTGGTGAACGCAGTTCCCTGGTCGGATATTAGGCGTGTCGGCGCTCCAAACATTAGAATAATGTCTTTTAAAAATCTTATTGCGGGTGTCGATTTCGTATTTTTAACCGCTCGTAGTAATACGTACTTCGTGAAGGCGTTGACGACAATGATTAAGAACGCATTCCCTTTTTTGCTTTTGACGAACGGCCCGAGATGATCAACGTGTAGCGTGTGGAATGGTTGTCCTACTTTATCGATAGAGTGAAGATTTCCTGGTCGCTTACCTGCAGGACGTTTGTGTCGTAGGCACGGTAGACACGCTCCGATGTAGCCTTTTACGTACCGTCGCATCTTCGGAAACCAGTACAGCTCTTTTATTTTCGCTAATGTCTTGTCCAATGCGAAGTGTCCGATATCGTCATGATTTTTCTTTACGATCTGCCACCTTGCTCTTTCGGGTACTACCCACTTGAAGGTTTCTCCATCTTCGCTTTTCTCGCGCTTAAACAATTGTCCATCCCTTAGAACGAATTCGGCTTCGCTTCCGTTGTCGAGCTGCAGCTTTTCCATGATTCTTCGTAACTTCGGATCGGCACGTTGCGCTACCGATAACCAGTCATCGAGTTCGACTTCGTTGGTAAGGATCGTCAAACCGTCAACTTCTTGCATCTCTTCAGGCCGTCCGCAAGGCGCACGACTCAGTGCGTCAACATGAACCATCTGAGTGCCCGGTCGATGATTTACAGTAAATGTAAACTCTTGGAGACGTAACCACCATCGAGCGATCCTCGGTATCAGATCTTTCTTTGAAAACGTGCTGCGAACAGAATTACAATAAGTAATTACAGTAAACTCGTCGCCAAGGAGGTAACATCGAAACTTCTCGGAAGCCCACACTACGGCGAGAGTCTAACTCGTACAAGTGATATTTTCGTTCGTTTTCCGTAGTTCGCCGACTAGCGTAGCAAACAGGTCGTAGTGTATCGTCATGTTGCTTTTGCAGAAGTATCGCTCCTAGTCCGTCCTGACTAGCGTCGGTATGCAGTTCAATCGGCATATTCGGCGTAAACGCTGCTAGTATCGGTTTCTCGGACAGTTTTCTTCGTAAACACTGGAACGCGTCTTCTTGCTCTTGATTCCATTCGAAGGTCGCATCCTTTCGAAGTAATCTCGTTAACGGTGCTGCCAAGACTGCGAAATTCCGGATAAATCACCTGAAGTAGCTCATCAAACCGACGAATCTTCGAGTTTCGTGCTCGTTGATCGGCCTCGGAAAGTTCTCGACGCTCTTCAGCTTGTAATCGCCGGGCTGTATGCCCTTCTCCGAGATATCGTATCCCAAAAAGGTCACTCTTTCGTGCAGGAATTTACATTTCGACAGCTTCAGCTTGAGTCCAGCTCCACGTAAGACCGTCAATACCTGTTCCAGGTGTTTGAGGCCATCCTCAAACGTTCTCGTCGGAATCAAAATGTCGTCCATGTAAGCCAGAGCGATGCTGTAAGCCAGAGGGCCCAACGTCGTGTTAACCATTCTCTGGGACACCGCTGGCGCGTTCGCTAGCCCAAATGGAACTCGTGAGAACTGGTATTGTCCGTCCGTCGTAGCGAATGCCGTTAATTCTTGCGATTCTTCAGCGAGGGGTATTTGGTAATAGCCCATGGCCATATCCAAGCTCGTGTAATACCTGCATCCGGCCAACCGTTCTAATTGATCTTCAATTAATGGGAGGGGATACTTGTCTTTCTTCGTTACCTTGTTCAGAGCCCGATAGTCCACGCACATACGTGATTCGCCTGTCTTTTTCTTGACCAGCAAAACCGGAAACGAATAGTGCGAATTCGAGTCTACGATGATCCCACAGTCTTTTAGCTCAGCTGTAATTGCGCTGACTTATTTCCGTTTTTGATGTGACAGTCGATAGGGTCTGAACGTTATCGGCTCTTTCGAAGTGAGCTCGATCTTCATTTCCGCGTTTTTCGCCACACCTAGTTCGCGGGTCGTCATAGCGAAGACATCTCGATTTCGTTGTAACATTTCGATCAGTTGTCTGCGTTGATGTTTTTCCAAACTCGGATCCGTTTGTATCGCGTTTATCGGCAGTGGCTCCATTTTTGTTCCTCGAGATGCAACGTTGTTGTAAGGGCGTTCGTAGCATCAAGCTCGCAACTCTCAGCACGCACAACGCGTTCGCCCGGCCGGAAGACGATGTTCTCTTTCGAATTGTTCACGACCGGTACGTGACTCGCTCGTTCTTCGTTCAAGGATATAATACATCTCGGTATACAATGTTCCTTGTTAACTTGTATGCGTTGTTGCCAATCGATGAATAAGTCCGAGACTTCCTCCGCCGCGTCGGCGTAAACGTCGATAAACCCAATGTAATTCCGTGGAAGTATCGTTTGTTTCGTCGCCCAGAGACTGATTTTCTTTCCAGCTCCAGAATGGTAAGACTTGTTAGCTTTCCTAAGTCGTCTTCTACTTCGCTGCTCTCCTGGAATACTCGGAGGTAATCCTTCCTTTTGATTATCGTGACGGTTGGTAACTCGGTAAACGGCTCTCCAACGAGTAGCGGAATTTCTTGCACGAAATCCGGAACGATGTAGATCGGAACCGTTGCGTTCGCTTTATCGATGACAAGCTCCACGTCCGCCAATCCCAACACGTTGACTTTGCCTGCACCGTATCCTCCGATGGTACACGGTTCGTTGAGGTTCTGAATTTCCAGCTTGAGGTGACGTGCTTCATTTTCGCGCAACGTTATGCACTTGCTGCCCATATCGATGTATGCTCGTATTTTTGTCCCGTTGATCTCAGCGTCTTGAAAATACTTGAGGTTTCCGTCTGCGTCGTTCACGTTCGCTATGGTCAATATATGTGGTCGATCAGTCGTTGCCGCTGCTTCGCCACCGTCGTTCGTTGCCTCTATCGTTCCCGGAGGCTTCACTCCTTCGCGCGTCTCTTCTATACCTTCGGCGATGTGCAAAGTTTGCAAATTCTTCGTGAATTTTTTGTCCGTCTTAGCATCAAAGCAGTTTGCAGCGAGGTGCCCGACTTTGTTGCACTTATTGTATCGCTTACGTTTTTGTTCCTTCGAACATTGGAGTGAGAGATGACCGTATTCGTTGCAGTTAAAGCAGAGAGGTTCCCCCCTCTCGTTCTTCGCCGGTTTTCCTTTCAGATCGTTGTGGATTCATGTGTCGAGACTCTCCATCTTTTGGTCGTTGCGTCGCTTCTGCCTTCGAAAATTTCACACGATCCTCCATCTTCTTGAGACTGAGTAGCAGAACTTTGAGTGACGGGAATTCCTGAATGCTCAGTGATTGAATCATATTATTCTCGTTTAATCCGCCGATGACAAACTCAATAATATCAGTGTCGCTTATTCGACACTGTCTCGCCAAACTGACCTTTGCATGAAAGTATTCTTCGATTGATTCATGCTGACGTTTCTTTCTGTCAACCATCTCCTGGTATTTTCGTTGTATTCCCACCGTAGTCGGAAAGGCATCCTTCAACAGCTGCTTCCACTCGTTCCAAGTTCGTTGTACCGTGGCCATCGAATCGTACCAAACTTTGGCCGCTCCTCTCAGCTTCGTTAAAGCGTGACATATCGTTGCTTTCTCAGACCATCCATACGCTTCGGCGTACTTGTCAATTTTCGTGATCCACATGTCAACTGTCTGCAATGAACTTTTGGTCGGGTTGAATTCAGGTACAAGCTCTGCCACTTGTCAATCGAACGCGGTTGACGTGCCTGGCGGCTGTCGTTCGAGGTTGCGTGCCTCGGTAATACTCGAAACCGTCTCTCGAATAAGCGTTTATAGCAAAGACTGTAAATCAAACGGTGGTACCTGATTCGCGCCTGTTGACATCGCTGGTGCGTAGTTCATTCCCGTAGGCATCGTTGACATCGTCGGGCTCGAGCCATGTGGCGCGTAGTATTGCTGAAATCGTGATTGTTGCGTGTATGTTCCTGGTGGTGGAAACATCGTATTTCGTGCGATATATGGCGTAGACGCGATATTCGGTTGAAACGTATCCAGTGGAGGCATTGGCGTTCGATGATCGCGATCGTTTTCGTAGCCGGCTCCGCTTTCAGCGGTCGCCGCTGGCGGCACTATCGTGTGCGCGTTCGTGGGTACGAACGTCGTCTGCTTCGGTAACGTCGGATGTTCCAGTACGTCTATCGTAGTCACTGGCAAAGGCGTGTAGCCTAACGTCGTGCTTGTGTGTGTCGTGTTCGTCGGTATGCTAGAAACCTGGCTAGCCGCGACGACCGTTAAGTCGTGACGCGTGCTGCGACTTCCCGCGTCGTCATTTCCATGACTTGTAATGGACGCCGCATTGTTTTGACTCATTGCCGCTTTCATTTTCTTCTTTTGCACTTTAAAATATTTGTCCACCGTATGTTCGAGGTTTTTGATCCGCTCGCTTTGTCGCCTCGTGTCAGTCGGCATTTGCCAGAAATTTCACCGTTTGGCCGCGTACAACTTTCCTTTGTGTCGAAGCACTCGAGCTTCGGACACCGTTTTGCCAATGCACTATGGTTTTCGGTTTGATTTTGTTCTGATCCCACTTCTGACTTATTCGCGCGTATCGGTACACGCGCTGGTAGGGGTTACTGGTACACAGTGACGAAAGAAATATAGAAAAGGTTTATTAACAAAACGTTCGGGTTTTATATCACGTACACGTCCTTTCTCGCTCACGGCTCACGACCAAGTCCCTTAGGGCCTGTCCCCACTCTCCCTCGTAGCGCCCCCTATCACTCTCTCTTTCTCTCATACATTCGCACGCTTACAATGCAATTAGTCTTGTAGCGATTTTTTAAAAATAGGTTCCATTGTCGATTTTGCCACAGCGCATCGGAGCGGGCGCTGAGTTTCTCGTACAACTTTAAACGCGTTTTTCTTGAACCCACTTTTTTCAAACAGGGAAGACGGATTACTCGAACACCTTTGCATGCATCGATTTGAAATGTTGATAGTAGCTCCACAATTGCATTCTCTATGGGAGTACGTAGCCATTTTTTGATTAAATGTAATTTTTTTTTATAAACAATTTACTGCTTTTTTGGCAATAATCGATTTATTTCTTTCAAAGTGCGCTATTTTTTCAAAGTTTGAAACCAAATTCCTACGTAGTCCCATAGTTAATAATATATAGATTATCATTTTTTTTTGGTTTTTGTTTGAGGTTTTATAATACTTTACGAGAAACCCGTTCTCCCGGGAAGCTATTTGTAAAAAAAACACGTTTTTCAAGATGGGCTCTGTCACCGCCATTTTTGGTTTGAGTTCGAGACCTTTTCTCGCTTTTGATTTTTTTTTCTAACCGTCATGAGGAAATTATGGATCGACAGATATTTCGGCTTTTGATGTCACGATCGGTCTGTTGTGAGGTTAGAAACTCATCCGATCATTTTCACTTCGTTGAGCAACATATTACTATATGTTCGTTACACCCTGTTTGCGTTCGCCAGATAATTATAAGGTTGGGTTATTTATCCCTTCCTAGAGGGATAGCCGCACGTCCCATACGGGCCCGGCAACCTCCCACGTAGAAATTGGATTGGAACGGGAAAATGGTGTTAATAGATTACATTTGGGGTACATATCGATTAGTATAATCCTCCGAGATTCCAAAATATTGTCGAGGGTCCTGGCTATGCTCATACTAGCTTACGCGCACGAGTGATTAAACTTCTCCGTGGAAAAGGTGAAAGTGCAATAATACAGGTGCATTGCGACCGTGAAGCCGCACGTCGCGGCGGCGGCGGTGAATCACAGTGCCAAAACTATAGTTGGCAAAATGAATCCAAACGGCCAAACCGCCGAGTCAAGCATGTTATGGACAGCGAACGATTCGTCATCATATCCAGCATCGACATCAAACGAGACAGCGAAATACCCCCCACTACTCGTCACGCTTAATCGGTCTGGCGAACAGCCAGGTAACACATGGCAAGTGATAAACTATCCAAACAACAACAAACGGCGTAAACGAGGGAATAATGAGAGCGTCGAGTCACGACAAACTTCAACAAATATCTCAAATCGCGTCTCTCCGCTACGAGAAACCGCGAATGAAATCGCGATAGAACAAGACAACAGAGAAAACACCAACACTGACAGGAACGCCAACACACAGATAATACTGCAATTCCAAAACCACCACCGATTTTCGTACCGGGTGTACAAATCATCCAAAAACCGACCGAAGAACTGCAAAACACAATAAGCAAGGACGAATACACATACAAAACAACAAATAACGAGGGACAGATAAAAATAATGCCTAAAAATCCTCTAGCTTACAGGAAAATAATCCAGGTACTCAAAAAAGAGCATGCTGAGTACCACATTTACCAACTAAAAGAGGAGCGCGCGTACAATGATTCGGTCACTTCACCCCTCAGTAGCCTTGGAGGACATAAAAAGTGCGTTCAATGAAATAGGACACCAAGTACCCAACGTAGCTAATGTATATCGCAGAGGCACCAAAATTCCACTACCGCTATTCTTCGTGGACCTAGAGCCGAACACGAACAAAAAAGAAATATTCAACCTTGACGTTCTTCTGAACGCCAGAATCCAAGTAGAACCACCCAGGAAGCGCAACTACCTGGTGCAGTGTACACGTTTTCAGCGATACGGTCACACAAAGACATACTGCAGCAGAAAACCGAGATGCGTAAAATGTGGTGATAACCACGACACAACCGAATGCCAGAAGACTGCAGATACATCCGCGACATGTGCACTATGCAATGGCGCACACCCCGCAAACTACAAGGGGTGCCTATTATACCAAGAAATAGTTAGCAAAAGGACGAACAAACCATCGCAAGGTCCAACTCGACTAAGGTCAGGACCACAAACTACAAACACTTCAAACGAACTGCCACCACAACCAGAAGCTTCAAACCACACCTGATCTAATATATGCACGTGTAGCAAGCGCCTAATAACGTACAGACAACGGACTAACAACAGACAACAATAGCCTCGCCTCCACCATCGAAGAAACCTTCAACGAATTTAAAGTAAAACTGGAACGACAGACACAAGTCATGAACAGCATGTTAACCCTACTGAACACGGTAATTGCAAAGATTACTTAGAAAAATGGATAATTCCTATTTAATAGCATTTTGGAACGCAAAAGGCCTGGCAAACCACCACCAGGAATTGCGAGCCTTCCTCAACATCAATCAAATTGACATCGCCCTTATTTCCGAAACTCACTTTACCAACAAAAATTACTTCAAAATCTTTAGATACAACATCTACCAAACAAACCATCGAGACGGAACAGCACATGGCGGGACCGCTGTACTCGTACAGAGCTCCACCAAACACCACGAACACTCGAAATACGTAACAGGAGAAATCCAGGCAATAAACGTCACAGTTACAGATTGGAACGGCCCTTTAACAATCTCAGCAGTGTACTGACCGCCAAGCCATACACTGCATAATAAAAAAAGAACAATTTGAAGAATTTATCCAATCATTACGCCCCAGATTTCTAGCTGGTGGAGACTACAACGCCAAGCACCAAAAATGGAGATCAAGGCTCACAACTCCGAGGGGTAGAGAAATCGAGAAAGTACCAGTAGCAAAAAATTACGATCATCTCTTTACAGGGCAGCCTACATACTGGCCAACGGACCAGCAAGAAATACCCGATCTACTCGACTTCTTTATTACAGGTGGGATTGCGAGAGCATACATAGACATCGAACCAAACACTGACCTATCCTCTGATCACTTGCCGGTGACAGCTACTGTCAGCACTTTCTTGGAATAACGTGTTGCAAGATGCTTTCTCTACAATAAAAAACCAACTTGCAGACATATAAAGAAAGCATTAAAAACAATATCAACCTTAGACGACCCATGAAGCCCGAGGAAAACATAGACGCTGCAACAGAATACTTTACGCAACTAATGATAGAAAAAGCCTGGCTAGCCACCCCTCAAAAAACGACAAATACGACAAGAAACACGAATAAAATTGTCTATCCAAGACAAATTAAAGAAAAAATAGCGAAGAGAGGAAAAATACGCCGAATTTGGCAGCTAAGCCACAATCGAAACGATAAAACGAACCTTAATAGAATCACACGAGACTTAAAACAACTGCTATTCGAATTCAGGAACGACTCAGTACAACAATACCTTCGCGAACTGACGAACGACAAGGCCTCGGGCTGCTCGCTGTGGAAGGCACCCAAGTCACTGAAACAACCACAGAAACCACTTCCTTCCATTCGGACAAGAGATGGAAATTGGGCTAGGAGCGACAGAGACAAAGCAGAAACGTTTGCAATATCCTTGCAGATGTCTTTACCCCTCCACCGCCAACAGGAGATATCGATGTCGACAATGAACAACACGTCAAACAGTTTTTAGAAAGCCCTCTGCCAATGAACCTACCGATACGACACTTCACACCATCAGAGGTTAAACACATAATCACCAGAGACCTCAACCCAAAAAAAGCACCGGGGTACGACCAGATTACAGGACAGATACTAAAAGAACTACCAAAAAAAGCTCTAACATTCATCACGACACTCTTCAATTGTATAATACGAACATCACACTTCCCGAGCCAATGGAAATACGCGCAGATCATAATGATACCAAAGCCAGGGAAACCACCCAACGAGGTCTCCTCATACAGGCCAATTAGCCTATTGCCGATTATGGCAAACCTGTTCGAAAATCTGCTCCTAAGAAGAATAAAACCACTCCTGGACGACAAGAACGCTATACCAGAGCACCAATTTGGGTTTAGAAGCCAGCACTCAACTACCGGCCAAGTACACAGGGTAGCAAGAATGATATCAGAGTCCCTAGAAAGAAAAGAATACTGCTCTGCAGCATTCTAAGATATACAGCAAGCTTTCGATAAAGTCTGGCACCTGGGACTCCTATATAAAATAAAATGGAAACTGCCCCAATATTTAACTCTCTGCACATCCTATCTCAGAGTACGGCGGTTCGACGTAAGACACGGGCAAGATGTATTCAACATCTATGAGATCCAATCAGGAGTACCACAAGGTAGTGTTCTAGGGGCCGTACTGTACACCCGACATACAGCTGACTTACCGGTGCGATGAGGAGTCACTGTGGCAACGATTGCCGATGACACAGCACCACTAACTTCAAATACAAACCCTACTGCGGCCTCAAACGCCTTACAAGAAGAACTGTCAGAAATACAGGACTGTCTTAACAAATGGAGAATCAAGGCAAGTGAAAACAAATCCATCCACGTCACATTTACATTACGAAAAGGAAATTGTCCACCGGTCAACCTCAATGGCCAACCGCTCCCACAATATGACAGCGTGGAATATTAGGGAATGCACCTCGAGCGAAGACTGACATGGAAAAAACACATAGCAGCTAAAAGAAAAGAAATCAATCTCAAACTC
>OX632363.1:12367723-12459084 GCA_951751655.1 Ophion costatus | reverse complement strand
ACCGTATGCTCAGAGAGTATTACGGAGTTACCGCAAGGTCAACCTGAGTTTGATTTCTCTCTCGTTACTGCCGCAACGATAGCCTCCTAGATTGCGTGAACCAACTCTCAGTCTCATAGTTATGGACCGGATGGTATATCGCGATTCGCCATGTTTAACGCTCTTCCTAGGTTATCGCAATTATTTGCAGAGCTATTTAACAGCGTTTTTCAGTTAACGCATTTTCCCGCTGATTGGAAGAGAGCCTACATCCGCCCCTTTTTAAAATCCAACCCGCTATCTTCACCCGCTGATTGTCGGCCCATCGCAACTCGTGTGAGCCCTCGAAGATTTTCGAAAGAGTGGTGCACAAACAAATCGCTAAATTCGTGGCTACCAACGACATCCTTGACTCTCGTCAATCTGGCTATAGAGAACTCTACAGTACTCAAACCGCCCTGTTGAGGATATGTCACGACGTGAGGCTTGCAGTAGACGATCGTAAAATCACGATCCTAGAGCTATTCGATTATAGCAAGGCGTTTGATACCGTCCCCCACTTAAAGCTCTTAACTAAACTTCGGAAATACGGTTTTTCAAACAGAGTTCTCCATTGGATTTTCTCATATCTCACTGGCAGATCGCAAGCAGTTGTCGACAGTTGTGGCAGGTGCTCTAAGTGGCTCGATACTACGACCGGAGTTCCTCAGGGATCTGTTCTCGGACCTCTATTGTTTTCGCTGTTCATCAATGATATTGAGACGGCTCTTTCTTTCACGCAACACATGATTTTTGCTGATGATTTACAAATTTACTTAAGCTGTTATTCATCTGAAATTGAGGACGCCATTTCAATGATCTCACGGGACGTTCATGACATAGCTAAGTTTGCCCTTACTAATGGCCTTACTCTGACTCTAACTAAATCCAAAGTCATCTTACTCGGCAGTGGTGCCTATATCAATCAAATCAACACCGACGATTTACCGACTATCAGGATTCAAAGTTCTATCCTCCCTTACGTCAGCAAGATACGCAACCTGGGCTTAACTATGTCCTCTAATCTCTTTTGGCATGAACATATCATCAGCATTTCTAGGAAAGTCAATTTTGTACTCAATAAACTAAGGTACCACAGGAGAGCCCTGTCCAAGGGACTGAAGACTACACTTGTTGTTTCCCTCATTTTTCCGATACTAGACTATGGCTGTCTAGTATATAATGACCTGCCTAATCAGCAGAATGTGAAACTTCAAAAGCTTATTAACTGCTGCATCCAGCTCATCTTCAACATACGTCGCGATGTTCACATCACCCCGTATCGTAGAGAGCTGGGCTGACTTTCAGTTAGAGCTCGGCGTCTGTACTTCATGGGAATCTCTGTTTACAACATCACCCGCGGCAATGCCCCTTCTTATCTGACTGAGCTTTTCCAACCACCCCGTCTCTCGGCACGTCCCTCGAGGCAAACTACAGGGTGCGCCAGAGAAACTTACTTATTTGAAAGGTCAATAAAAACAAAAGTACTTCAATTATTATTTTAAATTTTTTTTTATTTGAGAATACAATATCCCAATTTTTTTTTCATGTAGTCTCGAAAATGACATCGGATAAATGGCGACCCCCATTGCGCATACACTGATGAAGTCGATTTTTGAAATTCGTATCCACTCTTTGCAGCATATCAATCGGTATGTTGGCAATGGCGTCGCGAATGTTGTTCTTGAGGTGTGCTATGGTCCGTGGTCGATCGACATAAGCCAGATATTTCAAATAACCCCATAAAAAGAAATCGCATGGAGTCTAATCTGGAGAGCGTGCCGGCCATTGGAGATCGCCTCTGAGAGAGATGAGGCGGTCGGGGAAATGTTGTCGCAACAAATTCATTGAGTCTCGTGCTGTGTGTGCTGTGGCTCCATCTTGCTGAAACCACACGTTCCTAACGTTCATTTCTTCGAGTCTTGGAAGAAAAAATTCCTCGATCATGTTCCTGTAACGAGCTCCATTCACGGTAACTGCGCGTTCGTTTTCTTCAAAAAAATAAGGACCAATTATTCCCATTACCGACATCGCACACCAGACAGTAACTCGCTCACAATTAAGTGGCTTCTGGTGAAGCTCACGTGGATTTACACCACACCAATAACGCATGTTTTGCTTGTTGACGCAGCCGGAAATGTGGAAGTGAGCCTCGTCACTGAAAAAAACGACCGCGTCTTCAGGCAGGTTGTCAACCAGCATTTCACATGCATTTTGACGGGCAACTAAATCGCGTTCAGTTAATTCTTGCACAACAGCCAATTTATAGGGATGAAATCGAAGGTCTTCATGGAGAATTCGTCGAACCGTGGTGTCAGAAATTCCCATAGCAGCTGCGTGTTTGCGAGCCGAACGCCGGGGAGAACGCACAACTGACTGCCTCACTCTTTCGACATTTTCCGGAGTTCTGATGGTCCGTTGAAGTCCATTTCTGGGTTTAGCGACACTGCCACACTCCCGAAATGAGTTAACCCACGACAGAATCGAATTATGGCCAGGAACGAGTCTGTGAGGAGGAATTTCAAAGCGAGCGCGGAAGGCACGTTGCGTAGCAACAAGTGAGCGACCGTTAGAAAAGAAGCTCTCGACTGCGAAGGCTCGCTGCTCTCTAGACCAGAGCATGATGGCAGCTGACTGGAGGGAGAAACAAACTTGGGAACTTCCCCCTCCAGATGCGCCCCCTCTCGCCCCTCTACCCGCCCAACTCACCGCGCGGGAATTTTTTCAAATAAGTAAGTTTCTCTGGCGCACCCTGTACTTGAAATAGTACTTGAATCTGTTTTAAATCATTTTTTCTCCGAAAATCTCAAATATGACTAAAATATAAGAAATTATGAAAAATTTGGAGAAAAATTTGCACTCGGGGCTTCTCTCTCCCGTGATGATCTCCACTTAATTTGCTATCCACATTCCTGCGGTTTCCATTTCCGCCACTCCGTCTTTCTTCTTTCTGCCGGCCCGACCGTATTGCTTCGCTGTAGAAACTCTGCTTTCTTTCTTCACTGCTCGGCCACCTCTTTCTGTCCCCTTTTTCCGCCTTGGTGCTATGACACTCCAGCTGCCATTATTGTTCTCAACCTCCAATTGCGGTGTGACGCACATTCTGTCCTTGCCACACTCCGCCAGTTTCCCTCTTGCATAATCCTCGACTTTCGATCTAAGTTCTACAATCTGTTCCTCGCAGGCCTGTTTCTCCGTTTCCCTCTGCTGCATCTCTTGTTGTCTCCTCCGTCGAATTTGCTCACAAGTTCTCACAGCGATTTTTTACACAACTCTCCCATCCACCAATCCTTAAGCCGCGACTCCATATTTTCTAATAGTTTTGTTATTTCCTTTGCTGACAACAACTCCATTGCCCTTTGATTTATTCCTTGCTCCGCTCCTCCTTGTTGATTTTCCCTTACTTCAAAAACCTGGGTGGTTTTATACCTACATGCCCATTATTCTCTATGATTTCTACGACTTCCGGTAGTCTTACTTGACCGTTTCCGCCCGACTGTGACAACTCGCACTCCTCATCTCTATATGCTACCGTGGCCGGTTCGTCCTCGTCGGTCGTCCCATACGACTCTTCCTCCGCAGTATGTTCCATTGGCGACTGCCGTTTACTGTCCCTATCGCAACGTTCGGTGGCGAATGAATTACTATTCTTCTGGCTCCCCAGCCCATCATTCCCGCATTTTCCACTACCGCGCGTTCCTAATTTTTTCCGCTCGTCACGAACTTGTCGATTGCGCCAACGCACTTATTTCCCATCATCCCGCGCTTGCGTTCTATGCATGAGTATTCCTGCCGAGCGCTAGTGGCGTTCTCCTTGTTCGAGTTGTCGCTGACACTGCTGCTGTCTACTTTCCCGGCGCTCCCTTCTGTATCAACCGCGGCATCACTATCGTCCGCCATTCTCCTCTCAATTTCGAGTTTTCGCCACCCTCTTCATCCTAACCTCTTCCACTGCACGTTTTGATTTTTTCTTTTTTTCGTGTTGATTTATCTTCTAAAATAATTTTTTCTGAACGAATATGGATGCAAGATGTGTTCGTGCTGGATTAAGGGGTAAGGCCACTGTAAATTTTTTGAAAAATCGATTTTTTTTTATTGTCTTAAAAAATAGTTTAAACCCTCTAGAATAAGAAAAAAAAGGTCCTGTGCGAAAAAAATTTGTTGTCCTTAGGAAATGAAGGTCGCCGCCAAGCGTGTCAAAACTTGCTCCGAAACGACTACCTGCGGCAAACATAATGACGAAAAGGGACGACACAATAGGTCCCCCCACATTGCTCCTAACCGCCGGTATTAACGTTCCACGTGTCCTTTCGATCCTTTTGAGCATTATCAAGAAAAATTCCATTAGTTTAGAGACAGCAAGCGCACAGTAAAGAGCGATTGATTCTTCATAAGCGACGATTTTTGCGTGTTTTTCGTGGTTTCTTTACAATCTCACTGTAAAATTTACGAACGTGTAGTTGAAATGAGTGCTCGAGTGTATCTTGGAAAAAAAGGTACGAAAACCTCGTATCCAGCGCGGCGTCGGTCAGGCGGGAAGAAACGACCCTTGAATCAATACGAACGTGAGAGTGATCTGCCGGGCGTCAGTGCTTCGGCGAAAAAACTGAAGGACTGCAACGAGGAATTCGATGTTAATAGTCAATTCGGCTATAGAATCATCAATTTCTGCGCCGTTTTTGCCGTTATTGCCCAGCACGTGAAGTGCAAAACGTGCGGATCTGACATTGCGTTTCGAGAAAGAAGTCCTCGTGGTTTAGGATTCAAAATTGTAATCGTTTGCCCAAAATGTCCCGATGTGGATATTCCGAGTTCCAAATTCATTCGCAATGCATATGAAATAAATCGTAGAATCGTGCTTGCAATGCGACTGATTGGAATAGGATTACATGGAATCAAACAATTTTGCGCGTTCATGGATTTGCCACGCCCAATTTTTCATTCATTTTATGATAAATTGGTCAAAACGATAGCAATCGCAACGAAAGCAGTGAGAGATGCAAGCATGAAGAAAGCAGCGCAAGGAGAGAAGGAGGAAAGCCAGAAAAATGGACAAACTGACGGAGTAACGGTTTCCGGCGATGGCTCATGGCGAAAACGCGGATTTTCATCGCTTTTTGGAGTCAGGTCATTGATCGGCTGGTCGTCTGGAAAAATAATCGACGTCGAAGTGAAATCAAAGTATTGCAAATCATGCGAGCACTGGAAGTCCAAAAACGGAACAACGGAATTCGAGGAATGGCAAATAAGTCACGCCGATGAATGCCAAGCCAATCACGAAGGATCATCGGGAAAAATGGAAGTCGATGCTGTCGTCGAAATGTTCCAACGCTCAGAAGATTTATACGGAATAAAATACTGCAATTATATCGGAGATGGCGATTCCAAAACTTTCAAAGGCATCGTGGATTCGAAGCCTTATGAAAATGTTGATGTTAAAAAAAAGAGTGCATAGATCACGTGCAAAAAAGAATGGGCACTCGATTGAGAAACTTAAAAAAAGGAACAAAAGGTCTCGGGGGAAGAGGAAAACTCACTGCCAAATTGATTGACGAACTAAGCATTTATTACGGCTTAGCAATCCGTCGAAATTCCGATTCCATCAAAAATATGAAAAATGAGATCTGCGCAACCCTTTTTCACAAAATGTCAACGGATGAAAAGCCTCAGCACGAAAAATGTTCGGAGAATTGGTGCAGTTGGAAGAAAGCGAAAGCAGAAAATGCCTTGGATGCGTATCATCACAATCAGCCAATGAGTGAGGAGGTTTATCAAGCCATCAAACCCATCTACATGGAATTGAGCCGGGACGAGTTGCTGGAGCGTTGCTTGGGGGCCTATACTCAAAACAATAACGAAAGTTTCAACGCTACCGTTTGGAGTTTGGCCCCCAAATCATCCTCAAGCGGAAAAACTGTACTAGATATTGCGACGGATATCGCTGTTTGCATATTCAATGGCGGCCTTACCAACGTCTTGCAAATATTCAAGATGTTGGAGGTGGAAATTGGTGTACAGTTATATAATTTCTGTATCGAAGCCGACGCGAAACGCATCACGCACGCGGAGACATCTCTGAGCGACGCGGCCAAAAGTGCGCGCGCGCTCCAAAAATCAACCAGGAAAGACGAAGAAGACGAAAATTTGGCTATCGAAGGACAAATGTATGGTGCTGGGATTGCAGACTAACGGTAAAATTTTTTTTTTACTTCTTTTTTAAATTTTTTCCAATAAAAAACTATTCGCAAAACTTTAAACGCGTTTTTCTCGAAACATGGTTTTTCAAAATGGCACGCAGCATAACTCGAACAATTTTCATTTTTTTTACTTGAAATTTTAACCAGATGTGAACATTTACATTATCTTGAGAATGTCGATCGGAATTTTCAAGAACATTATTTATTGATTTTTTATTAACAAAAAACTTGCCGTTTTTTTCGTCAAAAATCAATTTTTTTTTTCAAACGCACGCCAAATCCACAAAAATTGATACTTTTTAAAATCCGATCGACATTCTCTAGCTATAGCCCTCTAGATTAATGGTTTTTTTTTGTTCTAGATTCAAAAGTGCACCAGTGGTGCTGCGTGCCGCGGAGCCCTGGAAGCAAAACATGTCCCGGGAAGATAGCTGTGGAACCGCCATTTTGTTTTTTTTTTACTGTAAAAAAATTTTATAATAAAGTTTAATGTATGCCCGATAACACCATTAAAAGGTTTTTTTTCAAATACCTTCAATTTCGGGAGCAAAAAATTAGTGAAAAAACCTTTTTTTTTGGGCCGTTACAGTGGCCTTACCCCTTAAGTAACATGGGCAACAGCTTTGCATTTCCTCATTAGGGGAGACGAATTCAGTTGGTTCCGGCAGACGAAAATCGATACGACGTTTTTTGAGGATTGAAACAAGGTAAAAAGATCTGCATCGCCTGAGAGACGATTTTACACGTCCCAATACCAATTGATTCCGGAAATCCCAAAGTATTGTGAGTATGGTTGCGGTTACAACTTGATCAAAGCATGAAGTCTTGCGGTCCTCTCGCGGAGACGTGCCCGCTCGCTCTCGTCGGAGATGTAATTAAATCGAGAACGAATTTGGGCGAGTCATTTTAGGGATTTCCGATGGAAACTAGTAGTATACCTAGGCCAGATTTAACACACTTTTGGGGGGGAGGGAGCGAGGGCAGAGGGAGCGAGGGTGTGTGTGCGTGTGTGTGTGCGTGCATGCGTGCGTGTGCGTGCGTGCGTGTGCGTGCATGGTACGTGCGTGTGCGTGCGGGTGCGTGCGTGCAGCTTATGCGTGCGTGGCGTGCGTGCGTGACAACCATGTATGGGCCGGAAAATTTTCGGTAATATGAAAACGCTAAGCGCCACATGGGTGGTCTTAATTTATGACATGCAGCTGCCTTGCTTCTATGTCGAAGATAATGTCAAGATGTTAGCATCCACCCCGTCTCAAAGCTCGCCGACACTAGAAACAGGTCCTGACTGGTTCCTCGGGAAAACTGCAAACTTTAGGGATCTATCGTCAAGGGCCGTTGGCGGCGATGGACCACTTGAGCGCAGCCGCACTATTGAAACAAAGAGGGGAGAAGTTTGTGTATGTTTGAGTGGGAGGGGGCTTACGGGGGAGCTTATAATTCCGTGGACCAAGCTCAGACTACACTATTCCACCGCAGCATCAACATCTCTCCAAAAGAGAAGTTTGAAAGTGTGGGGCAAATGGATCTCTCGAGTATCAACAAAGTCGGCCGGATGGTAGAATTCCTCCCAACGAAGAAGCTGTCAGAACTCCCCGCTAAATCGGAACGACTAATCTCCGATATGAGGGCCGTACAAACTAAATTTGGGAAACGCTACATCGTGGACATCGCGGATGAGTCCTCCGTCTTCTTACCGGCGCGACTTGTGAAGGCCTTTGACCAAGATCCGACAATGTTCGGGAGTATGCTGCAAGTGGCACACGATGATCAACTCTGCCTGCAGTACATTGGTGGAAAATACAACAGTATCGAGTTCCGCCGTCTCTGAACATAGTGGACGGAACAAAAATCGTTGCATCGTCGAACGGCATCATTGAGAGTATGCTGCAACTGGTGAACTCAGTGCTGGAAAATACAACAGTGTCGAGTTCCATTGTCTCCAAGCGTGGAGGCAAAATTGGGCACCAACTTTTAACGGCCGTTCGCATGGTTTTTTCAAATTGTGGACTATGTAAAAAATGTATGTTTGATCGAATTGTAAATTATGGATGTTGTCGCCGTGGAATAAATGACATACATGTTCATCGAAATGTTTGTTATTCATTGCAAAAAATAATCCCTCGCTCAGGCTTCGTATACACTCAACCAGCTGTTCAGCGATTTTACATTGTCATGAGAGAAGTGGTATTTCATGTTGAAGGGATGATGGGGGCATTTGGATCTCGTGATTTTCGGCAGCTTTTGCAGCGATGAACAGTCCAGAGTCTCCAAGTCGATGACCTTTGTTGCGGCATCCGTGAATCTTGATAGCCATACTCATTTCTCGAATCCCTTCACATAGATGGTGGGAGCTCCTTGCAAGATTTGTCGAATTGTCTTTCTAGCTGGCTCGTATGGTATGCCGCTGTGATCCCATCCTATTCCATGGAAATTGCGTTCCAGCCACTTGTTTGTCATTTTGTACTTGGCCGGTAGAGAGTCCCATGCAAATGGTGCGTCGAAGGCGAGCGTCAGCGGTTTAACATCCTTGTCGCGGAATTTGACGATGGACATCTCCTTTAGGACAAATTTGTTGAAAGGTCTCTTGAAGCCCTGAACATTGCTGATAAGCTCCATGTTGACTGATGCGGGTGCGAATCATCGGCATGATTTTATACCAATTTTTTAACTCCACCAGTCATTCGATTGTACTCGACAATACGATCATGAAGGATCATGCAGTATGCCGAAGGTTGTGGTGGAATATTGTCTTTCAATTCAAATTCAAGACGCACGTCAACAGGGTCGGACTTGAGCGAATCGTTTTGCTTTGAACAGTCAATGACAACGAGGAGGGCTTTTTCTAAAAATTCAATCCTGTTCAGCCATGGTTCAGCTTCTTTGTTGTAATAGGTCGGTTGAAAGCTTGCGTACATCTCATAGAGTAGAGCATATTAATTTTGATCAATGTTCAAATTCAAATTTCCATATGTATAACATTGTGAGTTGAGGTATAGTTTGACACCGCTCAGGTTACAATGATCAAAGTGGCTCGCATTTTGTTGTTTCATATTTTTCCGTCCCGTCTGCAGCGCGAGTATGACATAACGTAGCTTCTCCAGTTGATTCGAGGTTTTCACAGACCACACGTGCTTAGAGGTGGCAGGCAGCAATGGATATTCATTCAGTTCCCATGTTCGGAAACTCATGGAGATTCGTGCGTCTTTGGCGAGAAACTTTAACAGCTGAATTTTTCGCTGATTCGAGACTGTTCCATACGGTACGAGGGAATCTATTTTATGCAATACAAGTTTGCAGTCTTCGGCCGCTGTTTGTACAATGGCATTGTCATCGGTCTTTGATTTCGTGAGAATCAACTCATGCTTGGCATTTACGACAATTTTACGATAATCTTCGGCAAAGCCGAGGAGCATGCTGAGCGGTAGACAGACATCAAAGTTTCCTGATACAACTACAATCTGCTTGGTCTCTTCGACATCGAGCCATCCAGTGTTCTCGAGCATAGAAGATTTGGCCGTTTGCGATTTGGTGTTTACGACAATTTTACGATAATCGTCGCAAAGCCGAGGAGCGTGCTGAGCAGTATACACACATCAAAGTTTCCATATACATCTACAATCTGCTTGGTCTCTTCGACATCGAGCCATCTAGTGTTCTCGAGCATAGAACTTTTGGCCGATGAGAGAGATGAATAGCCTTTTAATACACTCGTAATGCCGACATTCTTATTGCGATCGATTTCTATGGCATTCAATTCATATCGCACTTCCTCAAACAAATGACAAATGGCATTGTTGACGAGAGTTGTAGCCAACTCGCCAGCTTGACGAGTTGGCGCTCCGTCGCGCTTGGATAATTTCCCACATATGTGTAGGGAATTCTTGCTTGGCAGAATGAAGAGGTCTTGATATTGGATGGCAATACGAATTTCATCGCTGTTATTGAAGGTTGAAGATGCATATGGCTGATGCGCGTGAATCTCGCAATGGATGATGGAGTCATCAAAGACCACAGGTGTCTGGATGTTTACAATTTCTTCTTCCATTGCACGCAACAGATGCACAGAGCACATACTAAATAATTTTTACACGCTTTCGTCACGCACTTTGAGACCCAAATTCCTCAAGAGTAGCACGTTTTGAGGTGATAGCACTTTCGGCGCTGGCCGACGACTGATTGATTTTATCCATGGTCGATTATTGTTATTGGATGATCTGTTCAAAACAATACCTATCACGACTTTATATGCAGGCGTATGGTGATTACTTCACCGCGGGAATTTACCAAATCACCGTCCTGATTCACTGTGCGAAGCTGTATCGTATCAATCGTTCGGCTCGTGATTGGCAGATAAATTACGTGGGAGGGAACTTCATTGATCTTATAGCCCGGTGCCACGTATGGAAAAAAATTCGTGAATTGTATGCACTTTTTGTCCCTTAATATAGACACCAGCGGTAATGTTGCACTCAACGCCTAGGGCGTTCACTTTGAGAATGGCCACTGGGAGACCGGATTCGTGTCTTTTATTGGCTCCCAATTTACGTACGGGGAAGCCAAGTAGATGTCCAATAGAATCTTCCGGCTCAAAATTCACATCACGATCACACTCGATCTCACTGCGTAGCGTATTATTGTTGGGATCAATGCTGAATTGGATGTTTTTACGCGAGAGCTCTGCTTGCACAAACGTCTCAATATCCTCAATCTCATAGCAACGCGTACGTATCGCCAGCACCTCATCTCCAACGTAAGGTTTATCGTGATCGACGCCGATAATGGGAATGGAGTTGAAGCTTAACATTACCACGAGACCGAGAGTATAATTTTTGTATGGCGAAAGTTCGATGGGTGGAAAGTATTGTGCTTCGAGTATGGACGATGAGCCAGATATGGTCTCGGTTAAGCTATCATCCATGGTGCTGGTGAATTGACAACTGAATTCTCCACGTCATTTCCTACCTATATATAGAGTGTATTTGTCTTTGTGCTGCAATTGTCGAGAAAGAAACTTGAGACATCAATGTCCACATTCAATCGTATCATATTCCTGATATCCCCTATAATTATAATTAACGCTACCAATACGAAAATCTCTCATGAATTCGGATGGTGTTGGACGATTGCCGAAACTAGCATAGTACACGACTTTCCATCCGGTCTTTTTGTAAGCGACCCAGTGTGTTCCAGGACCGACATTTTCATCCAAATTCACAATCGCTGCTTCACATTTGAGGGGTCCGCTCGCTGGCAATGTATCACGCATGTAAACTCCACGAAAATGCGGAATTTTTAGGATTTTCGCATATTTGAGTAGGTCGCGGTCGGTGAGGGGTCGGCGTGGTAGCGCAACTTCTAGTTTTTTGGCTTCATATGAAGGCCCAATCCCTGCTTATATGGTTTCAGATGTAGACCCTGACCTAATGGAATCGCTTCAATTGTCCGATTATGCCGCTTACTTTCATCCATTTCACGTTTAGCTGCTTGAGCAGCATTTACCGCTGTAGCTATACTAGCCGCACCACCGGACAAAGCACCCGCAGCGCCTAGACCTGCAAAAATGAGCACGAGGAACGGCAATAAACCTCCAATTTTATGGGGTATAGGTAGAACCCGAGGTGTGCGTACTTTACAACCTTGCATCTTTACAGCTGCACGAGCACCCTTTAGAACTGATTTAATAATCTTATGCGGATCATTGCTTTGAATAATTTTCTTCTTTGCAACACCAATTATCTTTTTCAAACAAACACCACCTTTGCGAGCCTTTATACCCATGCCAAATTTTCTCTTTGTCTTCATAATATTAGCCACACCCCAAGCACGAACTTTTTCGCCGATACTAGCGTCTCGCGCGGTAACACGTTGCCAAGCCTGTTCAGCCAACACTTTATCCGCCAAATATCTCTCCTGAAGATTATCCGGATTTTTCGAATACGCAATATCGTGTTGTTTGCAAGCCGTATCCAATGGGTCAGTGCCCGGATCACCACGAGCAAGGCGCTTGACCAACTTTGTACCTGGTCCACCATACTGATACCCCGGCAGATGTAGTTCAACGGGGAGTTTGTTCATTAGACTGTTGACCAAACCCTTGCGACTCGTGCGATGCACGATCATGTCTAAAGACACTACGCGATTGACTGATAATCCCTATAAGAATCCTTTTTATATTATTTCAGCGTTAGTCGTGTGTGAGGTGACGTCCAAGAAGCAAACTATCGTCGGCGGACTTCCCGTCATAAATTTTGACGAGTTTGTTCAAGACAGTGCAGGGAAGAAGAAACAAAAACGTCATGGGAATTTATTGCCGAATAGCATACGTGCACTGTTTTGCGGTCCATTTCATTGTGGGAAAACCAACGCTTTGCTCACTCTCATCATACATCCGAATGGTTTAGGATTTGAGAACACTTACTTGTATTCCAAATCGCTGCGACAGCCACAGTATAAGTTGCTCGAACAATTACTCGAACCTGTGAGTGGAGTTGAATATCATCCATTCGAGGCCCATGAACAAGTGATAGCACTAAGTGATGCGCGATCCAAGTCTATATTCATCTTTGATGATATAGCATGCGAAAAGTAGGATAATGTTAGAGCCATCTTTTCCATGGGAAGATATGAGATTGTTGACAGTTTTTATCTTTGTCAGACGTACACGCGTATCCCCAAACATCTCGTGAGGGATAATGCAAATTTCGTGGTGCTTTTCAAGCAGGATGATACGAATCTCAAACACGTGTACATCGATCATGTTAATACAGATATGACTTATACGTGCTTTAAAAATATGTGCATGAAATGCTGGAATTCCGACACGTATGCATTTATCACGATTGACAAGGATAGCGGTATTAATGATGGTCGATATAGACAAGGTTTTGATTATTTTCTAACCATTGATACATGACTCATCACGGGTGGTTGACGGTACAGTATTGTGCACGCCTTGGCGGTGGCAACATGCAGAGCGAAGAAGTATTGCGGGAAAAAGATGTATTTCGTGAACTTGCCAAGGCGAGCGATCAGACGAAAGCATCGGATGATGAAATGTGGAAAAGATGAGCGGAGAATGCAAGATGTCTTTAAGACGGAATGACACCTCATCGCGGTCGGTATGGTAGAACAGAATTATAGATACCCAAAAATCTCTGAACCGGCTCTTCAGATCCCGTCGAAACTTTGCCAAACGACGTCAAATAGATAGACGAACAGCTTCCAGCCCCTCAAATTTTTTGAATTTGAGAAAAAAACGTAGATTGGCTTATCATGCGGAACTTGAGACCGAAAAGATGAAAAATCAGATGTTTGGCTAATGTCACGACTTAGAGAAAAGCTAGACCGGGTAGCCACATAAAAAACGAACAATTTGAGCTCTCAATCACTGCACTTCATTGCATATCTTAGGAGAAAAGTGGTAATCTAGATTTGTCGTGTAATTGTTGATAATTGCGAGCAAATGTCGCCCGAACTTCGACGTGCTCAGTTCACGAGAATTTCGCGCGCGGCGCTCGCCTCGTGGTCTGCAGACGACGCGCATCGAGGCCCGTGTGGCAGCGCCAATAACGTCTCTCCACACCGTGGTGTAGACGCGCACCGACACGCACGCACACATGCGTTGCGTAGCGTGTCGAGGCACGTGGAAGGCGAGACGCAATGTCTCCGCGCGCGCGGCGACGAACGCGCGCGGTGACATCCGTCGGTGGGGCGCAGAAGCTCGATTGAGTTCTGCCCTACCGGTCGGAAGCCGGGGCCGCATCGAAGTTTCGCGTCGGGTGTCACTCCCTCTTAAACCTATCGTGGGGCTATTGGAGAAATTGGTGTCGTATAAAATCGGCGAGGTGAAAGCGGTGAAGGAGGAAATTAAGGATGAAAAAGTGAGTGATGATGCTGAACAAGATGTGTTAAATAGTGTGAAACACCAAAATGCGGCACAAGATGCCTTCAAGAGTGAAACCCGAGATTCGTTTTAATTGATATATGAGGATGATGTTGATGACCCGCAAAATGTCGATGAGCTGATCAGTGAATATCTCCTGCTATTGCAAACAAATATAAAGGCAAGCTTGGATGCAATATATGGTGTGCGGAATCTCGCAAACAACAATTTAATGCTTGGTAATTCTCCGATAATTTTCGACTCTCAACATATTCGTGTGGGAGATGTGAGTTATGCGAAATCTGTTGGATTAACGGAGCTGCTGTTGAAAAAAGTGCCCAATGTTGAAACTCTCACACCGGACGATTTGAAAAACTATGAAAAGAGTGTCATCTCAACGAAAGCGTACAAAAAATGTTATAAGCCTAGTGAGGCTATCCGACGTAGCACCAGCCACAAATTCAACACATATATCGCAAATATAGTCGATCACCATGTGGGACAGGGTATGCCAAAGTATAAGCTAGCTTGAAAAAACACCCAGTTGGACTATATTTATTGGGACAATCCAATCGAGTTAGTAGATCACCTTCGCTTACTTCTCGCTTCACAAGCAGCCGGAAATTCAGCACATGCGAATGAAATTATATCGATTATCGAGGAATTACGTGAAGCTGAAATAATTTATTTACTCGGTCGATGTGTTTGGACGTCAATTGCGTAAGAGTGTACTCGTCAGTAAGCCAGGTCCTCCAGGCCGACCTGGGTTTGGGTTTAAAACCACCGCCGCTTGTCACTATGGTGTGGGGCAGAAACGATTGTGCAACATTGCTAATCCGGGGCGGGGGGGGGGGGAAGACGACGCCATCACTCTAAGTGCTTTACACAAAAGATCCCGAACTATCATTAAGAACATTCGCAAATAAATAAATGAGAGTTTGTTTGGGTTGCTGGTTAATGGACTTGAAGCTACGATAAGAGACATTGCAAAGACTCTCGAGGCAGATGTCAAAACTCTACAAGACCTGGTGATTCGTAATTCAAACGTCATTGCTGAATTCGACGCACGACTGAGTGGACTGGAAAATGAACGAAAAAAAGGGCTCTCTCGTGCTGGAGCTACGAAACGAAACCTGCTCGACGAAACTATCCGCGTCGTGATGTGGACATCCGTGGCTTGGATGAGACCTGGCAAGCTGATCTCGTCGATATGTCATCATACGCGCGGCAGAACTCCAAACGCAAATTTCTCCTCACCGTCATCGATACCTTCTCAAAATTAGCCTGGGCCGTGCCAGTAGTAAGGCTAGGCGGGTTCTAACCCACTTTTTGGGCGGAGGGAGCGAGGGGAGAGCAAGTGAGGGGGACGGAGCAAGGGGCGATGTGTGTGTGTGTGTGTGCGTGTGAGTGCGTGCGTGCGTGTGCGTGCGGCGTGTGCGTGCGGCGTGTGCGTGCGTGCGTGCGTGCGTGTGCGTGTGCGTGCGGGTGCGTGCGTGCGTGCGTGGGTGTGCGTGCGTGTGCGTAGGTGTGCGTGCGTGTGCGTGCGTGTGCGTGCGGGTGCGTGCGTGCGTGCGTGCGTGCTTGCGTGCGTGCGTGCGTGTGCGTGCGTACGAGAACCATATAAGGTTCGGAAAATTTTTGGGTAATTTGAAGACGCTACATAAAGGGGCGGCCTTTCCAAGCCCCCCTAATTTATGACATACAGCTGGTTCCATTCCGAAAGACAATATAAATTGAATCCGCCCCGTCGACAAGCTCGCCGACACTCGAAACAGGTCCCGACAGGTTTCTTTGAAAAGCGTGCATGCGTGCGTGCGTGTGTGACAACCATATATGGGTCGGAAAATTTTTGGTAATATGAAAACGCTAGGCGCCACATGGGTGGTCTTGTATTTATGACATGCAGCCGCCCTGCGTCTATCTCGAAGATATTGTCAAGATGTTAGCATCCACCCCGTCTCAAAGCTCGCCGACACTCGAAACAGGTCCTGACAGGTTCCTCGGGAAAACTGCAAACTTTTGAGATCTATCGTCAAGGGCCGTTGGCGGCGATGGACAGCTTGAGCTGCACTCTTGAAAAAAGAAGTCCCATCGAGGTCTCGGTTTCATTCCGAAATATACCATCAAGATGTCCCATGTGCGAGTATGTACGCAGTGCGTCCAGCCACGCAGGTGTTCTTTGAACGTGTTTGAACTTGTTTTTCTCTCATTGGAAAAGTGGGGAGAAGTTTGAAAAATTCAGTGGGAGGGTTACGAT
Source organism: Ophion costatus (assembly GCA_951751655.1). NCBI lineage: Eukaryota > Metazoa > Arthropoda > Insecta > Hymenoptera > Ichneumonidae > Ophion > Ophion costatus. The sequence goes on along the minus strand of OX632363.1, from coordinate 12,442,730 downwards.
GATCTTTCGCCAAAGGTTTTGACTGCGGATGGACCATTTGAGCACAGCTGTACTCTTGAAAAAAAAAGTCTCAATACATCGAGGTCTCGATATCATTCCGAAATATAATGTTAAGATGTTTACAATTCAATGTGGTTCCGTCGGAGAATAAAGAATACAAATGGTATATATTTCCATCGAAATGTTTTTTATTCATTGAAAAAAATCCCTCGCTCACGCCTCGTATGCACTCAACCAGCATTTCAGCGATTTTACATTTGCATGGGCGCAGTTGTATTTCGTGTTGAAGGAATGATGGGGACATTTGGATTTCGTGATTTTCCGCAGCTTCTGCAGCGATGGACAGTCCGGAGTCTCCAAGTCGATGACCTTTGTTGCGGTATCCGTGAATCTTGATAGTCATGCGCATTTCTCGAATCCCTTCGCATAGATGGCGGAGGCTCCTTCCAAGATTTGTCAAATTGTCTTTCTAGCTGCCTCGTATGGTATGCCGCTGTGATCCCATCCTAATCCATGGAAATTGCGTTCCAACCACTTGTTTGTCATTTTGTACTTGGCCGGTAGAGAGTCCCATGCAAAAGGTGCGTCGAAGACAAGCGTCGACGGTTCAGCATCCTTGTCGAGGAGTCTGACGATGGACATCTCCTTTAGGCCAAATTTGTTGATGGGACTCTTGAAGCCCTGTACATCGACGATAAGTTACATGTTGACTGATGCGCGTGCGAATCATCGGCATGATTTTGCACCAATTTTTTAACCCCACCACTGATTGTATTGTACTCGACAATACGATCATGAAGGATCATGCAGTATGCCGAAGTTTGTGGCGGAATATTATTTTTCAAATCGAACTCAAGACGCACGTCAACAGGGTCGGACTTGAGAGAATTGTTTTGTTTTCAGCAGTCAATGACAGCGAGGGGGGATTTTCTAAAAATTCCACCCTGCTCATTCATGGTTCAGCCTCTCTGTTGTAATAGGTCTGCTGAAAGTTTGCATATATCTCGTAGAGTAGAGCATATTGATTTTGTTCAATGTTCAAATTCAAATTTCCATATGGATAACATTACGAGTTGAGGTATAGTTTGACATCGCTCATGTTACAATGATCAAAGTGGCTCGCATTGTGTTGTTTCTTATTTTTCCGTCCCGTCTGCAGCGCGAGTATGACATATCGTGGCTTCTCCAGCTGATTTGAGGTTTTCACAGACCACACAGGCTTAGAGGACGCAGGCAGTAACAGATATTCACACAGTTCCCACGTTCGGAAACTCATGGGGATTGGTGCGTCTTTGGCAAGAAACTTTAACAGTTGAATTTTTCGCTGATTCGAGACTGTCACATACGGTACGAGCCATTCTATTTTATGCAATACTAGTTTGTAGTCTTCGGCGGCCGTTTGTACAATGGCATTGTCGTCGGTCTTTGATCTCGTGAGAATCAACTCATGCTTGGCATTTACGACAATTTTACGATAATCTTCGGCAAAGCCGAGGAGCATGCTGAGCGGTAGACAGACATCAAAGTTTCCTAATACAACTACAATCTGCTTGGTCTCTTCAACATCGAGCCATCCAGTGCTCTCGAGCATAGAAGATTTGGCCGGCGAGAGAGATGAATTTCCCTTCAATACACTCGTTATGCCGACATTCTTATTACGATCGATTTCTATGGCATTCAAATCATATCGCACTTCCTCAAACAAATGACAAATGGCATTGTTGATGAGACTTGTGGCAGTGGTTGGCGCCCCCTCGCACTTGGATAATTTCCCACATATGTGTAGGAAACTCTCGCTTGGCAGGATGGAGAGGCTTGATGTTGGATGGGCATACGAATTTCATCGCTGTTATTGAATGTTGAAGATGCATATCGCTGATGCGCGTGAATCTCGGAATGGATGATGGACTCATCAAAGACCACGGGCGCCTGAATGTTTACAATTTTCTTCTTCCATCTCACGCAACAGATGCACAGAGCACAGACCAAATAATTTTTTACACGCTTTCGCCACGCACTTTGAGACCCAAATTCCTCAAGAGTAGCACGTTTTGAGGTGTTAGCACTTTGGGCGCTGGCCGACGACTGATCGATTTTATCCATGGTCGTTTATTGTTATTGAAAGATCTGTTGAAAACAATACCCATCACGACTTTATATGCAGGCGTATGGTGATTACTTCACCGCGGAAATTTATCAATTCACCGTCCTGATCCACTATGCGAAGCTGTATCGCCTCATTCGTTCGGCTCGTGATTGGCAGACAAATTACGTGGGAGGGAACTTTAATGATCTTATAGCCCGGTGGCACAAATGGAAAGAATTCGTGAATTGTGTGCATTTTTTGTCCGTTAATATAGACACCGGCGGTAATGCTGCACTCAACGCGTAGGGCGTTTAGTCTGAGAATGGCTACAGGAAGATCGGATTCGTGTTTGTTATTGGCTTCCAATCGCGTGCGGTGAAGCCTAGTAAATATAAAATAGAATCTTTCGGTTCAAAATTTACCTCACAATCACACTCGATCTCACTGCGTAGCGTATTACTGTTGGGTTTAATGCTGATTTAGATGTTTTTACGTGAGAGCTCTGCTTGTACGAACGCCTCAATATCCTCTATTTCATAACTGCCCGTAGGTATCGTCAACACCTCATCTCCCACGTAAAGTTTATCGCGGTCAACGTCAATAGTGGGAATAGAGTTGAACGTTAACAATTCCACGAGACCGAGGGTATAATTTTTGTGTGGCGAGAGTTCGATGGGGGGGAAGTATTGCGCCTCGAGTATGGACGATGAGCCAGATATGGTAAATGTTAAGCAATCATCCATGGTGCTGGTAAATTGACAACTGAATTCTCCACGTCATTTGCCCCCTATATATAGAGTCTATTTGTCTTTGTGATGCAATTGTCGAGAAAGAAACTTGAGACACAAATGTCCATATTCAATCGTATCATATTCTTGATATCTAGTATAATTATAATTAACGCTACCATCACGAAAATATCTTACCCACATATATCGGCTTGTTGAATTTCACCTCGAGATTGCGCAATTCCATGGCACCGAGGTTTTCCGAAAAAACACTTCGGCTGTGGCAGTTTGGCTTCGAGAGCATTGCCTCTGCGCCATACCTGCCCTCCCATTTTGTTGAAAGCTTTACATCCACATGATTGCACACATTCTCCATCGTTTTGCCAAAGACCGCATTATTCATTAATTTGAATAAATTCTTCTCGAAATGGTTTTTGGCAAGCGTTCGAAACTGCGTAGTTAATTCGATTTACGAACACAGCCATGGGGATTGTGTAAACTGTAGGACTCTATGGATTTTCACGAGGCAAAGTCCGTGGCGTAAGCACTGGTGTAATTTCCGGTAGTGTATGATGTAGCGCTTTTTATCGTAGACGGTTGCTAACAGCTTTTTTCCCCGCTTACCCGGCGGTTTTTCATGTATTGGACAAAACGGCAGGTCTGTGTGCGCATCATGTTGAGATGGCGGATATTCCAAGTCGACTTCAAGGATGTAGCCTATAGCGGAGTCTAGCGTGATGCATGATGGATCAAAGTTCGACACGTCGTTGACCCATCGAAAATCTGCATATGGCAAGGGTTGGCACATTGCCTACCCATACAGTCTGTTGACGTCAAAATACATCAAGTCTGAAGATGCTTTCGATGGATCAAACGATTCCATGTACTTGCTATTAGCGTGTGCATATCGGTTCGAGCATTGACTCAGACCACCACGTATACACCGCTTAACGAATAAAACCATGTCGATGTCAGTTAGTAATTCAAACTTGACATTCGAGTGTTTTAGCATTGCATCCCAGGTATATCCGGGCAATGTAAAGTAATACGCAGGATCTAGGCCATAGCTCTCAACGCATGTATTTCGAAAGTTTTCGAAAATATCGGCTAATAACAAGACATCTGTCTTCAGGTACAAATCGCTATAGTCACCGAGCGTTCGAATGGAGAACCGCTCCCAAACTTTCTCAGCATGTGCATACTCGCTCTCCGATACTTTAACATCTGTCAGGGAACTGTAAAATGCGTCACGTGGTTGAAGGCAAGTGTCGTCTAGCTTGGTCACGTCATCAATATACTCATAAGGGAAGGCCCCTTTTCGCGTCAGCAAATTGAAATCGTCGGTCGAGAGAGTTGGGAATTGTGTGCATAAGATGTTGAGTTTGTTCTCGCTCAAGAATGCGGCTAATTTGTCGAGACTGGTGTTGAGGAATTTCTATGAGTCGATAAAGCGCAATTGGATCTTGTATTTTGAATCGTCTGTAATTTTAACATGCGTCGCGAAGGAGATGTATTTCTCCTTTGTAAGTGGAAGCACATCGGTTTTTCCTTCGAACGCCGTGGCTACTTCCTTGATGATAAAATGTGCATCATAGCCGGATAAATTGTGGAAAACTATGGGAATGAACAATGACAGCGTATAATTGAGGTTGCAGTTGGAATAGGCAGGGCCTCTATAGCGTCCAGTCAGATGGCAATGATCTCGAACACGAATATCTTCTTGCGCCAATGGTTTCGCACATATGTGACTATATACTTCATGGTGTTGATTCATGCCTTTCGCTAGGTTGGCCCCATCGGTCTTTGCCAACACGTACTCGAAATCAGCATAAACAATGAAAGGATGTCGCTCTTTCCGGCTAAAGTTGCTGAACTGGAGCCACTTATTGGTGTCGTTTGGTAGTCGTATTGCACAGTCGTTTATCGCCCCATAATCGACCTCGTGTGATTTCAATTTTTCCCCGGAACTGAAGTGGTGCAAACGCCTGCAAAACGAACAAGATTTTTTTTTGTTCTATTTGCTCCTTTAGTAGATATATAATGTTGTATTAATAATGCTAAATTCACACACCGATCACATATATAGTTTTTTTGCTTCTTTTTGCTCAGTTGCGCCATCACGAGTCTCGACAGGTTCTTGATCCATACCAAATGCCCCACATTGTCGTCCTCAGTATCTTGCATGTACAGCAAATTGATGTGCTTTTCCTTCTTCTGCCGAGTCACGCGTATTGGAACAATGTCCTTTTCCGTGGTGGTGGTATACACATTGATCGACAGATTGTTTTGGAGCTCGAATTTTTTTATTTGCTGTATCGTCACCGGGAATTCGATATTCTGGAGATTTAGTACTGTCGAATAATGGGGGTAAGGAGATGGACGGTAACTGTGTCGTTCAGCTGGGTGTAGAGGAGCGACAACTGCCCATGCGAAACATGCATTATCACGCGATTTGACGTTAACCACAGCCCTCTTCATCTTTATTGCCCGTGGCAATGATATGGAGCACCCAGCACGCATCGGATCATACTTATTCACATTTATCGTGAGGTTAAGTATTTTCTGCAGAGCCCAGCGACTATCACGTTCTTGAAATTCGTCGAGTAAGGTTAAAGTGGCCGCCGTAATACGCCGTTCATACCACTCGCCCAAATCGCTTGTGATAAATAATTCACAGTTTCGCGTGCTGACACTTTTATGGGCATGTTTGTCACCACTCGCAAATTCACCATTGAACACTGTATTAACTTTAATGCTGTTGTGCTTGTTGATAATATTTCGTAAATGATGAAGCACTAGGACGCGAGCATCATTTAGAAAGTGTTTGGGCTCGATGTGGCTGCGATTGATGACGGAACCGGTCAATATCCGACTCTTGAACGAAGTGTTAATCTCGCGCGAGATTAACTCGTGATCACCATGTCCTGCGCCCGTGTGTATGAAGCGATTCCGCACAGAATTCCTTCCAGACGCGCTATTTGGGCGATTAGTAACTGTTGATGCCCAATTAATAATCGCGGGCGCTTAATCCGACTCTGCGTTTCCAGCCCTTCGATGAATTTGACGCATCGTTGTTCCCACGCAGCAAAATCTTCGAACGACCGTAAGAGCACGGCTTGGTCACGCAAGATTTGTTCCATGTTGACGAGTACGAAAATCTTCCACAATGTGAACCAACTGACTGTTTCATGCAAAGTGCGGTCAGTTTTGAGCGGAGCGGATCAGTAAAAAGGCTCTCCCTGTAGGGGGGAAAAAATCGGACCTGTCTCTCGGAAAAAAACACCAGAGTTTTCCGATAACGCATCAGTAGTATGGGGGCCACTATGGCGACCCCCACTTCTCATCCCCACTCCTACCCCCACTCCTCGGTAGCCGAGGTGGTGGGGGTGGAGTGGGGATGACCGTGCTTATCCCCTCCCCCCCGCCCCAGAGGGGTGTGGAGGGGGGGATGGCCGGAGTGGGGGTTTCGCCATAGTGGCCCCTTTTTTTTGCTTTATTAAAATATGTTCATAAAGTATACATTTTTATGATATGTACATGATATCGTTGTTAATTAACCGTTTTAACTGATGGTTTATGAGATTATCGGTGACGCTTGTTGTGGCGCGTGCGGAGAGTTCGCCGGGTATACAGGATAGGGTGCGATGAACACTTTCCTGAATTTTCGTCTCCCTTTTACGAACCCGTCGCCGTAAGCGACGGGCTGTCATGCTGAATAATTTGGCTGCGATTACGCTGACAAGTGCATTTTTACACTTTGTCACGTCTTCGGTGGAGCGATGAAGCCATGCCATGTAGCCGTTTATGCGTTCCTCCAATAGCTGCAGCACGACTAAGTCATCTTTTATGAAGGTGAAGAATGGCGGCGCACGGTGTATAGCGTTTGCTCCGTAGTCGTTGCAGTTTTGGATAGTTACGGTGGGCCGGTTGAGATGTTCACCGTATCCTAAATTGTAACTATCGCAGGAAACCACGGTGTGGACCGTAGGAGTGTTTCCCTCGCCATTGAGATACGCTGTGATCGTAGAGAGACGTTCGCGAAAATCCAACCACGACGGAATATTTAGCGTTGTCCAACCGTCGCTGTCGTATGTGAAACGCATGACAGGGTGTAATTGATTAGCACTGATAACTTCAATACCCAACCGCACACTTTTTGTCAAGCAGTTGTTGAGATTATGGGATATTTGTAGTAGCAGCGGGCACGGTTTATAGCAGCGATTATCGGAAGCCTCGTTTGCCATGGCTGCTCTGGGTCGACTGAATCACGCGAGTGGGATGTCGTTGTCTTTCGCGGGAACTGCAGACGCTGCACTATTCGGCGGCTGGCTTGAATTCCAGAGTGTTGAAATCGTCCCCGAAGAACTCCATGAGAAGATTATTCTCGTGCGCAGCCGTTACCATCTCCCGGAACAGCGTTTCGTTTTCCAGAACTGTGGTGAATCTGGATGGTAGAAAGCACGCGAACTCCCTGTCCACTTCAATGATGATTCGGGGCCCGAAGCGTGTTTTTACTGGCCGTACATCAGAAATCTTGTAGTCGATTTTTAGCAAAAGTTCCGACAGTTTTTTCGTCGGCAGGAAGCCCGACAACTTTCCGATCTTGTTGATTTGGGAGAAGTCCATCGCTGATATTGAGCTTTTGAATTTCACGGGTTAAAATTTGTAACGCTGTACTTCTCTGAATGAGTATTTGAACAGCAGCTAAGTTTTGCAAGAATGCTCCAACGCGAACTTTTAACTCGCACCGCTTCCTCTGCATATGCTTCTGCTGTTGCCGTCCGAGAACAATTGACAATGCGGAACGACTGATCCCTTGTATCTCTGCTACACCCTCCCACCATACCCGCAGCTTCCCCCACCGCGTTTCGCCAAGAGTCGCACAAAACAAAATGGCTGATGTCGAAGAGCGCCAGGCGGAGTCTCTAGCAAAATTGCTGACGATGTCGTTGCTATGCGCCGTTGAATAAAGTTCGAGACACAGAGAAATATTCCAAGTGTCATCATTTTATTGAACGGTTAGCGATTACGGGAGCAGCAGCCCTGTACACAATGTAAACTTTTATGATTGAAGGAATTGCTGCCTCCTGCGGGCAGACCCTTAATGAACATTTTACGCGTAGCTTTATTCTGCTTATGGCTAAATGTATTGTAGTAGTCGCCAACTATTTTATCGTTGCGTGATAGATCATTTGGAAATACGCTTCTAAACTTATGCATACCGAAGCCAGTACATATATAATGAAGAAACATAATGCAATACTGTCCGCAGCACTGCGAATCCGCAGCTTGATGCTGATCAGTGCTGTATCGGAAGAGTTTACAGTTTCCTCGGAGTCGACGGAGATGCTGCGGGATTATTGGTGGCAGTCCGTAGCTATCGAAGTACCATCCGTATCCCTCTCGATCGACGTACATGGCGATCCAGTGGGTACCGGGCTGTTTATATCCATCAGTATTCGCGACAATAGCCGTTGGTTTTGTCCAAACTTTTGGTAAGCGATCTGCGGGGTATACGCCAACAGCGTGATTTTTTATATCACGTAGAGAGTCGAGGATTTGAAGGCTGTTCATAGCAGGGCTCGCCGCAGGGAAAACCAACCGATAACGCTGTTGTTGTCCTATATTCCCATAGCGACTCGCGACGTTCACTCTGACAGAGCCGCGTTTTAATCCTCATCACATTATCCAGGGCACACTTATACGATTGATTTTGCCGTATCGCGGCGTGATATGAGCAACGTGTACCGGCCCCCGGAAGATGCTGAAATGAGATATTATCCTCATCCTCCTCCAAATTTATAATATAGTAGCCGGTGAGTTGCGCTAAATAGGACGATTTAGCGACACCTCGTACAAATATCCGCGTAGAATCGGTAGCGATTGCCCTCAAAATTCTCTCAATACAGCGTAATGGTATATGACCCGCGAACCATTTTATACCGTGATGCTCCCGCGTCACCCGTTCTTTCGTTCTTTTCACATCCGACGGTAATTGCCTGTATGTGTGAGGTGGAGCGACGATCCAATGATCGTGCCACGATAAATCGATTGACACAACAGCCACTTCTTTCGGTATAAAGTTGTAGTGCTTATCCGTCAAGCCTTGTATGTCTATCGCGATACTTATGATGGTTCTGCTGTGAGTGCTCTGCTCGAACTGGAGAGCTCAACCGCTGAAATCTACAATAACTTGCCGGGAAGCATCAACCTCCACCACGTTATCATATTCCGCATACACGACACAATTTACCGTTGAAGTTATTGCCTCGCCGAAGCGTACTTCGAGCCTCACGCTACCGTGTTTCACCAAATTCCAATGACTGTTACTGTTCGCCGAAAGATCGGGCGTTAGATCAAACGCAAAAAGACAATAGCCCCAGGGATACACTGTGCGAGTAATTGAATTACCCTGATTGAGAAAGTGAATGCCAGTCCCTGAGAATAATGTATGATACGCATCCACATATAGTTGCGGGTCGTCAAAGTTAGGCTGGAGTGCTTTCGACGGTATCTGCACACCGTCAGCATATAACGCGAGATAATTAATTTTATAATTCTGAAAGTTAAACGGGGTCAACGCGCGGTTACCGTTGAATGCTTTATTATCGACAAACCCTATAATTATGCGCATCGGCAGTTGGCCCAGTATAACATTGGCCAAAGTATCGCCGTGCACTCCTGCATGCATCGATATAGACTTAACCTCGACACGTGTCAAAGGATATTTTGCTGTAGATTTTGATAATGCTCGCGCGTGAGCTAAAAGTATACCAGGGGCAATTTTAGCGCGGCGTACGAGAAGCGATGCCTCGGTAATATGCATGCTGAAATCTTTCGAGTAAGTCATAAGACAGAATGCGTCGCTGGTACGTACAAGGCGTAATCGCATCTCCACGCCGTTTATAAGAAATCGCTCTTGATTGAAAATATCGCAATGGAGGTGGCCGAGGAGATCGATCTCATTGCGCCCATTGAGGACCATTCGACGATTAGCAAGGCCTGCATTAGCTTCTGCTACATCGTCCATTTTACCGGCCGTATCACTGTACCACAGGCAACTTGAAAGATGAGAGCTTTTCGCACCCTGCCCATAATTTAATAAGTTTTCAATGTAGGCCCTGTATGCATAAGTATTATTGGGTGGAGATACGAGCTTCTGATTGAGAAATACATCGACTTGATTGAACAGCGAATGAAGTAAATTATTGACGGGCCCCACTCTAATGGTAGGGTCGGGTTTCACTGCACTCGAGCGTATTTGGACACGTATGCTTAGCATGGTATAAGCAAGATCGATCTATTCGTCACCTTGGCAAGTACCACAAATTCTATTGGTGAATCATCCGTTAGAGATGAGATCGGTTTATAGTGCACCCATTGCGTTCCCTCGATGGTTGTTTGAGTCGGCGGTAGTGAGAATAGTTCCAACTCAGACTTCAAACACTCACACGAATGGGCATGCAAGAACGCCATTTTCACGAGAAGATATCTGACACTGTCCTAGCTCGCGACTTCTTCTTCTTCTTCGGCGTTCTCTTTCTAGCTGTTCTCTTCTTTTTTTTAACACAATTTGTACGTTTTTTCTTCAACGCGGCTGTTTTCTTTTTTAGGCCGATCCTACGCGCGCTGTAGTTACTGAGCGAATGCGCAAGCTTGTGAATTTTCGAGGCCTTATATCCTGAGCCCTGCATAAGACTATTGAGTTTTTCCTCAGCTTTTCGCTTCAAACTCACACCCGATTCGCGCAAACGCGATTTGAAGGCTTCCCTAGGCTGGATTCCTGCATCCATTATATCGCTCGCCACATTAAGGCCTGACCGTATAGCCTCTTTGCCGACAACTCGCGCCTCTTGTTTTAAGGGGTAAGGCCAATGTAAATTTTTTGAAAAATCGATTTTTTTTTATTGGCTTAAAAAATACTTTAAACCCTCTAGAATAAGAAAGAAAAGGTCCTGTGCGAAAAAAAATTTGTTGTCCTTAGGAAATGAAGGTCGCCGCCAAGCGTGTCAAAACTTGCTCCGAAACGACTGCAATTATATCGGAGATGGCGATTCCAAAACTTTCAAAGGCATCGTGGATTCGAAGCCTTATGAAAATGTTGATGTTAAAAAAAAAGAGTGCATAGATCACGTGCAAAAAAGAAGGGGCACTCGATTGAGAAACTTAAAAAAAGGAACAAAAGGTCTCGGGGGAAGAGGAAAACTCACTGCCAAATTGATTGACGAACTAAGCATTTATTACGGCTTAGCAATCCGTCGAAATTCCGATTCCATCAAAAATATGAAAAATGAGATCTGGGCAACCCTTTTTCACAAAATGTCAACGGATGAAAAGCCTCAGCACGAAAAATGTTCGGAGAATTGGTGCAGTTGGAAGAAAGCGAAAGCAGAAAATGCCTTGGATGCGTATCATCACAATCAGCCAATGAGTGAGGAGGTTTATCAAGCCATCAAACCCATCTACATGGAATTGAGCCGGGAAGAGTTGCTGGAGCGTTGCTTGGGGGCCTATACTCAAAACAATAACGAAAGTTTCAACGCTACCGTTTGGAGTTTGGCCCCCAAATCATCCTCAAGCGGAAAAACTGTACTAGATATTGCGACGGGTATCGCTGTTTGCATATTCAATGGCGGCCTTACCAACGTCTTGCAAATATTCAAGATGTTGGAGGTGGAAATTGGTGTACAGTTATATAATTTCTGCATCGAAGCCGACGCCAAACGCATCACGCACGCGGAGACATCTCTGAGCGACGCGGCCAAAAGTGCGCGCGCGCTCCAAAAGTCAACCAGGAAAGACGAAGAAGACGAAAATGTGGCTATCGAAGGACAAATGTATGGTGCTGGGATTGCAGACTAACGGTAAAAATTTTTTTTAACTTCTTTTTTAAATTTTTTCCAATAAAAAACTATTCGCAAAACTTTAAACGCGTTTTTCTCGAAACATGGTTTTTCAAAATGGCACGCAGCATAACTCGAACAATTTTCATTTTTTTTACTTGAAATTTTAACCAGATGTGACCATTTACATTATCTTGAGAATGTCGATCGGAATTTTCAACAACTTTATTTATTGATTTTTTATTAACAAAAAACTTGCCGTTTTTTTCGTCAAAAATCAATTTTTTTTTCAAACGCACGCCAAATCCACAAAAATTGATACTTTTTAAAATCCGATCGACATTCTCTAGCTATAGCCCTCTAGATTAATGGTTTTTTTTTTTTGTTCTAGATTCAAAAGTGCACCAGTGGTGCTGCGTGACGCGGAGCCCTGGAAGCAAAACATGTCCCGGGAAGATAGCTGTGGAACCGCCATTTTGTTTTTTTTTTACTGTAAAAAAATTTTATAATAAAGTTTAATGTATGCCCGATAACACCATTAAGTTTTTTTTCAAATACCTTCAATTTCGGGAGCAAAAAATTAGTGAAAAAACCTTTTTTTTTGGGCCGCTACAGTGGCCTTACTCGTTAAGAGAGGTAAAATGCGCCGGAAACGGCCGCCAACGAAACTGCCGATACCGTGACCCCTCTGGTTCGGCGACCCTATGTATACTTGGCTAATTCCCCCGTACCCTGTTCTACCTGCGCCCACTTGTGCGTCAAAGTACGCATCGTAGTAATTCATGTTGCTCTCTCTCTCTCTTTCTCTACCGCAGCTAAGCTAGGCGTTTGAACTGGAATGTCACGGTTAGCGTTCCACCCTCGAATGGCATCCAATGCCCGAATTCATCTCTTATATCGATATCTATCGATTGAAAGCTGGTACGTAGAAGAGGTATGTACCGCGGTGGCGAAAAACTTTTGATTTTCACAGAGCCGTAATTATAATCATTATCAATGTCAAAGGGAACGACACGTAATAACGGAGCGTGCACATCGCCGGTCATGTAGGACTCGCAAATATCCGTATAAGCAAATAGCATATTGGGTATACCGTTCATGAGACTAGCCGGCTGCGGCGCAATATACTGATTCGCTACCACAAGACCCGTACTATGAGTGAATCCTAAAATTTTGTTAATTATGGGGGAACAATGGAAAGCGTGTTCTAGATTTTTGCACTCGGTGCAGACACGCTCTACCGAGACATAGCCGTTAAGAGTATGCTGAAATTTCAAATGTCCTGCGATACTTTGAATTTGGTTAATTGCTTCGAGTAGCATGGAGACGCTACGGTATACTCCAGATGGTACGCAAGCGCGGTCGTTTTTAAAATCGACATTGGCCTCAACGCCCGGGACCACTGCGTTCGTCACTAAGCTGATAAAGTTTGTTTCACCTTCAGGCGGCACGTGTAGAACAGTCATCGGTATGTGTATTTAGGCCTAGGAAACGCCCCATTTACCGCGTAAATTTACACTTTGTGGCAAGTGTGTGGTATATTGCGTCGTCCTGTTATTAGGGTAGTACTTCATGCTGCTATTGCTAGGTAAAACTACAAAAAACTCCGTGTCGCTCATCGCGCCTACTTTTTCTTTCCCCACCTTTGGACTCTAGATAACTCGGGTTCGTAAAAAATGCCGTCAATCTCCTCGTCGTTGAGATCATGCGGAACGTACACGATAGGTCGGCTGCTCACGGATATACGATGTATCTTAAACAGCTCACTGCTCCAGCCGCTCTCGTATCCTTTAGCAAAGGCAGCCTTCGCGCTACTGATGCGGACAATATCGCCCAGCTTATATTTAGGAGGTGACCGCTGTACAGGATGCTGTTGTTTATATCGCCGTATTAGATTATCGCGTGCTTTGGCAGATGTAAGCAACGTCACAGATGCGGGCGTCATTCTAATGCCACTATGTATCGTACGATTGTATGCGGAGACTATATTCTGCAAAACGTCGATATATCGTTTTTAGCGTGAATACGTGAAGTATCGCCACATTCTTTCTTTCCACGTTCGATTGAAGCACGCTACAACAGCTGCTTTTACGTCAGGGTTGCGGCTTGCCCGAAACTGAATATTATGCTTCTGTAAGAAAGTCTGAAAAACTGACCCTGTAAATTCCCGACCCTTGTCCGATTGTAGGCAAACGGGAGATCGGCCGTTTGTGCTTTTTAGCGAGAGGATCCGAGCCAGAGCGTTAGCCACTGTTAAAGCAGTCTTGTCGTACAACGGTTCAGCCCACGCGTACTTACTGAGCACATCTATAACCACAAGAAGATAGGTATAGCCATCGTTATCACTTTTGAGTGAACGAAGGTCTACAAGATCAGCCTCCCAAACATCGTCAATGTTCTGCACATTGTAGATGCGCCGGGGAAATCGCCGGCGTATCGCTCTATGCCGTGTGAAAGCATCCTGTGCTTCGAGCCACTGTATCGTTTTTTCTGGGGAGATTTTCTTTTTACGACCTACGCGTAACAGTTTAGTAGCACCGGAAAAAGACGCCTCATGTGAAGGATCAAAGTAAATTTTTTCAAGTGTTTTCATACTGACAGTTTGAGAGAGGACCAGGTGAGTCGCCTTCTCTTACCCCTCCCACTCTGCGCGGCTAATTTGTTGCTCTCGCTACCGCTGTAGAACTCGGAATGACTGGTATCGCTAATGTCCTCGTCGTCACCGTCGTCATCAGCGTCGGTGGTGCTGTTACCGTGAGGCGAGCGTAATGTTGAATTGGTTTGCGTTTCCAGCCATAGTTCGTCATTTTCCACACATTCACGAGGTGCCTGTATAGCCCTTAAAAAATTTGCAAAGACTCTACGGCCCGTCGGTTTGGCCATCTTTCTCGCACGCATTGCGTCATTCACAAGATCAACAATATTTGAATGCTTGATTGTTTCTCCATTGACAGAAACCACACCGGCTGCACCCCAAGAAAAATCTGAGGACGGCGCATCATGTAGGCGTCGCAATAAGAGTTTCGCTTTATTGCGGAAATTCACAGGTACACTCTCAACGATAATGGAATCGTTCATTCGTATTTCTGCTGCTACTGATGCTGACCTTTCCGTGGGGTGTGTGTCTTTTTTTTGTTCCTTCACAATATCATGATACAGCTGTGCTCGTTCGCCATCGACGAAATGAAGATAACGCTGTAATACGCGCAAATACGCTAGCCATTTTTCTCGCTCGTCGCCATACGCGTTAGATTTCAAAATTTCGCTCATTTCCATATCAAGGCGATTCAGAGTCGCCGTAATTGTTTTCTCCGCTTGGCTCATCGGTCGTGCCTCACTATCGCTGACGCTGCGTTTTTGGGAATCTAGTTGTAATAGACGCTCCTCGGGCACCAGAACCATTTTCCTGGCATGCTCCATTATTTGGCAATTAGATTTGACAATATGGTACCGAGGATTGGGGCAAGCAGCAGGGGTAAAAATCCACCGCTGTGAATGACAAACTTCTTCTTACTTTTCCAGCAGCCTCTATTTGCCGCTAAGCGCCTGAGAAGAGGCACGTGGCGGCGCAATTTTTTCCGCTGGTTGGCTTTGAGAGGAACATTACCGCGAAGAACGTTTAAAGCGCACTCGCAAGTGCAGCGTATTATACGAGAATCCGCTTTCTGCAAAATAGCCTCACGCTGTTCGTTGGTGAGATATTGAAGAGCGTTCAATATCGCAACGCTCTTCTTGCAAAGAGACGATCCGCTGCGTGCCATCACAGGCGTAGAACTGGCAATTCTCCATATGTGTCACCGCTTTATAATTTATTTCGCGGTACGTAAACGAAATGGCGTGTATCATCAGGGAAAAGACATGTGCGGTATCGGCAATTATCGGGTGTTGATTGCTTCAGCTCTAGTAACAAATAACCGTGCGGTTTAGATGTTGCGTCGTAATAAGCCTCCTGTAGAAATCGTGGATTTTCGGGACATATTTGGCGCGCCAAGTGCTGTATTTGAGCACGATCGCGAGGGTTTTTGAAGATAACGATATAATTAGCATTCAAAGAGATGTCCCGCTGGACTTGGCCCTGATGAAACAAATTTTGCGTTATAAAAATAACGCTCAAGTTCTTATGATGACTGCCTTTGGTGAATAGATCGACAACGGCATTGCTCGATGCTTCACGCATTAGATCGTCGATAATTAAGAGCTTCACGCGGGGGTCGTTTGAGTAATCGGCAGTCTGGGGTAATCCTTCGCGAAATTCTATAGCATCACCGTACCCCGTATATGCTGTCTGCCACTCGGAATAATAAAATATTATTCTCTCGAAACGTTCGCTGTTCATACGCGTGATACATTTCAGAAATTTCTTAACAACATACGTCTTACCGCAGCCTGTCGGCCCGCAGATCATAGAAGTCCAGGGACGTTGCGACCTCGTGTCCATCGCGGTAAATGAGGAAATTTAGGCTTAGTGCAATATTAAATAAGATTTTCGGGTTTTTACGTAAAAAATATATTTCCAGTATATTTTACAAATGGCGATAACCGTAGGGAAGCGATCCATACCGGTCGTCACGTCTTCGCTTAATGCTCGACGGCTTGCACGTTTTTGTCTCACCTCGCGTGACAACATGGTGAAGTTCTGTACGTCTATTGGCGTCGTATCTCAGTACAATAGGATCCTCTCGCTCGCCCACGATGAAGGATCGTACGGACTCATAGTTTATTAACGCATTGTTTGCAAAATTAAGCGTGATACCCTTAACTTTGCAAACCTCGTTCTCTGTCCCGTCAGGCGCACGCACGATGAATGCATAAAATTTAGGGCCGCCGGAAATGAAACTTCTTATGTAACTGCCCTCGCCATAGGTGGTTAGCTCGTTAGTTAAATCGCCAAGCAATTGGCCTATCGGGGGCTCGGAGGCTTCAGATTGCTCTCTCGTTACATAAATTACGGAGTCGGTATCGCAGTACAACGCACGTCGTCCCAGACGTTCCAGGTAACCATACAGTTTTAAACGCGCTTGTGCTGTAGTGTATGCAGCTATTACGGCGTTAGCTATACTTGAGGGTACCACAGCCTCACCGGTTTTAATATAATTCACGTAAAGAATATCATTGTTCACCGGCAGCATACCTGTAATATCGTATTCTGGATTAGTTAATAACTCCATAAGTTTTTTGCTTGTTGATACTACGACTGTTTGCGGCAGGTTTTCGCGTTGCCCGAATTTTCCCCAGAACGAATTCAGACATAGTTTGGCGACTGAGCGTAGGCCGGGGTTTTTGGTTATCAACTGACGATTCAAACGAACCCCCTCTGATTGTTCAAAGCTAGCGATATAACGCTCCTGGGCTGATTCATCGCCCAAACAGTTCTCAGGCCAGCCGCTCGCCTCCTGCTTGATCTTCAAAAAGGTGTTAATGTACTCGACGAATAAACCTCCCGATTGCGTGTCACGACTGAATTGCGTTACTTAGTATTGCCAGATTTCGGCAATGTGGAGTATCGTGTAACCGCATGAGACGGCTTTTCGCAATTCATCGGCAACCCAGGTACCCTCGAACACACGCTCGTCCGGATCGTCATGCATACACTCTTCCTCGTTCATCATCTCGCTGCATGTGCGGCACAGAGAGAACAATAGTCGCTGATGCATACGCACAGGCAAAACAGGGTGGTAGAGATCGCGTGGTGGTAGAACGGTACATTTCACCAGGCCTTCGACACACGCTAGATCGCTAGTGGGTCCTGTCAGCTCTAAGCATTCGCCGCCTAGATATACTTTCGGATGTCTGATAGGGTATTTACCAAATTTGCAAATATACGGGTACAGAGAGCAGACGTCTACGTAGCGTATGCGCTCCGTCTCTTTAACATCGTAGAGCGTCACCATATTCTCCGTGCGACCACCGAAGAAAGCGTCACGAGGGTTTAAGGGTTCCGCAGCCGTCAACGGATGATCCCGTATGAGCCCGCGAATTTCGGCACTAGTTTCCAAAAGCTTGTCCCACTCGCATTCCCAGATTTCCGTTAACTGATAACCTCCCGAGCGAATTCTATTAGCTATAGCAAGAGTTATTTCTAACTGCTCGTCCACTGATATATCACCGCGTTGTTTACAGTCTCTATTGAGGGAGAAGCATTGAGGGCAACCCTGCGAATAGCAACCATGAAATTGTAATATGTACGCGGTATTGCCTGTTTCATAATAGCCGTCGACTAGTAAATTTTGAGGTAGTCTAAATTCGCGCGAACGGCCAGCGTGTATAATACGCTTTCCGAGGGTGTGCTCCATCCATACAAGCCATGAAATTGCCTTTTTTGATTGGGTATGCACCCACCTATAGCCGCCCAGCGGTATAATACCGATCGTATTGTCTATGAGGACATTTTTCCGAAAGACACTGAAGCAGGCCGAGGCTATCGTTGTGCTCTCGTCAAACCGACAAACCCGGCCGCTGGCTATAAACATGTCACGAAAAGCCATACACGCGCGTCTCAAGATCGTGACGTCGTCCGTGCAATAGCTTACGAGTTCCTTCGAAAAGTCTAACACGTAGTCTCTGCCTTTAGACTCGTGATACCAGGCTAAGAATTTTTCGCGCTCTGCGGGACGCATCGTGTCGGGAGAATAATACTCTACGGCTGGTAGGGGACCACATAATTTTGATTTTCCGGTCTGTTAAACAAATGAGGGAAAACACCTTTAACGATAGCGCCTGTGAGACCGAAGGCTTTAGAAAGCGCACTGAGAGGCATGTGAAAATAGGTTAGGCTGTCGAGAAAAACAAGTTTTTCAACACGCATCGAAATGATTTTCGTACCGTTCATAATTATACTCGGCGGTTGGACCTTTTTTTCTTCAATTAAATAGCGCAAAATGAACTGCGCGTCAAAGCCACCGGCATTATGAGCAATACAGATAGTACGCGAAAAATGCTCGACACGCTGCATAGCAAGTTCGACCAATTGTCCCACAGGCTGCTGTCGAAATAGATACTTCGAGAGTCGCACTACTCGCATGGCTCGGTCATCGAATCACGAGTGCAACAATACGTGCAAACTCATTGAACTACGCACAAGTTGGGCTCGTCTAGAAAAGTATTCGCATCGCCTGGTACCTGTGTGCATTGCTGAGTCTCAAAATCATAGAATAAAAATAGTATTTTCCCCGTGCTTTGACCGCCGCGAATAGGCTTCATAAAGCACATGTGATTATTGGGTCGATCCGCTCTGCATGCTTTACAAAAGGCCACGCCGCAAATGTGTTTTCGTCTTTTATCGAGAGGCCTGACAATTTTCAGGCATTCGCGGCACCGCTTGAGCGAGGCACACACGCTGTTTGATTTGCGTTTTTTGTACTGTTTAACAATTAAATGATTTTCGAAACATTGCAGCCCGTAAAACTCGCGCGCGCACGCTTCGCATCGAATAGCTGCATTTACTTCGGGATCGCACGGTGGTGACGTCATGCAGCGAGGACACTTTTTTTTAAACATCTATGGCCAAATCTGCGGTATTGCGAATTACACGAGGAGCAAAAATCGCGGCTTCCCACGGCCCCTCGTAAACTTAATATCGGCTGATAATGATGCGAACGCTCGTAATATAAAATGTGCAGCGTGTGTTCGATTTTGCCAAAAGTATTTGAGACTTGCTGCGAGCCGTCGAACAAAGGTGCATCCCCCCGCCCGAACGTCAGAAATTCATAAACTACTATGGCAATACCGTGCTGCGCGAGATAATTCTGGTAGAGAGCAATCTCACGGACCCCGCAGCCGTTTGGCGGTACTATAACTCCCGCTGCATTCGTTAATTCAAGAGCAGCATTTTTCTGCAATGAGCCGTTAGTCTGCCTCATGCGTTGCTAGTTTGCGTGTAAACTACCTGAGCGTATTTCACCCCGTTCGGCATACGCGCGCGCCGCCGTCAGTGACCGTGGTAATCACAGAATATCGCTATTGCGTATCGTGAGAATGGATTTTTTTCCTACCCCCTCATGCGTTAAGCGCTTTCTGCCGGTGCCCTCAACCCCCTTGACAATGCTGGCTTTGATTATACACGCATCGTCAATATTCAATGATGCAGCACTCTGAGCAACGCTCATTATTAACTGCCAAATATCATCGGACGCGCAATCTCTAACGGGCCGAAGCGAGAGCCAAACGGGGCCGTCCGGTAAACAGCTCGAGGCAAACAATATACCTATGTAATCGCCAGCCTCGCAAGACGCTGTGATATACGTCAAAAGGTCACGAAACGCTCCTTCCAACCATGGTAATAAATGGCCACTAGGCGGGGGTTGACGAATGCGTACGGTGATTTCTCGGCCTCGTAGTTTAAAACGCTTGAAGTACCGACGAGCCTCCTCGATTATCTCAATACGCGCGCCTGGTGGCTGTACATCGTCGAAGGACTCATCATGCTGCCGTCTGCGGCCGAAACCTTCTTGTACGCCTGTAAAAAAGAGTACGAATGCTTGAAATTGCTTAACCCTGTCAATACGTAAGCTCAAAAGGTACCTGATGTTATTGCTACTTCTAACCATGGACGTCTACAAAGCGTCTTCATCAAACAGCAGAGATACTGATGCATAACCTGCCGTAAAATATAATAGCTCACTCTCTATTTTTGCAAACAAAATCTTTCATGTTAATATTAACTTTGCAAAACCGATAACGTATATACATGAGTCGTCGCTCGAGCTCAAAAGACGATTTAGCCAATCGTCATCGACACCATCATCATCATCATCGTGCGGTAGATCGTTTTCACCCCGCTGCTGTGGCGAGTCACCTCCAAGAGGCCACATCCATAGCTGATTGTCCCTATGCTCGTATTCCTCAGCAGGGTCATGCGCGTCGTTGACTATCTCCAGAGCCCGTTGCTCCAGCATGATGTTGCCTCTCTCACTTGCAACCTGATCGGCGTCCTCGTCGTCGTCGTCGTCGTCGTCGTCGTTGCCACGCCCGGGGTTATTCTCGTTAAAACGAGGATTCAAATCTGCATGTGCTTTATTATTAATGCCTGATAAAAACGTATTGTTAATGTATGATAATGGGTTATTATTATTAATACTTACACTCGTTACTACCGGAAAATATTTCGGACGGGTGCCCCATACTGGATGTAGACGGTCGGACAAGGGTCTCAGCGTCACTGAAACGAGATTGCTCGGCGGAAATATCCGCAAATATATCTACTGGACTTAGAACCGGCTGCTGTAGTGCCCCTTCTTCTTCTTCAACATCTGATATGGGGGATAGCCGAAGGTAATCAGGAAGTCTATGAACAGTCTCCTTGTTGCTGGTCTCGGGGCGTAGATCAGGACCCATAAGCATTTCAGAGTCGGTGCAATAATTACGCGATGGTCGTTCAATCACGGGATCTAAATGATCGCCATGCTCGCTTTCATCGTCTCGCGCTGTTTCTTCCTCCACGGCTTGCGCCCCCTCGGCGAGTGCAGCTTCTTCATCGGAGCTCGCTTCATAGAGCCGGCGATAATCTGTGGGTACTTCTGCATTACCACGATATCACACTTAAAAAAAGATGCTCGCACGCTACGGAGCACAACTGACCGTTTATTTCATTGATGAGATTACGTGTGCACGGAGTAGCCTCAAGATTTCTGTGTTGTAATTCTTCAAACACACATAGGAGAACCCTGTAGCCTCTAAACAGACCTCTGTTATAGGCAGTCACAAGGGCTCGCAGTGGAGACCACCATAACACATATTTCAAACGAGTTATGAGAGAATTTTCCGGTAAATAGCGCAATTCGGTGCACCAGTTATTATTACATCTTCGGCGAAGTTGTGCATTCCGCGTTTTGACCAAGCGAAGAAGATCTAAAATGCACGAACGTATATTACGGCTATCCATAGCTGCTCCTGAGAAATGTATCGAACGCCGTCTAGATCACTACTGACAGCTTTTATTGATTGTTCAAATGCTCGCGTTGTCACGAGCAATGTGTGTGAGTGTGTGTGTGTGTGTGTGTGTGTATGTTTTATCACACATGTAGCACATTCGAAGACAATAGCCTTTTTGAAAATCTCGAGATTTATTTCTCCGAGCGTGTAAACCGATATTTCGCGTAGCTGCATTTTTGCTGACGCGCGAACATTCCTGAAAGTATCTTCATCAACGCCTCAATCGAGCGTTTATTGCCGGAGAAGTTTCATGTTAAATCAAATCCAGAAAAATCATAGTCGAATTCAAATTCAACGTTCTCTAAGAGCCTGCGTTCTCTATTTAAAAAAGATAGAACGAGTATAAGTATGCTACGCTATATATAGGCTATCCCTCAGCTGAGATGTTCTCGAGAATGTAGGCTGACATTCTGAATAAGCTGATATAAGGATGTATGGGGGGTAACGTCAGTGAGTGCCGCGCGGGCGTGTGTGCAGTAGCAAGCGGTCTGGTGCCGCACACACGTATGCTCGGGCTCGTCGGTGTGCGCGCTCCATAGCAGGTACGAATATCCGCACAAAAAGGAGAGGCCGAGAATACGGCTTCTCCATTGCGTGCCACTACGCGGGCGTATGCATGTAGTAGCAAGAGGCCCGATGCCACGACACACGTATGCTCGTGCCCGTCGGTGTGCGCGCTCTATAGTAGGTACGAATATCCGCACAAAAAGGAGAGGCCGAGAATACGGCTTCTCCATTGCGAGCCACTACGCGGGCGTATGCATGTAGTAGCAAGAGGCCCGATTCCGCGACACACGTATGCTCGTGCCCGTCGGTGTGCGCGCTCTATAGTAGGTACGAATATCCGCACAAAGAGGGGAGACCGAGAATACGGTTTCTCTCTTGCGGGCGCGTGTGTGTGTGTGTGTGCCTGCAAGAGGCTCGATGCCATGGCACACGTATGCTCGTGTCCGTCGGTGTGCGCGCTCTATAGCAGGTACGAATATCTGCACAAAGAGGGGAGACCGAGAATACGGTTTCTCCCTTGCGGGTTGCTGCGCAAACGATTTTGACAGTTATCAGCATAATTCGCGAACTCGTGCGGGTGCGGTGAGCTCACTGGCGGATGAACTCATTGCTTAGCTTGCATCTATGCTATCTAAACTCCGTGCTCGCCATCGGATGAGCTCATCGTAGAACGATGCATCGGCTACCTCGCACGCGTGCAATTATGCTGACCTGTCAAAATCTGCAAAAGATGCTCTTCATACGACGAGCAGCTTCAGTTGCTCTTCAGACTCCGTCACGTGCGTCTCGTCTTCTTTTACGCCACTTCGCCAAAAATGTACCCCGAGTGCCTCGAGCTCCCTGTGGCGCCGTTCGCGTGCCGCGTTTCCCGCGTTGACGGTTTGGCCGTATATATACGCACAGTGGCGACGGGCGAAACGCACGAGTGGTTGCGTGAAGCCCTGTACGCGTTTTACGTGCAGCGTCGGGCAGGAGTACGTCTCTCGTTCGACGATGTTGCGCCGGGTGCGTCGTGCGTAATAATCCCCGCGGGCGGCTGTGACGTACTCCGCGGGAATATTGTGTCGTGCGACTCCGAGGGATACAGTGAAGTTTTTTTCGTGGATGATGGGGTACAGCGGGTACGTAGACGCGGACTCGCTGTATACCCCCGCGCCCTTGTGCGCGCTTGTTGCGGGCCTCGTGGTTCAGTGCACGGTTTCGGGGATCGCGCATCTTGAAACCATCCCCTTCATCTCGGACCTGCTCGCGGACCTCGTAGAGAACCGCGTCGTCGTGGCTGTGGCCGAAAGCGCCACCCCCCTCCCCCGTGTACGCATGTACAACGGGGTCGACGTCGCGACGGTACTCATCGCGGCGTTGAACGACGGGCCCGAACCCGTCGCTTTTTACGACGCGGGGTGGCCCGACGACGAGTTCGACGACGCGTTCGAGCCGTAGGGGTGGGAGAACGAGCCGTGACACTCGTGCTCGTGTGGGCGTGTGTGTGTGTGTGTGTGTGTGTGTGTGTGTGTGTGCGTACCCTCGGAGTTCACCGTCACCAGGAGCAGCAGCGGTGAGCAAAACAAACTAAAAATGAATTTTCAGAAAGCAGAAAAAATGGGGCCCCTATGGCGAACCCCCCACTCCGGCCATCCCCCCTCCGCACCCCTCTGGAGCGCTGGGGGAGGGGATAAGCACGGCCATCCCCAGAAAAAAAAGGGGCCACTGTGGCGAAACCCCCACTCCGGCCATCCCCCCCCCCCATCCCTCTGGGGCGCGGGGGAGGGGATAAGCACAGTCATCCCCACTCCATCCCCACCACCTCGGCTGCCGAGGAGTGGGGATGAGGAGTGGGGATCGACATAGTGGCCCCCATACTACACACATCGGTGCAGCTTGATCCGAGGAACGCTAGACAAAAACAGGAGGTCGGGATGCATCGGGTCAAAAGATTTCATGGGTCCTGCAGCTCAAGTTGTCCATCGGCGCCAACGGCCCTTGACGATAGATCTCTAAAGTTTGCCGTTTTCCCGAGGAACCTGTCAGGACCTGTTTCGAGTGTCGGCGAGCTTTGGACGGGGTGGATGCTAGCATCTTGACATTATCTTCGAGATAGAAGCAGGGCAGCTGCATGTCATAAATTAGGTGGCTTTGAACTACCGCCCCTTCATGTAGCGTCTTCTAATTATCGAAAATTTTCCGAACCATATATGGTTGTCGCACGCACGCACCCATGCACGCTTTTCCAACTTTCAGACGGGGCGGATGCAATTGACATTGTCTTTCGCAATGGAACCAAGGCAGCTGCATGTCATAAATTAGGTTGGCTTTGAACTGCCGTCCCTTCATGTCGCGTCTTCAAATTACCAAAAATTTTGCGACCCATATATGGTTGTCACACACGCACGCACGCATGCACGCTTTTCCAAGAAACCTGTAAGGACCTGTTTTGAGTGTCGGCGAGCTTTGAGACGGGGCGGATGCAATTGACATTGTCTTTCGAAATGGAACCAGCTGCATGTTATAAATTAGGGGGGCTTTGAAAGGCCGCCCCTTCATGTAGCGCCTTTAAATTATCGAAAATTTTCCGAACCTTATATGGTTGTCGCACGCACGCAAACGCACGCACGCACGCACCCGCACGCACACGCACGCACACGTACGCACACCCATGCACGCACCCGCACGCACACGCACACGCACGCACGCACGCACTCGCACGCACACGCACGCACACGCACACGCACGCACACGCACACCTCGCACGCACACGCACGCACACACACACACACACCCTCGCTCCCTCCCCCCTCGCTCCCTCCCTCTAAAAAGTGGGTTAGAACCCGCCTAGCCCTACTACTAATATCGTCCCTCTCAATGTCATATATGAGACTATCCGTATCGGCATACATGACTTTACATCTATCTCGATACAGAGGTACCATATACTCGTGATGGAATCCATACAAGCACGTTTTGGATATGTCGAGTATGCACATACCCACATATATCGGCTTGTTGAATTTCACCTCGAGATTGCGTAATTCCACGGCAACGAGGTTTTCCGAAAAAACACTTCGGCTGTGGAAGTTTGGCTTCGAAATCATTGCCTCTGCACCATACCTGCCCTCCCATTTTGTTAAAAGCTTTACATCCACATGATTGCGCACATTCTCCATCGTTTTGCCAAAGACCGCATTATTCAATAATTTGAATAAATTCTTTTCGAAATCGTTTTTGGCGAGCGTTCGAAACTGCGTATTTAACATGATATACGAAAGCAGCCATGGGGACTGTGTAAACTGTAGGACTCTATAGATTTTCACGAGGCAAAGTCCGTGGCGTGAGCACTATTGTAAATTCCGGTAGTGTATGATGTAGCGCTTTTTATCACAGACGGTTGCTAACAGCTTTTCTCCCCGCTTCCCCGGCGGCTTTTCATGTATTGGACAAAACGGCAGGTCTTTGTGCGCATCATGTAGAGATTGCGGATATACCAAGTCGACTTCAAGGATGTAGCATATAGCGGAGTCTAGCGCGATGCATGATGGATCTAAATTGGACAAGTCGTTGACCCATCGAAAATCTGCATATGGCAAGGGTTGGCACATTGCCCACCCATACAGATTGTTGACATCAAAATACATCAAGTATGACGATGCTTTCGATGGATGAAACTACTCCATCTACTTGGTATTAGCGTGTGCATATCGGTTCGAGCATTGACTCAGACCACTGCGTATACCCCACTCAACGAATAAAACCATATCGAGGTCCGTTAATAATTCAAACTTTACATTCAAGTGTTTTAGCATTGCATCCCAGGAGTATCCGGGCAATGTGCAGTAATTCGCAGGATCTAGGCCATAGCTCTCAACGCATGTATTTCGAAAGTTTTCGAAAATATCGGCTAATTACAAGACATCTGTCTTCAGGTACAAATCGCTATAGTCATCGAGCGTTCGAATGGAGAACCGCTCCCAAATTTTCTCAGCACGTGCATACTCGTTCTCCGATACTGGAGCATCTGTCAGGGAACGGTAAAATGCGTCACGTGTGGGAAGGCAAGTGTCGTCTAGCTTGGTCACCTCATCAATATATTCATAAAGGAAGACCCGTTTTCGCGTTAGCAAATTGAAATCGTCAGTCGAGAGAGCTGGGAATTGTGTGCGTAAAATTTAGAGTTTATCCTCGCTCAAGAATGCGGCTAATGAGATGTATTTATCCTTTGTAATTGGTAGCACATCGGTTCTTCCTTCGAACGCCGTGGCTACTTCCTTGATTATAAAATGCACATCATAGCCAGATAAATTGTGGAAAACTATGGGAATGAAAAATGACTGCTTATTGTTTAGGCTGAAATGCACCACCTACTACATCTAGGCTGAATATTTAAAATGATGACTAGTTGCGTCTAGACGGTAATCTGGAAACTCTAGGATGCTCTTTATAATACGCCAGTCCAGTCTCCATTACCTAGACGCTGTTCTGTAGAGATCGTAAAAGTCGATGCTTGGAGAGCCTGGCCAGCTTTCACCTTCACGAGTGCCCATTTTTCTGGACAGTAGAGGCCTACCACCTAGTGATAGTTAAGGGGTTACCCTCACTTGCGATTCTGAAAAAATCGTTTTTTTATTGTATTTTTTTGAAGTATAAGTATCTGAGAATATGTCCTGAAAATTTCAAGTCGATCTTAACAAAATTGACTGAGATATGAGCGTTGAAAGAGAAGAATCCGTTCTTCGTGTAAACTGAAATTAAAACTTTAAACGCGTTTTTCTCAAAATGGCATTTCTGAAGGCGGTGACCAAGATTACTCGAACACTAATGAACCGTTCTTCTTGAAATTTTGCAGGCTTATTTAATACATAAAAATGTAGTCTTTAATCGTTCGATTTCTTTTTCGAAAAATAATGGCCGTTTATAGTTAAAAAACGGCCGTTTTTTTTCGTTAAAATCGAACCATTAACTTTGACTGTCCGCCATTTTGTGAAAAATGAATATTTTTTAAAATCCTTCGATTAAAGACTAGTTTATGCTTATATTTGACTAAATCCATCCGCATTTTTTTTTCAGATGATCCACTTCGCCGCAATGTTGGTCACCGCAAACCGTGTATATAAAAACATTATTTCATTGACGGCCATTTGCCACTAAACAATGTAATATTTTTCAATAAAAAAATTACTGAAAGTTTTTCAAGATGTGTCCTTTACGATGGTATATTGATTGGTTAAAAAAGTTTTGTAGTTTTCTTTTAAAAAATTCATGAAAAAGGCCTTTTTTTGCGCTACAAGTGGGGGTATCGTCTTAAGGCAGGATTTTACTTTGAAACTTTGAAAAAAAATTTTTTTTTTTTTACCTTTTTCCACAATAAATATGTTCAAGAATGTTCGGTCAAAATTTTATAAAGTTCCAAGCAGTCTAACTATCCTTTTTCGCCTTTCGAACGCACCTACCTGAGCGCGCTATTGTGACCCGCCTGGTGCAAGTATAAGAAGGCCGAAGCAAACAACGCTTTAAAAAATTATAAACATCCTCCTGCTCTTGTTAGTGACGTATAAGAGGTGCTGAAGCCGATCTACGAAGATCTAACAAAAACGGAATTACTGGAGAGATGTTTGGGTGAAAACACTCAAAATAACAACGAATGTTTCAACTCTACAGCTTGGGCTATGGCACCGAAACATGTCTTTAATGGCAAAAAAATCGTCAAAATTGCGTGCCTCGCTGCTGCCTGCGTTTTTAATGAAGGATTCAGCCCAGTTTTAAAAATAATGGAAGTCATGGGCATTCCAATCGGCCCAACCGTCATGCAGTTCGCTACTATGCGCGACCAATATCGCATCGTTCGAGCGAACCGCCGCTCGACTGAGGCTTCTAAGGAGGGCAGAATTAAAAAAAAGGCTAAATTGGATGAAAACACCCACCTGGAACACGTCGAAGGCATATTATATGGCCCAGGCATCGCTGATTGAGGGTAAGATAATTTTTTCTACGATTTATCACTCACCAAAACTTTAAACGCGTTTTTCTCGAAACGATATTTTCAAGTACCGTGGTCGTGATAACTCAAAAAGTACTGAACCGATCCTTATGAAATTTGGAACACATATTCTATATGTGTGTACCAACCGACCTAACTACAATCAACTTAAAATTTTGCTTAGAACTATTTTTTTATTGCAAAAAAGACCCAAAAAAACGCATTTTTTTTCTTCGTATTTTAGCCGCCATTTTGTTAATTTTGCACGTATATAAAATATTCTAGTTAGGTCGGTTCCTGAAGACATACTGAACATGAAACTATTTGATTTTTTTGTTTCAGACCATCCGTCGGGAAGATTTCACGACCACGGCAACGGTACCTGCTTTTCGAGGCGTTGGCTTTAAACATATTTTACG
Organism: Ophion costatus; assembly: GCA_951751655.1. Lineage (NCBI taxonomy): Eukaryota > Metazoa > Arthropoda > Insecta > Hymenoptera > Ichneumonidae > Ophion > Ophion costatus. The sequence goes on along the minus strand of OX632363.1, from coordinate 12,414,249 downwards.
TGTACAAAAAATGAATAAAATACATAAAATTTTTTTTTTTTATGTACTTAAAGAATATATTTATTGAACAGTTTAAACCCCATATCGATATCTTTAATAGTATTCTGAGAAAAAATTCACGAAAATAGCGTTTTTTTTCATGGTTTCAAAGTAGAATCCTGCCTTTAGAAAAAAAACTTTTCGTTTAACCCTGGTCAGGATGCAACGTCTTGCAAGGTTGTTTTTCTACAAGTCCCAACTAATCTTGAAAAGGAAAACCATTTACACATTCTGTTGGTCATACTCCCACCCTACTATACCCCTATGAGGATCCAAAATCGGAATCCGAAGAAGGATCGGAACAGCAGTTTTCGCCATTCCAGCCTTCAACCTCCGAGGTGTTACGTCCCGGAGGGAGATTTAGAATGGACTCGCGAGGTTGCCGAGTTTGTGCGCGAATTTTGAAGAGAGGTAGATTGCGCTGTGAGTCTTAATTGGTTTCCGCGCGAGTTCCGAACATAGTTTAATAACAATGGGATTTAGTCGATTTAAGGTGCGTGCTTTGGTTTGCGGTTGAGGTTCGCCCGATACTTTGATCGAATAACTTACTCTCGTGAGTGTTTCTTTCGATTTACAAATAGAGTTTATTAACACACTTGTATGTATAGATCTATCGGTTGAATATAAGACGCGTACAGTGGATTGAGAAATATGTTAGACGGTTACGCGGACAGAGTATTATGTGAGTAAGTCGACTTTTCGATTCGGAGACTGATTACAGAGTGACGCTCCTTTGTCTTACAAAAACGGCGAGAGTTCGGTTTTGGGAGGAGAAGGAGTTTTTTGGGAGAGTGCATTTCCTACGATGCGTTTTTTTAGGGATTGGATAATCGGTCGTAAAAGTTACGTTAATTTTCGTGATTGGTTAGCGGAGTAGGGAAACATGATTCTGGATTCCTTATTGGGTCGCGGCTGAGATAGACGCAATCGCTGCTCTATTTCCAAGAATCGGCCTTAGCGCACGTGTTCTCATAATTCTCTCTGAGGGCCTGTTTTAGGACCGTGTGGAGTCTCGGCCGAGTTTTCCGTAGGGGTCTGTTTGGGATTGGGAGTGAGAGTTTCTGTTCGCTTTGGTCTTGCGTTTTTTCTATTCGGGAATTTTCCTAAGTGAGTTTCTCGCTTGGAGCACTTTCGCTCGTAAATTATATACTATCGGTGATGTAGTACGTGGGAGCGGATGCAAGTCGCTTTCCCATTCTGGGTCTTGTGGCATATTTCGACTATCGCGTCCATAAAGTTTACAAAATATAACTTTGGTCGAAAAATTAGGGTAACGCTATCGTGCACGTGTGCAATGATAATTTTTTGGGGTAGAGTAAAAAATTTGAAGGTTGGGACGTAACACCTCCCTCCTTCGAGATTGAGCGTCTCGCTCAATTAGATTCAATTTTGAATTGTATCGAATGATATATGGGCACGATAGTGGGGCATCATCATTGACTGTTTTACAATGTGATTTACACAGGTTAGAGGATGTTTGCGCTTTAATCTGATACAGTAGCGTAAAGTTGTGAACCATTATGTTTCGCTTCTTATTTTTGTATTTTATCTGGCGTGAAGATGGCAGCGTGAGTGAATAAGGAATAGGTAGGTATGAGTTTTGTTTTGATTTTATATAATATTAAGATTAACATGTATTTGAATAGTAGTTATATAATTAATCTTATATGTTAAGGTAAATTCGCAAAATATTCGTATGTTTATTTAAATTGTGAGAGCCGAGTTCGATGGGGTGTGTCCAAGGGTTTGTTGGGGCAGGTGGTTATCCCGGTCTCGGGGAAGGGTTTGCTTTTGACCAATGGCTAGCCGATGGTACAATTTCGCTATTGGTGAGTTGGTGGAGTGTAGGGTAGTTTCCCTGGTTTGTTAGGGCGAGAGTCTTTGAGCTTCTGGTGGGGCGTTTTGTATTCAAGGTGGGCTCCCGAGTCATATTTACATATTTGATGCCCTTCGTCTTACGTTCAACTTACGTCTCGACAATCGTTGGTTGCTCACAACCATGGTTTCCGGAAAACGCCAACGTTTCTGTGCTCACATGGTAAGTACTCGGTCGTGGTTTTGGTTTGTTCCTGACTTATCAGGGAAAAAGGAGTGGAGGGAGAGGAAAATAGATTTTATGGTTTGGTGTTTTGATTGTGTTGCAGCTTTCCTCCATTGAAGCGGCCCAATCTCGGCGACGGGAGCGGCGCGACCTCCGCTGGGGCCTGTTGGAGTTGGAGCGGAGCAGGAGCTTCGATTTTTATTGCATCCATTGGATGTATGAGGGGCGCTGGGGCCAGGTCCATCCCGCGGATGATTGGGACCATAGAGCGTGGTCGTCGCCGAGGGGTGTACTCGCGGCTTATACCGAATCGTTGGAGTAATCCAGGCCGATATAATGTTATTGTCATCGACAATTGTGACGCTTGGACTGAGCGTGTATTATTGTTGTCAGATTTGTGTTTTCACAATAAATGATCGTTTAGTTGATTTTGTGTTACCTCTCCTCCTTTGCGGTTTTGCGTGCGTAATTCATACGTTGCTTGGGTGCGTCCGCGGGTTGTATGGTCGGAGTTCAATGGGCTCCGGTCTCTCGTTTTTCGTTGATGGTGGACATGTTGGGTAGATGTTCACTCGTTGCTGTTCCTGCGGGGGATGTGACGATGACGATGGAGTTTGTTCTGGCAAATTTTCGCTGCTCGTCTCGTTTTTTTGTCGGCATCATCGTCGTTGGTTTTCTTGCTTCTTGCTAGGTGGAGAAGCAGGTTCGTTAAGGAGTCCCAGATGGCACCGATCAACCAGATGCTCCACCCGTAGATCGAGTCCAATGCGTAGCCATGTACCAGTGTGTCGATTGCGAATTTGACGACTTGCAGGGTTACCCAGACTCCTAGTAACGTTTCGCTGAATGTGCCCATGGTATTAAAGAAGAGATATACTTTTCCCCATGCCTTTTCCATACATTGCTGGATGACGTCCTCGTCGATCCAGTTTTTTATGGTTATCCCTTGGTCGACAGGGTTTTGACCTGTTGCGCCTCGGGCGATTGTGTTGAGAACAGCTGTACGTTCCACGGGAAACATGATACTCGACCGTAGGTTGTCTAAGTCATTCGAGGCGTAGATTCCGCTATCCGCGAGGTGTGCGGGGGTGACATTTCCACGATTGTTCGGTCGGTGCCGACATTTCTTCCGGCGCTGCTGCTGGTGCGAGTTGTGGTAAAGATTGATACCAAATGTTGTTGATACGGTACATCGGGAATAAGAATGAGTTGCATTCAATCTCGTGCCCTGTTTTTGCGATGATGCGCGTGCGTGGCATCATGAATAGTGATTCGTTTCCCCTGGATATCGGCATCTCTTGGCTGCACTCTTCTGTCTTCCGGGTGTTCACATTTACAGGTACGCATTTTTCTATTCGGATTACTTCTCCTGCGACGTGAGCTATGTAGCCAGGCTCTTTCATATAATGGTAGGCGAATTCCGCGGGGGCGAATGATGCGAAGCCCAATGTATTGCGGAGAATTCTATTTTCCATTTCGCATTCTTGTTTGACGACGTTGTTGTATAGGCTCGTTATTTGATTTCCGAAGTGTTTAACGAGGTATACTAGTTTTGAATTCATATATGCGAATATGTCCATGTTAGCAACTGAAAGGCGATTTTGGGTGAAGAAGTCCCCATACTGCTGGTCGATGATGAAGAGCTTGGTGTGTTCTGTTCTAATCAATTTATGGCCGCATAGATTTGTTTCTCCGTTGATTGCAAGAGCGAAGGTAATGTCTGCCGACGTGATTGAATATATTTGTTCGCTTGGTGGTTCGTTTTTGGCGTCCTTGATTTTTTCGGCTTTGCCTTCATAAATTACTTCGTAATTATCGAATTTGCACCGGTCTCTCGGCACTGAGTCCCAATACGTGTAGCCTCCTTCCCAGTCCAGGCATCTGGTTGAGGTATGTCGACATCTGTTGCCGGATCTTAGTATAAGTTCATTTCGTATTAGATTTACCTTGCCCAGGTAGTCGGCGACAGTGATGTATATATGACCTGTGACTATAACGTTGTTCCACGTGCCGTAAGGGTCTGAATACGATGCTCCTTGGCAGGTTCCGTCGTTGCTGATTGACCCTGTTATTATGAGAAGTCTCACGTTTGTAGAATTCATTGTCAGGTCGCTTAAAAATGTGTTCTATGCTTGATGAGATCTCGTCTTGTGGATTCTTCTGCATGAGTCGCTAGATTTTTCTAAGGCGAATTCCATGTATCCGTTTTCGGCGTCTGATGTGTGCGAGTGCATGCCGCAATACTTGATTGATCGGTGTATTTCTATTTTGCAATGGATAACCTTAATGTGTGAGAATTCTACTCTTTGGAGTAATTGAATTTAAGATGTAGTGATCTGGGGCTTGCGGATAGGAATGTCGCATTCTTTTATATCCAGTAATGACAGCGTTGTGATGTTCATTGCTGCTGCTCCGCAATCGTAGGCGATGAGCGCATTACTCAGTTGGAGAATAGAAATGAGGTGGATGATGAGCAGTGGCATCTTCCGGTTCACCCCGGCTTCCCTGACAGGTGCCGATGTGCGTTTAGAGATTGTAGTTGTTTTGTTTCCTATTCTTGTTGGGGATAATTAGTGTGCTAATTTGGCCCGATCGCAATGGATTATTTTCCGCTTATTGTTTCTTAATGCGATTTCGATGTCGTTTTGTTCTGGGAAGATTTGTGTAATTTCGTAAGGACCTAGGTAGTTGTCGTCGAATTTTCCTATTCGTTGATTTTTTATTAGGTAGATTTTATCTCCAATTTGGAAGTTTACGGGATTGATTCTTTTATCGTAATGAACTTTGGATTTTTGTTTGGCGTTTTCGAGATTATTACGTGCCAATGTCCGTACTTCTTGGAGATGATGAGCGAGATTTCTCACGTGTTCGTCGTACGTTAAAATTTCGTCCAGGTACGAGAACTGTGAAGGAAGTCGGGCTTCTTTGCCGCAGACTACCTGGAAGGGTGTGAATTTTGTGCCTTCTTGTACGCTCGTATTGTATGCGAAAGTTGCCAATCGTAGCCACTTGTGCCAATCCTTTTTATTGGTGTAATGTTTCAGGTAATCCGTGAGCACTTGGTGACTTCGCTCGAGTGATCCGTTCGACTGTGGATGGAATGCTGTTGTTTTTATTTGTTTGATTTTCAGGATTTCAGTTAATTGTTTCATTACTCGGCCGATGAAGGCTGCACCTTGGTCCGTGAGTATTACTTTGGGACATCCGAATAGACAGATGAATTCCGTGAGTAATGCGTAGGCTATTTCTTGGGCCGTAGCGCTCTTCAGCGGAATGGCAAATGAGAATTTCGAGAGACGTCCTGAATGGTTAGCATGAAACGGTGACCAAGTTCAGATTCTGGAGTTATCGGTCCGACTATATCCATCGCAATTTTGTCGAATATGCTGATCGGGGTGTCTGTTATAACCATAGGTTGTTTGGTTTTAATCCTCACCAATTTTTTCCTCTGACAACTGGCGCGTTGTCGGATGTAGTCTTCCACTTGCTTTTTGAGATTGTCCCAGAAATATTGCTGCCTAATTCTGTTGTGTCTTCGTGACGCCTTTATGGCCTGCGACTGGAGATTCGTGGCATTCGTTTATTATTTCTGGCCCGTCTCGTTCGGGTAGAACAATGATTTCGTTGCGGCAGATTCTTATTTCGATCTCGGTGTCCGCGAATATTTCGTGGAGAATGTTTTTTATTTTTGTCCACGTTGAGTCGTTGAGGTTGCTGCGCTTTTGGGAAAACGCTGCTGATTTGATGTTCAACTCCTCCATTGATGTTTTTAGATTTCTTAGGGTTTTGATAAGATTTTCTGTTGTTAGAGGCGATGTGCCGTTTTCCTGTGTACTAGAGCGAACACTCTTTTCTTTGGTGTTCCGGAGATGAGGACTTGCCCGACTTCGAAGGTATTGGCCGGAGATAGATTTTTGAGCAAGCCCGTCTCGATTAATCGCTTACCGATTTCGCTCGAGACCGCGCCATCGGCTGAAATGAAACAAATGTAATTGTTCTTTGTCATTTCGATGTTGTCTCTTGTTTCGATGACATTAACGAATTCCGGTCGTTGCTCGTTGTTGCTTATTGGTTCTTCCTCGGCGGTGTTTGTTTCGCTATTGTTGTCTCTATTTTATGAGTTGGGGGAGGGTTTGTTTAGCATTAACGGGGATGGGATTTTTTTTGTTGCTGTGAAGATTCGTTCTCGGTGTTTGCGACATCTGGAAGGGTGGGTGAGGGCTGTTCCCGGCCGGGAGGGTTTCCAGTCGTTTTTACGCACTACAGTCGAAAACGCACTACCCTTCGGTAGTGCGTTTTCTTTTTTCTTTGTTTGAGCGCGGGCGGCACTCGCATGTGCATGACCACTTGCGTCTGGACAGCAGAAGCATTTCTTGGCTTTCCTTTGTCTGGAGGATCTGCGCGTTGGTAGGGGAGTTGGTTTCCTCGTTTTTGTGGTATTTTTTGCGTTGGTTGTGCGTTGCTTCGTACTAGCGTTTGGGAGTTTCGTGACTTGACTTGTATCAATTTCGTCTGCTAATTCTCTATCCTCGTTCATGGAGCTTATGTCCATAGGTTCAGTCGTGTGACTGTCCTTGAAATTTTCTTCGTTTGGCTTCTTCGATGGCTTCTTCGTTTGCGCATCCTTGGCTGTTTGGACGGCTGGGAATTTTGTACGATTTGTTTTTTGCTCGTCCTATAGGTGATGGAGTGTGTCCCGCTGTTTCGCAGGCGCGTTTCCCGGATTTTATGGCGACGTTGTTTAAGCTGCTGTCGTCCGATTCTTGCTCTGAGGATGAAGGGGTTTTAAGTGTGCCGAAATTGCTCGGTGCCATGTGGATGGTATTTTCCTCGTCGTCATCCGATGATGATGAAGATGCCGATTTTGAAGGGTTTCCGGAAGGGAGGTATCGACGGATGTCACTTCTCCTTTTGATTAAGATTTTGCGTTTTTCCCTTCGATATTTGGGTGAATGCGATTTTTTGTTTTCTGATGCATTCGATCCTCGGTGACCCGATGAGATTGGAATTTGTTGCTCTGAAGAGTTTGATCTTCGATGCTCCGAAGAATTTGATTTTTGGTGCTCTGAAGAACTTGATCTTCGATGCTCTGAAGAATTTTATTTATTATGCTCTGAAGAATTTGATCTTCGATGCTCTGAAGAATTTGATTTTTTATGCTCTGGAGGATTTGATCTTCGATGCTCTGAAGAATTTGATTTTTTATGCTCTGAAGAATTTGATCTTCGATGCTCTGAAGAATTTGATTTTTGATGCTCTGAAGGATTTGATTATTAATGCTCTGCAGGATTCGTTTTTTTATGTTTTGAAGAGTTTGCTCTCTGATGCTCTGAAGAATTTGTGTCTTGATGCTCTGAAGAATTTGATTTAGGACGCGGTCTCTTTTTGTTGAGATTGCTGATGATCGGTTGATCAGGCCGGTCACCTTGAGGTAGAAAAGATTCCTTGGCGCACGGACCCACGTGCGTTTCTCTCGGAACTACCGCATCGATGAGATCGTTTGCCTGGGAATTAGAGGTTTTTTTTTTTATTTTCCTCAGATCCTTCTGCAACGGGACTTACGTACGTTTCTCTCGGAACTGCCGTATCTGTGAAGTCTGTTGCTCGAGGAATAGGCATTGCTTGATTTAGAGGATAGACGTCTGTGATGTCGTCTTCCGAAGTAGGTTTTGATTTTTTCATTCTCTTATTTTTGGCGATAGTTTCTGATGATGAATATGTCCTTGCGATACCTGGATGCGGATGAACGATTTTTCCTCCATATGGGGTGTTACTAATTCGCCATTTGAATTTGATGGGAAGAGTTATCGGATTTCGAGAGAGTGCATCGGCATTGGTGTTAACTTTTCCTGGCTTGTACTGGATTTTAAAATCGAACTCCTTGAGTCTTTCTCTCCATCGCAGTACACGTGACGTCGGCTCATTCATGGAATTTACCCAGACAAGTGGCCGGTGGTTGGTCAGCAGTGTGAATGACCTGCCGTAAAGATAGGATCGGAAGGTTTTTAGGGCGAACACCACTGGGACCATCTCTTTCTCTAGCGTGGAAAAATTCCTTTCGGCCTTGTTGAGGACCCTTGAAGCAGCTGCGACCTTAGGGTCTTCTCCGATTTTTCCTTGTGAAAGGATTGCACCGACTGCGTAGATGGATGCGTCGGTCGTTAGGATGAATGGTTCCGAAAAATTTGGATATTGGAGAATTGGCGTTGAGCATAGCTTGTCTCGTAATGTTTCGAATGCTAGTTGGTGTTGCGATGTCCAATGAAATTTGACGTTTTTGCTGGTGAGATCCGATAAAGGTTTTGCTATCGCCGCGAAGTTTTTTATTAATCGGCGGTAATGAAACGCATTTTTCCGTTTGGAGAGTTAAGTTTGTGTTGCGTAATGTTTCAGCAAGTTTTCTGAATTTACGTTCATGTTCTTCAATTGATCGCGCGTAAATTACTATATCATCCAAGTACACGAATAAATCATTCCCTTGTAATCCTTTTAGTACAAGGTCCATTCATCGTTGGAATGTGGCTGGGGCGTTTTTCAAACCGAATGGCATTCTGTTGAAGTCGTAATGACCGTGAGGGGTCGTGAAGGTCGTTTTGTGTTTGTCTTGTGGATCCATTTCTATCTGGTGAAAGCCAGATGCTAAGTCCAAAATTGAGAAGTACCTCGCGCCGCCGAGTTGGTCGAGAATGTCTGTTATTAACGGCAAGGGCTAAGCATCTCCTATGGTGACGTCGTTGAGTTTTCTAAAGTCAATTACGAGTCTCCAACGTTTGTTGCCCTTTGAGTCTGCTTTTTTCGGAACTATCCATACTGGTGAATTGCAGACAGATCGTTAATTTGTTTTTCTATTTCCGGTTTTTGAAACGGAGGGTGTCTGTACTGTCTCGTATTAACTGGTCGATCGTCTACGGTGGGAATTTGATGTTTGCATTCGCTTGTTGACCGAAGGGGTTCACCAGGTAGATGAAAGAGGTCTACGTATTCTTCTACGAGTGTAGATACCGCATTACGCTCTTCGTCATTAAGGTGATCGGGCCGGAAAAGGTTCACTACTCCGTTGGCACGGTTGTCTCGCGTCCGAGGTTTTTCGTGCTCTAGGGTCTGTTGATTCGCGGGGTCGTCATCTTTTTGATCATTCTCGTCTGTACTCATATCGAAAGGATAGAGTGGAATTACGGGAACCTCTACTCTGACGTCTTCGTTTAAGGTGTTTATGGCGTACAGGTAGGCTTTACCGTTGGTTTTTTGAACCAAGGCTTCTCCTACAAAAACGCCGTCTCGAAAGGGTATATGAGGACGTAGCCTATGTCTAGTGGGCTTTCGACCCGAATGAACATGATCGTTTTCTGTCTGGCCCGCAGAAAAAGTGAATCTGTGTTCGCAGATGGGATGCCCACGTTATTGACGCACACGTAACGCCCTTCCCAGTCGATTCTACCTTCGCTTTCGCAGATTGTTTCGTGGCCAAGGATTGCATCAAATTTCACGGGAAAATCATCTGGGACAACGTTAAATTCTATGGATAGCGATGTTGATTTGTCCGAGTGTCCTGGGTATATCGGTGATCGAAATTCCGTATAGTTCATAGATTTTTAAATTATCTATAAGATTCGGATGAAGAATAGTAGTAGAGCTAGGCCGGTTCTAACTCAGGGATCGAGCAGGGTCGAGCGCGGGGAAGCCGGGGTATGCATGGCGGCGGGGAGGGGGGGGGGGGTGGGGGGTCCTGCATGCGGCAGCCGAATGCGGGGTTGTGGCGGAGGGGGAGGGGGGGTGTTAGAGAGTGGGGAGGCTAGTTTTTGGTGATGATGTCTTCCAGGCGATAGCCGGACCCGCGGGCGAGAAGGGGAAGCCGCTATCGACTCTGTGGGGGAGGGGGCATCATAGAGTCGCGTTTCCTTGAAAACTCATAAAATCTGATAATTTATTATCAACATTATAGATGTAAGTGGAGCATTTTCGTCTAGACTATTAACAGGAGTTTATATATATAAAAAACTTGTACAAATGTGTGCATGTGTGTGCGTGTGTGTGCATGCGTGCGTGCGTGCGTGTGTTTGTGTGTGTGCGTGTGTGTGTGTGTGTGCACGCGCGCGCCAACGTTTCAACCACCTCGTCCGAATGTCTCAAATTTTACGACTCTTTTTTTTCTTACGTCGAGCGCCAGGGACCGTCATACCCTATCGCTTCGCATGTGCAACTCGGGCCTCATCATTCCATAGGTCCACACTTGAAAACCCATAAAATTTTACGACAGCAAGCGACGAAGACAGTGATCCGGGGAAAAAATGCATTTCCATTTTACCGGGCTTTAGTTTTTCATCTCTGAATGGAAATATATACAGAGAGTGCAACGTCAAACCTTGATGCCGACACTTGAGATCATGCAGGTCTGGACAAGTTAGCCCCGTGGTTAAGGATTTTTTCTTCGTTAACACCACTCTCCAAGCTATTAGAATTTTTTTTTATTGCTCCGCTATTCAGAGCATATACGATAACGGGGTGTTTATGTTGAAAAACTATAAACTTTCAGAGATCTATGGATCGGAGACCTTTTTAGGCTTCGACCGTGGACCACTTGAGCGCCGAGAGCCCATACATTTTTTTTTTCACTACACGCATCTTGACTGAGATGCTCTTTTATTTTTCCCGGCATTCCAATGCGATATTAGAACATTCTCGTGGGTTGGTGATATTTCCCGAGATGATAGGGAAAGACGAAAAATGTCTAAAGGGGAAAACCATGCTTAATGATCTGCTGCGCTCAAAAGTGTTCGCACATTCGATCGAGCAGTCAGTTAGTGAACATCATCTCTTTTGGGAAGCCTCGTTTCATCAAATATGGAGAGCAACGCGGAGAAGTCAGAACAAATCTTGCACGACCAAGCCGCGCTCCTAAGTTCATTCGAAGATTTTGCTGTGTGGGAACAACGGTGCGTGGAGTTGATAGAAGAATTGGAAACGCAAAGCCGCATTAAGCGCTCGCGAGTATCAATTGGACTTCAACAGTCATTGATAGCCCAAATAGCGCGACTGGAAGGGTTGAGGAATTCTGTGCGTAATCATTTTATACACACGGGCGCAAAACACGGTCATCATGGGCTAATCTGGCGAGAGATTGACACATCCTTCAATAGTCGAATATTGACCGGTTCCGTAATCAATCGCGACCACATCGAACCACGGCAATTTCTCAACGATGCTCGCGACCTAGTGCTTCAACATGTGCAAAATACTATCTGCAAACACAACAGTATTAAAATTAATACAGTGTTTAATGGTGAATTCGCGAGTGGAGACAAACATGCCAATAAAAGTGTGAACACGCGAAACTGTGAACTATTTAACACAAGCGATTTGAATGAGTGGTACCAGCAACGCGTTATGGAGCTATTAACCAAACTTGATGAATTTCAAGAACGAGATAGTGGCTGGGCTTTGCGGAAAATACGATAAATGCGAATAAGTATAACCCGATGCGTGCCGGGTGCACTATATCATTGCCGCGGGAAGTAATAATGAAGCGGGCTGTGATTAATATCAAATCGAACGATAATGCATGTTTCGCATGGGCAGTTGGCGCTGCTCTACACCCAGGTGAACGAAACAGTGACCGTCCGTCATCTTACCCACATTACTCAAGCGTACTGAATCTACAGGGCATTCAATTCCCGGTAACCATACACCAAATAAAAAAATTTGAGCTGCAAAACAATTTATCCATCAACGTGTATACCACCACCACCACCAAAAAGGACATTGTTCCAATACGCGTGACTCAAGAGAAGAAGGCGAAGCACATCAATTTGTTGTACATGCAAGATACCGAGGACAACAAGGTGGGGCATTTTACATGGATTAAGAACTTGTCGAGACTCGTAAATGCACAACTGAGCAAAAAGGAGCACAAACAATATATCTGTGATAGGTATGTAAAGTTCACATAAGTTATATTCCGTTGGCATCTACTAGATCGATTGAACGAAACAATGTTTTTTTTGCAGGTGTTTGCATTACTTCGGATCCGAGGATAAATTGCAGTCGCACGAGGTCGATTGTGGAGCAATAAACGACTGCACGATCCGACTACCGAATGACACCAACAAGTGGGTCCAATTCACCAACTTTAGCCGGAAAGAGCGACATCCCTTCATTGTGTATGCCGATTTGGAGTGTGTTTTAGCAAAGACTGATGAGAAGAACCAAGCAAAAGATATGTATGAACATCATGAAGTGTTTAGTATAGGATACTACGTGTGTTGTGCGTATGATCAAACACTATCTTCATATCACTCACGTCGCAGTGACGATTGTGTTTCGTGGTTTGTCGAAGAACTGAAAAATCTAGCATTGCGCATAAAAGAAATTTTCTGCGACAGCGTCCCAATGATTTATCTGACACCGAGCGAGTAGGCCAGTTTTCGCAAAGCGACCCAATGTCATATATGCAGGAAACCATTCGCGCAAGAAGATGTACGTGTTCGAGATCATTGCCATCTGACTGGACGCTATAGAGGCCCTGCCCATTCTAATTGCAATTTAAACTACAAACAGTCATTCTTCATTCCCATAGTTTTTCACAATCTATCGGGTTACGATGCACATTTTATAATCAAGGAAGTAGCCACAGCGTTCGAAGGAAAAACCGATGTGCTTCCAATCACAAAGGAGAAATACATCTCCTTCACGAAGCATGTTAAAATTACAGATGATTCAAAACATAAGATCCAATTGCGCTTCATCGATTCATACAAATTCCTCAACACCAGTCTCGACAAATTAGCCTCATTTTTGACCGAAGACAAACTCAAAATTTTACGCATGCAATTCCCAACGCTATCGACGGACAATTTCAATTTGCTGACGCGAAAAGGGGTCTTCCCTTATGAGTATATTGATGATGTGACCAAGCTAGACGACACTTGCCTACCATCACGGGACGCATTTTATAGTTCCCTGACAGATGCTACAGTATCCGAGAGTGAGTATGCACATGCTGAGAAAGTTTGGGAGCGGTTCTCCATTCGAACGCTGGGTGACTATAGCGATATATACTTGAAGACAGATGTCTTGTTATTAGCTGATATTTTCGAAAACTTTCGAAATACGTGCATTGAGAGTTATGGCCTAGATCCCGCGTATTATTACACATTGCCGGGGTATACCTGGGATGCAATGCTAAAACACTCGAATGTCAAGTTTGAATTACTAACCGACATCGACATGGTTTTATTCGTTGAGCGGGGTATACGCGGTGGTCTCAGTCAATGCTCAAACCGATATGCAAACGCTAATAATAAGTACATGGAGTCGTTTGATCCATCGAAAGCATCATCATACTTGATGTATTTTGACGTCAACAATTTGTATGGATGGGCAATGTGTCAACCTTTGCCATACGGAGATTTTCGATGGGTCAACGACGTGTCCAAGTTTGATCCATCTTCCATCGCGCTAGATTCACCGATAGGCTACATCCTTGACGTCGACTTGGAATATCCAAAATCTCTACATGATACGCACAAAGACCTGCCGTTTTGTCCAATACATGAAAAACCGCCGGATAAGCAGGGGGAAAAGCTGTTAGCAACCGTCTGTGATAAAAAACGCTACATCATTCACTATCGAAATTTACAGCAGTGCTTACGCCATGGACTTTGCCTTACGAAAATCCATAGGGTATTACAATTCACACAATCCCCATGGCTACGTTCATATATCGAGTTAAATACGCAATTTCGAACGCTAGCCAAAAACGATTTTGAAAAGAATTTATTCAAATTAATGAACAATGCGGTGTTTGGCAAAACGATGGAGAATGTGCGCAATCATGTAGATGTAAAGCTTTTGACGAAATGGGAGGGCAGATATGGTGCAGAGGCAATGATTGCGAAGCCAAACTTCCACAGCCGAAGTGTTTTTTCGGAAAACCTCATTGCTGTAGAATTGCGCAATCTCGAGGTGAAATTCAACAAGCCGATATATGTGGGTATGTGCATACTCGACATATCCAAAACGTGCTTGTATGGATTTCATCACGAGTATATGGTACCTCTGTATCGGGATAAGTGTAAAATCATGTATACCGATACGGATAGTCTCATATATAACATTGAGAGCGATGATATGTACATGGACATGAAGCGCGACATTGTAAAATTCGATACGAGCGATTATCCGGTGGACAATAGGTATGGTATGCCGCTTGTCAACAAGAAGGTACCCGGTCTCATGAAAGACAAATGCAATGGTGCAATTATGACCGAGTTCATTGGACTTCGATCGAAAATGTATGCGACACGTGTTGAGGGTAAGAAGGACACTAAAAAAGTCAAAGGTGTCAAGAGCAATGTTGTGGCTAGGACAATCACGTTTGACGATTATGCCCGATGCTTGAAGGAAGACATTGAAATGATGCGTAGTCAAACGTGTATTCGATCGAAGTTGCGCAAGGTCTACACCATTCGTGAGACGAAAATCGCTCTAAGCCCTCATGATGATAAGCGGTATATCATACCTGGGACCTCTGAGACCCTACCATGGGGGCATTGCAGCATACCGTTGTAACAAACTATCATGCATATAAACTCGATGTAAAATTGTGTACATTTTTGTAAATACTTGATGTATAAAACTTGTGAAAATTGCGTATGTTTTTGTAAACATTAACTCGATGTAAAACTTGTTTGTTGTAAATATTTGATTTTGTAAAAATGGACTTTTGTAAGTAAAGGAAGCGGCTTTTGTAATCCATGTGTACCCATTATTTCTCGCATACACTGTTCGAGAGTGGGGGGAAGAAGGGATGGGAGGGAGAGAAAACGCCTGCTGTGGCGCACCACGGTGACGGGTAGAAAGAGAGTCATAAAAGTCTAAATGTTATTGGCCTCTTTTATTGACGACTTCAAATCAGATTTACTTATCCAACTATTGTGGGCATTGTCGAAACCCAGCCATTTTACAAACATTCGATGACCGCGCTTCTTTAAAATTTTTTCTATCAGATAGATATCGGGGTACTTGACACGGAGAAGCTCTTGTTCGTAGAAACCACCGGCGATGGGTTCATCTTTATGGTCCTTCAAACGATACGTCACTGGATGCGTTTTCTTCACACGAGATACCGTAAATATTTCCGTTGTCCAATTTGGCGTGTAACCCTTTTCGAAAACACTCTTAAATTTGCTGATTCTCACTTTATCGCCAATGGTGAATTTCGGTGGTGTTTTTATTGGCGGCTGAGTCTTATTGAAAACTTACCGCAATATTTCCTTCTCATTCTCTGCGTTGACATTTCTCGGTTTCATCTTAATGGTACGGTGTACGGAATCATTATATTCAGCTACTAGATTATCAAGAATATCGATTTACTTATAATTTCCACGAAGACTAAATTGCATGCACATCTTATTCTTCAGTGTACGATTGAAACGCTCGCAAATGGATGCCTTCAAGTTGCTATATGTTGAATACATGTGAATATTGTACTTTTTCATTAGGGATTTAAAGTGACAATTGTAAAATTCTTTTCCCTCGTCGACGTGCAAGTGCTGTGGTATGCGTCCCTTAACGAGTATCGACTTCATTGCGGCTGCTGCATCTTTACCACGCTTACTCACAAGGAACATCCCTCAGGTGTCCGCCTCCGATTTTGTTGTAACTCATATATGTGTTAGAGCATCGAAAACTTTGAGGCACGTATTTTTTTTTATCGCCGGAAAAACGGATTTAAGGGGGGAAACCGCCCTTCAAAGAAAGGCGTGTCGAGGGGTGATTTTGCAGTTTCACCGAGAACCAATCCACCGATCTGAATGAAACAAAAACGAAAATTCTTCTAATGAAAAGCGATGAAAAATGCACTATGAAATTGTTAAGAAAAAATTTAATTAGAGGGTAAACCACCCCTCAATTTGCCTTTTTTCACCCCACACTTAAGAGGGTTGTATGCAAATTAATAAAACAGATATCATTTTGAAGGGCAATTAAAATTAAAGTTGACGGGTTTTTGCGTTTTGGCGGCATAGCACATTTAAGGGGGTAAACCACCCCTAACATAAATTTATTTATCACGGTCGTTTTTTCTGTGTTTAAAGTATATCCGCTGATTTCAAATATTTCTATAAGCTACAATTTAATGTTTTATCATATTTCAAAATTATTACATTCGTCTTAAGGGGTAACTACGCCTCTGACGAGAAACATCATTGAAGTATCCGCTCTCGATTTCGTTGAAACTCATATATGTGGAAAAGCATTGCAAACTATTAAACATGTTTTTTTTGTATCGGCAGAAAACCGGTGTTAGGGGATGAAACCACCCCTCAAAGTTTCTCCCACAAGCAGTCCACCGATCTGAATGAAACAAAATCGAAAATTCCTCTAATATTAAGCGATGAAAAATCCACTACGAGAGTGTTGATTAGAAATATAATTAAGGGGTAAACCACCCCTCCATTTTTCGTTTTTCACCCCACGCTTAAGAGGGTTGTATGCAAATTAATAAAACGAGTATCATTTTGAAGGGGAATCAAAATTCAAGTTACCGCGTTTTTGCGTTTCAGCGGAACAGCAAATTTAAGGGGGTATTCCACCCCTAACATAAATTTGTTCATCACCGTCGTGTTTTCTGTGTTTAACATGTATCCGCGGATTCAAAATATACTCCCGCATTTTTAAATTATTACGTTTTTAAATTTTTACATTTTAAGGGTAAACTACCCCTTCTAATTGCTTTTCGTTTGAAGTTTCGCGAAAGGTTTCACGAATTTCGTTAAAACTGTTTTCATTTAATCGGTAATATCAATTTTGTGTTTGTGTGTGCAGGCATATTCGTTTTGAGTTTTAGGAGCGGTACTTTGGGAGTGGGGACATGGGGCTACCCGTTACTGATAAGACTCATATTTTCGTGTCGAGACGCTTCCGATTTTAATATGCACATCCATTAAGCATCTCCATAGGAATAAACATACACTTCTACTATATCATTAATTATAATAATTTCCAGAATAAGTTATAAGGCTCACTTCGTATATTTCGGAACGATGATGCGCCTGGATCAAGCGATAATATAGCCAGCGACGTAGTTTTGTGGAGGAATGTATGTTTTTATTATTTTACTGTTTATTTAATTAAACATATTAATGCAACTGAGGGTTTTACAGTAGGTTAACGAACATGTTTTTAATATATTTTGACATATTTCATTTGGGAATCATATCAGCCGATTTAATTAATAGTACTTGTGAAAAGTATCGCAGTCATATGCCGTCAAATCATTATCTCGTGACATATACTTTTTTCATGCTTTAAACACAACGACTTTTTGCACCATGCACATCTGATAATGGCCAAATTATTGCAACCGGGTATTTCACAATGTGTGTTCGATTCACCAAAACCAAAGGTAACAGGATTTTCAAAATCTTCTGGTTTTTTAGATATATAATTACTTTTATACCATGAATATTTAAAAAGATTAGAATACCGCGGTGATGAGAGTTGATTGTGTGTAAGTGATTGCAATTTAATTATATTATTCCTCAAGTGCAAATTCATATCAGATTTTAATAATATTACACTGTCTGAAAAATGTCGGACGAAATTTTTCCACACTCTGAATCCAAATACATCGAGCGGCTGAATTTTTCCAGTTGTACCTTTTGGAATAATCATTGGGATTATCTTCTTATCACGAGGTGTCGCTTCATGAACAACCTTAGGGCAGTGTCCACTCCAGGAGTCTATCGATAATACGCTATGTCTCCCGACGTTAGTAAAGAAAACCTTTTCCAACCAAGTTTTGAAATGCTCTGTTAACACAAAACACATTCAATATTTTAAAAAAATACTAATCTTGACATCAATTACATTTCATATTTAAAAAAAAATCATTCATCATAATATGTGAGCATACGTACCAGAAGTAAGTTTTCCAGATTTGGATGCTAATACAAAGACGTTTTCTGCTTGAAATAGCGCTTTCTCTACTCGTGGTCCGAATTCACCCTTCGTCTCCTTTAAAACGATGAAAAATGGGGAAAGTAATTTCCCCTCAGCGCTTATAGTAGGCTGAATTGTATAGCTGTGAGTTATTGAAGAAACTGACTGTACAACGCATTCAACTTTCGTTTCTCCTTCCGTTGCAAGAGTTGGCGCCGAATGAATTTCCATATGAAAACCGCTTTGATCCGAATTATACACATTTTCCGATCCATACTTTTTTATCAGTGGTGCAACATCGGCGACAAATTTTTCTGCATTTTTCCGTAGAAGTTCTTCTTCTCCCGTAGTTTTGCGCGTTACAAGTTTATTGATTTCCTGGATACAATGCGATGCTGTTTTTTAAAATTCCATAGCCAATTATGAGAGGCCTTAAATCGCACATCATTGAAACCTATCTCCTTTTGGGCTTGTAGCGCCCACTTTTGAAGATCAATATCATGTATTATGACACCAGCATCTAGAGCAGTCTTCAAATTCTTCAATGTATATTCAGAAATTTGCGCTAGCTTTTCTTTATAAGTACCGCCTTTATTCAGCTGATGTGCCCAGCGCCGCAATTGTCTTTCAGACTTGACAGATTTGTATTTCTGTTGGACGGTTTTGAGGCTATAGTTTTTTGTCTTACCAGACCTCCAGTATTGAACTGCTTTATTTTTGTAATCGTAGTTCACCTCATCATCACTGGAACAGGCGTCAGAATCACTACCACCAGTATCCTTTTGCCATACGGTATCTTCTACAGCATTGGCTTCGTACTGTTTAAATGGTTCTTGAAAAGCGAGCGTTTCTTCCCCTATCATTTCAACTCCATTATAGTCTTGCATGGAACTGATCAATATTTGTTCAAAACCGTCCGCAAGTTCAATTTCCGCGTTGTTAACCGGCGTTTGTGAAATATCCATAGCTTCAAATGTAGCTAGTAGAAGTTTGATAACGTTTATTGGGTTGACGTTCATGGCTGATGAAATTTGTATTATCCAATACACAGTACACTGTTTGTAGCTCACTTTAACGTGAAATGGAAGAATCCGAATGCTAACCGTCTTATAAAGCAAGCGATAAAACTGCAAGCTATTGACAACTTGAACTGCCAGAGGCCAATCACACATTACCCGAAAATGTAAACACATTATCGGGTAATGTATGATTAACGTCTTGCAGTTCAAGATGATAATAGCATGCAGTTTAATATTTGCCCAGTGTAAAAATTCTGCGTAGAATACAAATTTTGGGCAAATATCGTTATCGCGTCATGACGCGATAAGAATATTCGCGCTGGAAGAATTAATTATTGCAGTTAGTCGAGAAAAGCTGATACGTAGGCAAATAAACATCGGTCTGTTCGTTGATTGTATAACTTCATACACAGAGATAAAAGATTTCCGAACGGGAGCATTCTGGATAATTACGCATTTAAGAATCGAAGAGTAAACATTTATCTGCGTATGATTTTTTTTACGCGGAATAACAAAAACGAAAAAACCAAATATATTTATATACACCATTTGAATTTTATTAATAGTATCGTTAATATATTTTTGTTACTGCTTTGCATCGTTGCATGGGAGATGCTTTCATCAAAACTTTTGAATTAGAGGAAGAATCATTTCGGTACGAAAATATAATTATGAAAATATGAAAATATGAGCCTTATAAGTAAGGGGTAGCCCCAGGTCCCCACTTCCAAAGCACCGCGCCTAAAACTCAAAACGAATATGCCTGCACACACAAACATAAAATTGATATTACCGATGAAATGAAAACAGTTTTAACGAAATTCGTGAAACCTTTCGCGAAACTTCAAACGAAAAGCAATTAGAGGGGGTAGTTTACCCTTAAAATGTGAAAATTTGAAAAACGTAATAATTTAAAAACGCGGGAGAATGTTTTGAATCCGCGGATACATGTTAAACACAGAAAGCACGAGGGTGATGAACAAATTTAGGTTAGAGGTGGTTTACCCCCTTAAATTTGCTGTCCCGTTGAAACACAAAAACGCGCCAACTTGAATTATGATTCCCCTTCAAAATCATACCTGTTTTATTAATTTTCATACAACCCCCTTAAGGGTGGGGTGAAAAAGGGCAAATGGAGGGGTGGTTTTCCCCTCAATTATATTTCTAATCAACACTCTCGTAGTGGATTTTTCATCGCTTAATATTAGAGGAAATTTCGATTTTGTTGCATTCAGATCGGTGGACTGCTTGTGGGAGAAACTTTGAGGGGTGGTTTGATCGCCTAACACCGTTTTTCTGCCGATACAAAAAAACATGTTTAATAGTTTGCAATGCCTTACCACATATATGAGTTTCAACGAAATCGAGAGCGGATACTTCAATGATGTTTCTCGTTAGAGGGGTAGTTACCCCTTAAGACGAATGTAATGATTTTGAAATATGATAAAACATTAAATTGTAGCTTATAGAAATATTTAAAATCAGCGGATATACTTTAAACACAGAAAAAACGACCGTGATAAATATATTTATTCTAGGGATGGTTTACCTCCTTAAATGTGCTATGCCGCCAAAACGCAAAAACCCGTCAACTTTAATTTTAATTGCCCTTCAAAATGATACCTGTTTTATTAATTTGCATACAACCCTCTTAAGTGTGGGGTAAAAAAAGGCAAATTGAGGGGTGGTTTACCCCCTAATTCAATTTTTTCTTAACAATTTCATAGATGATTTTTCATCGCTTTTCATTAGAAGAATTTTCGTTTTTGTTTCATTCAGATCGGTGGATTGCTTCTGGGTGAAACTGCAAAATCACCCCTCGACACGCCTTTCTTCGAGGGGCGGTTTCCCCCATTAAATGCGATTTTCCGCCGATAAAAAAAAATACGTGTCTCAAAGTTTTCGATGCTCTATCACATATATGAGTTTCAACAAAATCGGAGGCGGACACCTGAGGGATGTTTCTTGTCAGCATTGGTACGGCCCAGGCGAATTTTGAGAAAGTATCGATGACGGTGAGGAGGAATTTATGTTCGGTGTTTTGATGTGCGTACGATGACATATCGACGAGATCAGCTTGCCAGGTCTCCAGCAACCAGCTCCATTAACCAGCAACTGATTACTCTCGTTCATTTCTTTGCGAATGTTCTTAATGATAGTTCGGGATCTTTTGTGTAAAGTATTTAGAGTGATGGCGTCGTCTTCCCCTTCCGGATTGGCAATGTTACACAATCGTTTCTGCCCCACGTCATAATGACCATCTGCGGTGGTTTTAAACCCAATCCCAGGTCGGCCTGGAGGACCTTGCTTACTGAGGAGTACACTCTGACGCAATTGGCGTCCAAACACATCGACACTCATGATGAGAATGCATAAATTTTCCGACGCCGAGTTAATAAATTATTTCAGCTTCACGCAATTCCTCGATAATCGATATAATTTCATTCGCATGGGCCGAATTTCCGGCTGCTTGTGATGCCAGAAGTAGACGAAGACGGTCTACCAGCTCATTGGGATTGTCCCAATATACATAGTCCAATTGAGCGTTTTTTCTAGCCAGCTTATACGTTGGCATACCCTTTCCCACGTGGTGATCGGCTATATTTGCAATATAAGTGTTGAATTTGTGACAGGTATTACGCCGTATAGCCACACTGGGCTTATAAAATTTTTTGTGAGCATTCGTCGCAATGACAATTTTTTCATAGTTTTTCAAATCGTCTGGTGTGAGAGTTTCGATATTGGGCACTTTTTTAAACAGCAGCTCAGTTAATCCAACAGTTTTCGCTTAATTCACATCTCCCACACGAATATGTTGAGAGTCGAAATTTATCGGAGAATCACCAATCATTAATCGGTTGTTTGAGAGATTCCGCACACCATATGATGCATCCAGGCTTGCTTTTCTATTTGTTCGTAACAGCAGGAGATATTCGGTGATTAAGTCATCGACATTTTGTGACTCATCATCATCATCATCCTCGTATATCAATTTGAAAGAATCTTGTGTTTCACTCTTGAAGGAATCGTGTGTCTCGTTCTTCAATTCGTGTTTCACACTATTTATCGCATCTCCTTCTTTATCGTCGGCTTTTTCATCCTTGATTTCCTCCTTCGCCGGCTCACCGTTTTTGTATGACACCAATTTCTCCAATGGTCTGACTATAGGCTTAAAGACATCTCGCATTCTCTGCTCATCACTCTCTTTGCCAATTTTCATCATTCGATGCTTTCGTCTGATTGCATCGCTCGCCTTGGCAATTTCACGCAATACATTTTTTTCTCTCAACAGTTGTTCGCTCTTCATGTTGTCACTGTCGACGCGTGCACAATACTGCCTCTTGTACCACCAGCGACGAGTCATTTATCAATGGTGAGAAAATCATCAAAACCTTGTCTATATCGACCCTCGTTCATATTGCTATCTTTGTCGATCGTGATAAATGCATACTTGTCGGAATTCCAGCATTTCATGCACATGTTTTTGAAGCATGTATAAGTCATATCCGTATTAACGTGATCGTTGTACACATATTTGAGATTCATATCATCCCGCTTGAAAAGCACCACGAAATTTGCATTATCTCTCACGAGATGTTTGGGGATACGAGTGTACGTCTGACAAAGATAAAAACTGTCTACAATCTCGTGTCTTCCCATGGAAAAGAATGCTCTAACATTATCCTGCTTTTCGCACGCAATATCATCAAAGATGATAGAGTGGGACCGTGCATCACTTGGTGCAATCACTTGTTCATGCTCATTGAATGGATTATATGTAACTCCATGCACAGGTTCAAGTAATTGTTCGAGCAACTTGTACTTTGGTTGCTTCACCGACTTGGAATACAAATAAATGTTCTCAAATCTCAAGCCATTGGGATGGATGATGAGAGTGAGCAAAGCATTGGTTTTTCCACAATTTGATGGACCACAAAACACCGCACCTATGCTATCCGGCAATAACTGTCCATGACGCTTTTGTCTTTTCTCCTGGCCATCTTCGACAAATTCATCGAAATTTATCACGGGAAGGCTACCTCCGTGAGTTTGCTTCTTGGATGCCATCTCGCACAGGACTAACGGAAAAATCATATAAATAGCATTTTTATACGGATTCGCCGTCAGTCGAGTATTGTCTTTAGACATGATCGTTCATAGCGGTAAAGGTGTCGTCAATCGCCTAATCAACAAACTACCCGTTGAATTGCATCTGCCTGGTTATCAATATTGCGGACCAGGCACAAAGTTGGCCAAGCGTCTTGCTCGTGGTGATCCGGGCATTAATCCACTGGATGCAGCTTGCAAACAACACGATATTGCATATTCGAAAAATCCGGATAATCTTGAAGCGAGACATTTGGTGGATAAAGTGATGGCTGAACGGGCTTGGCAACGTGTTAGTGCGCGAGACGCTAGTATCGGTGAAAAAGCCAGTGCTTGGGGCTTGGCAAATATTATGAAGACAAAGAGAAAATTTGGTATGGGGATAAAGGCCCGCAAGGGTGGCGTTTGTTTGAAAAAAATAATTGGCGCTGCGAAGAAGACAATGATTCAAAGTGATGATCCACATAAGATTATTAAATCAGTTCTAAAGGGTGCTCGTGCAGCTGTAAAGATGCAAGGTGGTAAAGTACGCACACCTCGAGTTCTACCTGTACCCCATAAAATTGGTGGTTTATTACCGTTCCTCGTGCCTATTTTTGCGGGTCTTAGCGCTGCGGGTGCTTTGTCAGGTGGTGCGGCGAGCATAGCTAAAGCGGTAAATGCTGCTCAAGCAGCTAAACGTGAATTGGATGAAAGTAAGCGCCATAATCGAACAATTGAAGCGATCGCATTGGGTAAGGGCTTACATCTGAAACCATATAAGCAGGGATTGGGTCATCATATTAAGCCAAAAAACTAGAAGTTACGCTACCTCACCGACCTCTCACCGACATCGATCTTCTCAAGTATGCGAAAATCCTAAAAAATCCACATTTTCGTGGAGTTTACATGCGCGATACATTGCCAGCGAGCGGGCCCCTTAAATGTGAAGCAGCAATCGTAAATTTGGATGAAAACGTCGGTCCTGGAACACACTGGGTCGCTTACAAAAAGACTGGATGGAAAGTCATGTACTTTGATAGTTTCGGCAACCTTCCACCACCATCCGAACTCATGAGATATTTTCATGTTGGTAGCGTAAATTATAATTATACTGGATATCAGGAGTATGATACGATTGAATGTTGACATTTGTGTCTCAAATTTCTTTGTCGACAATTACAGCACAAAGACAAATATACACTATATATAGGGGGGAAATGACGTGGAGAATTCAGTTGTTAATTTACCAGCACCATGGATGAAAGTTTAACATTGACCATATCTGGCCCATCATCCATACTCGAGGTGCAATACTTTCCCCCCATCGAACTCTCGCCACACAAAAAGTATACTCTCGGTCTCGTGGAATTGTTGACTTTCAACTCTATTCCCAATATCGACGATGGTCACGATAAACTTTACGTGGGAGAAGAGGTGTTGACGATACCTACGGGTAGTTATGAAATAGAGGATATCGAGACGTTTGTACAAGCAGAGCTCTCGCGTAAAAACATCAGCATCAGCATTAAACCCAATAATAATACGCTACGCAGTGAGATCGAGTGTGATCATGATGTAAATTTTGAGCCGACAGATTCTATTGGACATCTACTAGGCTTCACCGCCCGCAAATTGGAAGCCAATAAAAGACATGAATCTGACCTTCCTGTAGCCATTCTCAAAGTGAATGCCCTACGCGTTGAGTGCAACATTACCGCTGGTGCCTATATTAACGGACAAAAAGTACACACAATTCATGAATTCTTTCCATCTGTGCCACCGGGCTATAAGATCATTGAAGTTCCCTCACATGTAATTTATCTGCCGATCACAAGTCGAACGATTGATACGATACAGCTTCGCATAGTGGATCAGGACGGTGATTCGGTAAATTTCCGCGGTGAAGTAATCACCATACGCCTGCATATAAAGTCGTGATGGGTATAGTTTTCAATAGATCTTCCAATAACAACAAACAACCATGGATAAAAACGATCAGTCGTCGGCCAGCGCCCAAAGTGCTAACACCTCAAAACGTGCTACTCTTGAAGAGTTTGGGTCTCAAAGTGCGTGGCGAAAGCGTGTAAAAAATTATTTAGTCTTTGCTCTGTGCATCTGCTGCGTGAAATGGAAGAAGAAATCGTAGACATTCAGACACCCGTGGTCTTTGATGAATCCATCATCCATTGCGAGATTCACGCTCATCAGCCATATGCATCTTCAACCTTCAATAACAGCGATGAAATCCGTATTGCCATCCAACATCAAGACCTCTCCATCCTGCCAAGCAAGAGTTCCCTACACATATGTGGGAAATTATCCAAGCGTGATGGGATGCCAACCGCTGCTACAAGTCTCGTCAACAATGCCATTTGTCATTTGTTTGAGGAAGTGCGATATGAATTGAATGCCATAGAAATCGATCGTAATAAGAATGTTGGCATTACGAGTGTAATTAAGGCATATTCGTCTCTCTCACCGGCCAAGAGCTCTATGCTCGAGAACACTGGATGGCTCGACGTCGAAGGGACCAAGCAGATTGTAGATGTATCGGGAAACTTTGATGTGTGTATACCGCTCAGCATGCTCCTCGGCTTTGCCGAAGATTGTCGTAAAATTGTCGTGAATGCCAAGCACGAGTTGATTCTCACGAGATCAAAGACCGATGATAATGCCATTGTACAAACGGCCGCCGAAGACTACAAACTCGTATTGCATAAAATAGAATGGCTCGTACCGTATGTAACAGTCTCGGATCAGCGAAAAATTCAGCTGTTAAAGTTTCTCGCCAAAGATGCACCAATCTCCATGAGTTTCCGAACATGGGAACTGTATGAATATCCATTGCTGCCTACCACCTCTAAGCACGTGTGGTCTGTGAAAACTTCAAATCAACTGGAGAAGCCGCGTTATGTCATACTCGCTCTGCAGACGGGACGGAAAAATAAGAAACAACAAAATCCGAGCCACTTTGATCATTGTAACCTGAGCGATGTCAAACTTTACCTCAACTCACAATGCTATCCATATGGAAATTTGAATTTGAACATTGACCAAAATCAATATGCTCTACTCTACGAGATGTACGCAAACTTTCAACCGACCTATTACAACAAAGAGGCTGAACCATGGCTGAGCAGGATTTAATTTTTAGAAAAAGCCCCCCTCGTTGTCATTGACTGCTCAAAACAAAACGATTCTCTCAAGTCCGGCCCTGTTGACGTGCGTCTTGAGTTCGAATTGAAAAATAATATTCCGCCACATACTTCAGCTTACTGCATGATCCTCCATGATCGCATTGTCGAGTACAATCCAATCAGCGGTGGGGTTAAAAAATTGGTATAAAATCATGCTGATGATTCGCACCCGCATCAGTCAACATGGAGCTTATCGTCGATGTACAGGGCTTCAAGAGACCCACGAACAAATTTGTCCTGAAGGAGATGTCCATCATCCAACTCCACGACAAGGATGCTGAACCGCTGACGCTCACCTTCGACGCACCATTTGCATGGGACTCTCTACCGGCCAAGTACAAAATGACAAACAAGTGGTTGGAACGCAATTTCCATGGAATACGATGGGAACACAGCGGCATACCGTACGAGGCAGCTAGAAAGACAATTCGACAAATCTTGCAAGGAGCTCCTACCATCTATGCCAAGGGATTCGAGAAGTGCTCATGGCTATCGAGATTCACGGACTCAGCAACAAAAGTCATCGATCTGGAGACTCTGGACTGTCCATCGCTGCAGAAGTTGCCGAAAATCACGAAATCCAAATGCCCGCATCATTCCTCCAACACTAAATACAATTGCGCCCATGCAAATGTAAAATCACTGAAAAGCTGGTTGAGTGTATACGAAGCGTTGTGTGAGCGAGGGTCTTTTTTTTAAATGAATAAAAACATTTTGAACAAATATCGTTCTCTCCATTTATTTCCTATATCTACGGCGAATACAGTTTGACATTTTTTTTTCTATTTTTTTTTACATTATATTCGATGAAAAAGTTTTTTTTGTACACTTTTACATAGCACTAAGGGTTGAAAACTCTACCATGATGACTGTGATGCAAACAGTCTTTGCACTCTACGATGGTGACGATGCTAGCTGCCGATGAACTCGTTGTTTCCACCGGGCCGTCACGCGCGATCTTTTCCACCATACTCAGCCTCGAGCGTCGAAAACTCTACGATGATGATGATGACTGTGATGCAAACAGTCCTTGCACTCTACGATGGTGACGATGCTAGCTGTCGCTGAACTCGTTGTTTCTACCGGGCCTTCACGAGCGTTCTTTTCCACCATACTCAGACTCGACGGAACTCGACGCTGTTGTATTTTCCACCAATGTACTTCATGTAGAGTTGACCATTGCGTGCCAGTTGCAGCATACTCTCGAACATTTTCACATCTTGATCGAAGGCCTTTACCAGCCGCGCTGGCAAGAAGATGGCAAACTCATTTGCAACGTCCACGATGTAGCGTTTTCCAAACTTGGTCTGTACAGCTCTCATGTCCGTGATTTGATGATCCGCATGGACGTGGAGTTCTGACAGCTTCTTCGTTGGGAGGCATTCCGCCATCAGGCTGACTTTGTTGATATTTGAGAGATCCATTTTCACTCTTTTTCAAAGTTCTTTTCGGAGAAGTTGATGGTGCGGTGGAATAGTGCAGTCTGAGCTTGATCCATGAAATCATAAGCTCCCTCGTAGCCCCTCCACTCAGATTTTAAAAACTTCTCCCCCTTATCCATCCATAGGCGCGTTTAACAGGTTCAAACACGTTCGAAGAACCCCGCACGTAGAGCATTTCCCCCCTCGCAACACTTTCCACAGTCCCAACGTTGGAGTGGGGGACCATCAATGTGATCCTTCATCTGTGGCGTATTATAATGCTCCATGCATGGAAGATACGATATCCCTTCACTATTATTCCGATGATGCTCCGGCAAACGATCCCACAGTAAACCAATAAAGTTACCCCAATACTTTAGGAGCAAGACCTTTGGAACTTGTTCGAGCTCGTTTTTGGTCAAGTCCAGGGGGTGCTTGGCCGGATGCACTGCGTACATACTCGCACATCTGAACATCTTGACGAGATGTTGTGGAATGAAACCTCGACGGATTGAAACTTGTTTTGGAATAACGCTGCAGCTGCATGCAATAAATAAAGCATTTTATGGGCTTTGAAGGGCCACCCTTCATATGGGAACTATCGTTATCTCACTCCCGAGAATTTTCCTAGCCATAGATGGGAGTTCCCCACCCCCCCCCCCCCACACGCACGCACGCACGCACGCACACACATGCACACATTTGGCTAAGTTTTTTTTTCATATATTGTGACGTGACGTCACAAGGAGATTAGAGAGAGAGCCCGCGTGACCACGCCGGGGCTCAATCTCCGCCGCGCCCTTCACGGATATAAAAAAAAGAAATGTTAATTTTAAGATTAGGTTTAAGTTTTATATTATATCGAAGCCGCGACATCCTCCCCGTTCCCTCCCCGTACCCCCTTTATTCGACGTCCTCCGCGCGACGACCACACGGACTGGCGTGTAAGGCCACGTCGGTGCGGGCGCACCGACGACACCAACGCCATCACGCGGCCTCGCGGGACAACAGGCTCGCCTTCCGAGGCCTCTCATCGCCATCCCCCCAAATCGTCTCCGCCTTATCGGCCGGGGAGAACACCGATTTGGGGGATCGACCATCGGCGACGGCCGGAAGGGCGAGCCGCGGCGATCGACCGAAAATCGATGGGAGGTCCGCCGTCTACCGAACTACGTCGATCGAGACGAAGGAGCCGGCCGGCGTGGCCAGCCATTGAGTGTCCGACCGTGGTCAGCGCAGGCGAACAAAAGTTACGAGTCCGAGCGACGATCAAGGGATATAGAGAGAGAGAGAGAGAGAGATCAGGCGACGTACGCCCGTGTCAAAGACAAAATCAAGTAAGTCTCTCCTCCTTTGCGTTAAATTGCGAGAGCGGCTACGGGCCGCTGGAAATTGCGCGAGAAATAAATTATCGCTCGGGCGATTCGTGAAGTGTCCCCTTTCCCCCCTTGATTTCCCATCGTCGTCCTTTCCGTGCGTGTCGCCGATTGAACAAAGTTGTACCGTAAAATTAGAGATAGAAAAATCAAAGGAAAAATACTGCGATCGCGAGTGTCGTAACAAACGCGTGTACGAAGGTGCGTGGCGGATTCCCCGCCGTCCCCCGTGAGAAGTTCCCCTCGCACGCGCGTAGCCGCGGTCGCGTCTCGACCGACGGCCGAACCGACCGAATGATCGCGGATAAAATATTTTGATAGCGAGTAGTTAATAAAAATCGGGTAAAAAGAATTATATTCGAGCAATAAAATAGTCGTGGTGATAACGGGCTCTAATCGGAGAACCCCGTCCGTACCCCGACACCCGTGAGACGTCCCCCCCGCGCTATTGTATCGAGTCTCTCGCTCGCCGGGCAACCGAGCGGATTGTTTTGGTTTTTTTTTCTTTGTTGTCGCGTGAAGCGCGACTGCCCGAGCAAGGCTGGCGCCCAACATCCTAACGAAATATTACATACGAAATATAAAATTGAGAACGGGTCGAGAAATTGAGTCGGGACTTCGCGTGTCCAGTAACCCGTAATATTCGCGTAAATTATTATCATTATTATTATCCTTATTTTCATTATATCGAGTCATTGCATTTTCCTGGTTGTAAATAATTAATTTAAATTCCGTTTTTTTTATATCGTGTCTTTATTGCACATTCCTTGTTATTAAATATTATTTGAATTTTTAGGAGTGACTAAACATTTATTTATTTCCCCTTCCCCCTCCCTCCGCCTACGTGAACACGCGATACCCATCATAAAATTGGCGCCCAACGTGGGGCCCGAAAAACTTTCGTTTTTTTTACAAGAGCCCACCACGACTTTTGTTATTAGTGTTATTATTATTAACTTTTTCTCGTTTATTATTATTATTAATTTTCGGGATTATTATTATTATTTGAAATTGTGATTTATTTTCGTTTTTTTTTGGTATTACGGAAAAAAATTATATATTTTTGTTTAAAAATTGGATTGTTAAAATTGAATTTTCTTTTTTTTTGAAATCCGAATTTCCCCCACCCTTGACGAGTATAGCCTGTCGCGCCACCGCACCAGTGAGCAGAATAATTTTGAAAAATACCAAAAATTATTTAGCAAAATTATAAAATAAAATAAAAATTTTATAAAATAATTTTGTTCCCGCACACGAATAATATTGTTTTTTTTTGACAATTAAATAAAAATAAGATTTTTTTTTCGTGTTTAGGATTTGAATTTTTGTTGCGTATTTTCGGCGACCGCATTTTCCCCTTACCCAATAAACCCATTTTTGTGCTTGGCGATTTTTTTTTTGTGTTTTGCGATTTTTGCAGATTTGCAAATATTAAGAGATTAGCATTGGTGTTATATTGCTTTGGCAATTCGGTGCAATGTATTATTGCTTTTTGGGATAATGCTTTTCTGTACAGTGAATACTTGAATTATGTTGAAAAACATTATTTTTGCTACCGTTATTTTGGAATTGATTATTCGTCTCACATTATTTTTGAGCTTGTGTACCTGCATTTTTTTTGTATTCGAGAGTTCGCATACTGGTTTCTTGTTTCGCTATTGAGATTTTGTGCATTTGTTTTTTTTGAGCTTGCGCCGTATTTTTGCGATGACGATGACGTTACAGTGACGTTAGGTTTACCCCGTTGCTTTTGTTTGCATTTCCCCGCTTTTTCGCTGACCACGAATACCCCCCCGACCCCCATTTTTTGTGTGTTTCGCTGATTTGATGACCTTTACGTAATTTGTTTTTTGTTACGAAGCCCCGATAAAGACCGTGACGCGGAGCCCCTCGCGAGCGGTCAGCCCCCTTTTCACTCCTTGCCCTTTGCGTTAATAATTTTTTTTTGTTTCTTATTGGTTCCTTCTGAGTAATTTAAGAGACACTTCGTGTCTTGGGCTGGGAAAACAAAATCCCTTTAGGAATAATTACTCAGTTGGACGGTAAAAATAAGGAAGCGAACAATTCCCATTTTCTTGGAAATTTAAGAAATTTATTTAGAAATTTGAGAATTTTGAGAAATTTGGAAATTTGAGAAAAATTGGAATTTAGAGACAATTGTTTTTTTTTGTGATTTCGGAGGGAAGTAATTACTTCCTTAAGAGTAATTCAGTCGTTGACAAAAATAAAAAAGTCGCATTAAGCCAAGCCAACAAACGTTGCTTGTTTTTCAAGATCTGCTACTTTTCTTTTTTTTTTGTATAATTGAGAATTGAAACGCAATAGTTTCATTCAAGCCGTTTGGGTTAATCAGCCATTTATTTATTTTTTTTTGTTGTTCGGGACTCAATACCCTCCCTTAAAACCGTGACGCTGAGCCCCTCGCGAACGGTTTCCCCCTTCCCTAGCCCCCGATTTGCTTAGTTATTACATCGTTTTATTTGGATTACCCGATAAATAAATTTACGATAAAGTCCCCCAGCTACGCCTGGAAGAGAGTATCGATTATTAAAATATTTTCTTTTTGCATCTGAACGTACGGCAAAGACCGTCGTGAATAATTCTGTGGAAAAAGAACGTTAATTGGGATTAAATTGGAGATTATTAATATTCTACCGAGTAATTCGTTATTGAAATTCATTTCATTTTTCGTTCCGTTTATTTAATTAATTTATTTTAGTTGTTTTTTTTCCTTCGACACGTCGAGGATATTCCCCTACCTCTTCCAGGGTATATTTATTTTTGGAAAAAAGTGTTTTTGTTATAATTCCCGGCCAAAATGGCAGACGCCGCAGTAACCACGTGCACGGTCACAACCACCACATGCTCGTCCCCCATTATGACCACATCCCCCCTAGACGACCCTCGACGAGCAAGATCGCCCCTCTCCGTGGAAGTCGCCGATCTTTCACTAATGGCCACGGAAGAGAGGATGGCACGACAGAAGGTCGCCCGCCTGACCACACTCAGAGAATTGATGGGAGCCTGCGACAGGGCAGCTCTCAGTATCGACGGGACGGAGAGCGAGGTGAGGGATCGCCTCCTTCGCCACGAGTTAAGGATACGGGTTCCAGGAGCCCTGATCAGGCGGGACGCAGCGAAGGACGAACGGGGAGATTCTCCCCCATTCACACTCTCAGCTGCTTTGGTGGACCCGTTGACGGAAATGCTGCTTCGTCCGCTGACGTTCGAAAGCCACAGGCAACAGTCAGCCGACGACCGCGACCAAATCCGAAGGAGGTCGCTTACGTCGCCATCGACGAGGTTCGCAGGAGAGACGCCAGGCCATGACGAAGATAATCAGACGCCGACGCCATCTCCCCGAACTCTTGCGGGCCAGCGGGATACGAGGTCGGAGAGTGGACGACTCAGTCCGACACCCGCGCCCCGAAGACCAGGAACAGGCCCCCCCGACCGTACGGCGGTTACTTTTGCCCTTCCCACCCCCCATTCACCCCAAAGACCTTCCCCCGCCCTCCCCACATCCAGCCCCGCACCCACAGGACTGTTAAGGGTTAGCGGTAGCCAGACCTGGCCGCCGCATGATACCTACACCCTGGCAGCCCCGAGCCCCCGTAATAGCACTCGGATAGGACCTCTACCTTTGGCAAGACCAAGCCATTCCTCCGTCCCTCCCCCTCCCAGAGGTCGCCCCCTATCCGATGCCCCCTCGCTCTCGGATACCCATTGGTCCCGGGATAACCGAGGGATCGACCATTGCAGAAAATTCGGACCCCGATTCGCGGGGAAGAAGGACGAGGATTCAGAAGAATTTCTACGCCGGATGCATGAATATTGCACCTCACGGAATCTCTCCGAAGAGGACTTGCTGAGGGCGCTTCCCGAGGCTTTTACCGGGGAAGCCCTCTTATGGCTCCGGGTAGAACGAGATGGCTGGACGACATATGAAGAATTCGTCTTCTACTTTCGGGAACGATTCGGCCATGGGGATTTGCAGGAGCGACTCCGTCGCGAAGTGGAGCTTCGCACTCAGGGTCCGGGAGAACCCATCGCCGAATACATCGTCAAGATGCGGACGCTCTTCAGCCATCTGAGTCCGCCTTTGACCATCGAGACCCAACTTGATATTTGCTGTGCGA
This sequence comes from Ophion costatus, assembly GCA_951751655.1. Taxonomy (NCBI): domain Eukaryota; kingdom Metazoa; phylum Arthropoda; class Insecta; order Hymenoptera; family Ichneumonidae; genus Ophion; species Ophion costatus. The sequence goes on along the minus strand of OX632363.1, from coordinate 12,380,989 downwards.
ACTTGCATCCGGATTTCGCTGAGCATATTCAGCGAAAGGACATCACCAACTTCCTCGAGCTGCAGCGGATGGGACGCCACCGCGAAATGCTGAGGGAAAAGGCGAGAACATACAGACCACCACCGACGCAAGCACAGTCGATATTACCTTCGGCAGCTTACAAGCAGCCGGAGCGGGAGAACCGCGCGAAGGTAGCCGCCATGGAAGCTCCAGCGGCAGTCGAACCTTCCGGGTTCAAGCAATCCGTCCCAACCCCTCCGCCGCATTCCCCCGCGGCAAGCCAAACCCCTCACTCCAATGCCCCCGATCCCGACGCCTGGACGAAAGGTCCCGGCAGATACCCTCTGAAGGCGAGCCAGCCTCAGAGACCCAGTCCCCAGCCACAACCCCAATCCTTCCCCCGCCCCCCTCCGCTCTGGAAAAACCCACCCCCGATACGTCCCCCGAATACCCCGCGAATTCCCACCAGCCCATCCCCGAATCAGCCTCGGACCAGCACTCCTACGGGATCTGGCCCGAGGTGTTACAACTGTCGACAGCCGGGACATCGGTTTCGAGACTGCACGCAGCAGATGGGTCGATTTTGCAGGATTTGCGGATGGCCCGGATGCGACGTGAACTCGTGTCGCAATTGCGAACGAAAACGTTCGGGAAACGCCCAGGCGGGAGGGCAGTAAGCCCCTGTGCCTCCCGCCGGTTGTTAAGGAAGGAAGAGTTCCTTCAGATCCCCTGTTCCCAGCCGCAGCCCGGATGCGCCCTGACGAGCGTATGGCCGGAGCGGCAGGAACAGACAGCCCGACCCTCTCCCGGCAACGACAGTTTAGACTTGTTCCCTTGTGGACATATGGCTCCCCATACCACAGTAGGAGAAAAGCCCAAAAACCTGGCCAAAACCTCAAATGACCGTTGACGGGAATGAAAATTGGCTTACAGGGGTTTTCAAGGTCGCTGATTACGAATCTGAAAGCCAAATTATCGTAAACAAAATGGCCGATCCAATATGGCTGACATGAATGTTAAAAAGTTGCCAGATGTCGACAAAAATTGGTATTTACGGGTTTTCAAGGTCGCTGATTACGAATCCGCAAGCCAAATTATCGTAAAAAAAATGGCCGATCCAATATGGCCGACATGAACGTTAAAAAGTTACCAGATGTTGACAAAAATTGGTATATACGGGTTTTCAAGGTCGCTGATTACCAATCCGATATCTATTGTTTATAACTTGCAACAAAGAGCTTACAGCAAATTGTTATAAACAAAATGGCCGAGTATCCTGCTAAATAGATAAATTAATATATTTAAAAAAATCATCATAATAAAATAAACGTGAACAGTGTATTCTACGCAATTATTATTTTTATTTCCAAAATACATACGGAACGTTTCAAAAATAGAAAATTTTATTCTTAATCAAAATCGTAATCGGAGTCGGAGTCGGAGTCAAAATCATTATCCGAGTTTGTATCTATTACAACTCCCGGCACGGCTTCAATCTCGGCGCAAAATTCGTCTGCTGCAGCAGTCACTTTAGGAGCGATCAACATCGCTACAGCTTCCGGCGACAAACTCTTCAGCTACTTCTGTGGTAGTCTTCTGACACTTGAAATGTACGGATCAGAAGTATCTAAGAGCCGATGAAAAACATCTTCCATAGTTTTAACCCTGGAACTTTTTCGCGCAAAATCTTCTCGATATCGTTTGATGTCTTTGTTTCGAGCTTCCTGAGCATCTTCGGATAATTGGCCGATTGGTAATAGAGCATGAGTTATTATCACTGGACCATGAATTAATAGTTTGTGCACCGAAGTAGGCATGGAGTACCAAGGGTATAATGCAACGGTCTTTCTTGCCGTTTCAATAGCATACTGTTCAAATCTTTCACAGTTTATCTCGTGGCCACACGATATAACTTGTAGGATTACGTACAAGCGTTTAATAACTTCTTCGTTGACCCCCGTTATCGCAGCGGAAACCGTCGAATTTTCAAAGAATCGCCGAGCTGTGTTGCCATCATTGCTGCTGCCGTATCCAGGCTTTGGGCGATCGATATTTAGACCCAATTGCTTCTTGAATCCTTCTTGAATGGCCCTCTTGCGTTCCTGGGTAATTTTTTTTTCTTTGGCACTTCGAGCTTGCCATTTTTTAATGCCGAGTTTGTAAGACACGTGTAAGCAATACTCGAAGCACCGTATCCACGCATGCAGCGTCGACAATCCGAACTTCAAATTTGTTTCATTGATTTCCCTTTGCAATACAGTGTCGATGGTATTAAAATCTTTGCTGGTTGCTCCACACAAATAGCACCGTTGAGCAGATTTCGTCAATGATACAGCGTTGCAAACTTTACCATCTATCATGGTGAACAACAACTTGTACATTACGGAGATTTCTTTTCCATCTATTACACTTTCGAATGGACGAAGTGACTTTATTTGTTCTTCAACAATTTGGACTTCATTAAGTGTTGACTCTGTGTCTTCGCGTAGAAACAGTAGTCTAAGCGGTCTACAAAATCGTGGAGACGAGGGTCTGGGGTTCTTCCAAACAACTATTTCTTCCTTCGATTGTTGATCATAACACACGAGTTGTAATGGCACGACTGAAGTAAAGAATACATGCGCATCAGATTTGCTGTCATCACTGAACGTCTGCTTATATTCACTTTGCCCAGAACTTCCATCGCAACCCCACTTGCAAATCAAGTCCATTTTACGAACATTATCTGGAGTCAATCTTTGAATGAGTACATTTTGGACGAGTAAAATACGTTCAACTGTATGATCTAATAGTGCCTGTAGTTGGACTTCTGCACTACTCTCTGTAATCCTGATTGCATCACGTGGTGGATAACAACGCTTTTTTGCTTTCATCACTTTTTCGTAAGACGGATATAGCTTACAGTTATTTTCCTTCCCTAATCTTCTCATTCCCTGGTAAGTACTCTTGGAGAATTTATATTCAATCATAGCGGAAAGTGCAGCCTCTTCGGATAAAGTAATTTCATCCGTTGCTGAGTAAGCTTTACGATACTTGGAAGCTCTTAAAGGACTCGTCATTGTTACGTCCTTAATAACTTTTGCGGCGTCGGATTGTCCTGAAGAGCGAAGGCTCATCTGAGTAGCGTATGCTAACTCGACCGAGTTGAACGATGTACGAATATCTTGGGTCTTCCTTCGTTTAGATCTTTCACTGGACATTGTAAACTCAAGGGACGGGCGGCCGCCCGTATTACCCGGGCTTGTTACTACAGTGTCTGTAGGTGCGGCAAAACATACCATTCACCGTTATTCTTGAAAAATACACAGGATTTTCTGTGAGCTTGTTGCCACCTCGTTCTCATTTGATTGAAGAGTATCGAAAAAGTCTGTTTCGAGTCCTCAGGCACTACAACTGTACGTCCGGTGTCCTTGGAAATTTTTTCTACCATAAATTCGATCAAGGAAGCGAATTTATCGGATAAATGCTCGCTGATTATCAGAAATACTTCTTTCCTTGTCAGCACCAATTCTTTGTAACCGGATCCTGTAATAAAGACATAAAATTGTAGAAAATTGGTGTTAAAGGAAAAGATAAAATTTTCAATTAATACAAAAACTTGAACAATGTACATTATTTTACCAAATAAATAACCGCAATAATTGAAATAATTTTAAGAAAATTAGACAGAAAATATTTACATGGATTTGGTTAAAAGAAAGCTTTGCTTACTATATAATATATATATATTCAAATATTTTATTTGAATGTTATAACATTTCATTCATATTTAAGAAATTTTTATGTGGTTGATTTTAATATGTATATATATATATATGCATACGTATATATCATAATTAAATCACAGAAAATTTATATATATATATATACACATACATATATATTAAAATAATTTATTTCAAGCGTATAACAGCCGTCTTGTCCGTTATGATGCTACTTCACCCATTCTCAGGTAGAGGCGCAGAGGCTGCTCAATAGTGCCGCGTGCACGCTCGGCTACCGCACGATGCGAAAAAAATCATAACGGACAAGACGCACGTTTTCCGCAGGTAACTCTTGTAAATTTCGAAAGCTTATACATTAAACTAAAGGCCGAGACTAGGAGCTTTGCAAAATGTGACAAAATATATAACTTTTCGGACCGTTGAAAATATAAGTTTTCAAAATTATTCAATTTTATTTATGCCGAAGGCTATACTACATTTCAATCATTTATACATAAACTTTAGATTCAACCGATGTAAAAACATGTTCTACATACCTCCAGAAGTCGTATCCATGTTGCAGAAGTGAAATTAAACCCGTCACTTTAAAGTTATGGGTTTTTGAAGTCAGCGTTATTTTCGTCTGTTCAGCGCGTGACACGTACACTCTTCACGAACACTAACTGCCAACTGACGCTGCGGCGCAGGTATACACTTAAAGGGCTTTCCCTTCCACAATAGAATGCAGTTACTAGTCCTCTACCTGAATGACTACTGAACTGACCCTATTTCGAAAATTTATTTTTTGGGGTTTTGGCCAGGTTTTTGGGCTTTTCTCCTACTGTGCATACGGAGGAAACGTGACTGGCCGAGAGGAGATGTTTATCGGAACGTTAGGTACGGATGCTCGCCATCACTTATGGATTAACGTAGGTGGCGAGGCCCTATTGGCGTTGGTGGACCCTGGGTCCAGTAAGACGTACCTCGGGCTGGAGGTAGCAAGCAGGAGACGACTTCACTTGCGACCGATAGTGGAGGACGTTCGGGTCGCCAACGAGGCATTAGTTCCGGTGGACGGAGCAGTTACGCTGACCTTTGATTTGGTAGGAAAAGTAGAATCCCTTCCGGTACGCGTAGCCGCGTTAGGCTACGAATTTGTTATGGGGATTGACTTTTTGAGACTGTTCGGAATGCGGGTGGATTATAAAACGGATACGTGGTCCCTGCACGGTGATCCGGAGCGGAGCTTCGCGACACCGGATGGGCCACGTTGGAGCATCCCCGTATTCCCCGAGACTGCAGGCTTGGAATCTGCCTCGGTCCCGGTTAACAGTGCAAATAGGGACAGACGCGCGCTTATTAATGCTTGCTATGCTTTGTGTGCTAACTTGAGTTTTGCTAGAAGCGTGCCTCTATCCCGATGTCCCTATCCAGATGCCCCAAAACCCCCTCCAATCCTGATGTCCCCAATCCAGATGCCCCAAAACCCCCTCCAATCCTGATGTCCCCAATCCAGATGCCCCAAAACCCCCTCCAATCCTGATGTCCCAAATCCAGATGCCCCAAAACCCCCTCCAATCCTGATGTCCCCAACCCAGATGTCCCAAACCCCAACCCCCACCTACTGCTGTCCCAATCCCGAAATACCCCCTTCCAATGGCCCCAGCCATGGAATAGTTTCGCTGAACGGCCAAAGAAGACGCCGCGATGGAAAAGCCGCCATCCAGTAACCAGCTAGTCAACATCAAGTCAACTAGGAATAACGACGGTGAACGGCCAAGGAAGCCACTCCGTGAGTCCCCGCCACCATCGAGTCACGAAGCCGATGGAGGGAAAGAACAAGACTGAATACGCGACGGACGACAGCCCATAGGGCAATCGCAAAAATAAGGCTGTCAATAAGGTCAACAAGGTCTGTGATATTGAGTAAGAAGTACCGCGCCGGTATTAGAGCCAAAAATGTGAGCCATAGAGCACTCTAGCCAACCTTTCCCCCCTACCCATCCCGCACTCCTCCCCTGAAGTAAAGAAGTAACGGAAGGACCGCTCTTGACAAAAAGAAAGGAGGGGGGTACTTCCATTTAAGCAGGGGGGAGTTGTGACGTGACGTCACAAGGAGATTAGAGAGAGAGCCCGCGTGACCACGCCGGGGCTCAATCTCCGCCGCGCCCTTCACGGATATAAAAAAAAGAAATGTTAATTTTAAGATTAGGTTTAAGTTTTATATTATATCGAAGCCGCGACATCCTCCCCGTTCCCTCCCCGTACCCCCTTTTTTCGACGTCCTCCGCGCGACGACCACACGGACTGGCGTGTAAGGCCACGTCGGTGCGGGCGCACCGACGACACCAACGCCATCACGCGGCCTCGCGGGACAACAGGCTGGCCTTCCGAGGCCTCTCATCGCCATCCCCCCAAATCGTCTCCGCCTTATCGGCCGGGGAGAACACCGATTTGGGGGATCGACCATCGGCGACGGCCGGAAGGGCGAGCCACGGCGATCGACCGAAAATCGATGGGAGGTCCGCCGTCTACCGAACTACGTCGATCGAGACCAAGGAGCCGGCCGGCGTGGCCAGCCATTGAGTGTCCGACCGTGGTCAGCGCAGGCGAACAAAAGTTACGAGTCCGAGCGACGATCAAGGGATATAGAGAGAGAGAGAGAGAGATCAGGCGACGTACGCCCGTGTCAAAGACAAAATCAAGTAAGTCTCTCCTCCTTTGCGTTAAATTGCGAGAGCGGCTCCGGGCCGCTGAGAATTGTGCGAGAGAAAAGTATCGCTCAGGCGATTTACGCAGTGTCCCCTTCCCCCTCCCGTGAATTCCCCTCGTCGTCCTCTCCGTGCGTGTCGCCGATCAAAAGTTGTGTATCGTGTAAAATTTAGTGATAGAAAAATTATGACGAAATAGAATTTGTAAAAGTTAATAAGTTGGAAAAATACTGCGATCGCGAGTGTCGTAACAAACGCGTGTACGAAGGTGCGTGGCGGATTCCCCGCCGTCCCCCGTGAGAAGTTCCCCTCGCGCGCGCGTAGCCGCGGTCGCGTCTCGACCGACGGCCGAACCGACCGAATGATCGCGGATAAAATATTTTGATAGCGAGTAGTTAATAAAAATCGGGTAAAAAGAATTATATTCGAGCAATAAAATAGTCGTGGTGATAACGGGCTCTAATCGGAGAACCCCGTCCGTACCCCGACACCCGTGAGACGTCCCCCCCGCGCTATTGTATCGAGTCTCTCGCTCGCCGGGCAACCGAGCGGATTGTTTTGGTTTTTTTTTCTTTGTTGTCGCGTGAAGCGCGACTGCCCGAGCAAGGCTGGCGCCCAACATCCTAACGAAATATTACATACGAAATATAAAATTGAGAACGGGTCGAGAAATTGAGTCGGGACTTCGCGTGTCCAGTAACCCGTAATATTCGCGTAAATTATTATCATTATTATTATCCTTATTTTCATTATATCGAGTCATTGCATTTTCCTGGTTGTAAATAATTAATTTAAATTCCGTTTTTTTTATATCGAGTCTTTATTGCACATTCCTTGTTATTAAATATTATTTGAATTTTTAGGAGTGACTAAACATTTATTTATTTCCCCTTCCCCCTCCCTCCGCCTACGTGAACACGCGATACCCATCATAATATATAAACTCCTGTGAATAGTCTAGACAAAAATGCTCCGCTTACATCGATAATGTTGATAATAAATTATCAGATTTTATGGGTTTTCAAGGAAACGCGACTCTATGATGCCCCCTCCCCCACAGAGTCGACAGCGGCTTCCCCCTCTCGCCCGCGGGTCCAGCTATCGCGTGGAAGACATCGTCACCAAAAACTAGCCTCCCCACTCTCTAACACCCCCCTCCCCCTCCGCCGCAACCCAGCACTCGGCTGCCGCATGCAGGATCCCCCCCCCCGCCGCTGCCATGCATACCCCGGAAAAACTAGCCTCCCCACTCTCGAACACCCCCCCCCTCTCCGCCGGAACCCCGCACTCGGCTGCCGCATGCAGGATCCCCCCCCCCGCCGCCATGCATACCCCGGCTTCCCCGCGCTCGACTCCCCCGCCCCGCTCCCCCCTGAGATCCCAGAGTTAGAACCGGCCTAGCTCTACTACTAAGAATGTTGCCGATTTTTATTAGATTTAGTTGTGATCCTGAGTCTGCGAGTGTTGATGTATGAGTTTTCTTTAGGTCTTCGGATTCGATTTGAATCGTGGGTGAGTTGTAATTGTTTGTATTGGCGCTTGGTTGCACAAGGCTCGGAGGATTTTTTGTTTCGCTGGTGGGTTTACTGTGTCTCGCGTCCTTGTGTGTTGGGGCCTGCCGAGACGCCTGGTCGAGGGGTCGTTGACTCGTTCCCCGGCTGCTTTCCAGCTTGGGCCTCGTCTTTTCGACTATTATTATATGCTCGTTTACGGCATTGACTGATAGTGTGACCTTGTTTTTTGCAATAGTTGCACGATTCGTCGTTTTAGTTCGTCGTGTCTTTTGTTTGATTGTCTTTCGCTAAACGGAAGCAATCGTTTGTCGTGTGATTTGTCTTTTTGCAGTATGTGCAGAATTTGATTGAGCTTCCAGATTTGTTTTCGTTTTGGTGATTCGTTTTGTTAGAAGGCTGAATTGGTAGGCAAGTTGATTGTGTGTTTTGTGCGTCAATTGGCCTTAACATTTTCTCGATTTCTGTAGCGTGTTTGAGGATGCCTTAGAGTGACTCGTTTCGTTTGCATGTTATGTGGGGACGATCGGCTGCGTTTAGGCGTTTTCTAAATTGATTTGCTGCTGCGTCTTCCGCGAATATTGTTGCTCCTTCAGGTGATCTGAGATTGGATGTTTCGATAGCTTGATGAGTCTTTTTTAAATGAGTATTTAGTCTGCTGTAGAAGCTAAGTACTGTCTCTTTGTCGTTTTGTTGGATTGTGCTCATGTCATTAACCCAAGTAAGAGGGGGTTTGGAAGGAATGAATTTTCGTTTGAGGATATTTGTGAGTTCGTCGATAGTTCGTCAAATTACGAAACTTTCAAGGCTGTCACATGCGATTCCTTTGCATTTACTTTTGAGCAATGCGATGATTAATCGTTCGCCTACAGCTGGGATAAATTCTTTTGCGTTGTCGCAATAGCTTTGGAAGTTATTTAGGGAACATGTTTTGGGGGTCCCATCGAACTCAGGTAAGTATCATGTGAATTCTCTGTAGTTGGGGTGTAACGGATAAGTGTTATTTTCGAAGTGTGGTTGATAATAATTATTCGCGTTGGTTGATGTGTAGGTTTGACTCTGTTGAGTTGGATGAAGGTCTTCCGAAGTCTTCATTTGGATTGTTGTGGACATTATGAGTTGGATTTAGACGATTTAAGGTGCGTGCTTTGGTTTGAGGTTGAGGTTCGCCCGATACTTTGATCGAATAACTTACTCACGTGAGTGTTTCTTTCGATTTATAAATAGAGTTTATTAAGGGAGCTTTCCAGTGTGACAGCCCGAAAAATCGCTGTTTTTCGCGATTTTTTTTTTAAAGAAAAAATAATCTAATCGGTCTGGTTTTTTTTTGTATATTAGTTGGGTATTGAAGAATACAAAACAATTTTTTAAAGATCGATTTATTTATTAATTAATATCTATAAAAATGATGAAACCATTGTTGCAGAAAATGCACTTGGATGTGGTGTCCACGTTGGGGGTCACAATTTTGATCTGAAACAAAAAACACAAAAAGATTATTGATCGGTATATAATTGGCTTTCGTGCTATGGAGGCTTTTTTTTTTTTTTTTTTGCAAAAATGGCGCCGGTTTGAACAAAAAGTATCGATTTTAGCATTTTTTTTGGCAGTTTTTTTTACAAAAAAATAGGAAGATGTCAAAAAAAAAAAAAGCTTCCATAGCACGATAAACAATGACGTTAAGAATATTGTGTAAAAAATTCAACTCGATAGCTTTAAAACTCTGCCCTCCAAGTTGGACACCGTTTTGAAAAATGCTGTTTCGAGAAAAACGCGTTCAAAGTTTCAAGTGAGGCGACGGCCGTCTGCCCGTCGCACGGGCAGACGGCCGACGCGGCAGCTGTAGCGCTCCGTTGCCTTCTTCCAAGAAATGCTGTACAGTAACCGAAATAATCTGAATTTCGGCATGAAAATTTCAGGGAATATTCGGAAGAGTGTATACTATTCGATAAAGCAAAAAAAAAATCGATTTTTTGAAAATTTCACACTGGAAAGCTCCCTTAACACACTTGTATGTATATATCTATCGGTTGAATATAAGACGCGTATAGTGGATTGAGAAATATGGTAGACGGTTACGCGGACAGAGTATTATCTTAGTAAGTCGACTTTTCGATTCGGAGACTGATTACATAGTGACGCTTCTTCGTCTTACACAAACGGCGAGAGTTCGGTTTTGGGAGGAGAAGGAATTTTTTTGGGAGAGTGCATTTCCTACGATGCGTTTTATTAGGGATTGGATAATCGGTCGTAAAAGTTACGTTAATTTTCGTGATTGGTTAGCGGAGTAGGGGAACATGATTCTCGATTCCTTATTGGGTCGCGGCTGAGATAGACGCAATCGCTGCTCTATTTCCACGAATCGGCCTTAGCGCACGTGTTCTCATAATTCTCGCTGAGGGCCTGTTTTACGACCGTGTGGAGTCACGGGCGAGTTTTCCGTAGAAGTCTGTTTGGGATTTGGAGTGAGAGTTTCTGTTCGCTTTGATCTTGCGTTTTTTCTATTCGGGAATTTTCCTAAGTGAGTTTCTCGCTTGGAGCACATTCGCTCGTAAATTTTTTACTATCGGTGATTTAGTGCGTGGGAGCGGATGCAAGTCGCTTTCCCATTCTGGGTCTTGTGGCATATTTCGACTATCGCGTCCATAAAGTTTACAAAATATAACTTTGGTCGCAAAATGAGGTCGCCGCTATCGTGCACGTGTGCAATGATAATTTTTTGGGGTAGAGTACAAAATTTGAAGGCTGGGACGTAACAGAGGTACCATTGTCGAAGAGTCGGACAACGAAAATCAGTTAAAAAAAATGTCGAACTGAATTGAAGTGTTCGATCTCGTCGATGATGAGATGGAGGTTGCGAGTATCGCCGATCACAACGAAGTGGAAGATTGGGTAGACGAAAACGTTATCGATATCGTCGATGATGACGATGGTGATTGGGCGGAAATTGAAGTGCTTGCACATGCTGATATGGAACTGGCCGAGATGGAAAGTGATACGGAATCAGTTGATAGTGGATTCGGCGATGCCGCAGATGACGGATTACATGATGTGCGTGAAATCATAGTGAACCAACAGCAAATAAATCGGTTGAATAGGGGCGTCATGTGTTGTGTGAATTATGAATATTTCACTGAAAATGATCGAGCCAAGTTTTGCGTGTCGTGCTACTTTGGTATGCAGGGCACGGTTGATCGATTGATTCAACGATGTGGCCACTTCAGCGAACGGTTTAGCAACATCCAGGGGATATTTTGCACCAACTGCGGTGGACCGACTAATCAAATTTCCATGCGGGACACCTGCCCCACCAGCCTGAACTTATACTGGGTCAATGGTTGATATTATCTGTAGTATGATTTAAAATATGACTATGCTTGATAGATTAAGGGGTAAGGCAACTGTAACGGCCCAAAAAAAAAGGTTTTTTCACTAATTTTTTGCTCCCGATATTGAAGGTATTTGAAAAAAAACTTTTAATGGTGTTATCGGGCATACATTAAACTTTATTATAAAATTTTTTTACAGTAAAAAAAAAACAAAATGGCGGTTCCACAGCTATCTTCCCGGGACATGTTTTGCTTCCAGGGCTCCGAGGCAGGCAGCACCACTGGTGCACTTTTGAATCTAGAACAAAAAAAAAAAACCATTAATCTAGAGGGCTATAGCTAGAGAATGTCGATCGGATTTTAAAAAGTATCAATTTTTGTGGATTTGGCGTGCGTTTGAAAAAAAAATTGATTTTTGACGAAAAAAACGGCAAGTTTTTTGTTAATAAAAAATCAATAAATGAAGTTCTTGAAAATTCCGATCGACATTCTCAAGATAATGTAAATGTTCACATCTGGTTAAAATTTCAAGTAAAAAAAATGAAAATTGTTCGAGTTATGCTGCGGGCCATTTTGAAAAACCATGTTTCGAGAAAAACGCGTTTAAAGTTTTGCGAATAGTTTTTTATTGGAAAAAATTAAAAAAAGAAGTTAAAAAAAATTTTTACCGTTAGTCTGCAATCCCAGCACCATACATTTGTCCTTCGATCGCCAAATTTTCGTCTTCTTCGTCTTTCCTGGTTGATTTTTGGAGCGCGCGCGCACTTTTGGCCGCGTCGCTCAGAGATGTCTCCGCGTGCGTGATGCGTTTGGCGTCGGCTTCGATGCAGAAATTATATAACTGTACACCAATTTCCACCTCCAACATCTTGAATATGTGCAAGACGTTGGTAAGGCCGCCATTGAATATGCAAACAGCGATATCCGTCGCAATATCTAGTACAGTTTTTCCGCTTGAGGATGATTTGGGGGCCAAATTCCAAACGGTAGCGTTGAAACTTTCGTTATTGTTTTGAGTATAGGCCCCCAAGCAACGCTCCAGCAACTCGTCCCGGCTCAATTCCATGTAGATGGGTTTGATGGCTTGATAAACCTCCTCACTCATTGGCTGATTGTGATGATACGCATCCAAGGCATTTTCTGCTTTCGCTTTCTTCCAACTGCACCAATTCTCCGAACATTTTTCGTGCTGAGGCTTTTCATCCGTTGACATTTTGTGAAAAAGGGTTGCCCAGATCTCATTTTTCATATTTTTGATGGAATCGGAATTTCGACGGATTGCTAAGCCGTAATAAATGCTTAGTTCGTCAATCAATTTGGCAGTGAGTTTTCCTCTTCCCCCGAGACCTTTTGTTCCTTTTTTTAAGTTTCTCAATCGAGTGCCCATTCTTGTTTGCACGTGATCTATGCACTCTTTTTTTTTAACATCAACATTTTCATAAGGCTTCGAATCCACGATGCCTTTGAAAGTTTTGGAATCGCCATCTCCGATATAATTGCAGTATTTTATTCCGTATAAATCTTCTGAGCGTTGGAACATTTCGACGACAGCATCGACTTCCATTTTTCCCGATGATCCTTCGTGATTGGCTTGGCATTCATCGGCGTGACTTATTTGCCATTCCTCGAATTCCGTTGTTCCGTTTTTGGACTTCCAGTGCTCGCATGATTTGCAATACTTTGATTTCACTTCGACGTCGATTATTTTTCCAGACGACTAGCCGATCAATGACGTGACTCCAAAAAGCGATGAAAATCCGCGTTTTCGCCATGAGCCATCGCCGGAAACCGTTACTCCGTCAGTTTGTCCATTTTTCTGGCTTTCCTCCTTCTCTTCTTGCGCTGCTTTCTTCATGCTTGCATCTCTCACTGCTTTCGTTGCGATTGCTATCGTTTTGACCAATTTATCATAAAATGAATGAAAACTTAGGCGTGGCAAATCCATGAACGCGCAAAATTTTTTGATTCCATGTAATCCTATTCCAATCAGTCGCATTGCAAGCACGATTCT
>OX632363.1:12317723-12355223 GCA_951751655.1 Ophion costatus | reverse complement strand
CCGAGTGAGTGGGCTAGTTTTCGAGCAGCGACACAATGTCACATATGTGTGAATCCATTTGCGCAAGAAGATGTACGCGTCCGAGATCATTGCCATCTGACTGGACGCTATAGAGGCCCTGCCCATTCTAACTGCAACTTAAATTATAAGCAGTCATTTTTCATTCTCCATTCTCATAGTTATCCACAATCTATCCGGTTATGATTCACATTTTATAATAAAGGGAGTAGCCACAGCGTTCGAAGGCAGAACCGATGTGCTTCCAATCGCAAAGGAGAAATACATCTTCTTCACGAAGCATGTTGAAATTACAGACGATTCAAAACACAAGATCCAATTGCGATTTATCGACTCATACAAATGCCTCAACACCAGTCTCAACAAATTAGCATCATTCTTGACCGAGGACAAACTCAAAATTTTACGCACACAATTCTCAACTCTCTCGATAGACGATTTTAATTTGCTGCCACAAAAAGGGGTCTTCCCTTATGAATATATTGATGACGTGACCAAGCTAGACGACACTTGCCTTCCACCACGTGACGCATTTTACAATTCCCTGACAGATGCTACAGTATCCGAGAGCGAGTACGGACATGCTGAGAAAGTTTGGGAGCGGTTCTCCATTCGAACGCTGGGTGTCTATAGTGATTTGTACTTGAAGACAGATGTCTTGTTATTAGCGGACATTTTCGAAAACTTTCGAAATACATGCGTTGAGAGCTATGGCTTAGATCCCGCGTATTACTACACATTGCCTGGATATGCCTGGGAAGCAATGCTGAAACACTCAAATGTCAAGTTTGAATTACTAACAGACATCGACATGGTTTTATTCGTTGAGCGGGGTATACGCGGTGGTCTGAGTCAATGCTCAAACCGATATGCACACGCTAATAAGAAGTACATGGAGTCGTTTGATCCATCGAAAGCATCATCATACTTGATATATTTTAATGTCAACAATTTGTATGGACGGGCAATGTGCTAACCCTTGCCATATGCAGATTTTCGATGGGTCAACGACGTGTCTAATTTTGATTCATCATGCATCACGCTTGACTCACCTATAGGCTACATCCTTGCAGTCGACTTGGAATATCCTCAATCTCTACATGATGCGCACAAAGACCTGCCGTTTTGCCCAATACCTGAAAAACCGCCGGGTAAGCAGGGGGAAAAGCTGTTAGCAGCCGTCTGCAATAAAAGGCGCTACATCATATACTACCGGAATTTACAACAGTGCTTACGCCATGGACTTTGCCTCGTGAAAATCCATAGAGTCCTACAGTTTACACAATCCCCATGGCTGCGTTTGTATATCGAGTTAAATACCCAGTTTCGAACGCTTGCCAAAAACGATTTCGAAAAGAATTTTTTCAAATTAATGATTAATGCGGTTTTTGGCAAAACGATGGAGAATGTGCGCAATCATGCAGATGTAAAGCTTTTAACAAAATGGGAGGGCAGGTATGGCGCAGAGGCAATGATTGCGAAGCCGAACTTCCACAGCCAGAGTGTTTTTTTCGGAAAACCTCGTTTCCGTGGAATTGCGCAGTCTCGAGGTGAAATTCAACAAGCCGATATATGTGGGTATGTGCATACTCGACGTATCCAAAACGTTCTTGTATGGATTTTATCGCGAGTATATGGTACCTCTGTATCGAGATAAATGTAAAATCATGTATACCGATACGGATAGTCTCATATTGAGTGCGATGATATATATGCATCGCATTGAGTGCGATGATATATATGCCGACATGAAGCGCAGCATCTTAAAATTCGACACAAGCGATTATTCAGTGGACAATAGGTATGGTATACCGCTCGTCAACAAGAAAATACCCGGTCTCATGAAGAACGAATATTATGGAGCAATTATGACCCAATTTTTTAGGACTTCGATCGAAAATGTATGCGACGCGTGTCGAGGGTAAGAAGGACACGAAAAAAGTTAAAGGTGTCAAGAGTAGCGTTGTGGCTAGGACAATCACATTTGACAATTATGCTCGATGCTTGACGGAAGAAGTTGAAATGGAGCAGAGTCAAACGTGTATTTGATCCAAGTTGCACAATGCGTACACCATTCCCGAGACGAAAATTGCTCTGAGTCCTCATGACGACAAGCGGTATATCATACCTGGGACCTCAGATACTCTACCATGGGGGCATAATAGTATACCATCATGAAAAATTATGTACATTTTTGTGAATATTAACTTCTTAAAATTGTGTATATTTTTTTAAAACAAATATTAACTCGATGTAAAACTTGTGAAAATTGTGTATATTTTTTGTTCACTCGATGTAAAGTTCGTTAAAATTATATTGTTATTGTAAATATTTTATGTAAAAACGGGTTTCTGTCTATAAATAAACGGCTTTTGTAATCCATGTGTATCCATTATTTTCCATCATACACTTTTCGGGAGTGGGGGAAAAAGGGATTAGAGAATGTGGAGCGCCACGCGAACACGCGGAGCGGTAGTAAGTCATAAAAGTCGAAAAAAATTTCGGTCACATATTCTTTATTGTCGACTACAAATCGGATTTACTTATCCAACTATTGTGGCTATTGTCGAAACCTAACCATTTTACAAACATTCGATTACCACGCTTCTTCAATACTGCTTCAATGAGATAGATATCGGGGTGCTTGACTCTGAGAACGTCTTGTTCGTAGAAGCCACCGGTGATCGGTTCATCTTTATGGTCCTTTAAGTGGTACGTCACCGGATCCGTTTTCTCACATGGCGTATAGTAAATATTTCTGTTGTCCAGTTTGGTGTGTAACCATTTTCGAAAACAGTCTTAAATTTGCTGATTCTCACTTTATCACCAACGGCGAATTTCGGTGATTTTTTCATTGGAGTCTGTTTGAATACTTGCTGCACCTGCTTCTCATTTTGCGCGTTGACATTTCTCGGTTTCATCTTAATGGTGCGGTGTACAGAATCATTATATTCGGCTGCTAGATTATCAAGAATATCGATCCACTTATAATTACCACGAAGACTAAATTGCATGCACATCTTATTCTTCAGTGTACGATTGAAACGCTCGCAAATGGATACCTTTAAATTGCTATATGTCGAATACATGGGAATATTATACTTTTTCATGAGGGCTTTAAAGTCACAATTGTAAAGTTCTTTTCCATGATCAACGTGTAAATTCTGCGGTATGCATCCCTTAACGAGGATCGACTTCATTGCGGCGGCTGCATCTTTACCACCCGTACTCAGCACTGGCACGGCCCAGGAGAATTTTGATAGAGTATCGATGACGGTGAGGAGAAATTTATGTTTGGAGTTTTGACGCGTGTATGATG
Organism: Ophion costatus; assembly: GCA_951751655.1. Taxonomy (NCBI): domain Eukaryota; kingdom Metazoa; phylum Arthropoda; class Insecta; order Hymenoptera; family Ichneumonidae; genus Ophion; species Ophion costatus. The sequence goes on along the minus strand of OX632363.1, from coordinate 12,351,886 downwards.
ACATATCGACGAGATCAGCTTGCCAGGTCTCGTCCAAGCCACGGATGACCACATGTCGACGCGGATAGTTTCGTCGAGTAGGCTTATTACGTAGCTCCAGCATGAGAGCGCTTCTTTTCTCGTTCATTTTCCAGTCTAATCAGTCGCGCATCCAATTCAGCAATGACATGTGAATTACGCGTCACCAAATCTTGTAGAGTTTTGACATTGGCCTCGAGTGTCTTTGCAATTCCGTGTAGAAATGGGTCCCGCGTAGAGCTAGCGGCGGTCTATTTTTCCCATTACTTGCTAGCGGCTGGCAGTGAAACTAGCCCGCCGCTAGCTTTGTATGTAACACTTGGAAATCTAACGCCTCGCCAGATGTTCTAGCTCGGTGCTAGATAGCTCTTAGATAGAGGCTAGCTGGAAAGAAAGCTATTTTATAATTCAACGCTGGATAGGGTACGCTGGTTAGGGTTAAGTAGAAAATTAAAAGAAATCTGATCACGTTGGAAAAATAACAAATTTTATTAAATAATATAAATATCGAGTATTAATACATGTACGAAGTAAGATCCGTAGGTTAGAAATTATTATAATTAATAATATCATATTTGAAGTAATTTTTTTTTGGTAAATATTTATCGCTTTGTTAATGGTGCGCGATCGCGTTTGTATTTTTTTTGTTATTGTTGTACTGATTATTACTTCATTGTTTATTGTATTGTTGATTACTTTTTTTATGGATTATACCGTTTTAATCGTTGAGCGCTTTTTTTACAGTGCGTGATCGCGCCATATTGTATCTCGAAGGCTTACGCTTAATTTTTTTTTCAATGAAAAGTTTTTTTCGGTTTCGAAAATGAAAAATTAATTTTAGTCAATAATTATTGACTAAATATAATCATAATTTATGATATTATTCAAGTTAAATTACTCGGCACATCGAGAAAAGGTAACGCATAAAAAAAAATCATCTTAATTTTTGTTAGCAAATTTTTTAAAACCGATATATGCATAATATGTCGATATAATTTTATCATTGCATATCAATGTTTGTATCTTTCTAAAACTAGTTGGATTATTACTTTTTTTTTGCAAATGAATGTAAATTTTTATCAAAAATTGCACTTACCATTGCGTTTTTGATTTTGCAAACGTTTGGTGATCGCATCGTTTATATCGGCTTTTATAGCTCGGTATTTACGGACTCTATCTCGACTGCGTTTTCTCTCCCGCTTTTCGTCCATAATTTTTAATAATTATTACTTGAGGAATAATTGTTCTCCGTCTGATAAAACTGTCACACGAAGAAAAAAGGTTATAATCCACCGTGCCATGCACTCAGACCGACGACTCGATGTATCGAGAGAAAATCTGTTTTCTCCATCTAGCGGCTAAGTAAGTAATACTGCGAGAATACATACGAGGAAAACTACTTTACCGTCATCTAGCGGTGAGGTACCCAAAACTAGCTAGCAAAAACTTGCCAACCACAACCTATCGCCTCGCGAGTTATGCTCTCTAGGTCAATCTAGACAGCGGCTAGGGTCAAAATAGTTTATGCCGAGTGAATTTCTTCACGGGATGTCTCTTATCGTAGCTTCAAGTCCATTAACCAATAACTGACTACTCTCATTCATTTCTTTGCATATGTTCTTAATGATAGTTCGGGATCTTTTGTGTAAAGCACTTAGAGTGATGGTGTCATCTTTCCCTTCCGGATTAGCAATGTTACACAATCGTTTCTGCCCCACGTCATAATGACCATCTGCGGCGGTTTTAATCCCAATGCCAAGTCGGCCTGGAGGACCTTGCTTACTGAGGAGTACACTCTTACGCAATTGGCGTCCAAACACATCGACACTCATGAAGAGAATGCGTAAATTTTTCGACGTCGAGTTAATAAATGATTTCAGCTTCACGCAATTCCTCTATAATCGATATCATTTAATTCGCATGTGCTGAATTCCCGGCTGCTTTTGATCCCAGAAGTAAGCGAAGACGCTCTACTAGCTCGTTTGGATTGTCCCAATAAATATAGTCCAACTGGGTGTTTATTCTAGCTAGCTTATACTTTGGCATACCCTGTCCCATATGATTATCGACTATATTTCCGATATTAGTGTTGAATTTGTGGCTGGTGTTAAGGCGTATAGCCTCACTAGGCTTATGTAATTTTTCGTGTGCATTCGTTGAGATTACAGTCTTTTCATAGTTTTTCAAATCGTCCGGTGTGAGTACTTCGACATTGGGCATTTATTTAAACAACAACTCCGTTAATCCAACAGTTTTCGCATAACTCGCATCTCCCACACGAATATGTTGAGAGTAAAAAATTATCGGAGAATTGCCAATCATTAATGTGTTGTTTGCGAGATTCCGTACACCATATATTACATCCAAGCTTGCCTTTCTATTTGTTCTTAATTGCGGAAGATATTCACCGATCCATTCATCGACATTTTGCGAGTCATCATCATCCTCATATATCAACTTAAACGAATCTTGGCTTTCACTCTTGAAGGAATCTTGTGTCTCATTCTTCAATTGATGTTTCACACTATTTAACGCATCTCCTTCTTCAACATCATCACCCACTTTTCCATCCTAAATTTCCTCCTTCGCCACTTCACAGTTTATATATCACACCAATTTCTCCAATGGTCTCACTATAGGCCTAAAGACATTTTGCATTCTCTGCTCATCGCTATCTTTTCCAATTTTCATCATCCGATGCTTTCGTCTGATCGTCTCGCTCGCCTTGGCAATTTCATGCAATACATCTTTTTGTCGCAACAGATGTTCGCTCTCCATGTCGTCGCTGTCAAGGCATGCACAATACTGTCTCTTCAACCACTAACGATGAGTCATTTATCAATGGTGAGAAAATAATCAAAACCTTGTCTATATCGACCCTCATGAATACCGCTATCCTTGCTAATCGTGATACAGGCATATTTGTGAGAATTCCAGCATTTCATGCACATATTCTTAGAGTACGAATAAGTGATATCCGTATTAACATGGTCATTGTACACGTGTTTGAGATTCATATCATCCGGCTTGAAAAGCACCATGAAATTTGCATTATCTCTCACGAGATGTTTGGGGATACGGGTGTACGTCTGACAAAGATAAAAACTGTCAACAAACTCATGTCTTCCCATGGGAAGAAAGCTCTAACATTATCCTGCTTTTTGCATGCTATATCATCAAAGATGAATATAGACTTGGATCGCGCATCACTTGGTGCTATCACTTGTTCATGCGCCTCGAATGGATGATATTCAACTCCACTCACAGGTTCGAGTAATTGTTCGAGCAACTTATACTTTGGCTGTCGCAGCGATTCGGAAACAAGTAAATGTTCTCAAATCTCAGACCATTCGGATGTATGATGAGACTGAGCAAAGCGTTGGTTTTCCCACAATGAGATGGACCGCAAAACAGTGCACGTATGCTATCCGGCAATAAATTCCCATGACGTTTTTGTTTCATCTTCCCTGCACTGTATTGAACAAACTCGTCGAAATTTATGACGGGAAGTCCGCCTCCGATAGTTTGCTTCTTGGACGTCACCTTACACACGACTAACGGTAAAATCATATAAAAAGGATTCTTATAGGGATTATCAGTAAGTCGCGTAGTGTCTTTAGACATGATCGTGCATCGCACGAGTCGCAAGGGTTTGGTCAACCGTCTAATGAACAAACTCCCCGTTGAACAACATCTGCCGGGGTATCAGTATGGTGGACCAGGTACAAAGTTGGTCAAGCGCCTTGCTCGTGGTGATCCGGGCAATAACCCATTAGATACGGCTTGCAAACAACACGATATTGCGTATTCGAAAAATCCGGTTAATCTTCAGGAGAGATATTTGGCGGATAAAGTGTTGGCTGAACAGGCTTGGCAACGTGTTACCGCGCGACACGCTAGTATCGGCGAAAAAGTCAGTGCTTGGGGTGTGGCTAATATTATGAAGACAAAGAGAAAATTTGGTATGCGGATAAAGGCTCGCAAGGGTGGTGTTTGTTTGAAAAAGATAATTGGTGCTGCAAAGAAGACAATGATTCAAAGTAATGATCCGCATAAGATTATTAAATCAGTTCTAAAGGGTGATCGTGCAGCTGTAAAGATGCAAGGTGGTAAAGTACGCAGACCTCGGGTTCTACCTGTACCCCATAAAATTGGTGGTTTATTGCCGTTCCTCGTGCCCATTTCTGCGGGTCTAAGCGCTGCGGGTACTTTGTCCGATGGTGCGGCTAGTATAGCTAAAGCGGTAAATGCTGCTTAAGCAGCTGAACGTGAATTGAATGAAAGTAAGCGTCATAATCGGACAATTGAAGGGATTGCATTAGGTCGGGGTCGACATCTGAAACCATATAAGCGGGATTGAGCCTTCATATTAAGCCAAAAAACTAGAAGTTGCGCTACCACGCCGACTCCTCACCGACCGCGATTTCGTGGAGTTTACATGCGTGATACATTACCAGCGAGCGGACCCTTCACATGTGAAGCAGCGATTGTGAATTTGGATGAACATGTCGGTCCTGGAACACACTGGGTCGCTTACAAAAATACCTGATGGAAAGTCGTGTACTTTGCTAGTTTCGGCAATCGTCCACCACCATCCGAATTCATGAGAGATTTTCGTGTTCGTAGCGTTAATTATAATTATAGGGGATATCAGGAATATGATACGATTGAATGTGGACATTTATGTCTCAAGTTTCTTTCTCGACAATTGCAGCACAAAGACAAATATACTCTATACATAGGTAGGGAATGACGTGGAGAATTCAGTTGTCAATTCACCAGCACCATGGATGATAGCTTAACCTAGACCATATCTGGCTCATCGACCATACTCGAAGCGCAATACTTTCCACCCATCGAACTTTCGCCACACAAAAATTATACTCTCGGTCTCGTGGTATTGTTAACTTTCAACTCCATTCCCATTATCGACGTTCATCACGATAAACCTTACGTGGGAGATGAGGTGCTGACGATACGTACGGGTAGCTATGAGATAGAGGATATTGAGACGTTTGTACAAGCAAAGCTGACACGTAAAAACATCAAAATCATCATTAAACCCAATAATAATACGCTCCGCAGTGAGATCGTGTGTGATCATAATGTAAATTTTGAGCCGACAGATTCTATTGGACATCTACTAGGCTTCACTGCACGCAAATTGGAAGCCAATAGAAGACATGAATCTGACCTCCCTGTAGCCATCCTCAAAGTGAACGCCCTACGCGTTGAGTGCAGCATTATCGCCGGTGTCTATATTAACGGACAAAAAATGCACACAATTCACGTATTCTATCCGTCTGTGCCACTGGGCTATAGGATCATTGAAGTTCCCTCGCATGTAATTTATCTGCCAATCACAAGTCGAAACGATTGATACAATACAGCTTCGCATACTGGATCAGGACGGTGGTTTGGTAAATTTCCGCGGTGAAGTAATCACCATACGCCTGCATATAAAGTCGTGATGGGTATTGTTTTGAACAGATCATCCAATAACAATAATCGACCATGGATAAAATCAATCAGTCGTCGGCCAGCGCCGAAAGTGCTAACACCTCAAACCGTGTCACTCTTGAAGAGTTTGGGTCTCAAAGTGCGTGGCGAAAGCGTGTAAAAAATGATTTAGTCTGTGCTCTGTGCATCTGCTGCGTGAAATAGAAGAAAAAATCGTAAACATTCAGACACCTGTGGTCTTTGACGAATCCATCATCCATTGCGAGATTCACGCTCATCAGCCATATGCATCTTCGACCTTCAATAATAGTGATGACATCCGTATTGCCATCCAACATCAAGACCTCTCCATCCTGCCAAGCAAGAGTTCCCTACACATATGTGGGAAATTCTCCAAGCGTGATGGGACGCCAACCGCTGCTACAATTCTCCTCAACATTGCCATTTGTCATTTGTTTGAGGAAGTGCGATATGAATTGAATGCCATAGTAATCGATCGTAATAAGAATGTCGGCATTACGACTGCAGTTAAGGGATATTCGTCTCTCTCGCCGGTTAAGAGCTCTATGCTCGAGAGCACTGGATGGCTCGATGTCGAAGAGACCAAGCAGATTGTAGATGTATATGGAAACTTTGATGTGTGTATACTGCTCACCATGCTCCTCGGCTTTGCGACGATTATCGTAAAATTGTCGTAAACGCCAAGCACGAGTTGATTCTCACGAGATCAAAGACCGATGACAATGCCATTGTACAAAGAGCGGCCGAAGACTACAAACTTGTATTTCATAAAATAGAATCCCTCGTACCGTATATAACAGTCTCGAATCAGCGAAAAATTCAGCTGTTAAAGTTTCTCGCCAAAGACGCACGAATCTCCATGAGTTTCCGAACATGGGATCTGTATGAATATCCATTGCTGCCTGCCACCTCTAAGCACGTGTGGTCTGTGAAAACCTCGAATCAACTGGAGAAGCTACGTTATGTCATACTCGCACTGCAGACGGGACGGAAAAATATGAAACAACAAAATGCGAGCCACTTTGATCATTGTAACCTGAGCGGTGTCAAACTATACCTCAACTCACAATGTTATCCATATGGAAATTTGAATTTGAACATTGATCAAAATAAATATGCTCTACTCTATGAGATGTACGCATGCTTTCAACCGGCCTATTACAACAAAGAGGCTGAACCATGGCTGAACAGGATTGAATTTTTAGAAAAAACCCCGTCGTTGTCATTGACTGCTGAAAACAAAACAATTCTCTCAAGTCCGACCCTGTTGACGTGCGTCTTGAGTTCGATTTGAAAAATAATATTCCGCCGCAAACTTCAGCATACTGCATGATCCTCCATGATCGCATTGTCGAGTACAATCCAATCAGCGGTGGGGTTAAAAAATTGGTATAAAATCATGCCGATAATTCGAATCCACTTCAGTCAACATGGATCTTATCGTCCATGTACAGGGCTTCAAGAGACGCATCAAAAAATTTGTCGTAAAGGAGATGTCCATCATCAAGCTCCACGACAAGGATGCTGAACCATTTGCATGGGATCTCTTTACCGGCCAAGTACAAAATGACCACCAAGTGGTTGGAACGCAATTTCCATGGCATACGATGGGGTCACAGCAGCATACCATACGAGAGAGCTAGAAAGACAATTCGAGGAATTTTGCAAGGAGCTCCTACTCTCTATGCGAAGGGGTTCGAGAAATGCACATAGCTATCAAGATTCACGGATCCCGCAGCAAAGGTCATCGACTCGGAAACTCTGGACTGTCCATCGATGCAGAAGCTGCCGAAAATCACGATATCCAAATGCCCGCCTCATTCCTTCAACACGAAATACAACTGCGCTCATGAGAATGTAAATTCGTTGAAAAGCTGGTTGAATTTATACGAAGCGTTGTGAGCGAGGGATTTCTTTTAAATGAATAAAAACTGTTTGATGAAAGTATATGTTATTTGTATTCTTTATTCTACGACGAAAATAGTTTGAACTTCTCCTCCTCTGAGATTTTGGTAAAACAGTCTTTTTTTAATACATTTTTACATAGTCAACACATAAAACGTTAAAAAACGATGGCGAGACAACTGTGATGCCGACGGTTGTTCCACTCAACGATGCTGCCCCAACGAATTTGGTCTTTTCCACCATGCTCAGAGACGATGGAACTTGACGCTGTTGTATTTTCCACAACTGCATGGAGAGTTGACCATTTGCGCACCGGTTACAGCATACTCTCGATGATGTGGACAGCCGTTTGGCGATGGTGTTCCAACGAATTTCGTCTTTTTCCACCATGGTGTACTCAGAGTGGGAAGAAGTCGACGCTGTTATTTTTTCCACCTGTGTACGTCATGCAGAGATGATGTTCACTTGCCGTTTGCCGTCGCGCTGGTAAGAAGACAGTGAAATCATCTGCGATGTCCGCGATGTATCGTTTCCCAAACTTGGTTAGCACGGCCCTCATGTCGGAGATTCGATGATCCGAGTGAATGCGGAGTTCTGACAGCTTCTTCATTGGAAGGAATTCTGCCATCCGGCTGATTTTTTTGACAGTCGTGAAATCCATTTTCCACACTTTCAAAGATCCTTTTTGGAGAGATGTTGATGTTGCTGTTGAATAGTGTAGTCTGAGCTTAGACCACGAAATTATAAGCTCCCTCGTACTCTCACTCCAATTTTTAAACTACTCCCCACTTTTCCAATAGTGAAAAACAGGTTTAAACACCATCGAAGAACCGTGGAGAATTTCCTCCGACATTTTTTCACGCACTAAAAAAAACGGGTTCAAACATGTTCGCAGAACCCTGTACGTGAAGAATTTATACAGCATTTTCCACATTCCCGACATTGAGGTGGGGGGCCATCGATATGACCTTTCATCTGTAGCGTATTATAATGCTCGATGCATGGAAGATATGCTATCACTTCACGGTCGTTCCGATGATGTTTTGGCAAACGATTCCACAATAAGCCAACATATTCACCCCAGTATTCCAGGAGCAAGACCTTTGGAACCTGTTCGAGCTCGTTTCTGGTCAAGTCCTGGGGGTGCTTGGCCGGATGCACTGCGTACATACTCTCACATGTGGCCATCTCGACGTTATATTTCGAAATGAAGCCGAGTCCTCGAAGTATCGACATTTTTTTTTCAAGAGTGCAGCTGTGCTCACGTGGTCCATGCGTGGTCAAAGCATTTAGTGATAGATCCCTAAAGTTTATATTTTTTCCAAGAAATACTGACTTGTCAGGACCTGTCTCAAGTGTTGGCGAGACTCGTGACGGGAGTGGACATGCATACAAACATTTTAAGAATTTCGTAAACGAAACCGAGGCACCACACCTGCACCCAATCATTAAGGGCTTTGAAAAGCCGCCCCCTCCATGTAGCGTCTTCAAATTATCGAAATTTCCCTACCCATTTCACACAGACTAAATAGTGTAGAACGAAAAACTCACTCCGCTCGCTTTGATGATAATCTTTTTTATGTCTATAATAAATGACAAGATTTATGGGTTTTCAACGTTCACTCACCACTACCTGGCCCCCGCCCCCACAAAGAACTTGTCGACGGCGGCTTCCCTCTCCTGCCAGTCGCTCGTCGGACCACATGGCTACCCCCTCCACAGAGGCCCCTGGCATCCCTCATCGTGACGTCACGTCCCCGCGCTTGGGCCCCCCTCCGCCATGCATACTAAGCTTCCCCGCGCTAAGGACCCCCGGCCCGCTCTCTCCTGAGATCCCGGGGGAGAGCCGCTGTAGCTCTTCTACTGTTACTTAAGGGATGTTTCTTCCCTGTAAGAAAACCTTTCTTCCGTATCTATCCGTTCTATTCGTATTTTTCTATCCGTTCTATAACTAGCTATTACTTTGATGTATCTGTTTAGGGTTCGAACTATACATAACTCGTTTTTTTCTTCGAACTCTGGTAAGAGTGATAATGGTTGACATCGTTTTGGGATGGATGCCTTAATTCGATCTAGAATTCGGATTTCCATGCCTTTGATTGTTCATTTTATGTTTTTAATTTTGGTAAAACTATAGAAACACTGCTCCAGCCCAAAATCGGTCCAACATTTTCTTCAGGTATTGTTATGGAGAAAAAACGATGTAACATGTTGAATTAAGGTAGGGGAATCCCTAGCATGAAAAAAAAACGTTAAAACCCGTCATTAAGGTGGAGGGCAAAAAAGAAATACGTAACATTTTCTCCGGTGAGAAATATCGTACACCCGTCGCACGTGATTTCCATTGATATACTGATATTTCAAAGTTCGTTCAAAATATACTTACCTTTTCACTCTGTTTATCTTACCTTGTTTATGTTTCATCAATTCAATTTGCTTCGTCGGGTATACATAAATGTACACGCATGTGTGTGTGTATGTGTGTGTGTGCACGGCACTAGCAAGAAAAATTGCCGAATAGATTTTTCATCGACTAGTATTATCGATACTAATTCCATATACCTCTTTGTAGTTCATATGCCAATTGCTTTGAGCAGGATCCCAAATCGAAGTATCGTATTTTGAACGTCAACTGTGTGCCAACCGGAATCTCAAGCATCTGTAAATATTGTTAAGTTAGTGAATCGTTTTAATCTTACTTGTTCTCTTTCGGAAATCTTTTTGCCACCGATCTAAATCTGAGTTAAAGTTTCCGGGAATGTTCAGTTTTTGGTTACAGTCATGGTTCTTTTGTTTTAAAGATTTTTCCTCTTTCGAGAAATTTCGTATAAGTCCGACGGAGATATAGGCCCAGTCTAAGGCTTGGGTTTGTTTGGGTTGGCTGCAAGCTGCAAGGCTTGGGTTGGCTTGCAGCTATTAGTTTTTCTATTACACTGGAAAAATCTCTTCTTGAACTTTTGCTCTTAAACGTTAATGTTTCTGTCAAGTTGTCTTTCCCTTTTGTCCGTGTGTCCATTCTACTGTAAAGAGACGTGTGCCTATGACAAAGCCTAAAAATGGGTATCTGCTTGCTGGTTCCATTGTACTTTTAAGACTATTGTCACGTCGCGACAAATTGCATACAATGTATTCTTAAGCCTAATACGCACGATAGCGGCATTCTTATTTTTCGACGGATCTGAATATTTTTCTTTAGAATTAGGGCTACCACGGCGGAAATGTAGCCTATCGATAATAATATAACCAAGCGTTTCGGGTACCTTCCCACGAGAAAGAGTAGCGGTCTTAACGATATCGAGAACAAATATACAAGCGGGAAAATTTCAAACAGTCTCGTTGTAATCCGAACAGAGTCCGAGTGCATCGCAGAGTGTCCTTAAGACCAAAAATACACAAAGGAAACCTTCGGATTACAAGGATGACGAACACGTGAGGCGACACGCACGAAATGCGTGATGATATTCGTAGAGACGTAAATATATAACGAGGCGACGATACCGAATTCTAACGACCAGCCAAGAGAGAAAAATGTCCAAACTCTTAAAATATACACTCGCTAGAAGAAAATCCTCCGATCCAGGAAGTTGACCCGGTCATAACACTGCGTTGATATTTCCCACGGGGACTCGCGGGCCTCGGTCAACAAGCCCCACCTCGAGCGTGCGTTCTTCCCGCCGACAAGGCCCTTTTTCCTCTCTGTATTTTTCCGCGCTCCAGATAAAGAAGCGCAGCTCCAATTCCTGGAAATAGAGCGACGAGCCTACGTCCTGCACCCACTCTCTATTTTCGACCAATCAACCGAAGAGACCTATATTTAATGCCTTTTCCACCAATCCAAAATGACTGCACCACCAAAAGTGCACTTTTCCAGAGTTTTCGTCTCCCACCACCTCAGCATCCCAATTTTTCCTACATCCTGGAAGAAGAAAATCATCAAGGGTGTGTTCCATCATCGCTCATAGAAGTGTGTTCCATCATCGCTCGTAGAAGTGTGTTCCATCACCACTCGTGGAGAACAGTCTTCCGATATTTTCCATCGCGTTCAAATCAGTCTTCCAACCGATTCTGTTGCAATCAGATCGTAGTTTCGCAAAATCATCCATCGAATTAACTTCACTTCTTAATCTTGTTCTGACAGAATTCGAAGTGTAGTACCGGCATCATAGAGTTTCGAATATTATACACCTTCGGGTTTTGACCGAAGTGTCGTATAAACGTTTAGTCAACTCGCGGCCTCGAGTCCGTAAGGTAGTTCAAGTGCTGTTTACTACGCGCATATACATAAATACTCTCAACGCCCCAAAAGTCTGGTGCTGGTGACCGCATACCGAACGCTAAGCGTGGCGTCCGTCAACTAGGCCCTTGTCTGCGAGCGTCAACCGATATCCTTGCGAGCGAGCGTACCTACACACGGATACACCCACGAACATAGCGACCAATGTAAGCTACAAATTTCATTTTATGTTAATCCGATTGTTCCCCCGACTTCGGAGTTATTTTTATTGTCATCTTTTTGTATAAGTAACTTTATTAATCCAATCACTTATTTGTAATAAACCTTTAGTTAAGTTTGTAAGCTTGTCATAGGCAAAAAGGAGGGAATAAAAAAAAATATATGCCCACGTCCCTTCCCGACGTGACATATTAATTTTTGGGGGCTCGTCCGGGATTTTAACAAGGGAAATGTGCCGATTGATCCAATGTCCGGGGACGAATCAACAGATAGTTCATTGAATTTAAATATCACCGACGACTTAGGTGAACCATCGGGTTATTCTTTGAGGAACTTTGACGCACAATTGCTACCCGGTCTCGAACCTAAGAAACGACCAGTAAAAAAATTAGAACTAACTCAAAAAATCGATAACGAAAATAAAACAGACATGGCGCTAGGTACCAATGAGTCACTCGCTTACGTATCTTTAAGGGAAGCTATCGAAATGGTCCCGGATTTTGACGGGAAAGGTAGCTCCTTCTCAGATTTTGTAGCCGGATGCGAAGACGCATTGGCGTCGCTTCCGCCCGGATCCGAAGCACGGTTTGTGAGAGTAATTCGAAACAAACTAAAGGGTCAGGCTAAGAAGGTCATCCGGTCGTGCACATTCGAAACGGTAGAATCTCTTTTGAAATTCTTATAGAAACTATATGCTCCGAATAAACACGAGGTACAACTGTTGGGAGAACTCAGTCACATTTTTCAAGGAAGCAGTGAAACCGTAATAGATTTTTCCACTGCAATTAGGGATAAAGCTAGGGAAATACTCGACGTTCAACCAGCATCCCAAAACGACACGGAAAGTGCCGCTCACAGAAAAACATTAGACGGCTATTTCCTCTCGTGTTTCAAACGCGGGCTAAGACTGGAGATAGAACAGCGTCTCCCTCGGTGCGACGATATCTCGACCGCTATAGATCATGCGATCGAAATCGAACGCGACCTCCAAGCCTGTAAGGAACTTCTCTCGTCCTCTATGAAATCCGTTCCGAACAAATCGGCAAGCTTCGCAAATCGAGCGAAGCTTGCCGATTTGCGCCAATCACATGCCAAAAATGCAACGGTAAAGGTCACAAAGCCGATCAATGTGGAAATAATCAAGTCGCTCAAAAATCGGTCACGTGTCAAACTTGCGATAAACCCGGTCACATCGCGAACAATTGCTACGTTAACCAAAAATCTTCGAATTTTTCCGGCAATCAATCACACCGCTCGCCCGGTCCTCAATGCCCACTCTGTTATAAGCAGGGTCACACCGCGGATCGATGTTTTAAATTTCGAAACAATCCCCCGAATTCTAATCTGCCATCCTGTCGGTATTGCAAAAAGGTCGGGCACACTATCGAAAACTGCCGTGCTCACGATTATAATACTTCACGTAATCAGTCGGGAAACGGACCGAGTGCCGCTCGGACAGACGCACCGAGCGGCCAGCCCACTCAAACGCGTCAAGCGAATGCCGTCTCTCTCGGGGAGCCGAACGAAAGTATCCGACCTACGCAATAAAATCAGAAAATTTCAACACATTGCCCTCGGTGTGTATCGGAGCACTACCGGAAAAAGGGGCAATTTCGATGCGATTAGACAGCGGTGCCATCCCCAACTTGATAAAAAAGGCATATACAAAAAATATGGTAGACATCAACGAAGAAGATGTCATTAAGGAGTAAGGCCACTGTAACGGCCCAAAAAAAAGGTTTTTTCACTAATTTTTTGCTCCCGAAATTGAAGGTATTTGAAAAAAAACTTTTAATGGTGTTATCGGGCATACATTAAACTTTATTATAAAATTTTTTTACAGTAAAAAAAAAACAAAATGGCGGTTCCACAGCTATCTTCCCGGGACATGTTTTGCTTCCAGGGCTCCGCGGCACGCAGCACCACTGGTGCACTTTTGAATCTAGAACAAAAAAAAAAAAACCATTAATCTAGAGGGCTATAGCTAGAGAATGTCGATCGGATTTTATAAAGTATCAATTTTTGTGGATTTGGCGTGCGTTTGAAAAAAAAATTGATTTTTGACGAAAAAAACGGCGTTTTTTGTTAATAAAAAATCAATAAATAAAGTTCTTGAAAATTCCGATCGACATTCTCAAGATAATGTAAATGTTCACATCTGGTTAAAATTTCAAGTAAAAAAAATGAAAATTGTTCGAGTTATGCTGCGGGCCATTTTGAAAAACCATGTTTCGAGAAAAACGCGTTTAAAGTTTTGCGAATAGTTTTTTATTGGAAAAAATTAAAAAAAGAAGTTAAAAAAAATTTTTACCGTTAGTCTGCAATCCCAGCACCATACATTTGTCCTTCGATCGCCAAATTTTCGTCTTCTTCGTCTTTCCTGGTTGATTTTTGGAGCGCGCGCGCACTTTTGGCCGCGTCGCTCAGAGATGTCTCCGCGTGCGTGATGCGTTTGGCGTCGGCTTCGATGCAGAAATTATATAACTGTACACCAATTTCCACCTCCAACATCTTGAATATTTGCAAGACGTTGGTAAGGCCGCCATTGAATATGCAAACAGCGATATCCGTCGCAATATCTAGTACAGTTTTTCCGCTTGAGGATGATTTGGGGGCCAAACTCCAAACGGTAGCGTTGAAACTTTCGTTATTGTTTTGAGTATAGGCCCCCAAGCAACGCTCCAGCAACTCGTCCCGGCTCAATTCCATGTAGATGGGTTTGATGGCTTGATAAACCTCCTCACTCATTGGCTGATTGTGATGATACGCATCCAAGGCATTTTCTGCTTTCGCTTTCTTCCAACTGCACCAATTCTTCGAACATTTTTCGTGCTGAGACTTTTCATCCGTTGACATTTTGTGAAAAAGGGTTGCCCAGATCTCATTTTTCATATTTTTGATGGAATCGGAATTTCGACGGATTGCTAAGCCGTAATAAATGCTTAGTTCGTCAATCAATTTGGCAGTGAGTTTTCCTCTTCCCCCGAGACCTTTTGTTCCTTTTTTTAAGTTTCTCAATCGAGTGCCCATTCTTTTTTGCACGTGATCTATGCACTCTTTTTTTTTAACATCAACATTTTCATAAGGCTTCGAATCCACGATGCCTTTGAAAGTTTTGGAATCGCCATCTCCGATATAATTGCAGTCGTTTCGGAGCAAGTTTTGACACGCTTGGCAGCGACCTTCATTTCCTAAGGACAACAAATTTTTTTTCGCACAGGACCTTTTTTTTCTTATTCTAGAGGGTTTAAACTATTTTTTAAGCCAATAAAAAAAAATCGATTTTTCAAAAAATTTACAGTGGCCTTACCCCTTAAATTAACAGGCATATCCGAATTACCGGTCTTTGGACTAGGGAGCGTGCTACTTCGCGTATTCGACTTCGAATCGCTATTTCACATTATACCCGACAATGTGCCGCTTCCCTATCCCGGTCTTCTGGGATCTTCATATTTTTATGAAACCAAGTCCAATATCAATTACCGAACGGAATGTCTCGAATGTGGAGATAAATCATGGCTTTTCGGAAAAGGAACCGAACCCGACGAGGTGATAGAAATCCCCGCGCGTTTGGAAACTCCCTTCTTCGTGAAGGTAAAAGACAGCATAATAAAAGAGAGATACCTCTCGCCTTGGAAAATCCGTCAAGGTGTATACGCCGGCGATTGCCTGGTGACAAACATCGACGGAAAGGCACATTTGAAGGTTTATAATACCACAAATGACGCTGTCAAACTGATCGTCCCAGTTGTGGAGCTGCAGGAATTCGACGCTATCGAATACCTGTCAGAAAATACTCCCCGTTTAGACTGTACGACAGTTTCAAATTCTCGTTCAATCCCTCGTGACCCTCCTAATCCAAGCGTAAATTGCACGATGATTGCGCCGATCCAGAGCCCGAAAGTGGCCAATTCCAAAATTTCGATGACAAATGTGGAATCAAATAACAAGTCTTGTAGCGAGGAAAGAACGGGAATCAACATCCATCAAAATAAAAACTTCAGTCAAATTCCGGGCCAAAAATCAAAAGCAGACAGAAATAAAAACGCGAAAAATACAAAAATGAAATCGATCGAAAACTCAAAAATCGAGGTCAATCGTAACGAACGGTATAACAATGAAACAAATCGAAATAAAAGTAAAATATCGAGTCAAAACGTGATCTGCGTTCGTACCTCTGAATCAACATCGCGTATAAAGAAAAATAATTCAGAGCGCTCAAAAATAATAAAAAGTCTCTTGCGACTCGACCACCTTGCAAAAACCGAATTAGAACGTGTTGAAAAAATAATCGAACAATATTCAGACAGATTCCATGTAAAGGGCGAACCTCTAGAAGCCACACATGTGCTTCAACATTAGATACCGACGGTCAACGACCTGCCGATAAACACTAAGCAGTATCGGTTCCCCCAAGCGCTCAAGGGCGAAGTCCAGCGTCAAGTGGATGAGTTACTAGAAACAAAAATCAAAAGCCACTCGGAATCTCCAAACAACAGTCCTGTCTGGATAGCCCCGAAAAAACCAGACTCTAACGGTAATAAACGTTGGCGAATGGTAATTGACTTTGGTGCTTTGAACGAAAAAACAACCGGTGACTCATATCCGCTACCCAACATCACAGATATTCTGGATCAGTTGGGACGCGCGAATTATTTTTCAGTGTTCGACCTAGCATCCGGTTTCCACCAGATCGAAATAAATCATGAAGATAAATCGAAGACCGCTTTTTCTACCCCACATGGGCACTACGAGTTTTCAAGAATGCCATTCGGGCTTAAAAATGCCCCGGTAACCTTCCAGCGCTTAATGGATATCGTATTGAGTGGACTTCAAGGAGTATCCCTCTTTGTTTATCTCGACGATATCGTAGTGTATGCCAGGAACCTAGACGAGAACGGTAAAAAGATTCACGAACTGATGGAACGATTGCGCAAAGCCAATCTCCAACTACAACCTGATAAATGCGAATTTCTCAGAACAGTAGTCAGGTACCTAGGGCACGTAATCGGTAAAGACGGACTTAAACCAGACCCGAGCAAACTCTTAGCCGTCAGAAATTTCCCTCTACCCAGAAATGTCAAAAATATTCGCCAATTTCTGGGCCTAACCGGTTACTATCGTGGATTCTTCAAAGACTTCTCCAAAATCGCGAAACCCCTAACTCGCCTCTTAGAGGACAAGGTTGGCTTCAAATGGACTGACGAAGAGCAAAAAGCTTTCGATATCCGAAGGGATAAATTATGCGAAGCTCCTATTTTCCAATACCCCGATTTCGAAAAACCGTTTATTATAACACCGGATGCTTCTGGCTACGCCTTAGGCGGTGTCTTATCACAAGGAGAAATAGGAAAAGACAAACCGATAGCTTATACGTCGTGCATACTGCGAGGAGCGTCCCTTCTGTACGACACGTACGAAAAAGAAGCAATGGCAATCATTCAAAGCGTAAAAGCCTTCCGACCGTACATCTATGGTAGGAAATTCACGCTTGTAACCGATCACAAACCTTTGGTTTGGTTCAAGCCGCCAAAGACGCGAACGCACGCGTTCTTAAATGGCGACTCAAGCTGTCCGAATACGATTACGATGTCGTATACAAACCGGGCACACTAAATTCAAACGCTGACGCATTGTCGCGTAATCCAATTGAACAATTAGAAGAATCCAAAATAGCCGCCCATGGCAACCACAAAGAAATACAAAAACGCGCCACAGGTGATAACTCGTTCAAAAACGAAATCCAGTAGCAGTGAAGAAGAAGGTCCAAATCCCATTCAAATCACGACACGGGTCGAAATCCATCCATTTCCGGAATCCAAAAAAATTAATGTAGTCACCCGTGCTCAGGCAAGGGAGACTGTACTATCCGATCCGGATACAATAATACAAGCAAACGAAACGCTCGATGACGTTAGTGCATCAAGTGCCGATGCGCCTGCTCTCGAGACGGCTAACGCACGCCCCGCGTCTCAGCATCGTACACGACGACCTCGCAAGGCCGTGAACTACGAGGAGAGTAGTGACGACGAGACGGAGGCCGATGTAATAAGACCCGCACGCGTCACACGATTTAAGAAAGCTGTCGGCTCAAAAACGTTCAATGGCCCGAACCAGCCCAAAGCACCTCCTATCTCTCACTCCAAAACCTCCATCGATTCCAATTCCGATAATTCGACAAATTCAGATTTCAGCTCTCTCAATTCAGAACTTTCTGAAGACGAGATCCCTCCAACGGAGGAAAGGAAAATATCAGAATTTCAAATCGTTAATTGTATCATAACTAAGGAATTGTTCCATTTCCGAAACGATCACCTAGTCTATTTTGTCGATTCAGCTGGCAAATCATGTGACTCTGGAGCACAAAAGTTGTTAGAATTAAACAAACCTCCCCTCTGGAAAGATTTGACAGTTGGCCAAGCTTACAGCAAAAAGGTTGGAAAAAAATATCACATCGCCCTTGTTATCAAAGGCGAAAACTCAGGATCATTATCGTTCGGATCAGAGAACATTAAAGCAAGCGTAGAAGAATTACGAGATCTTTGCGAAATCCTCAAACTTGAATCATGGAGTATTTGCCAAACGAATAATGTCGAAAACATAGTATGGAACGACGTTATGAACATCATAAAAGAATCCTTTAAGAATAGTCGAGTAAAGATAATCATTTGTCTGGGAACTCTACAGTACGTGCCAATCGAAAAACGAGATACGATTTTTTATGAAATACATAAGGCCCCAATCGGGGGACACAAGGGTGTATCAAAAACGTACAATAGAATCAAGCGCGAATATTTCTGGGAAGATTTAAAGTCAGACATCCAAAGAAGAGTGCAGCAATGTTTAGAATGCCAGTTGAAAAAGTTGGTCCGAGTCAAAACAAAGCAACCTATGATCATAACAGATACTCCAGGAACAGTTTTTGAAAAAATCTCAATGGACATTGTAGCAACTTTTTAAGTGGCTTGATGAGAAGAGTCGCGAAACGCTACCGTATTAAACGATGTAGGACAACGGCATTCCACCCGCAGTCCAATGGTGCCCTCGAAAGGTCACACCATGTGTTGGCCGAATTTTTGAAACAGTACACAGATAAAGACAACGAATGGGATCAATGGCTGGAATTAGCAATGCTTTCATACAACACAAACGTTCACAAAAGTACCAAATACACTCCTTACGAGGTGGTATTTGGAAAACTAGCAAGAGTTCCATCGAGTGAACCCCTCCGCGAATCGGATCAATTACCCACCTACCGCGGATATTTGATTGAATTGACAACTCGAATAAACGGAATTGGAACGCTCGCTTATGAGAATCTGGTTTCATCCAAACATCGGTCAAATAAATATGACGATAAAAACGCAAACCCCAAAAGCTTCAAAGTAGGAGTTTTTGTCTACCTACAAAAAGGTCCTAAACCAGGCAAACTCGGGGACCACTACACTGGACCGCATAAGGTACTAGAGAAATTGGAAAAGGGCAACGTAAAAATTCAACACAAGAACAAAACGCGAGTAGTCCACGAAAATCGATTGCAGTACTCCCATATTAACGTTGAAGCCAGACCCAATGAGAAGCCCAAGTCGACCCGAGTCGACGAATCCGATTTCAACCCTAAATAAATTAAAAATAATACCAATTACCCTGTGTTTCAGGTGGCCGTTATCAACCTACTCTGTAACGTCTAATGAAATCACATTTCCACTTGCAACCAGAGAAACAAATCAAAGTTTTACTTGCAGTATCCAAGACAGAACACTGGAAATTATGCATATTCAAAACACGTCGAACTGTTTCATAATTCGAGAAAAATTTCCAGTCGCAAACCTAGATATAATTGCTTATACCAATTCGAAATTTGTATACGCAGCCATTATATTCTATTAGAAAATCATTATATTAAGATACGTCTACGAAGCAGTGAAAAAGGGGAGCGTCCTATACTTCAAAATAGTTTGTTAGTAGCGATCCAAGCCTCGGACAAATTCTATACAATTTAGTGAAGAAGCCGAGTTATATGGCGATACTTACTGGCGGAAGAGTACGCGTAATTTAATGTATAAGAATACAAGGAAATCTGATCAGGTTGAAAGAATTTTCCGATCAATTGCCGTCACTCGTGGGAACGCAACATATTTCCTTACTCCTCAAACGCACATATTATCAAAAAGCGAAATGCAAACGACCTTCAACTCCCTATTTCCCCCATCTTACTTCTTGGGGACACGTAGTATATACCTGTTGCGATTGAAGCTATACCACCTGCAAGCATGAAGGCAACGACGAAATCTACTTGGCGATACATCAACCCAGCACATGTGGGATCTATTCCAAAGAAGATATCGACAACGTACGAGAACGCATAATGTTTCCCGTAGAAAACCCGCTGTCCTAAACAATATGGCACGGGGCATCAGTGGTCTAAGCACTGTCAATCAAGGGGAGAAGTTGTTGGATCTCCTGGATAACAACAACCTACAATATCAAGCGGACTCCACCTGAAATCGCACCTGGGGAAAAATTCCTTCTATTCGGTACAGCAAACGCTGGTGTCACCCGGATGTTACCCATTGTGCAAACGATCATGCTCATCGGAAATCCATACATCCAGCCTACATACTGTGTACGGCCGGTCAGTTGACCTCGTCGGTGCAGTATGGGACGTGGTTACGCACCCCCTGATGCACCTGGCTAAACGACCTAAGAAGAAAAAGTCAGCGGTGCTACTGGTCAAGAACTTCATAAACTCGTCACAGCTGCTTCTATCAAACCAAAGGGTCATGACAAGGCCAACGCTGCAACACACGATCTCTACATTAACGTCTCCGATCGTTCAAGGTACGATCAACCTCCTAAGCCACGTTCCTTTCCCTTGAATTCGCACGAGAAGACTTTCTAGTATCAAAACAACCACTCTCATAATGCTCAATAACCTTTTTCTCTATCCTCATTATTATTGTTCTTTTAACCTCGTCAAGTAAGATGAGTTGTAATAAGTAAATAAGTATATATGCATAAGGAAAAAGAAAGAGGAGAAAATGCGCACCTATTATACATTTCATAGTGAAGTAAAAAGGTATATATACAAAAAAAAAACTTTCTTGTAATTCGATCTATGACAGAGCCAATTGATACTATCGTGCCATTATATTTTCGGCTGCAACCCCCAACGAACCTGATCGAGCGAGACCATCACCACTCGTGGAGAACAGTCTTCCGACATTTTCCATCGCGTTCAGATCAGTCTTCCAACCGATTCTGTTGCAATCAGGTCGTAGTCTCGCAAAATGATCCATCGAATTAGCTTCACTTCTTAATCTTGTTCTGACAGAATTCGAACTGTAGTATCGACATCATAGAGTTTCGAATATTATACATCTTCGGCTTTTGACCGAAGTGTCGTATAAACGTTTAGTCGACTCTCGCGGCCTCGAGTCCGTAAGGTAGTTCAAGTGCTGTTTACTACGCGCATATACATAAATACTCTCAGCGCCCTAAAAGTCTAGTGCTGGTGACCGCTTACCGAACGCTAAGCGTGGCGTCCATCAGCTAGGCCCTTATCTGCGAGCGTCAACCGATATCCTTGCGAGCGAGCGTACCTACACACGGATACACCCACGAACATAGCGACCAATGTAAGCTATAAATTTAATTTTATGTTAATCCGATTGTTCCCCCGACTTCACAGTTATTTTAATTGTCATCTTTTTGTATAAGTAACTTTATTAATCCAATCCCTTATTTGTAATAAACCTTTAGTTAAGTTTGTACAAATTTGTCGGATTATTTCTCGATACCAAATCACTGCATGATTTCCTAATTTCAACTCATTCCAAGCACTACCCCTTTTTACCCTCATCCCGTGCTATTGCGCTTGTCGTAAGCAAAAAAGGAGAGAATCAAAAAAAATATATGCCCACGTCCCTTCCCGACGTGACACTATTAGGTTGATAAAAAAGTGTTGTCGCAAGAATGTTTAAAATGTTTTTTGATGTATTGGCGCGATATGACATCGAGCTATTTCGAGAATATTCTAGAATGTTTTCTACTCTTCCGCGTAACAGGGTAAAAGGACCAGCGCGCGTTCTAGTGGACAGAAATGGCTTCGATGTCGCAGGAGCAACTTAGAGCGATCATATTTTACGCGTGGGGGCGCGGCACGAACGCAAGCACAACTGCTAAAAATATTCAAGATGCATTCAGCAAGAACGTAGTTTCTCATCGAACAGTCTAGCGTTGGTTGAATCGTTTTAAATCTGGAGACACAAGCCTTGAAGATAAGGAACGTTCCGGACGACCATCGACTATCAATGAAGACGCATTACTCCGCTGCATCAAAGAAAAACCGGAAGCAAGTACGCACGAGCTAGCGAGAGAACTTGGCTGCACCCAACTGTCAATAGTAAATCACTTACACAACTTGGAATACAGGAAGGTTTTAGCTCAATGGATACCACGCCGTCTCACTGACGCCAATAAGAACTGCCGCGTGACCATCTGCTAGTCTCTCCTGCTTCGCCATCATCTCAAGGAGTTTCTAGAAGATCTTGTGACGGGAGGTTAAAGCTAGGTCTTGTATGATAACAGAACGCGTCTAGCCTACTGGCTTTCTATCGGAGAAAAACCGCCACACCAACCGAAACCTGATCGCCACTCACAAAAGATTTTGTTGTGCTGTTTCTGGGATGCAAAGGGAATGCTGTTTCACAATTTTCTTCCTGTAGGCAAGACGATCTCCTCTACACGATACATCGAGAATCTCCAGGAATTGGCAAAGCTATAAGAGAAAAACGGCCAAGACGCGCGACTGTGCACCTTCTCCACGACGACGCGAGACCCCATGTCGCAAGGGAAACCCACAAAACAATCACTGAGCTTTACTGGAATACCATTCCTCATCCACCATACTCTCCCGACATCGCGCCATCTGACTACCATTAGTTCAGACATTTGAAGGCATATTTGAGGAACAAAACTTTCAAAAACGTCGACGATCTCAGAACGGATGTTTCAAATTTTTTTGAGTACCAGCGGCCGCAGTTTTGGGCAAAGGGAATAAATGAGTTGCCAATAGATGGTCGAGTGTCATAGGAAGAAAAACCCGATATATACCCGAAACGCAGCGAAGTACACAATTACCTGAGGTTATATTTCGCCATTCGTTATTTTTTTCCAGCCGCCCAGCGACTATACCTACGGACGCATTTATTTGCGTTGGTTTCTTTGATGAGTTTAATTTAGCTAGTAGTGGGTTTTTCTGTTGAAGAATATTCTGCTCGTTTTTGAATGCATCCAAACTATTTCCAAGAATGACAGTCATTGTCATTGGGATTTCATCTTCGTGCAGCCAGTGCTCTGGTGAATTTTGTCTGTTTGTAAAATAGTTCGATTAAGAGATTTGCTGTGGCTGCTAACGTCTTTAAAACCATATTTGGTGCCTAAAGGTGCCGCGCCTAAGTGTTGCAAGTTAAATGCAGTATTTTTGGATTCGATTGGTCGGTTGGAACGAAACTCATTTCGGCTTTCTTTTTCTAATGTGGCTAAGAAAAGTAAGACTTACGATCGAATTTTATCATTGAACAGGACGATGCGTGAGAAACCGGTTCAGATCTCCTAGTGGATGAGACGGGATGTGACAACGTGGGCAATTTCGTGATTGACTATGCACTTACAGGGTCAGATGCCAGGATACTTACTCGTGAGTATTTAGTTTTCGATTCGGAAGTGAATTGCAAGAAACATGTAAGATCGTGCTTGCTATTTGATGATTACTGAGAACACTTTATTTTCTAATTAACGATCATTTAATTAAGCATGATTACGCGCTTTCCTACTCGATTTTTATGTTAACTCCATTATTTTTAGTTTGCAGGTAATAGAACAGATGTGAATAATTCTGTATTTCTGCGCAATTGGGCCGAACGATATACTAGGTGCGCAACTAAGTTTCTGGGTTTTTGTACCAATAAAAAATGGAACATGTCAAGACAAATACAAAAAATGGTTCATTCGAAATATTGTCCCTCACTATTCACACATTTTTGCCATCCCCCTGGCAATACATAAATACCGCGACGATAACAAGACACGTCTTTGGACGGAAACCATTCGTCCAACCAATTTCGTACTGTATCGTAATTGGACAAGTGTAGCCCGCCCAAGCCATGCGCCATCGACCGGAACAAGTGATAGTCTGCAGCGGCCAGGTCTGGCGAATACGACGGGTGCGGTAGCAGATCCCATTTCAGTGTTTTAATGGTGTCCTGGACGATGGAACTGCGATGGCACGGAGCGTTGTCGTTGTTACATCCGTATATTATTTTTCCCCCTTCACATTCCCTCTAATAGATTTTCACATACGTTATAGCGATTTAAGTCCTTCGGAATTAAACTCATTTGAACTTTATATTGCAAAGTCATGCATTCTCCGAGCACACCTCGCATTGAGAAACCAAAATTGATCCGCTTAGTTTCAAGCCCGATTTCTTCACAATGCTGATGTCTTCATCAGCAACTTGCGAAGCGAATGAACTTCAATGAGGACTCGGAAAAAGGCACAGCCACTCAGCCTATACGTAATTCGAATTTCGTCACTTAGAGGCAAGCAAAATTGCTGATTGGCACCAAAATTTAGAGGCAACCCACCATCGAGTTGCGATAATTTACGTTAGTCTCTCGCGAACCTTAGGACTGAGAGGAGCTCAACAGGGGCCGGGGCTCTCTGTACCCTGAGTCTTTTTCCGTGCCCTTAGAAGTTAGTTCCGAGTACGCGTCTTCGATTTGTAGCGATCAAGTATCACTACCCGAGGGTTAAGTGAGGCACTGAGGTGCAGCGTCTCATCACGCTTCGCAGGCTAAAAAGAACTCATTACTGTGTAGAAATAATTATTCGTTCAACCAATCCCTCAAATAATAAACCCCAACTCGTAATTTGCGTACGTGAGTGGCATACTATTGTACTGTCTTTGAGGAGACCCGAACGTCTAGCGTCAGCACGCTATCAGATTACAAGCTCATCAAATCTTAAGTTCAATCAACTCATGTTTAATGTAATAATTTCCAACTTTGTCAAACCGATTTAACCAATGAAAGGAAACTGCGATAATAAGCTAAATCGTCAATAATAATTATCTGTATCAAAATTGTAACCTCCATTTCCCATTCCTCAAACCTTGATAACGAAATATATACATATATTTCGACAGAGCATACTCGTCTCTTATTCAAAAGGCCCAAGACCCTTATATTAACCGACTAGATAGGTGCGCCAAGCGCTTTAATAGCTAACCCGAAAAATATATTGAGATAGATCGGAAGACTCCGACTCTAGAGTCATTCTAAAATAAATCTCAGCCCGCTCAGTAACATGAGCGAACATAACATCGTGCTGCAATATCACACGTTCGTGTCTCGTGTCCCATTCTGGCTGTTATTCGAGAAATGCGTGGTTCAAATCGATTGGTTGTTGTCGGTAGTGATGCCCATTGACAGTTTCGCCCGGTTTCAGCAGCTCATAGTACACGATTCCTTTCTGGTCCCACCAAACGCAGAGCATTGTCTTTTTTCCGAAGCGATTTGGCCGTACCGTCGATGTTGACGCTTCGCCAAGTGAAAGCCACGATTGTCTACACGTTTGGGATTCTCGAAATATATTTTTCATCGCCAGTAACAATTCGATGCAGGAAACTCTTTTTGTTCTGCCGCAAAAGCAAAATTTCGGAAGTGGCTTTCCGCTTCCCGCAAACGCTGTTTATTTGGCACAAACTTTGACATTTTCGAAGTTAGGAAAAAGGTCGTTGTGTTGCGATATTTGTTTATATTATGACTGAGCATTGTTAAGGTAGTATGTGCACAAACCTCCTCATTAGAAAGAAAATTGATTTTTTTATATCCTGTAGTATAGACATCCAGAATGACGTTCGCGAAAATTCTGCATGCCTTACCGGCTAAAGACAATAGTAATTGATTTACGAAATCAATGCATTTAAGGATGTTGAGTCCCAAATCGCAAATGATGATAAACTTCTGAAAATTTGGTATGTTTTTGTATGAAGTATTTCAGAGGTCGTGTAAAAATTTCACGACAATTAGGAAGCTTCTTATTGAACAATTAACGTTCACAAATTAAATGTTGTTTTGTGGAAACTGATGTAACTTTGCAATAAGTTTTTTTTTGACCTCTCAATTTTATAATATCTACAATATACTGAAAGCAACGGAAACAAAACGAAGTTTATTGATACATTTTTTTTTATTTCTTTTAAAAATTGTTCTTAACTAAATGGTAGTTTTTTAATAACGACCTTCCTAATCGTCGTGAAATTTTAAGACGACCTCTTAAATACTTCATACAAAAACATACCAAATTTTCAGAATTTTCTTATCATTTTTTATTTCAACCGTTAAGGAGGTTGAAGTAATAATGTTAGAATTCTGCAAATTTGGAATGTTTTTACATGACGTATTCAGGATGTCGTGTAAAAATTTCATGACGATTAAGAAGCTATTTATTGAACAATTAACATTAACATGTTTCATAGGGACTCAACATCCTTAACCCGCACCTTACAGAGAATCCGTGTGGATCAAACGTTGGAACGGAAATAATAATAGTTCGCGATTAGATCGGAGCTATGTGAAAAGCGATAAATAACAAGAAAACTGTCGCGGTCATGTATGTTCCATGGAAAATATAGGTTACGGGATATTTCGAGCTGATATTATCGATTGAATCGACTAATTTTTGCGCTCGCTAGCCCCGTCTGTCATCTCTCCCTTTACAATATGCACATTTCACACACACTACAAACACACGCTTACACATACGGTAAACAAACACACACTTGACATTTATCGAAACCACCTGAATACATCGTTGCCACGGATATTGCCAGAATTATAAAATGGCGGCCTGTGACAACTCAAGTCCAATCTGATTGCTATTTTAGTACTTTATTTTCATATTATGATACACAGTTATCACATACACTTCTCAAATAATTATTTTCCTTATCATGTTTATTATTATACCCAAATGTATTATATTTTACCCTTTTCAGATTCGATCATTTATAGATTTTCTGTTGATTAGTCAATCCGCTAGTACTACCTTAACAGATGTATGAACTAACAATAAGATCAGACGTGTATTACGCAGGCGATGCTGTCTTCTGTAAGAACATCTTGATGATGACATCAATTTCACGCAAGTTCTTCCGTGCCTGTTTTGCTAATTGACCCTCTGGAAGTACTTCGGGCTCGTGGCGTAGCAGTTGATACGAATCGGCTAAAACGTTCCGAGATTCCTGTTGAAACGATATATTATATATTACAATGGCACTACTTTTTTCTTTCATGAAAATTTTATAGGAGGCGTGACTCCATCAGGAAGTAAATAAATTTAAACCCAATCGAGTCCTGGATACGTTTCCTCCTTCATTTTTATTAAAATGTATAATAAAATTTATGTATTCACAAATGCTGCGTGCAAAAATGTACTGTGTGTGTACGAGTGTTTTCCGGTGCAGTTCACAGATTCGGTATACACGGGAATGATTTCGGTATTTATTTTATCTCCTTAGTAAGGATAAAGGTGTTTTGTGTATCCGTAAGCAGCATAACAAGGGCTGTTCTGGACAGTGAGGCGGTGAAGGGGGTACGGGGGCGTCCAGACCAGATGGTCACGGGCGGGGTTAGGTCCTGTCGGTGGAAGAAGTGGTTCGCGGGGAGCGTATCGAGCAACGGATGGCGGTCTACGGCGCGGGGAGGGAGGATGACGGTGAGTGTCTGGCTGTCTCGTGATGGCCATAGACCGTTTTGTGGGATTAGGGGGAAAGGTTGAATATTTGCGGCTCGCGGAGAGTGGTGTCGGGAGTGCAGTGGGTGACGTCCCACGAGGGAGAGGATGCTCAAAAGAGCCGGATCCATGGCGAGGGGTAACGGTTGTAGGCGCGGCGCTCACGGCAGTGCAGCCAGATCGCGCGTACACGTTACCCCCTCTCTAGTCTCTTCCGCGCCCATCACACAATCATAGTAGCGCGTGTCCGTGAGCGAACGACGCTCGGATATCTTCGGAAAGAGCCGACTGCGGTCGAAGTATCCCGACCGCGCATTCGGCAGCTACACCAATGCATGGACGCTGAGCACGTTCATGTTCGGCCAAACCGAAACGAAGGCTTCAAGGGAAAAAGCCATCTGAGCACGACCCGCGCGTGACGTCGGATGACGTCACGCGCGAGGCTTTTAGATGATATCAATGCTTATTTAGCTCTTGATTCTCTACGTTATTAATGTATACAAAAAAATGTATCGCGCACTCTGATCGCTTATTTGTTTAGTTTATACGTTAATTTAAATATAATAACAAATCGAAATTACAACTTATTTATGCTCTAAAAAATTGTTTACGCTTTACTCACATCCGTCTTTATGTCAAATAAATTATAACTCATAAAAGTAAGCGGAAATATATTTATATTCGTATTGTTATATTAATTGTCATACTTTCATCAAGCGATAAAGCATTATCCCCAAAAACAAGTCAATCATCCATCCGGCCGCGAATCGTAAGTGCCAGAAAGTGCATTTTTTACACAAGCGATAAGATGGTCCCGCTGTTAGCGTTCCTGGCTGCGGTCCGCAAGGGCGCAGGATCGTTCCTCACGCTCAGTGATTTTTTTTTAAATTATGATTACTATTAATTCTTATTTGATTAGTTATTTTTATTAGTTGTCAGTATTATTTTAATCAGTTATCCTTTAGTGTCGAAAAATTTATGTCGCACTCTGACCGCTTATTTGATTAGGTCGGACGTTAATTTAAATATAATAATAAATCTAAAATACAAATTATGTATCTTCCAAAAAATTGTTTGCGCTTTACTCACACCCGTCCCTATGCCAAATAAATTGTAATTCATAAAAGTAAGCGGAAATATATTTATATTCGTATTATTCTATTCATTCTCATATACTTTCATCAAGCGATAAAGCATTATCCCCAAAAACAATCATCCATCCGGCCGCGCATCGTAAGTACCAGAAAGTGCACATACACCGACACAAAAAATGAAAGGCGCAAGAAAAGTTGACCATTTTTTTTCGTGTTTTTCGAAAGGCTGTAACTTCGTCAAAAATGGTCGTACAAAAAAAAAGGATTTTGAAGCTTGAAATTTCTAGTTTTTTGTGCTGACACTTTTTTTTTTTTAGAATCACTGATTGCGCGGTCGGAAGAAATATCAGGACAAAAAATTTTTTGACAATTACCGTTTTTCAAAGTTCAGCGCGGGTTTCGGAGATTTTTTTCAGACAAACAATATCAAGGTCATTGAGCCTATTTAATTCACTTCAATTTGCTTTTTTTTATCTCCGTACGACCATTTTTCGCTGAGATATCGGCCTTTGAATGAAAAAACGTCCGTTTGTCTTCCGTCATCGATATCTCAGGAACTAATGGTCGTACGAGAATTCGACCAGCAGTTTTGGAAACATAAATACACACTCTACAAGCTCTGATTATCATTGTAGGTAAAAAAAAAATATTTTTGCCATCAGTTTCATAAAAGTACAAAAAAACGATGTTTTCTTGGTTTTTATAAAATTTACCGCTACTATGCAAATATTGCGATAAGCACCAATGTTTATGGACGGTCATTCAGCTCAATATGTCCCCAAGAGCCATGCAATATTCCAAATTGATCCGTTCATCCGTCTTTCTTGCCCGATTGACTAAAATATGAAAAAAAAAATGAAAGGAGCAAGTTTCCTCCTTCGCAGACATCAGTTCATGATTATTAAGAGGAAAAACAACTTTTCACTACTTTTTGTACAATTGGGTATTGAGTACGCATTAAATGTTGGAAAAAACCCTGAAAATCATATTGACTAAAAAATTTAGAAAAATTTTTTTTTAATAAAAAAAATGTTAAAATTTTTTTTTTATAAAAAGTTCAATTTCGATTTTTTTTTTAATATTGACATCTTTTTCAAGTCAACATTGACCGCCAGCATTAGAATTCCCCTAAGCGTACGTAGAATTACCCAAAGCGTACCTCCACGTGGTACGCTTTGGGTAATTCTAATGCTGGCGGTACAATGTTGATTTGAAAAGAATGTCAACATTTAAAAAAAATCGAAATTGATCTTCTTTATTAAAAAAAAATTTTCAACATTTTTTTTATTAAAAAAAAATTTTGAAAATTTTGAGTCAATATGATTTTCAGGGTTTTTCCCAACATTTGATGCATACTCAATACCCAATTGTACGAAAGGTAATAAAAGTTTTTTTTCCCTCTTAATAATCATGAAATGACGTCTAAGAAGGAGGAAACTTGCTCCTTTAATTTTTTTTCAAATTTTGGTCAATCGGGCAAGAAAGACCGATGAACGGATCAATGTAGAATTTTGCATGGCTCTTGCGGACATATTGAGCTGAATGACCGTCCATAAACATTAGTGTGTATTGCAATATTTGCAAAGTAGCGGTGGATTTCATAAAAACCAAGAAAACATCGTTTGTTCGTACTTTTCTAAAACTAATGGCGAAAATAACGAATAAAAGTTTCACTAAAATAATAATTACAGCTTATAGAGTATGTATTCACGTTACCAAAACTACCGATCGAATTCCTGTACGACCATTAGTTCCTGAGATATCGATGACTGAAGACAAAATGACGTTTTTTCATTCAAAGGCCGATATCTTAGCGAAAAATGGCCGTACAGAGATAAAAAAAGCAAATTGAAGTGAATTTAATGGGTAATGACCTTGATATTGGTCAAGTCCGAACAAAATCTCCAAAACCCGCGCAGAACTTTGAAAAACATAAAAATTCGCAAAATTTTTTTTGCCGAGATATTTCTTCCGACCGCGCAATCAGTGATTCTAAAAAAAAAAATCATTGTCGGAACTAAATCTAGAAACTTCAAGCTTCAAAATCCTTTTTTTTTGTACGACCATTTTTGACGAAGTTACAGCCTTTCGAAAAAAACGAAAAAAATGGACAACTTTTCTTGCCCCTTTAATTTTTTGTGTCAATGTATGTTCACTTTCTGGTACTTACGATTTGCGGCCGGATGGATGATTGTTTTTGGGGATAATGCTTTATTGCTTGATGAGAATAAATATAATAATACGAATATAAATATATTTCCGTTTACTTTTATTAATCACAATTTATTTGGCATTGGGACGGGTGTGAGTAAAGCGCAAACAATTTTTTAGAAGATATATAAGTTGTATTTGAGATATATTATTATATTTAAATTAACGTACAAATTAATAAAATAAGCGGTCAGAGTGCGCGATAAATTTTTCGACACTAAAAGATAACTAATTAAAATAATAATGATAACAAATAAAAATGACTAATCAAATAAGAATTAATCATAAGAAGTAATCACAATTTAACAAAAAAGCACTGACCGTGAGGAACGATCCTGCGCCCTTGCGGACCGAATCCAGGAACGCTAACAACGGGACCATCTTATTGCTTGTGTAAAAAATGCACTTTCTGGCACTTACGATTCGCGGCCGGATGGATGATTGACTTGTTTTTGGGGATAATGCTTTATCGCTTGATGAAAGTATGAGAATTAATATAACAATACGAATATAAATATATTTCCGCTTACTTTTATGAATTATAAGTTATTTGGCATAAGGACGGATGTGAGTAAAGCGTAAACAATTTTTAAGAACATGAATAAGTTGTAATTTAGACTCATTATTATATTTAAATTAACGTATAAACTAAACAAAGAAGCGATCAGAGTGCGCGATACATTTTTTTGTATGCATTAATAACGCAGAGAATCAAGAGCTAAATAAGCATTGAAATCGTCTAAAAGCCTCGCGCGTGATGTCGGGTGACGTCACGCGCGAGTCGTGCTCAGATTGCTTTTTCCTTCGAAGCCTTCGTTTGGGTGTAGCCGCACATGAACGTGCGCAGCGTCCATGTATTGGGGTAGCTGCCGAATGCGCGGTTGGGACACTCCGACCGCACTCGGCTCTTTCCGAAGATGTCGGAGCGTCGCTCGCTCACGGACATGCGCTACTATGGTTATGTGATGGGCGCGGAAGAGACTAGAGAGAGAGTGTAACTTTTATGCGCGATCTGGCTGCACTGGCTCACGGGCAAGTGGCCGCCAGCAGCCACCAGACATCGTAGACGATGCGTCGATTTTTTGGGTGGGTGATTATTGATACAGGTGAATTGTTTTTCCAGACAATGGGGAAAAAGTTATCTTACAAAGGGAGTGCCAAGTATGATACAAACCGATTTTGATGGGTCTCAGCTATATGGTGAGGGCATTCTCCCTGAGTACCAAGCTAAAGGGATTCTTTCTAATGCGCCCTGGTTTTTAAGAAAAACGACGCCAAAATTTCATGTGCCGCTCTTATCCCCGCAAATTATGCATATCGCCAAGCGTATGAGTGTGGCGTAGCGACAAGGCGCTCGGTTGGAAACTACAACGCGGGGTTCGAATCCCGCTCGGAACTTTTTTTTTTTCAATCGTTGGTGACTTTAAGGAGTAAGGCCACTGTAACGGCCCAAAAAAAAGGTATTTTCACTAATTTTTTGCTCCCGAAATTGAAGGTATTTGAAAAAAAACTTTTAATGGTGTTATCGGGCATACATTAAACTTTATTATAACATTTTTTTACAGTAAAACAAAACAAAATGGCGGTTCCACAGCTATCTTCCCGGGACATGTTTTGCTTCCAGGGCTCCGCGGCACGCAGCACCACTGGTGCACCTTTGAATCTAGAACAAAAAAAAAAAACCATTAATCTAGAGGGTTATAGCTAGAGAATGTCGATCGGATTTTAAAAAGTATCAATTTTTGTGGATTTGGCGTGCGTTTGAAAAAAAAATTGATTTTTGACGAAAAAAACGGCAAGTTTTTTGTTAATAAAAAATCAATAAATAAAGTTCTTGAAAATTCCGATCGACATTCTCAAGATAATGTAAATGTTCACATCTGGTTAAAATTTCAAGTAAAAAAAATGAAAATTGTTCGAGTTATGCTGCGTGCCATTTTGAAAAACCATGTTTCGAGAAAAACGCGTTTAAAGTTTTGCGAATAGTTTTGTATTGGAAAAAATTAAAAAAAGAAGTTAAAAAAAATTTTACCGTTAGTCTGCAATCCCAGCACCATACATTTGTCCTTCGATAGCCAAATTTTCGTCTTCTTCGTCTTTCCTGGTTGATTTTTGGAGCGCGCGCGCACATTTGGCCGCGTCGCTCAGAGATGTCTCCGCGTGCGTGATGCGTTTGGCGTCGGCTTCGATGCAGAAATTATATAACTGTACACCAATTTCCACCTCCAACATCTTGAATATTTGCAAGACGCTGGTAAGGCCGCCATTGAATATGCAAACAGCGATATCCGTCGCAATATCTAGTACAGTTTTTCCGCTTGAGGATGATTTGGGGGCCAAACTCCAAACGGTAGCGTTGAAACTTTCGTTATTGTTTTGAGTATAGGCCCCCAAGCAACGCTCCAGCAACTCGTCCCGGCTCAATTCCATGTAGATGGGTTTGATGGCTTGATAAACCTCCTCACTCATTGGCTGATTGTGATGATACGCATCCAAGGCATTTTCTGCTTTCGCTTTCTTCCAACTGCACCAATTCTCCGAACATTTTTCGTGCTGAGGCTTTTCATCCGTTGACATTTTGTGAAAAAGGGTTGCCCAGATCTCATTTTTCATATTTTTGATGGAATCGGAATTTCGACGGATTGCTAAGCCGTAATAAATGCTTAGTTCGTCAATCAATTTGGCAGTGAGTTTTCCTCTTCCCCCGAGACCTTTTGTTCCTTTTTTTAAGTTTCTCAATCGAGTGCCCATTCTTTTTTGCACGTGATCTATGCACTCTTTTTTTTTAACATCAACATTTTCATAAGGCTTCGAATCCACGATGCCTTTGAAAGTTTTGGAATCGCCATCTCCGATATAATTGCAGTCGTTTCGGAGCAAGTTTTGACACGCTTGGCGGCGACCTTCATTTCCTAAGGACAACAAATTTTTTTTCGCACAGGACCTTTTTTTTCTTATTCTAGAGGGTTTAAACTATTTTTTAAGCCAATAAAAAAAAAATCGATTTTTCAAAAAATTTACAGTGGCCTTACTCCTTAATGAAAATGATTGATTGGGCGTACTTATCTAATTTTCTAATGAAATTATTTTTGCAAACGCATCGTAACATTTATTATTCGATACTGTGTAGGTCGTTTAAATAAAAGTATGATCACATAAACCTAAAAAATCCATATTAACGCTAGAATAAATAGTCAGAAAA
>OX632363.1:12277793-12317523 GCA_951751655.1 Ophion costatus | reverse complement strand
TCTGACCGTCGCAGCGAGGTGCCCGGATAGCTGGGTTCCTGCAGGTCTCAGCGCGTCTGACGCAGGCATACAGAGCCTTTTATGCTTAGAAACCTTTGAATAGGGTCCCTACTTGCTCCTTTATCGATTTTGCAACGGTTATTTCAGGCTGGCTTCGGCATTGAAAGCGAAAACATCGAAGCGTCTGTTTTTCGTTTTTCGTTATTTTCAAGTAATTTATCGAAAATTTGTGCGCAATATGCCTTGAAAGGGCACAAAAGATCATCCGAAATAGTACGGGCGCAAAAGATCAGATGCGCAACCCCCTAATAGCTGGGAATTTGAAAAGAGCTAGTCGTTCACAAGTACGTCAGCGCAGAAAATTATACAAATTGGCAAATTAGGAAGTTATGAACTAAGTGTTGATTCAGTGCACTGCTTTTTGAACTTCGTATTAGTTTTTAACTTTTTATCCGATAACGTTTTGTGTCAAGAGTGCAACGGACGAATCGCTTTTTTCATGCGTGATCGACGAGGCATCGGTTTCAAACTGAATTTAAAATGCGAGTGCGGGGAATAAGTGTTACTTCGTGTCCATTTATCGGTAAAGTTTTTGAAATAAATCGCCGAATCGTGTTTGTTTTCCGTCTATTAGGCCTCGGAATAAACGGTTTGAGCAGGTTTTGCGGCATGATGGACATTTGCAGCGGGATGACGACCATAATATATTACGCTTGTGTTGAAAATATACGAATCGCGACGAAATCGGTTTACGACATGGTTCTGTAGAAAGCTGTAGCAGAGGAGAAGAAAGAAAATGTTTCTCGAGGACTACAGGAAGATCACTTCATCATTTCAATGGCACGTGGAAAAAGAGAGGGGTTTCATCTCTCATTGGCGTGACTAGTCTCATTGGATACCACACCAAAAAAGTTGTCGACGCCATGGCCAAATCGAAGTTTTGCCAATCTTGCAGCTTTTGGGAGAAAATAAAGATAAAGATCCTGCTGGTTACGATGAATGGACGGAAACACACGTGGAAACTTGCTCCGCAAACCACGTCGGTTCCGCAGAAAAGATGGGAACCGACGGAATCACCGAAATGTTTCTCCGATCGGTAGAACTGCACGGAGTCAAATACGTCACTTACGTCGGGAATGTTGACAGTAAAACGTTTAAGGGATTGCTTGAAGCCAATCCCTATGATGACGTTACTGTCAAAAAAAAAAGAATGTATTGGTCACGTCGAAAAAAGAATGAGAACGAGATTGAGAAATATGAAAAAAGGAACCAAGGGACTCGGAGGAAAAGGGGCAGGCAAACTCACAGATAAAGCGATCGGAGAACTCACTAAATACTATGGCCTTGCTATCCGCCGAAATTCACATTCTGTGCGTGCCATGAAGGACGCGATATGGGCCACGTACTACCACAAGCGCTCCACGGATAAAAAACCCCAGCATGAGAAGTGTCCACCAGGAGAAAACAGCTGTTGTACGTGGCGTAAAGCTCCTCTTAGTGACATTGGTGTAACGTGGTGACGTAGTGACGTGGCGTAAAGCTCCTCTTAGTGACACTGTTCTGAAGGCCATCGAGCCAATTTACAAAGAGTTGTCGTCGGACGATTTGCTCGAAAGATGTTTGGGTGCTCATACTCAAAACAGTAATGAGTCACTTAATAATATGATTTGGATGCGTGTGCCTAAACATCTTCATTCCGGCGCAGATGTGGTCAATATTGCCACGGAATTAGCAGTGATTATCTTCAACGAAGGTGAGGAATCATTGTTAATTGCCATGGATCTCATGAGTGTCCGGATTGGCATATTCGCCGAGAGCTGGGTCCATTCACGGGACACAGCAAGGATCGAGCGCGCGGAGAGGCAGGTGACCGACGCAGCAAAAAAGGCCCGGATTGAGCAGAGGGAGATATTAGCGGCTCAACATGAGCAGCTAGAAGAAGAGGAGGGATTCCTCTATGGAACAGGCATTGCCGATTAGCGGTAATTATAAACACATTTGTGTAAACACATTACAAAACTTCAAACGCGTTTTTCTCGAAAACACGCTTTTAAAATTGGCTGACATTCTCCTGACCGCTGTAATTAACATATCAACCTGAAATGTGGAGAGCATACTCAGAAAATATATCTTCACGGAATGACGGGTCGTTTTTTCGATAGATACATTTTTGCATTTATTATTTATCTTTTTATGCGAAAAAAACGCGAAAGTGCGATTTTTTTTAAATTGCCGCCATTTACCGAAATTTGTACTAAACGAAAAACCCATCCGTCATTCCATGACCAAAGGGTCACAGATTGATATGTTTTGAATTTGTGTTTCAGATCAACAAAGAGGGGGCAGTGATGTCAGCCGTTTACCTCCCGCGATTTGAGGACCTGTTTTCGCGGAGCTGCAACGGCCGCCATTTTAGTTTTTTTTTCAAAAAAATTTTTTTTTAACATTCTGTATATCATGAATAAAAGCAAGAAAAAAACCGCACTCAAAAAGCTTTACTCGTTTCCTTTAAAAAAAAATAAAATGTACACATCTGAAATATGGCATTCCAAGGACAACGTCTCCCTTAAGTTGTGAAACTGTTTTTTCTTAGTGCGAGTACTCGTGCCCTATACCTTGACGACCTATCGCTTCACATATGCAACATGAGTGTGATCGTTATGCACGCTCACACTTAAAAGCCCATGAAAAATTTACAGAACCATAGTATGAAGACAATGACCCGAAAGAAATATGGATTTAAAAAAAATTGTACCGAGATATGGTTTGCGTCCCTGAACGATAATATATATATATACTTTGCCACGTGTTCCAGTATGTATGAAGTCCGGCCTATTACGAATCATAGGGCTCTTCGTAGAGCAACATCAAACCTATTGAAGCGACACTTGAGGCCAACCAGTTCTTACCAAATCAGCAACATAGTTAAGGCATTTTTTTTCTTCTTTGGCGTTCGAAGTCACCCTCCGAGCATAGGGAACATTTTTTTTACATATCGCTAAAGTAATGCCTTGAATATCCAAAACACATATACGAAAACGAGGTATTTATCAGAAGAAACGATAAACTTTACCGCTGATCCCGCTGCATGCACCATTTGAGCACAGATAAGCTCGAGGTCTTAAATACTCGCGAAATAATATTTTTCTGGTCCCGTTTAACCCCAGCCTGCTCGTTCTGTGTTCCACGTTAGTAGGTATCAACACGCTATTGAAAAACTCTGATGGAGGTGATTCTATTACATGTTCCGAGCTACAAGGGAACGGCGAAAATATTTCTGATGGAAAACCATTTTTAATAATCGACAGCGCTCAAAACTCGTCACACTTTAAATGAAGCAGTGTGGTGACATAATCTCTCTGGAAAGAGTTTTCAGCTCGTTAATACGAAGAACAACACTGAGCTACCAGAACAAGACTTGAACATCCAAGCCACGCTCTTAAGTTCGGTCGAAGAGTTTGCTGCGTGGGAGCAATGGATCGACGGGTTTATCGAGGTACTAAAAAGGCAAAGCCGAATTAAGCGTCAACGATTATCAACTGAACATCAACAGTTATTAATTGTCTAAATATCGCATCTGGAAGGATTGAAGAGATCCATGCACAGGCATTTTATACGCATGGGTACATGAGATAGCGGTCCTGAGTTAATATGGCGAAAGATTGAGTTGAACGCGTAATGGTCCATACTTTAACCCCGGCTCGATGAAATTCAATATCGTGACAGTGGCTGAACTTTACGACAAATACGTAATCTTACAATAAATGTAACTAAGTATAATCGAATCCGCGTTGAATGATATATCTTATTGCCGCGGGAGATAATGATTATGAGGGCTGCAATTGATGTGCAATGAAAAGATAATGTACGTTTCGCATCGGCGGCTGTCACAGCTTTATACCCAGCTGATCGAAACAGTGACCATGCATCTTCTTACACACATTATTTAACAGTATTGCATCTACTGTATATTGGATTCCCAGAGACCACAGATAAAAAACATTAAGCTTCAAGTAATCGATTCGTTACTGTGTATATCATAAAAAAATACATTGTTCCGATCCGCATGGCTCAATATAGAAAGGGAAAGCACATCAATTTGCTATACATACAAGATACCGAGGATAATAATGTAAGATGTTCTGCATGGATCGAGAACCTGTCAAGTCTCCTGAGCACATAACTGAACAGTAACCGCCATAAGAATATATGTATGCCATTGATATGTAACGTTAACGTAATTACTATATTGTTATATGTGTTAGACGAATTAAATGACAATCCATTATTTCGCAGGTGTTTGCATTACTTTAGATCAGAGGACAAATTACAATCACATGAGATCGATTGTTGAGCAATAATGAACTGCACCATCCGATTACTATTGGACAACCCATAAGGGGCTCCCAATCACCAGCTTCAGTCGGAAAGCACGACATTCATTCATTGTACAGGCCTATTTGGAGTGTTTATGTTTTTTTTTTTTTTACTAATGATACAGTAGATGAGGGTGTGAAAAGACTAACGAGAAGAACGTGGCAAAGGATCTGTATGAATATCACGGAGTATTTAGTATTAACTACTACATGTGTTGTTCATATGACGAATCGCTACCATAGGATCAATCACATCACAGCGCTGATTCCATCTCATGGTTTGTTGAAGAACTGGAAAAACTAGCGCTGTGCATAAAGTATATATTTTTATTGTCTCTGCTACGGTGAACGCTTTGCTTATTGTAGCTTCCATGTACGGGGTACTTTCCCCTTATTACATTTCCCACCATTTTCTCCACTTCACATCCCCAGACGATCCCCACCTCGCGGCCGCGCAGCCGACTTCCCCCTCTGTATCGCATTCGCCATTACATTTTCTGCTATGAGTATAGGGAAACTGCGGAAACCCTATACCGATACAGCCGGTCCCGAGTTCGCTTCTCCGAGAAATAAATCGCAGGCTACAGTCATACACACACGACACACACCCGTACCGGTCCGTGTGCGCGACATCCGTGTCGAACTAGAGCTACGTCACGCCCGTATTTATTGTTCTCTGAAACTACGAGACGGCAATTCGATCCTGCGACCCCCGATGCGTTGATTTCATAGGCAAGCACGCTATCGACTAGACCCGCACACCGGTTTAAAATAAAATACATTTTCTGCGACAATGTATTTTATTTTAAATTACATTAAAATTACATTAAATTGCATTAAATTTACTTTAAATTACATTAAAAAAAAAAAATAAAAAAAACATTAAATTACACAAATTAAACATTAAATTACACAAAATTAAAAAATTAAAAAACATTAAATTTATTTTAAATTACATTAAAATTATCTAAATTACATTAAAATTACATTAAATTGCATTAAAATTAACTCACGACTGCTCGTCGTGAGTTAATTCTAATGCGTTGGCGTAATGACAATAATTGTGTGTTCAGTCATCATCCATCAGTAAAGGTAGAAGTTGAATTACTCCAGATACAATGGCGTGTGCTCCACATAATATTAAATGAGATCTCTTTTGAACGTCGCACGAACGACTCTCGAA
Organism: Ophion costatus; assembly: GCA_951751655.1. Taxonomy (NCBI): domain Eukaryota; kingdom Metazoa; phylum Arthropoda; class Insecta; order Hymenoptera; family Ichneumonidae; genus Ophion; species Ophion costatus. The sequence continues at coordinate 12,311,964 of OX632363.1, read as the reverse complement.
AATCAGCGAACGCCTCGCAAAGTTCCAACAAACGGCTCTCGAAAATATATCGAATGTATACTGATGAATGTTTTCGATCATCATTGGGCGATTATATTAATTTATTTTCAATCATATCCCATACGAAAAAATTTAGTTTTACATTCGAAAGGAAATTTTTTTCGGGTGCACAATCCGATAGCAGATGATGCTGACATAACGAAATACGGGGTGAGGAGAATAAAAAAATACATATTGTTACATTTCTTTTATTTGCACGATTCTTTATGATTCAGCCACCAATTGTAGATTTTAAATACATTTTGTAAGCCACAATTGTTTTCATGCTTTTCACATCGTAGAGTAGAACTTCCATCTAATTTACTTGAGGCATCCATATCATCAAAGTCCATGTTCAACGACTCAATAACTAGCTCATTTTTCAAATTTAGTATATCAGCTAGCCATTATCGTTTTTCATGACCCTGAACATATACGTTAGGACACATGTCGTCTTCCGTTGAACCTTCAACTGCAGCCTTTATCAAGCCTTTGGCCATGCTACATATATGGAATGTTTCCATAGGCCCACTTGAGACCATGATGATTGCGGATCAATCATGATACTTCCAATCTCTCATATTTTGTGAGAAGTCGCCATGGTATGGGACTCGCGAAAATGTAATGGGATAGTACGCATCCCGCTCTCAGAATTGCTACTTCCTTCACGATAAAGATTCTTCCAACAATGAATCCTTGTAGATCCACAAAGGTGGGCACAGTCATAACGAATATGTTTTAGCGTGATCTAGTCGATGACAAGTTCCAATCATGACTGACGTTGATCTTTGAGAAACTAATTTTTAAATTACTTATTCATTTAGGTGAGGGGGTATTTGCTGATCTGTACAATTTTGTGGATAGTGTCGGCCAATGGACAATATGCAACAACGCGATCGTGTAATATTGAAACAATATGCATTTGTATTCGGTGGTGATCCTTCCTTGAATTCGAACTCTATTCACGCATCTACGGTAGCATTTGTTCATAGGCTCGTCCTGATGCGATCAATCATTAATCGTGAGAGGGCCATTACATTAAGACTTGGCGATGGTTAGCAAAGAGCGACCACTATTATAGTCGTGACGATATTTTCGAAATCAAGAGTACATTTCGAACAAATGGCGAAACTTTTTTTTGTCGAAGTCTAAATTCGAGCCATCGTGAGGATAGAACTCCGAATTGAGATAAAGTTTAACTCTGGTGAGTTTGCAGTCGACGAATAATGTAATGTCCTATGCCATATAATTCTTTTCACCAGTCTGTGCCACGAAAATGACATATTTTAGTTTCTCTAGTGCTTTGTAGTAGTGGATACTCGTGTAGATTCCAAGAGCAAAAACACAAACGCAAGTATTGCCCACTTTCCAATATTCGAAGTAATAACAATTTAAATGAGATATATTGATCTCATTTAGTTATGTGGAGCATACGTCATTGTATCTTGAGTGATTCAACTTCTACCGCTACCAATGGATGATGACTGAATACACAATTATTGTCATTGCGCCAACGTGTTAGAATTAACTCACGACGAGCATTGATTGTCGCAGAAAATATATTTTGTGCAGAGCGCTATTTTTTCCAGTTCTTCAACAAACCATGATATAGAATCAGTGCTGTGATGTGATTGATACTCTGGTACCGATTCGTAATATGAACAACACATGTAGTAGTCAATACTAAATACTCCGTGATATTCAGACATATCCTTTGCCACGTTCTTCTCATCAGTCGTTTCACACGCTCATCTACTCTATCATTAGTTAAAAAAAACACCAACACTCCATATAGGCCTCTACAATAAAAGGATGTTGCGAGTAGTATGGGGGCCACTATGGCGACCCCCACTCCTCATCCCCACTCCTACCCCCACTCCTCGGTAGCCGAGGTGGTGGGGATGGAGTGGGGATGGCCGGAGCGGAAGGTTCGCCATAGCGGCCCCTTTTTTTTGCTTTATTAAAATATGTTCACAAAGTATACATTTTTATGATATGTACATGATATCGCTGTTAATTAACCGTTTCAACTGATGGTTTATGAGATTATCGATGACGCCTGTTCTGGCGCGTGCGGAGAGTGCGCCGGGTATACAGGATAGGGTGCGTTGAACGCTTTCCTGAATTTTCGTCTTCCTTTTACGAACCCGTCGCCGTAAGCGACGCGCTGTCATGCTATATATTTCGGCTGCGATTACGCTGACAACAGCATTTTTACACTTTGTCACGTCTTCGGTGGAGCGATGAAGCCATGCCATGTAGCCGTTTATGCGTTCCTCCAATAGCTGCAGCACGATGAAGTCATCTTTTATGAAGGTGAAGAATGGCGCCGCACGGTGTATAGCGTTTGCTCCATAGTCGTTGCAGTTTTGGATACACTTCGCACAAAAATTAAAGGAGCAAGAAAAAAATCCAAATTTTTGGGGGATTTTCAACAGGCTGTAACTTATACAAAAATGGTCGTACAGCAAAAAAAAAAAGCAAATTGTAGCTCTAAGTGTCTAGTTTTCGGATCTGAGTTTGAAATTTTTTTTTTGAAAATATTTTTCGAGTAATCATAAGAAAACCACCGAAAAAAAAATTTTTGAAATTTTTTTGGTTTTTTTTTAAATCTACGGACGTGGAAATTTTTTTTTCGACTTAACCTCTATATGGAGCGGATAGCTTGTTTATTCAGCTTCAATTTGGTTTTTTAAAAATCTCGATACGAGCATTTCTCGCTGAGATATCGGTGTTTGAATGGAAAAAGATCATTTTGTCTTTGATTACCAATATCTCAGCAACCAATGATCGCACAGAAATTTTGAGGTTGGTTTCAAAAACTTGAATAAATTCTCTACAAGGATTGGAAATTGAATTTTGAAAAAATTTTTTTTTTTCAATTATTACATGAATTTGAAAAAGCAACCAAAAAAGAGCTTTTTGTGGTTTTTTGGAAAATCAAGCGCCCAATCAAAAGTATTGCGGAAACCACTAATGTTGAGTGTACCCTTTACTGTTCAATATACCCACAAAAACCCTACGAAGTTTCAATTTAATCCAGCCAACGGTTTTTTTTCCCACTTGATCGAATTTTTGAAAAAATTAAAGGAGCAAGAATTTCGCTCTGAAAATGTCATAATTTTTATCAAAAATGAAAAAAAAAAAATTTTTTCATTTTTCTCTCAATTCTGTATTAGTGACTTGGAAAATTTAAGAAAAAAAAAAAATCAAAAATTTTTGAAAAAAAAATTCCAAAATTTTTGAAATTTTTTTCAATTGGCTAAAAACTTCAGAAAATTAAAAAAAAAAAAAGATTACCGCCGGCATTAGCGTTACCCAAAGCGTACCACGTGGACGTTGCACGGCGGATTTACGCTTCTTTTGTGCTTGCGCACGTGTATGTGTGTGGTTTTATCAGAGATTGAGACCCTGTGGTTCGTCACTTCCACAGTATTTTGTGACTCCAAACTCACTCTCCGAAGATTGTGGGTGTGTGTGTGTGTGTGTGTGTGTGTGTGCGTGCGTGCGTGCGTGCGTGCGTGTGCGTGTGCGTGTGCGTGGGCGTGTGCGTGTGCGTGCGTGTGTGTGTGTGTGTGTGCTTGAAATTGAAATTGAAAATTGATTTGAATTGAATTAAATTGAAATTGAATTGAATTGGAAAAAAAATTAAAGAAAAAAAAAAAAATTTAATTTTGTAATTTTTTTTTCAAAAATTTTCGATTTTTTTTTTTTTTTTCATAAATTTTCCAAGTCACTGATACAGAATTGAGAGAAAAATGGAAAATTTTTTTTTTTTCATTTTTGATAAAAATTATGACATTTTCAGAGCGAAATTCTTGCTCCTTTAATTTTTTCAAAAATTCGATCAAGTGGGAAAAAAAAACGGTTGGCTGGATTAATTTGAAACTTCGTTGGGTTTTTGTGGGTATATTGAACAGTAAAAGGCACACTTAACATTAGTGGTTTCCGCAATATTTGTGATTGGGCGCTTGATTTTCCAAAAAAACCACAAAAAGCCCTTTTTTGGTCGCTCTTTCAAATTCATGAAATGATTGAAAAAAATTTTTTTTTTCAAAATTCAATTGCCAATCCTTGTAGAGAATTTATTCAAGTTTTTCAAACCAACCTCAAAATTTGTGTGCGATCATTGGTTGCTGAGATATTGGTAATCGAAGACAAAATGATCTTTTTCCATTCAAACACCGATATCTCAGCGAGAAATGCTCGTATCGAGATTTTTAAAAAACCAATTTAAAGCTGAATAAACAAGCTATCCGGTCCATATAGAGGTTAAGTCGAAAAAAAAATTTCCACGTCCGTAGATTGAAAAAAAACCAAAAAAATTTCGAAATTTTTTTTTTCGGTGGTTTTCTTATGATTATTCGAAAAATATTTTCAAAAAAAAATTTTCGAACTCAGATCCGAAAACTAGACACTTAGAGCTACAATTTGCTTTTTTTTTTTTTTTGCTGTACGACCATTTTTGTATAAGTCACAGCCTGTTGAAAATCCGCCAAAAATTTGGATTTTTTTCTTCCTCCTTTAATTTTTGTGCGAAGTGTAGTTACGGTGGGCCGGTTGAGATGTTCACCGAATTCTAAGCTGTAACTATCGCAGGAAACCACGGTGTGGACCGTAGGAGTGTTTCCCTCGCCGTTGAGATACGCTGTGATCGTAGAGAGACGTTCGCGAAAATCCAACCACGACGGAGTATTTAGCGTTGTCCAACCGTTGCTGTCGCATGTAAAACGCGTGACAGGGTGTAATTGATTAGCACCGATAACTTCGATACCCAACCGCACACTTTTTGTCAAGCAATTGTTGAGATTATGGGATATTTGTAGTAGCAGCGGGCACCGTTTATAGCCGCAATTATCGGAAGACTCGTTTGCCATGGCTGCTCTGGGTAGACTGAATCACGCAAGTGAGATGTCGTTGCCTTTCGCGGGAACTGCAGACGCTGCACTATTTGGCGGCTGGCTTGAATTCCAGAGTGTTGAAATCGTCCCCGAAGAACTCCATGAGAAGATTATTCTCGTGTGCGGCCGTTACCATCTGCTGGAATAGCGTTTCGTTTTCCAGAACGTTGGTGAATCTGGATGGTAGAAAGCACGTGAACTCCCTGTCCACTTCAATGATGATTCGGGGCCCGAAGCATGTTTTTACTGGCCGTACATCAGAAATCTTGTGGTCGGTTTTTAGCGAAAGCTCCGACAGTTTTTTCGTTGGCGGGAAGTCCGACAACTTTCCGATCTTGTTGATTTGGAAGAAGTCCATCGCTGATATTGAGCTTTTGAATTTCACGGGTTAAAATTTGTAACGCTGTTCTTCTCTGGATGAGTGTTTGAAGAGCAGCTAAGTTTTGCGAGAATGCTTCAACGCGTACTTTTAACTCGCACCGCTTCCTCTGCATATGCTTCTGCTGTTGCCGCCCGAGAACAATTAACAATGCGGAACGACTGATCCCTTATACCTCTGCTACACCCACCCACTATACCCGCAGCTTCCCCCCACCGCGTTTCGCCAAGAGTCGCGCAAAACAAAATGGCTGATGTCGAACAGCGCCAGGCGGAGTCTCTAGCAAAACTGCTGACGATGTCGTTGCTATGCGCGGCTGAATAAAGTTCGAGACACAGAGAAATATTCCAAGTGTTATCATTTTATTGAACGGTTAGCGATTACGGGAGCAGCAGCCCTGTACACAATGTAAACTTTTATGATTGAAGGAATTGCTGCCTCCTGCGGGCAGACCCTTATTGAACATTTTACGCGTAGCTTTATTCTGCTGATGGGTAAATGTCTTGTAGTAGTCGCCAACTATTTTATCGTTGCGTGATAGATCATTTGAAAATGCGCTTCTAAACGTATGCATACCGAAGCCAGTACACATATAATGAAGAAACATAATGCAATACTGTCCGCAGCACTGCGAATCCGCAGCTTGAAGCTGATCAGTGCTGTATTGGAAGAGTTTACAGTTTCCTCGGAGTCGACGGAGATGCTGCGGGATGATTGGTGGTAGTCCGTAGCTATCGAAGTACCATCCGCGTCACTCTCGATCGACGTACATGGTGACCCAGTGGGTCCTGGGCTGTTTATATCCATCAGTACTCGCGACAATAGCCGTTGGTTTTGTCCAAACTTTTGGTAAGCGATCTGCGGGGTATACACCAACAGCGTGATTTTTTATATCACGTAGAGAGTCGAGGATTTGAAGGCTGTTCATAGCAGGACTCGCCACATGGCAAGCCAACCGATAACGCTGTTATTGTCCTATATTCCCATAGCGACTCGCGATGTTCACTCTGACAGAGCAGCGTTTTAATCCTCGTCACATTATCCAGGGCACACTTATACGATTGATTTTGCCGTATCGCGGCATGATATGAACAATGTGTACCGGCCCCCGGAAGATGCTGAAATGAGATATTATCCTCATCCTCCTCCAAATTTATAATATAGTAGCCGGTGAGTTGCGCTAAATAGGATGATTTAGCGACACCTCGTACAAATATCCGCGTAGAATCGGTAGCGATTGCCCTCAAAATTCTCTCAATACAGCGTAATGGTGTATGACCCTCGAACCATTTTATACCGTGATGCTCTCGCGTCACCCGCTCGTTCGTTCTTTTCATATCCGACGGTAATTGACTGCATGTGTGAGGTGGAGCGACGATCCAATGATAGTGCCACGATGAATCGAGTGATGCAACAGCCACTTCTTTCGGTATAAAGTTGTAGTGCTTATCCGTTAAGCCTTGTATATCTATCGCGATACTCATGATGGTTCTGCTGTGAGCGCTCTGCTCGAACTGGAGAGCTCAAACGCTGAAATCTACAATAACTTGCCGGGAAGCATCAACCTCCACAACGTTATCATATTCCGCATATACGACACAATTTACCGTTGAAGTTATTGCCTCGCCGAAGCGTACTTCGAGCCTCTCGCTACCGTGTTTCACCAAAATCCAATGACTGTTACTGTTCGCCGAAAGATCGGGCGTTAGATCAAACGCAAAAAGACAATAGCCCCAGGGATACGCTGTGCGAGTAATTGAATTACCCTGATTGAGAAAGTGAATGCCAGTCCCTGAGAATAATGTATGATACGCATCCACATATAGATGCGTGTCGTCAAAGTTAGGTTGGAGTGCTTTCGACGGTATCTGCACACCGTCAGCATATAACGCAATATAATTAATTTTCTAATTCTGAAAGTTAAACGGATTCACCGCGCGGTTACCGTTGAATGCTTTATTATCGACAAACCCTATAATTATGCGCTTCGGCAGTTGGCCCAGTATAACATTGTCCAGAGTATCGCCGTGCACTCCTGCATGTATCGATATAGACTTAACCTCGACACGTGTCAAAGAATATTTTGCTGTAGATTATGATAATGCTCGCGCGTGAGCTAAAAGTATACCAGGGGAAATTTTAGCGGGGCGTACGAGAAGCGATGCCTCGGTAATATGCATGCTGAAATCTTTCGAGGAAATCATAAGACAGAATGCGTCGCTGGTACGCACAAGGCGTAATCGCATCTCCACGCCGTTTATAAGAAATCGCTCTTGATTGACAATATCGCAATGGAGGTGGCCGAGGAGATCGACGTCATTGCGCCCATTGAGGACCATTCGACGATTAGCAAGGCCTGCATTAGCTTCTGCTACATCGTCCATTTTACCGGCCGTATCACTGTACCACAGGCAACTTGAAAGATGAGAGCTTTTCGCACCCTGCCCATAATTTAATAAGTTTTCAATGTATGCCCTGTATGCGTAAGCATTATTGGCTGGAGATACGAGCTTCTGATTGAGAAATACATCGACTTGATTGAACAGCGAATGAAGTAAGTTATTGACGGGCCCCACTCTAATGGTCGGGTCGGGTTTCACTGCACTCGAGCGTATTTGGGTACGTATGCTTAGCATGGTATGTGCAAGATCGATGTATTCGTCACCTTGGCCAGGTACCACAAACTTCTATTGGTGAATCATCCGTCAGAGGTGAGATCGGTTTATAGTGCACCCATTGCGTTCCCTCGATGGTTGTTTGAGTCGGCGGTAGTGAGAATAGTTCCAACTCAGACTTCAAACACTCACACGAATGGGCATGCAAGAACGCCATTTTCACGAGAAGAAATCTGACACGGACATAGTTCGCGATTTCTTCTTCTTCTTCGGCGTTCTCTTTCTAGCTGTTCTCTTTTTTTTTTAACACAATTTGTACGTTTTTTCTTCAACGCGGCTGTTTTCTTTTTTAGGCCGATCCTACGCGCGCTGTAGTTACTGAGCGAATGCGCAAGCTTGTGAATTTTCGAGGCCTTATATCCTGAGCCCTGCATAAGACTATTGAGTTTTTCTTCAGCTTTTCGCTTCAAACTCACACCCGATTCGCGCAAATGCGATTTGAATGCTTCCCTAGGCTGAATTCCTGAATCCATTATATCGCTCGCCACATTAAGGCCTGACCGTATAGCCTCTTTGCCGACAGCTCGCGCCCCCTGTTTTAAGAGAGGTAAAATGCGCCGGAAAAGGCCGCCAAGGAAACTGCCGATACGGTGACCCCTCTGGTTCGGCGACCCTATGTATACTTGGCTAATTCCCCCGTACCCTGTTCTACCTGCGCCCACTTGTGCGTCAAAGGACGCATCGTAGTAATTCATGTTGCTGTCTCTTTCTTTTTCTCTACCGCAGCTAAGCTAGGCGTTTGAACTAGAGTGCCACGGTTAGCGTTCCACCGTCGAATGGCATCCAATGCCCGAATTCATCTCTTATATCGATATCTATCGTTTGAAAGCTGGTATGTAGAAGAGATATGTGGCGCGGTGGGGAAAAACTTTTGATTTTCACAGAGCCGTAATTATAATTATTATCAATGTCAAAGGGAACGACACGTAATAATGGGGCGTGTACATCGCCGGTCATGTAGGACTCGCAAATATCCGTATAAACAAACAACATATTGGGTATACCGTTCATGAGACTAGCCGGCTGCGGCGCAATATACTGATTTGCTACCACAAGACCCGTGCTATGAGTGAAGCCTAAAATTTTATTAATTATGGGGGAACAGTGGAAAGCGTGTTCTAGAATTTTGCACTCGGTGCAGACACGCTCTACCGAGACATAGCCGTTAAGGGTATGCTGGAATTGCAAATGTCCTGCGATTCTTTGAATTTGGTTAATTGCTTCGAGTAGCGTGGAGACGCTACGGTATACCCCAGATGGTACGCAGGCACGCTCGATTTTAAAATCGACATTGGCCTCATCGCCCGGGATCACTGCGTTCGTCACTAAACTGATAAAGTTTGTTTCACCTTCAGGCGGCACGTGTAGAACAATCATCGGTATGTGTATTTCGGCTAAGGAAACGCCCAATTTACCGCGTAAATTTTCACTTTGTGGCAAGTGTGTGGTATATTGCGTCGTCCTGTCATTAGGGTAGTACTTCATGCTGCTATTGCTAGGTAAAACTACAAAAAACTCGGTGTCACTCATCGCGCCTACTTTTTCTTTCCCCGCCTTTGGACTCTAGATAACTCGGGTTCGTAAAAAATGCCGTCAATCTCCTCATCGTTGAGATCATGCAGAATGGACACGATAGGTCGGCTACTCACGGATATACGATGCATCTTAAACAGCTCACTGCTCCAGCCGCTCCCGTATCCTTTAGCAAAGGCAGCCTTCGCGCTCCTGATGCGGACAATATCGCCCAGCTTATATTTAGGAGGTGACCGCTGTACAGGATGCTGTTGTTTATATCGCCGTATTAGATTATCGCGCGCTTTGGCAGATGTAAGCAACGTCACAGATGCGGGCGTCATTCTAATGCCACTATGTATCGTACGATTGTATGCGGAGACTATATTCTGCAAAACGTCGATATAACGTTTTTAGCGCGAATACGTGAAGTATCGCCACATTCTTTCTTTCCACGTTCGATTGAAGCGCTCTACAACAGCTGCTTTTACGTCAGGGTTGCGGCTTGCCCGAAACTGAATATTATGCTTCTGTAAGAAAGTCTGAAAAACTGACCCTGTAAATTCCCGACCCTTCTCCGATTGTAGGCAAACGGGAGATCGCCCGTTTGTGCTTTTTAGCGAGAGGTTACGAGCCAGAGTGTTAGCCACTGTTAAAGCAGCGTTGTCGTAGAACGGTTCAACACACGCGTACTTACTGAGCACATCTATGACCACAAGAAGATAGGTATAGCCATCGTTATAACTTTTGAGTGAACGAAGGTCTACAAGAACAGCCTCTCAAACATCGTCAATGTTCTGCACATTGTACATGCGCCGGGGAAATCGCCGGCGTATCGCTCTATGCTGTGTGAAAGCATCCGGTGCTTCGAGCCACTGTATCGTTTTTTCTGGGGAGATTTTCTTTTTACGACTTACGCGTAACAGTTTAGTAGCACCGGAAAAAGACGCCTCATGTGAAGGATCAAAGTACATTTTTCCAAGTGGATTCATACTGACAGCCGCCTTCTCTTACGCCGCCCACTCTGTGCGGCTAATTTGTTGCTCTCACTCCCGCTGTAGATCTCGGAATGACTGGTATTGCTAATGTCCTCGTCGTCACCGTCGTCGTCAGCGTCGGTGGTGCTGTTACCGTGGGGCGAGCGTAATGTTGAATTGGCTTGCGTTTCCAGCCACAGTTCGCCATTTCCCACAAATTCGCGAAGTGCCTGTATAGCCCTTTAAAAATTTGCAAAGACTCTACGGCCCGTCGGTTTGGCCATCTTTCTCGCACGCATTGCGTCATTCACAAGATCAACAATATTTGAATGCTTGATCGTTTCTCCATTGACAGAAACCACACCGGCTGCATCCCAAGAAAAATCTGAGGACGGCGCATCATGTAGGCGTCGCAATAAGAGTTTCGCTTTATTGCGGAATTTCGCAGGTACACTCTCAACGATAATGGAATCGTTCATTCGTGTTTCTGCTGCTACTGTTGCTGATCTTTCCGTGGGGTGTGTGTCTTTTTTTTGTTCCTTCACAAGATCATGATACAACTGTGCTCGTTCGCCATCGACGAAATGTAGATAACGCTGTAATACGCGCAAATACGCTAGCCATTTTTCTCGCTCGACACCGTACGCGATAGATTTCAAAATTTCGCTCATCTCCATATCAAGGCGATTCAGAGTCGCCGTAATTGTTTTCTCCGCTTGGCTCATCGGTCGTGCCTCACTATCGCTGACGCTGCGTTTTTGGGAATCTAGTTGTAATAGACGCTTCTCGAGCACCAGAACCATTTTCCTGGCATGCTCCATTATTTGGCAATTAGATTCGACAATATGGTACCGAGGATTGGGGCAAGCAGGAGGGGTAAAAATCCACCGCTTTGAATGACAAATTTCTTCTTACTTTTCCAGCAGCCTCTATTTGCCGCTACGCGCCTGAGAAGAGGCACGTGGCGGCGCAATTTTTTTCCGTTGATTGGCTTTGAGAGGAATATTACCGCGAAGAACGTTTAAAGCGCACTCGCAAATGCAGCATATCATACGAGAATCCGCTTTCCGCAAAATAGCCTCACGCTGTTCTTTGGTGAGATATTGAAGAGCGTTCAATATCGCAACGCTCTTCTTGCAAAGAGACGATCCGCTGCGTGCCATCACAGGCGTAGAACTGGCAATTCTCCATATGTGTCACCGCTTTTTAATTTCTTTCGCGGTACGTAAACGAAATGGCGAGTATCATCAGGGAAAATACATGTGCGGTATCGGCAATTATCGGGTGTTGATTGCTTCAGATCTAGCAACAAATAACCGTGCGGTTTGGATGTTGCGTCGTAATAAGCCTCCTGTAGAAATCGTGGATTTTCTGGACATATTTGGCGCGCCAAGTGCTGTATTTGAGTACGATCGCGAGGGTTTCTGAAGATAACGATATAATTAGCATTCAAAGAGATGTCCCGCTGGCCTTGGCCCTGATGAAACAAATTTTGCGTTATAAAAATAACGCTCAAGTTCTTATGATGACTGCCTTTGGTGAATAGATCGACAACGGCATTGCTCGATGCTTCACGCATAAGATCATCGATAATTAAGAGCTTCACGCGGGGGTCGTTTGAGTAATCGGCAGTCTGGGGTAATCCTTCGCGAAATTCTATAGCATCACCGTACCCCGTATATGCTGTCTGCCACTCAGAATAATAAAATATTATTCTCTCGAAACGTTCGCTGTTCATACGCGTGATACATTCCAGAAATTTTTAACAAAATACGTTTTACCGCAGCCTGTCGGCCCGCAGATCATAGCAGTCCAGGGATGTTGCCACCTCGTGTCCATCGCGGTAAATGAGGAAATTTAAGCTCAGTGCAATATTAAATAAGATATTCGGGTTTTTACGTAAAAAATATATTCACAGTATATTTTAGAAATGGCGATAACCGTAGGGAAGCGATCCATATTGGCCGTCACGTCTTCGCTTAATGCTCGATGGCTTGCACGTTTTTGCCTCACCTCGTGTGACAACATGGTGAAGTTCTGTACGTCTAATGGCGTCGTATCTCAGTACAATAGGATCCTCTCGCTTGTCCATGATGAAGGATCGTACGGACTCATAGTTTATTAACGCATTGTTTGCAAAATTAAGCGTGATACCCTTAACTTTGCAAACCTCACTCTCTGTTCCGTCAGGCGCACGCACGATGAATGCATAAAATTTAGGGCCGCCGGAAATGAAACTTCTTATGTAACTGCCCTCGCCATAGGTGGTTAGCTCGTTAGTTAAATCCCCAAGCAATTGGCCTATCGTGGGCTCGTAAGCATCAGATTGCTCTCTCGTTACATAAATTACGGAGTCGGTATCGCAGTACAACGCACGTCTTCCCAGACGTTCCAGGTAACCATACAGATTTAAACGCGCTTGTGCTGTGGTGTATGCAGCTATTACGGCGTTAGCTACACTTGAGGGTACCACAGCCTCACCGGTTTTAATATAATTGACGTAAAGAATTTAATTGTTCACCGGCAGCTTACCTGTAATATCGTATTCTGGATTAGTTAATAACTCCATGAGTTTTTTGCGTGTTGATACTACGACTGTTTGCGGCAGGTTTTCGCGTTGCCCGAATTTTCCCCAGAACGAATTCAGACATAGTTTGGCGACTGAGCGCAGGCCGGGGTTTTTGGTTATCGTCTGACGATTCAAACGAATCCCCTCTGATTGCTCAAAGCTAGCGATATAACGCTCCTGGTCTGCTTCATCGCCCAAACAGCGCTCAGGACAGCCCCTCGCCTCCGCTTGATCTTCAAAAAGGTGTTAATGTACTCGACGAATAAACCTCCCGATTGCGTGTCACGACTGAATTGCGTTACTTCGAATTGCCAGATTTCGGCAATATGGAGTATCGTGTAACCGCATGAGACGGCTTTTCGCAATTCATCGGCAACCCAGGTACCCTCGAATACACGCTCATCTGGATCGTCATGCATACCCTCTTCCTCGTTCATCATCTCGCTGCATGTGCGGCACAGATAGAACAACAGTCGCTGATGCATACGCACAGGCAAAACAGGGTGGTAGAGATCGCGCAGTGGTAGAACGGTACATTTCACCAGGCGTTCGACACGCGCTAGATCGCTAGTGAGTCCTGTCAGCTCTAAGCATTCACCGCCTATATATACTTTCGGATGTCCGATAGGGTATTTACCAAATTTGCAAATATACGGGTACAGAGAGTAGACGTCTACGTAGCCTATGCGCTCCGTCTCTTTAACATCGTAGAGCATCACCATATTCTCCGTGCGACCACCGAAGAACGCGTCACGAGGGTTTAAGGCTTCCGCAGCCGTCAAGGATGATCCCGTATGAGTTCGCGAATTTTGGCACTAGTTTCCGGAAGCCTGTCCCACGCCCATTCCCAGATTTCCGTTACCTGATAACCTCCCGAGCGAATTCTATTAGCTATAGCAAGAGTTCTTTCTATCCGCGCGTCCATTGATATATCACCGCGTTGTTTACAATCTCTATTGAGGAAGAAGCATTGAGGGCAACCGTGCCAATAGCAACTATGAAATTGTAATACGTACGCGGTATTGCCTGTTTCATAATAGCCGTCAACTAGTAAATTTTGAGGTAGTCCAAATTCGCGCGAACGGCCGACGTGTATAATACGCTTTCCGAGGGTGAGCTCCATCCATACAAGCCATGAAATTGCCTTTTTTAATTGGGTATGCACCCACCTATAGCCGCCCAACGGTATAATACCGATCGAATTGTCTTTGAGGAAATTTTCCCGAAAGACACTGATGCTGGCCGAGGCGATCGTTGTGCTCTCGTCAAACGGACAAACCCGGCCGCTGGCTATGAACATGTCACGAAATGCCATACACGCGCGTGCCATACACGCGACGTCAGGATCGTGACGTCGTCCGTGCAATAGCTTACGAGTTCCTTCGAAAAGTCAAACACGTAGTCTCTGCCCTTAGACTCGTGATAACAGGCTAAGAATTTTTCGCGCGATGCGGGGCGCATCGTGCCGGGAGAATAATACTCTACGGCTGGTAGGGGGCCCACATAATTTTGATTTTCCGGTCTGTTAAACAAATGAGGGAACACACCTTTAACGATAGCGCCTGTGAGACCGAAGGCTTTAGGAAGCGCACTGAGAGGCATATGAAAATAGTTTAGGCTGTCGAGAAAAACAAGTTTTTCAACACGCATCGAAATGATTTTCGTACCGTTCATAATTATACTCGGCAGTTGGACCTTTGTTTCGTCAATTTAATACCGCAAAATGAACTGCGCGTCAAAGCCACCGGAATTATGAGCGATACAGATAGTACGCGAAAAATGCTCGACACGCTGCATAGCAAGTTCGACCAATTGTCCCACAGGCTGCTGTCGAAGTACATACTGTCGAGAGTCCCAATACTCGCATGGCTCGGTCATCGAATCACGAGTGCAACAATACGTGCATACTCGTTGAACTACGCACAAGTTGGGCTCGTGTAGAAAAGTATTCGCATCGCCTGGTACCTGTGTGCATTGCTGAATCTCAAAATCGTAGAATATAAAAAGTATTTTCCCCGTGCTTTGACCGCCGCGAATAGGCTTCATAAAGCACATGTGATTATTGGGTCGATCCGCTCTGCATGCTTTACAAAAGGCCACGCCGCAAATGTGTTTTCGTCTTTTATCGAGAGGCCTGACAATTTCAGGCTTCGCGGCACCGCTTGAGCGAGGCACACACGCTGTTTGATTTGCGTTTTCTGTACTGTTTAACAATTAAATGATTTTCGAAACATTGCAGCCCGTAAAACTCGCGCGCGCACGCCTCTCATCGAATAGCTGTATTTACTTCGGGATCGCACGGTGGTGACGTCATGCAGCGAGGACACTTGTTTTTAAAACATCTATAGCCGAATCTGCGGTATCGCGAATTACACGAGGAGCAAAAATCGCGGCTTCCCACGGCGCCTCGTGAATTTAATATCGGCTGATAATGATGCGAACGCTCGTAATATAAATGTGCAGCGTGTGTTCGATTTTGCCAAAAGTATTTGAGACTTGCTGCTAGCCGTCGAACAAAGGTGCATCTCCCCGCCCGAACGTCAGAAATTCATAAACTACTATGGCAATACCGTGCTGCGCGAGATAATTGTGGTAGAGAGCATTCTCACGGACACCGCAGCCGTTTGACGGTACTATAACTCCCGCTGCATTCGTTAATTCAAGAGCAGCATTTTTCTGCAATGAGCCGTTAGTCTGCCTCATACGTTGCCAGTTTGCGTGTAAACTACCTGAGCGTATTTCACCCCGTTCGGCATACGCGCGCGCCGCCGTCAGTGACCGTGGTAAACACAGAGTATCGCTATTGCGTA
The DNA here is from genome assembly GCA_951751655.1 of Ophion costatus. Lineage (NCBI taxonomy): Eukaryota > Metazoa > Arthropoda > Insecta > Hymenoptera > Ichneumonidae > Ophion > Ophion costatus. The sequence continues at coordinate 12,296,102 of OX632363.1, read as the reverse complement.
TCGTGAGAATGGATTTTTTTGCTACCCCCTCATGCGTTAAGCGCTTTCTGCCAGTGCCCTCAACATCCCTGACAATGCTGGATTTGATTATGCACGCATCGTCAATATTCAATGATGCAGCACTCTGAGCAACGCTCATTATTAACTGCCAAATATCATCGGACGCGCAATCTCTAACGGGCCGAAACGAGAGCCAAACGGGGCCGTACGGTAAACAGCTCGAGGCAAACAATATACCTATGTAATCGCCAGCCTCGCAAGACGCTGTGATATACGTCAAAAGGTCACGAAACGCTCCTTCCAGCCATGGCAATAAATGGCCACCAGGCGGGGGTTGACGAATGCGTACGGTGATTTCTCGGCCTCGTAGTTTAAAACGCTTGAAGTACCGACGAGCCTCCTCGATTATCTCAATACGCGCGCCTGGTGGCTGTACATCGTCGAAGGACTCATCATGCTGCCGTCTACGGCCGAAACCTTCTTGTACGCCTCTAGAAAAGAGTACGAATGCTTAAAATTGCTAACCATGTCAATAAGTAAGCTCAAAAGGTACCTGATGTTATTGCTACTTCTAACCATGGACGCCTACAAAGCGTCTTCATCAAACAGCAGAGATACTGATGCATAACCTGCCGTAAAATATAATAGCTCGCTCTCTATTTTTGCAAACAAAATCTTTCAAGTTAATATTAGCTTTGCAAAACCGATAACGTATATACCGATGCCAGTAATGAAGAGGGGTTCGTTTACCTGAGTCGTCGCTCGAACTGAAAAGACGATATAGCCAATCGTCATCAACACTATCATCATCATCATCATCGTGCGGTAGATTGTTTTCACCCTGCTGCGGTGGTAAGTCACCTCCAAAACGCCACACCCATAGCTGGTTGTCCCTATGCTCGTATTCCTCAGCAGGGTGTTGCGCGTCGTTGACTATCTCGCGAGCCCATTGCTCCAGCATGATGTTGCCTCTCTCGCTTGCAGCGTGATCGGCGTCATCGTCGTCGTCGTCGTCGTCGTCGTCGTTGCCACGCCCGGGGTTATTCTCGTTAAAACGAGGATTCAAATCCGCATGTGCTTTATTATTAATGTCTGATAAAAACGTATTGTTAATGTATGATAATGGGTTATTATTATTAATACTTACACTCGTTACTAACGGAAAATATTTCGGACGGGTACCCCATACTGGATGTAGACGGTCGGACAAGGGTCTCAGCGTCACTGAAACGAGATTACTCGTCGGAAATATCCGCAAATATATCTACCTGACTTAGAACCGGCTGCTGAAGTGCCCCTTCTTCATCTTCAACATCTGATATGGGGGATAGCTGAAGGTAATCAGGAAGTCTATGAACAGTCTCCTCATTGTTGGTCACGGGGCGTAGATCAGGACCCATAAGCACTTCAGAGTCGGTGCAATTATTGCGCGATGGTCCTTCAATCACGCGATCTAAATGATCGCCATGCACGCTTTCATCATCTCGTGCTGTTTCTTCCTGCACGGCTTGCGCCCCCTCGGCGAGTGCAGCTTGTTCATCGGAGCTCGCATCATAGAGCCGGCGATAATCTACGGGTACTTCTGCATTACCACGATATCACACTTAAAAAAAGATGCTCGCACGCTACGGAGCCCAACTTACCGATTATTTCATCGATGAGATTACGTGTGCACGGAGTAGTCTCGAGATTTCTGCGTTGTAATTCTTCAAACACACATAGGAGCACCCTGTAGCCTCTAAACAGACCCCTGTTATAGGCCGCCACAAGGGCTCGCAGCGGAGACCACCATAACACATATTTCAAACGAGTTATGTGAGAATTTTCCGGTAAATAGCGCAAGGCGGTGCACCAGTTATTATTACATCTTCGGCGAAGTTGTGCATTCCGCGTTTTGACCAAGCGAAGAAGATATAAAATGCACGTACGTATATTACGGCTATCCATAGCTGCTCCTGAGAAATGTACCGAACGCTGTCTAGATCACTACTGACAGCTTTTATTAATTGTTCAAATGCTCGTGTTGTCACGAGCAATGGGTGTGTGTGTGTGCGTGTATGTTTTATCACACATACATGTAGCACATTCGAAGAGCCTTTTAGACAATCTCGAGATTTATTTCGCCGAGCGTGTAAACCGATATTTCGCGTAGCTGCATTTTTGCTGACGCGCGAACATTCCTGAAAGTATCTTCATCAACGCCTCCATCGAGCGTTTATTGCCGGAGAAGTTTCATGTTAAATCAAATCCAAAAAAATCATAGTCGAATTCAACGTTCTCTAAGGCTCTGCGTTCTCTATTTTAAAAAGATAGAACGAGTATAAGTATGCTTTGCCCAATGCCACGACACACGTATGCTCGCGCCCGTCGGCGTGCGCGCTCTATACCAAGTACGAATATCCGCACAGCGAGGAGAGGCCGAGAATACGGGTTCTCCATTGCGACTGCTACGCGAAGCGTGTGTTTTATCACACATATATGTATCACATTCGGAGACAATAGCCTTTTTGAAAATCTCGAGATTTATTTCTCCGAGCGTGTATACCGATATTTCGCGTAGCTGCAGTTTTGCTGACGCGCGAACATTCCTGAAAGTATCTTCATCAACGTCTCCGTCGAGCGTTTATTGCCGGAGAAGTTTCATGTTAAAATCAAATCCAGAAAAATCATAGTCGAATTCAACTTCAACGTTCTCTAAGGCTCTGCGCTCTCTATTTTAAAAAGATAAAACGAGTATAAGTATGCTATGCTATATACAGGCTATCCCTCAGCTGAGATGTTCTCGAGGATGTAGGCTGAAATTCTGAATAGGCTGATATAAGTATGTATGGGGTTCGGATCAATCTCTGAAATGTTATTCATTTTTAAAAGCATACGTCAGTGAGCGACGCGCGTGCGTGTGTGCAGTAGCAAGCGGTCCGGTGCCACATACACACAACGTATGCTCGTGCTCGTCGGTGTGCGCGCTCTATAGCAGGTACGAATGTCGACACAAAGAGGAGAGGCCGAGAATACGGCTTCTCCATTGCGAGCCACTACGCGGCCGTTTGCACGTACTAGCAAGCGGTCCGGTGCCACACACACGTATGCTCGTGCTCGTCGGTGTGCACGCTCTATACCAGGTACGAATATCCGCACAAAGAGGAGAGGCTGAGAATACGGCTTCTCGCTTGCGGGCTGCTATGAGGACGTGTCTGTGTGTGGGCCGGCCGGCGGCCCGACGCTCGTGCCCATCGGTGTGCGCTCTGTATAGCAGGTACGAATATCCGCACAAAGAGGAGAGGCCGAGAATACGGCTTCTCCCTTGCGGGCGCGCGTGTGTGTGTGTACCAGCAAGCGGCCCGATGCCACGACACACGTATGCTCGTGGCCGTCGGTGTGCACGCTCTATAGCAGGTACGAATATCCGCACAAAGAGGAGAGGCCGAGAATACGGTTGCTCCCTTGCGGATTGCTGCGCAAACGATTTTGACAGTTATCAGCATAATTCGCGAACTCCTGCGGTGAGCTCGCTGGCGGATGAACTCATTGCTTAGCTTGCATCTATGCTATCTAAACTCCGTGCTCACCATCGGATGAGCTCATCGTAGAACGATCGCGCTCACCGTCGGGTGAGCTCATCGTAGAACGATGCATCGGCTACCTCGCACACGTGCAATTATGCTGACCTGTCAAAATCTGCAAAAGATGCCCTTCATACGACGGGCAGCTTCAGTTGCTCTTCAGACTCCTTCGCGTGCGTCTCATCTTCTTTTCCACCAGTTTGCCAAAAATGTATCCCGAGTGCCTCGAGCTCCCTGTGGCGCCGTTCGCGTGCCGCGTTTCCCGCGTCGACGGCTTGGCCGTATATATACGTACAGTGGCGACGGGCGAACCGCACGAGTGGTTGCGTGAAGCCCTGTACGCATTTTACGTGCAGCGTCGGGCAAGAGTACGCCTCCCGATCGACGATGCTGCGCCGGGAGCATCGTGCGTAATAATCCCCGCGGGCAGCTGTAACGTACTCCGCGGGAACATAGTGTCGTGCGATTCCGAGAGATACAGTGAATTTTTTTTTGTTGATGAGGGGTACAGCGGGTACGTAGACGCGGACTCGCTGTATACCCCCGCGCCCTTTTGCGCGTTTGTTGCGGGTCTCGTGGTTCAGTGCACGGTTTCGGGGATCGCGCATCTTGAAACCATCCCCTTCGTCTCGGACCTGCTCGCGGACCTCGTAGAGAACCGCGTCGTCGTGGCTATGGCCGAAAACGGCACCCCCCTCCCCCGCGTACGCATGTACAACGGGGACGACGTCGCGACGGTACTCATCGCGGCGTTGAACGACGGGCCCGAACCCGTCGCTTTTTACGACGCGGGGTGGCCCGACAACGGGTTCGACGACTCGTTCGAGCCGAAGGGGCGGGAGAACGAGCCGTGACACTCGTGCTCGTGTGGGCGTGTGTGTGTGTGTGTGTGTGTGTGTGTGCGTACCCTCGGAGTTCACCGTCACCAGGAGCAGCAACGATGAGCAAAACAGATTTATTTCTAAAAAAATGAAGTTTCATAAAGCAAAAAAAAAGGGGGCCGCTATGGCGAACCTTCCGCTCCGGCCATCCCCACTCCATCCCCACCACCTCGGCTACCGAGGAGTGGGGGTAGGAGTGGTGATGAGGCGTGGGGCTCGCCATAGTGGCCCCCATACTACTGTCGTGTTTTCCGACGGGGGTTGGTGATTTGGAGCCATTTATGGGTTGTCCAATGGTAGTCGGATGGTGCAGGTCTTTATTGCTCAACAATCGATCTCATGTGATTGCAATTTGTCCTCTGATCTAAACTAATGCAAACACTTGCGAAATAATGGATTGTTGTTTAATTCGTCTCGCACATATAATGATACAGCAATTATGTAAACTTCACACAACGATGACATACATATATTCTTATGGCTGTTACTGTTCAGTTATGTGCTCAGGAGACTCGACAAGTGCTCGATCCATACGAAATATCATACATTATTATCCCCGGTGTCTTGTATGTATAGCAAATTGATATGCTTTTCCTTCTTATACTGAGTCATGCGAATCGGAGCAATGGATTTTTTGAATGGTATACACAGCGATGAATCGATTGCTTGAAGCTGAATTTTTTTATCTGTAGTATTTGGGAATCCAATATTCAGTAGATTCTATACCGTTAAATAATGCACGTAAGAAGATGCATGGTCACTGTTTTGTTCAGCTGCGACAGCTGCCCATGCGAAACGTATAATATCTCTTGATTGCACATCAATTGCTGCCCTTATAATCATTATCTCCCGCGGCAATAAGATATAACATTCAACGTGGATTCGATTATAGTTAGTTACATTTATTTTAAGATTACGTATTTGTCGTAAAGCTCAGCAACTGTCGCGTTATTAAATTTCATCAAGCAGGGGTTAAAGTATGGTCCAATACGCGTTCAACTTCATCTCTCGCCATATTAACGTATCACCGCTGTCTCCTGCACCCATGTGTATAAAATGCCTATGCATGGAACTCTTCAATCCTTCCGGATGCGATATTTGGACGATTAATGACTGTTTCATGTTCAGTTGATAATCGTTGGCGCTTAATTCGGCCTTGCGTTTTCAGTACTTCGATGTACCCGTCCTTCATATTAACGAGCTGAAAACTCTTCCCACAGAGATTATGTTAACTCACTGCTTCATTCAAAGTTAGACGAGTTTTGAGAGCTGTCGACGATTGAAAATGGTCTTCCATCAGAAATATTTTCGCCGTTCCCTTTTAGCTCGGAGCATGTAATAGAATCACCTGCATCAGAGTTTTTTTAATATCGTGTTGATATCTCTTAACGTGGAAAGCATAAAAAATAAATACCTACACAGAACGAACAGGTTGGGGTTCAACGGGACCAAAAAAATATTATGTCGTGAGTATTTAACGGACAACACCACTGTGACGGCTTCAAAAAATCGATTTTTTGAAAATCATCTAGAAAAGTCTAAAATACATTTAAGATTAAGATGCCGTTGGACCCAGGTCGAAAAAATAATTATTTTCGGAGATATTGAATATTTTGTGGAGCGGTGCAGCGCTCCGTGACGCTCGGGGTCCCGCGCAGCTGCGCGCCTCAGGGTCGGCAGGTATATCGAATAGCGATCCATACGACGGTTTCGAGATAAAAAAAAGAGTGCATCGATCATGTCCAAAATCGTATGGGGACGCGCCTCCGCGAAATCGTGAAAAAACAAAAAGGATTGTCTGGTAGAGGCAAGCTCACCGGAAAATTGATTGACGAGTTGCGCACATATTACGGCTTGGCTGTTCGGAGGAACAGCGATGATGTTGAAAAAATGAGGAAGGCAATTTGGGCAACTATCAAACATAAAATATCCACAGATAGTGAGCCACAACATGACGATTGCCCAGAGGGAGTCGAGTCGTCGTGTTCGTGGCAGCGAGCGGTCGCAACCGGTAATATTTCTGAATATCGCCATAAGCCGCCTCTTCCTGGGGAAGTATTGGAGGCAATTACGCCAGTCTTCGAAAATTTGAGCAGAGACGATTTGCTGCAGCGTTGTTTGGGCGGCTTCACGCAAAACAACAACGAAAGCTACAACAAATCAGTTTGGGCAATAGCTCCCAAGTGTCAGTCCGGGAGCAAAAAAATCGTCGATATTGCAGCTGATATCGCGGTATTATTATTCAATGATGGCCTGAGAAGCCTCATGAAAGTTTTGGAGACGTTGGGGATAACTATAGGCCCAAATTGTTTCAATTTTTGCGTTGAAACCGACGCAGCGTGGATCGAGCTGGCGGAGCGCTCGCTCACAGACGCTGCAAACGAGGCAAGAAGAGCCTCTACAAGTTCGAGAAAAGATGCTAGGGACAATGATTTGCTTCTTGAAGGCCAGCTATATGGTGCCGGCATCGCTGATTAGAGGTAAAACATTTTTTTTCCAATTTATCGCATAAATTAACAAACCTAAAACTTTGAACGCGTTTTTCTCAAAACCACTTTTTTGAGTGCGGCACGCAGCAAACTCGAGCAATTTTTATCCGATCGACTTCAAATTTGGACTGCATCAATAAAACTAGATTATCTAAATAAGTACTGTAACGTGTTTTTTTTGGTAACACTCCGCTGGCCCGCCGGGCCCCTTGGTATGCCCGGCGAGGGCGTCCTCCGGCTCGGGGCCACCATTGCCGCCACGACACGATTCCGTAGGGTTCCGAGTAACCGCGTATTATTTGCTAATCCCGTCTGTATTTCTCTCTATTTTCTTTATTATGGAATGTAAACCCGACGTCGAGGTTTCTCCCGCGGGAGGAAGCACGCGCCGTCAACAAAGGCAACATCAGAGGCAGCGGGGATGGGGAAGTCGAACGTCCACTCTGGGCTGAACATCGGGAAAACGCAGGGGGGGCCCCCTTAAGTGGCTGAACGATTGGAGCGGCAAAGGTCCCTGCGACGACTCCAACGTCACGACTCCCCCAGTATTCGGAGAGAAGGATTGATCGAGGCCGGATCCACGCGCCGACCTTGCGTCTTCCCCCCCCTTTTAGCGAGGTCTCTCTCAGCCCGTGTAACCCGGAGGATCGAGAGGGTTGCGGGTATTCTTCCCGCCAAGACCGGAGTTCGTGAGGGCCAGCGCGCCGAGTTATTCTTTCGTCCCGGGAGTTACGCAATTCGAAACTCGCGCTCAAATTACAGGCGAACTCCCGGAACAATCGGCACGACACTGCCCTCCCGCGCGGTGTTAACGGTAAAGGAGAAGAGTGGGGAGAGGCATGGGTACGCGTCTCGCGCGCCGGCCGGCGTGCCGAGCAGCTTCTCGCAGGGTACCGAGCCGGACGGACGTGTGACGACCTACATCGGCGGTCCTGTATTATTGCCGGTGAGCCCCGCTTTGCCCGTTGCAACAATCCGAGTAGATACCCGACCGCGTGGTCGATCCTCGATCTCGGGTGCCTTTTTCGTGGCCACGGCCTCTGTCGCGTTCTTAGATCCCGTCCTGCGTAGCTAGCGCGTATTGTCGGGAAATCGTGTCGTGGTTGCGCGCGGGAAGCTCAATCGTGTTTCGCGTTTCGCGTCGAGTTTTGGCTCGAAGTTAGTTCATAAAAAGTGTGAGTGAGAGAGAGTGCTTGTCCCGTTGGAACGCGTCGTCCTCGGTGATCCCCCGGCCTGCGGCGAGGCTTGAGCCAGGGGAAGAGGGGAGGAGATTACCCTTCAGTCGGGACGTCCCAGCGGAGAACCAGCCTCCTGTTTATCATCGGGGAGCGGGTTCGAACCCGCGCGGGCTCCCGTTCAGGTAGACTTCATCTACCGGGTGCCCCTTTCCTCGTGGCGGGGATTTTTCCCGGCTTTGTCGCGGGGGGGAGGTTGCTGTGTGGCGGCGCTCGCGTAAGTAGCGACCGAGGCATTTTTCCCGGGATATATATTTTTGTCTTATATTTAACGCTCGGCCGGGTAACCGATTAGCGGGGGCCTGGTTTTACAATATTAAAGTGGCCGGAAGGGGAGAGAGTGGAGAGGTCAAACGAGCTCGGCGTAGAGTGTATGTGAGTGTAGGCCCCGGTCGCCATTGGTGTGAGTGTGCGCGCGAGGATTATTGTCTCGCGAGATTTCCCGCCTATTGTATATATTCTTTGTCTCTCATTTTGTCCCGTGTTCCTTGCGAAGGAGGGGAAATTGTCGCGGAATAAATTTATTGACGCTAACTTTTTATTGTCGCGCAGGATTGACACCTAACCCATCCCCTCTACCTTATCCACGAGGCTGCAGTTTGGCCGGACACTGCGTTCCCTTTTCTTGTCCCGACAAGCCGATTTTCGGCTGGCGCCCTATATAAATTGTCGGGACGGGAGGAGGGGAGTTTTGTGACTCTCTCGATCCTTTTTTCCCAGCTCCCTCGATTTTGCGGTCACAGTACATAGCATTTTTTCGATATCTCAATAATAAAAAAAGTTATAGCCTATTTTCGACGAGAAATTTTGCTCGAAAATCGTCCTTTAATTTCAAAAGCGTGCCTATTTTTTAAAAACCAATATTTTTTTAAATCCCTATGTACTTCTCTTCAAAATATCATATTATTAACGAAAACACTCGGTATTTTTTTTCAGATCGACTTTGAAGAGAGTTCTGCTGCGTGCCGCGAACCACTGCAGAGGCAACAGTACCTGACGCGGGAGCTTCCCCAGCGTCACCATGGGGCGTGAAAAATTTGAAATTTTTTTTTATGTATCTTCAATAAACAACGAGAAAAACCAAAAAAAAAATTTCGGATCTTTTTTTCCCACAAAAAAAAATTCTTGAAAAATGGCAAAAAAACAGGGGGTCACAGTGGTGTTGTCCGTTAAGACCTCGAGCGCATCTGTGCTCAAATGGCGCATGCAGCGAGATCAGCGGTCGAATCCTAAAAAAGGCTCTGGCCATAGATCCCTAAAGTTTATCGTTTCTTGTAATAAATACCGCGTTTTCGTATATGTGTTTTGGATATTCAAGGCATTACTTTAGCGGAATGTAATAAAAAAAGATGTTCCCTATGCTCGGAGGGTGGCTTCGAACGCCATCGAAGAAAAAAATGCCTTAATTATGTGGCTGATTTGGTAAGAACTGTAAAGCCTCAAGTGTCACTTCAATACGTTTGATGTTGCTCTGCGGAGAGCCCTATGATTCGTAATACACTGGACTTCATACATACTGGAACACGTGGCAATATATATGTATGTTATCGTTCAGGGATGAAAGCCAGATCTCGGTAGAATTTTAAAAAAATCCCTATTTTTTTCAGATCATTGTCTTCATACTTTGGTTCTGTAATTTTTTTATGGGTTTTCAAGTGTGAGCGTACATAACGATCACGCTCATGTTGCATATGTGAAGCGATAGGTCGTCAAGGTATAGGGCGCGAGCGCTCGCACTAAGAAAAATCAATTTCACAACTTACAGAGAAAGATTTTGCCGTCTTCATCTTCGATTGAATATATTAAAAGGCTGATTGCATTGCCTTTCAGTTTTTTGTGATACTCCAATTCGCTGGTTGAGTGTATACAAAGCGTGGTGTGTGCAAGGGATTTTTTAAAATGAATTAATAACATTTTGATGACAATATATATCATTTGTATTCTTCATTGATTCTATGGCGAAAACATTTTCTCCCTCATTTACAATTCGATGACAAATTTTCTATACATTTTTACATAGTCAACATATCGAAATGGAAGACGAGACGACTGTGATGCGGAGGGCTGTGCGACGATGGTGTCCCAACGAATTTTGTCTTTTCCACCATGGTGTGATCAGAGTCGGAACAAGACGACGCTACTGTATTTTTCACCGATGTATGCCATGAAGAGAAGATTCTCGTTTGCCGCTTACCACATATGCTTGAACGTTTCCAAGTCTTCGTCGACGGCCTTCACAAGTCGCGCTGGTAAGATGACAGTGAACTCATCCGCGATGTCCGCGATGTAGCGTTCCCAAACTCGGTGTGTACCGCCCTTAAGTCGGTGATTCGATGATCTGCGCGAACGGGGAGTTCTGACAGTTCCTTCGTGGGAAGGAATGCCGCCATCCGGCCGTCTTTGTTGAAACTCGTGAAATCCATTTTCCACACTTTTCAAAGTTCGTTTTGGAGAAATGTTGATGTTGCGGTGGAATAGTGCAGTCTGACAAGGGGAGGCCACGACGTTCGGATCAGGGATTTTCTTCAAACCTTGTATACTTTTAGTAGTCCATTAGGCCACCATAATATGCAAGTAGCAAGGCGTACCACTTAGGTGTTTTCGAGAAAATCGCAAGAGGAGTCTTACGCAACCAATATATACCGGTGCGTAGCGATACTGAGCACGAGATGGCGGCGGTCAAGTGGTTAACGTTCAATGTTCGTATTCGCTTGGTCGCTGGATCGAGTTCCGCACATGTAATTTTTTTGTTCAACACGGGTCATATTCTTTCATATATATTTCAATTCAAAGGTAATATAATGAAAAAAGACGTGTATTTGCGCGAATCTTTATCGAATTTCCAATGTTATTTGGCTGTTGACTAATTTTTATAATTACAACAGCTATTATGTTTATAATTATCGACAAGTAAACGATCTCGGCAGGCATACGCTTTGAGGAAAACTTTATTTGTTTAGTCGTTTACTTGTCGACAATTATAAATATAATAGCTGTTGTGATAATAAAAATTAGTAAACAGCCAAATAACATTGGAAACTCGATAAAGATTCATGCAAATATACGTATTTTTTCATTATATTACCTTTGAATTGTAATATATATGAAAGAATATGGCGTGTTGGACAAAAAAAATCTCATGAGCGGGACTCGATCCAGCGATCCAGCGATTACGGATGTTGAACGATAGCCACTTGACCGCCGCGGTCTCGTACTCAGTGTGGTTACGCACCGATAGATATTGGTTGCGTAAGACTCCTCTTGCGATTTTCTCGAAAACACATAAGTAGTACGCCTTGCTACTTGCTCATTATGTTGTCTTAATGGACTACTAAAAGTATACAAGGTTTGAAGAAAATCCCTGATCCGAACGTCGTGGCCTCTCCTTGTGAGCTTGGCCCACGAAATTGTAAACTCCCTCGTAACCCTCCAGCTCAAATTTTCAAACGTCACCCCACTTTTCCAATCGTGAAAACCAGGTTCAAACACGATCGAAGAACCTCATACGTGGAGATTCTTCCCTCGACATGTTTCACACTCCTAAAAAACCGGTCCGAACACATTTGAAGAACCTCATACGTGGAGTATTTTTCCCCTCACAGCATTTTTCATACTCTCGACGTTGAGGCGGCGGGCTATCAATGTGATATTTGATCTGTGGTGTATTATAATGCTCCATGCATGGAAGATATGATATCACTTCACTGTCGTCCCGATGATGTTCTGACAAACGATCCCGCAATAAGCCAACATATTTACCCCAATATTTCAGGAGCAAGACCATTGGAACCTGTTCGCGCTCGTTGCTGGTCAAGTCCAGGGGGTGCTTGCCCGGATGCGCTGCGTACTCCCACGCAGCAAAAATTCGATACCCCGGGAGCCACGTGCAGGTGTCCCTCTCGCTCGGCACTCACCCCGAACGCGGACCCATAGGAGGTTTAGGGCGAACAAAATGCTTGTTCTTATATTTATTTTTATTTTTTTTATTTGCGAGGCACACACGTACACTCCCACACACACTGACACGCTAGAGATTTAGAGGAAGGGCGTGGCGAGGAGATGGTCGGCGACCACTTCAAGGGTGCATCAACGGTAGCAGCGACGAGTGTCCTCCACCACCTCCCCAACAAGGCCTCAGACCACGCCTGCAAGCCGATCTACGTCCCTATCGCGTGCTTGAGTCTGGAAAGCTAGGGAAAGGGAAGTGCAACTAGAACTGTTCTTGCGACTAGAACTAGAATTGTTCAAGGGAACGGACGCCCATGCCGTGAAGGTCGAGCCTCGAACAATTGACGAGACGGGTCGGTCGATACTCTGGGATAGTGGCTGCGGGGACTTGGGAGTCTCGCAGACCCGTACATCCGGAGTCGACATGAGGATCGGTCTTGCAGGGGATGCTGCCGCAGCAACAGCGGCGTGAACGTGCCGCGTTATCATCGGCGCGTCCCCGTGATGACCCTTTCTGCTGGGCCCATCATTCGTTGCCAACAGGTCATCGTCGCGCGCCCTCTCCATCCATAAACACACACACACACACATGTGAAAACACACACACACACACACACACGCGCGCGCGCACGTGCGAAAACACTCACACGTGCGAGAACACACACACGCACGCGCGCACGCGCGCGCACGCACACACACACACACATGCAAAAAACGATCAAGCACCGGCTCGTCCACGTAGTTTAGTTGGGGTGGGGATGACCCTCACCACCCGAAAAGGAAATTCGGAAATTTAGGAAAAGTGAGGCGAAGGGCCGTCGGCAAGCACCATAAGAGAGCGAGAATCGGGGCTGAGCCACGGAGGGCCGAGCACGACGGATCGCCGAAATGGGTTAACGGGTTGCGGGAAAATTGCCGGTGAGTTTCGGCCGGCATATTGCCATATAAAAACCTCGTCGGTCCGTCGTACACTTATTTTTTTTCTTCTCGAGTCTCGACGACGGCCTCTGCCGAAGGCGAGCGTGCAACGCGTTTATTTGTGACATTTAATTTTTCGTGATTCGCGTTGTGCGCTAGCAAAAATCGGTTCGTGTTGAGGGGTTTAGTGGCGAGTCGCGTCGTTACGGCTACCCGCGCGTCCGTTACGTCCGTAGTGATATTTGTTGTTTCGCGTTTCGTGTATTGTCGTTAAAAATTGTTGTGCGTCCCAGATGGGATGAGAGTGAGAATAGCATGGTTTTGTTGTTTTATATCGCGGGATAAGGAAAATACATGTGATATCTCTCTCCAGGACTCGAGTGTGGGTAAATTTTCTGTGCCCCTAACCCTGCCCCTTTGCCGCAACCCAGGACTGCGGCTAGCCGGCCATGTCGTCCTCCCTTTTTTCCTCTTCTCGGCGAGCCGTCTCGGCGGCTGGCGCCCAACAATTATAAATCGCCGGGACGAAAAAGGGTCGGGACTTTTGTGACGGTTGGGAGTTTCGCGTCACAAATTTGGATTTTGAGAAGGCGAAATTTTGGTCACAGCAGATACTCGCACATGTGAACATCTTGATGTTATATTTTGGAATGGAACCGAGTTCTCGATGTACCGAATTTTTTTATCAAGCATCCAGCTGTGCTCAATGGGTCCATCGGCAGAAAAGGCGTTTGACGATAGACCCCTAAAGTTGATACTTGTTTTCCAAGAAATACGTCGTTTTCATCTATGTTTTGGAAGCACGTGCGCATACACGGCAATCCGAAAGCACTAGGATGGCTTTTATAATAAGCCAGTTCAGTCTCCATAACCTAGACACCGTTGTGTGGAGATCATAAAAGTCAATGCTTGATGAGTCTGACTAGATTTCACCTCCACCATGGAGTTCCCCTTTTCTGGACCGCAGACCCCTAGGGATTTTCCGATAACGCGTTGGTATATATTGCCCCAGGAAAACGAGACAAAACAACAAGTCGGGATGCATCGGGTCAAAAGATTTATTTTATGAGATCCTGCAACTCTGCTCAAGTGGTCCATCGGCGCTAAATGCCTTTGATGATAGATCCCGAAAGTTGATAGTTTGTCCAAGAAATACGTTGTTTTTATCTATGTTTTGAATATCCAAGCAATAAAAAAATGTCCCATCGCGAGTGGCTGTGAATGTCAACCAAGAAAAAATGCTTCAACCCTGACTAGCTAAGACCTGTCTCAAGAGTCGCACAGTAGGAGAAAAGCCCAAAAACCTGGCCAAAACCTCAAATGACCGTTGACGGGAATGAAAATTGGCTTACAGGGGTTTCCAAGGTCGCTGATTACGAATCTGAAAGCCAAATTATCGTAAACAAAATGGCCGATCCAATATGGCTGACATGAATGTTAAAAAGTTGCCAGATGTCGACAAAAATTGGTATTTACGGGTTTTCAAGGTCGCTGATTACGAATCCGCAAGCCAAATTATCGTAAAAAAAATGGCCGATCCAATATGGCCGACATGAACGTTAAAAAGTTACCAGATGTTGACAAAAATTGGTATATACGGGTTTTCAAGGTCGCTGATTACCAATCCGATATCTATTGTTTATAACTTGCAACAAAGAGCTTACAGCAAATTGTTATAAACAAAATGGCCGAGTATCCTGCTAAATAGATAAATTAATATATTTAAAAAAATCATCATAATAAAATAAACGTGAACAGTGTATTCTACGCAATTATTATTTTTATTTCCAAAATACATACGGAACGTTTCAAAAATAGAAAATTTTATTCTTAATCAAAATCGTAATCGGAGTCGGAGTCGAAGTCAAAATCATTATCCGAGTTTGTATCTATTACAACTCCCGGCACGGCTTCAATCTCGGCGCAAAATTCGTCTGCTGCAGCAGTCACTTTAGGAGCGATCAACATCGCTACAGCTTCCGGCGACAAACTCTTCAGCTACTTCTGTGGTAGTCTTCTGACACTTGAAATGTACGGATCAGAAGTAACTAAGAGCCGATGAAAAACATCTTCCATAGTTTTAACCCTGGAACTTTTTCGCGCAAAATCTTCTCGATATCGTTTGATGTCTTTGTTTCGGGCTTCCTGAGCATCTTCGGATAATTGGCCGATTGGTAATAGAGCATGAGTTATTATCACTGGACCATGAATGAATAGTTTGTGCACCGAAGTAGGCATGGAGTACCAAGGGTATAATGCAACGGTCTTTCTTGCCGTTTCAATAGCATACTGTTCAAATCTTTCACAGTTTATCTCGTGGCCACACGATATAACTTGTAGGATTACGTACAAGCGTTTAATAACTTCTTCGTTGACCCCCGTTATCGCAGCGGAAACCGTCGAATTTTCAAAGAATCGCCGAGCTGTGTTGCCATCATTGCTGCTGCCGTATCCAGGCTTTGGGCGATCGATATTTAGACCCAATTGCTTCTTGAATCCTTCTTGAATGGCCCTCTTGCGTTCCTGGGTAATTTTTTTTTCTTTGGCACTTCGAGCTTGCCATTTTTTAATGCCGAGTTTGTAAGACACGTGTAAGCAATACTCGAAGCACCGTATCCACGCATGCAGCGTCGACAATCCGAACTTCAAATTTGTTTCATTGATTTCCCTTTGCAATACAGTGTCGATGGCATTAAAATCTTTGCTGGTTGCTCCACACAAATAGCACCGTTGAGCAGATTTCGTCAATGATACAGCGTTGCAAACTTTACCATCTATCATGGTGAACAACAACTTGTACATTACGGAGATTTCTTTTCCATCTATTACACTTTCGAATGGACGAAGTGACTTTATTTGTTCTTCAACAATTTGGACTTCATTAAGTGTTGACTCTGTGTCTTCGCGTAGAAACAGTAGTCTAAGCGGTCTACAAAATCGTGGAGACGAGGGTCTGGGGTTCTTCCAAACAACTATTTCTTCCTTCGATTGTTGATCATAACACACGAGTTGTAATGGCACGACTGAAGTAAAGAATACATGCGCATCAGATTTGCTGTCATCACTGAACGTCTGCTTATATTCACTTTGCCCAGAACTTCCATCGCAACCCCACTTGCAAATCAAGTCCATTTTACGAACATTATCTGGAGTCAATCTTTGAATGAGTACATTTTGGACGAGTAAAATACGTTCAACTGTATGATCTAATAGTGCCTGTAGTTGGACTTCTGCACTACTCTCTGTAATCCTGATTGCATCACGTGGTGGATAACAACGCTTTTTTGCTTTCATCACTTTTTCGTAAGACGGATATAGCTTACAGTTATTTTCCTTCCCTAATCTTCTCATTCCCTGGTAAGTACTCTTGGAGAATTTATATTCAATCATAGCGGAAAGTGCAGCCTCTTCGGATAAAGTAATTTCATCCGTTGCTGAGTAAGCTTTACGATACTTGGAAGCTCTTAAAGGACTCGTCATTGTTACGTCCTTAATAACTTTTGCGGCGTCGGATTGTCCTGAAGAGCGAAGGCTCATCTGAGTAGCGTATGCTAACTCGACCGAGTTGAACGATGTACGAATATCTTGGGTCTTCCTTCGTTTAGATCTTTCACTGGACATTGTAAACTCAAGGGACGGGCGGCCGCCCGTATTACCCGGGCTTGTTACTACAGTGTCTGTAGGTGCGGCAAAACATACCATTCACCGTTATTCTTGAAAAATACACAGGATTTTCTGTGAGCTTGTTGCCACCTCGTTCTCATTTGATTGAAGAGTATCGAAAAAGTCTGTTTCGAGTCCTCAGGCACTACAACTGTACGTCCGGTGTCCTTGGAAATTTTTTCTACCATAAATTCGATCAAGGAAGCGAATTTATCGGATAAATGCTCGCTGATTATCAGAAATACTTCTTTCCTTGTCAGCACCAATTCTTTGTAACCGGATCCTGTAATAAAGACATAAAATTGTAGAAAATTGGTGTTAAAGGAAAAGATAAAATTTTCAATTAATACAAAAACTTGAACAATGTACATTATTTTACCAAATAAATAACCGCAATAATTGAAATAATTTTAAGAAAATTAGACAGAAAATATTTACATGGATTTGGTTAAAAGAAAGCTTTGCTTACTGTATAATATATATATATTCAAATATTTTATTTGAATGTTATAACATTTCATTCATATTTAAGAAATTTTTATGTGGTTGATTTTAATATGTATATATATATATATATGCATACGTATATATCATAATTAAATCACAGAAAATTTATATATATATATATACACATACATATATATTAAAATAATTTATTTCAAGCGTATAACAGCCGTCTTGTCCGTTATGATGCTACTTCACCCATTCTCAGGTAGAGGCGCAGAGGCTGCTCAATAGTGCCGCGTGCACGCTCGGCTACCGCACGATGCGAAAAAAATCATAACGGACAAGACGGACGTTTTCCGCAGGTAACTCTTGTAAATTTCGAAAGCTTATACATTAAACTAAAGGCCGAGACTAGGAGCTTTGCAAAATGTGACAAAATATATAACTTTTCGGACCGTTGAAAATATAAGTTTTCAAAATTATTCAATTTTATTTATGCCGAAGGCTATACTACATTTCAATCATTTATACATAAACTTTAGATTCAACCGATGTAAAAACATGTTCTACATACCTCCAGAAGTCGTATCCATGTTGCAGAAGTGAAATTAAACCCGTCACTTTAAAGTTATGGGTTTTTGAAGTCAGCGTTATTTTCGTCTGTTCAGCGCGTGACACGTACACTCTTCACGAACACTAACTGCCAACTGACGCTGCGGCGCAGGTATACACTTAAAGGGCTTTCCCTTCCACAATAGAATGCAGTTACTAGTCCTCTACCTGAATGACTACTCAACTGACCCTATTTCGAAAATTTATTTTTTGGGGTTTTGGCCAGGTTTTTGGGCTTTTCTCCTACTGTGAGTCGGCCAGATTCGGCAGACTTACATGCAATCATCTTCAGATGATTGTATATATCATTTATGAATTTTAGCATTATCCTAAAAAATGGATTATATAGATTGATGAAAAAAAATGTGTGAATTGTTTTGTTTCAGGATAATGCCTTCGGTATCAACATTTAAAAAACCCACACACGCGCGTGCACACATACATGCACACGCGCACGCACGCACGCACGCACGCACGCATGCATGCACGCACGCTCGCACGCACGAACACACACACACACACACACACACACACACACACACACACACACACA